>JAJKFI010000031.1:1656159-1682517 GCA_029204185.1 Lerista edwardsae
AATAATAATAATAATAATAATAATAATAATAATAATAATAATAATAATAATAATAATTAATAAATAAATAAATAAATAAATAAATAAATAAATAAATAAAGTATGGCTTATAGACATCGCCATACCTGGTGATAGCTGAATTGAAGACAAAGAACTTGAAAAAATCATAAAATATAGGGACTTGACAATTGAAATTGGAAGATTATGGCAAAAACGATCCAAAGTAGTGCCAATTGTCATTGGGGCACTTGGATCTATTCCGAAAAATCTACAAAAACATCTAGAAACTTTGAAGATCAATGATATAAGAATGTCTGACCTACAAAAAACTATGTTGTTGGGAACATCATACATCTTACGCAGATACTTGGACAACTCTTAGGCTCTTGGTTAGAGCTTGAATTGCCAACAAAAGACCAGTCTGTGATATTTGTGATCTTTTTATCATTTTGACTGTGTATAAGTTAGTTAGTTAATTAATTAATTAATTAATTAATTAATTAATTAATTAATTAATTAATTAATTAATTAATAATAATAATAATAATAATAGAAGAAGAAGAAGAAGAAGAAGAAGAAGAAGAAATTTTTGTGTCATCAATTACTGGGGAGGAAGCAGGAAGTCTTACCACCAGCAGGTTAGGCTGTAAACACTGTGGTGAGACCGTCCTACAGTTTCCACAATGTAAGGGAACATTTGTTCCCTTTCCTCAGGGCTGCATTGTGGTTGCATCAGCGCTGGAAGGTTGGATAGGACAATAGCCCCCACCCCCTTAGCATGGACACTTAACCTGGAAGAGATACCACCATTGCTTTCCCCCTTGGGCATGAACCAGCCTGGCTCTAACCTCAGGTTTTCCACATCCAGCCTTGAAAATGGGGTCAAGGCAGCTGAATGACCTTGCACATCTCAAGCCCAACAGCCTTTACAATTGACTTTGCAATTCAGGTTTCAGGGGTCACCATCCTGCATCATGGATCAGGCAGAAGATCAACTCTGGTTCCTTCTCTAATTGTTGCCTATGGTGCCAGGACAGACCTGCAACACTGAAAATGCTGCCTTGGCTCTGCTCCTGGCTGGTCCAAGGCCCAATGAGGTGCTTGGGTTTCCCACTTGCCTTATGCAGGGTAAGACTGGGCAAAGAGGGCCTCCACCTTAATTGTAATGGCAGAACAGAAGGGCTGCACTTCTAATGTTTCAGGGTAAAACTTTCAGGGTAAAACTTTACCCTGGTGCTTCCAAAGATTGAGATCTAACTTCCCAAGTCTCAAAATCATTTTGACACCCTCATTATTATGGGAAGTAAAAACCCTGACACACAGAACCACTCTGAAGAGAATGGCATTTGCGAGAGTTTCTGAATTATTCACTGAATTATTCTGAATTATTCACTAGAATAGTGCAGCTCACCAACACACACAGACACAGACACAGACACAGACACACACACACTGTATAGAAAGAAAGAAAGAAAGAAAGAAAGAAAGAAAGAAAGAAAGAAAGATTAACCATGTGCCTTCAGTGGCTGCTTCCGAGTCAGGTAGCCTTTTAATGTTCTTGGTACCCAAATATCTCTACTCATTCACTGTGTGCTTGCATTGCAAGACCTAACAGACAAATTACCATTTCCCCCAAGTATCAACCGGCTTCATTCACCTACTCCAAAGTGCAGGAAGGAACTCCTTCCTCATTGTTTCAATTACTATAAATAAAATAAATGGCGTTGTTTCTTGTGGATTTGAAAGGCTGTTCCCATAGGATGGCTTTTACAGAGAAGCTGACATTCTTATGTGGTGATTAGGAAAACTGCTACTAGGCTACTATTGCTACTAGGGGAAGAAAGAAAGAGCTCCACTATTTCCAATTTAAACACCATTTAGAAACACCATGTAGAACTTCAGTTATTTTGAGATAAATCTATCAATGTTTCTTTCAGAAACCACCATGATAAGGAACAGAGTCCGATGGTATCCAGCTTTCCAGCACTGATGCTGCCATGCCAACAGGGCATATGCTGTATCCTGCAGTGGAAGGGCAATCATGGAGGCCTCTCCTAAGGAAGACTATCTAAAATTTGGCTTTACCATCTTGATCTGGAATGGCATAGAGAAGCCACAATGCATCCTGTGTATTGTTGTGCTCAGTGCTGAATCGATCCCTGAACTCAAAACTCAAACGTCATGTAGCTGTAAAGCATTCAGAACATTCTAAAAAGGATGTGGAGTTCTTTCAATTTTCAAAAAAAAAGGGATTTCTTTAAAACAATGACTTCACTTCCTGCTTAATGACATCATTTTCCTCCTAGGTCTTAGAGGGTCCTGACAGGCTGTTGTATTTAAAAAGAGGGTCCTGGTGCAAAAAAGGTTGGGAACCACTGGGCTAGATCGAAGAGGTCTGTGTGGTGATCTACCTCACAAGCATATGCCCATGAGGCAAGGTGAAGCAAGACAAGGCAAAACTATAGAATAACGAACAGTTGCAATTGAGTAACTTGCTCTGAAAAGGTCAGAGGAGCAATGAGGTCTCAAATTCCTCCATGCCCAAAATGCTCCTCCCCCGCTTCAAAGGAGAAGCCCACTAGCCCCTTGCCAGAACATGACTGTCCAGACCTGACTGGTCACCAAGGAACTCTGGCTGGTGCTCAAATGCATTCTCGCTCCCTCTGGGGTCTCATTCTGGAGTCTTGGACTTCTTTATCTCTGGCTCAAAGATTTCATGACTTGTGGATTCAGACTGGGGTTGAGGCCTGCCACAGAGTTGGGGCCTTCTGACCCAATTGTGTCCTCCTCCACCTGCTTCTTAAGCAGCACTGCTCCAAGAGCGCTTTTTTGGACACCCGCACCAGTGCTGTGCGGCCGTGCCACTCCTGCACCAGTTGGTGTGGGTAAGGGTGGGAGTGCATTTCTGGGCAGTGGAGGCATGCCAGCCCGGGAAGGGGTGGATTTGGAATGCAGCCGTTAGGCCACACTCAAGCTCCTGTCCCTAGGCTGTGTTGCCCTGACTCGGGCCACACAGAATCCTCGGCTCTGCGCCTACTAAATAGCAGGTACAGATCTGAGGAGCCCATTGGGGTGGCTAGCACCTACCACGGAGTAAGGGCACAAATGTGCCCTTGCCCCGTGGAGGCTCCAGCCTGATCCCAAGCTGCGCTGTATATAGCGCAGACCCACCAGCATCTTAAGCAGTTCCAGTGCAGCTTAAGATTGCACCCTGAGCTTCCCTTACCATCAGAAAAAAATATGACTTGCAGTTATGACTTAGTTGTAATGTAGTTGTGTGGGGTGAGCTCCTAGCCCAAGTTCAAACATTATACTCATCTCACAGTGCAATCCTAGCGGGCCCCTTGCGTCGATGCTATGTCATAGCGTCAACGCAAGGGGTGGAGTGCCTATGCAGGAGCGCCGAGCAGCACCCCCGCGTCGGCGCTCGATCTCTGGAGCCGACGCTATTCACAGCGTCGGCTTCAGAGCGCTGACAGAGAGCCTCCCTTGCGCCGACCAAAGATGGTAGGCACAAGGGATTCTCTGTCCCGTATTGGGATGGGGATTGGTGGGAGGGGGGAGGCGGGACTTGGGCGGGACTTGGGCGGGCTTGGGAGGTGGCCCATCAGCGAGGCCGCACAGTCTCCTCGGATCTGTGCTGGCCCATCGGATTGTGCCCTCGGTCTCCTCGGTCTCCTTGGATATGGCGCTGGCCCGTCGGATTGCGCCCTTCGTTGCAAAAGTCACTTGCGCTGGCCTAAGAATGTTGCAAATGTACCTTAGAGTGTGTTTGGACCACTCTTGGAGCCAGAAAGCCTGGTGCAAGTCTGTGCACTGGCCTCCCTGACTCCAAGAGTAGTACAAACAGCTTTACTGTGCATTTGCACCACTTGGGGATGGTACAAGTGACTTGTGCTGGCCTAACTCCAAATTAGGATTGTGCCCTCAGAGCACAACCCTAACCTGCAGTTAGGCTGGCACAGTTAGGCCAGCAAGGTTTGGCCAATACAAGGGACATCATAATCGGACCACAATCGGAGGCAGAGAGGCCAGCACACAGACATCCTCCCTGTCTCCAAGAGTGCTTTACTAAACATGCTTTATGGTGGCCCTGTTGCTGGCCAATCTTTGCTGGCCTAACTGCGCCGGCCTAACTTCAGGTTAGGATTGTGCTCGCAGTTTCTCACAAAGGCGCATTCAGACTTCTGTGGCCACAAATAGTCCATCCTCTTACATGCATGCCACTGCTCCTGAAAAGCACAAAGGCGTACATGACTCAAACTCTTTTTGGCATGTATATAATATTTTTCTAAAAGGTTCGGGAATGGTAAGTCACTTCCCCAAATGGATGCTAATCCATGTGGACATTTTTCATGTAAGGTAAATTGTTCCAATTAATGAGACTGTAGGAAACAGTCAAAGTCTTAAATGAGGCATCTGCAGAGTTACACCGTCAAAGACTCTGCAGAAGCCTGGACTTTGGAAACATCTTGACTGTGGTTTTGCCAAGGTAACTTACTGATTCACACTGCATACTGAAGTTCAGTTCCTTGTCTCTCTTGTTTCCTTTGGTTCTCCATTATAACTGCACTGTGCTATTAGCAGTGACCTGAGCTTCTCTTTTGATGAGCTCAAGAATTCTGCATGCTGAGTCTGCAATCCTTGTTGTTCACCAGCCTTTATCATGGCAGCTAATTCTAGCAGTGCAGTTTACAGGAGTGCCCTGGTATCCACTGATTCAGTATCCATGGTTTCAGTTATCCACGGATATCATGGATACTGGGACACCTATTGAAAAGATTAACATTGAATCAATCTCTTTTTTTTTAGCTTGTTGCAGCAAAACCACTTATGTTCCCCTAGCTTTAAAAAAGGCATCCCCAGTATACACAGTTTCAGATATCTGGGGCAGGAGGGGGCCAGAACGGAACCTCAGGGGATACTGGGACATGGCTGCATTTGTTTACATCCTTAGCGAAACAGGAGGAGCCTGCTTCAGCTATACTAGCGCTTGCCTATTTGCTCTGCCCATGTTTGTGTTGGCTTCCTAGCATGACATCTAACATAGAGACTGACAGCCCAATCCTAAGTTACGCTGGAGCAGGCAGGCCAGCAGGCATGTGCTGCATCCAATGCAGGTTGGGAGGCCACTGGAGCCTCCCCAGCACAAGGGCACATTCGTGCCCTTGTACCAGGGGAGGTGTCAGCCTCCCCAATGGCTTCTTCAAATTTGGGCTGTGAGGCCTGGAGCCAAGGCTTTGGATGCGGTCTAACAGTCGCATCCCAAACCCAACCCCCTCTCCAGGCCAACCCACCCGCTTTCCAGCCCACCCACCCCCTGCCCAGTTCCACCCACCCTCCCAGAACTGCCCCTGCACCAGCCACGTTCGGCTGTACACACACTGTAGCCATCGCACACACACCAAATTGCTCTTGGAGTGGCCATTTCTGGCTGCTCAGAGCTTGGGGGAGGGCAGGATAGCCCATCCGCCACCAAACACAGCACTGATCTCTGCTTGGCAGGGGCTTGGGTGGTATTCCTGTCACCCCCCCATGGAGCATCACCTGGGGCAGTCTGCCCCTGCTGTGTCTGCAGGTGCGCACGGAGGCCCAAGTGCACCCCATGGCTAGCGCTGAAACCGCGCCCTCCAGACGTCCCCCGCTCCCGTGCGTAGCTCAGACACGCCTCCCTTACTCCGGAAATGCTCCATTTCTGAGCGTAAGGGAAGCGTGGGCAGGCGGGAGGGCCGAAAACGCGTGGTCTCGCCCAGACCGCATGCAATGGCGCCCCGTCGCTGCCCGGAGCCCCATGGCTCACGCCATCCTGGGCCACAGGTAAGATACGCGCCTGCGTGTCTGCTATGCTACTGCAGCCAGCTGCTTATCTGTTCACCAATAGCCCACATACTGAGTTCCCTGGAAAGGGAGATTATGAGGGAGCCCATCAACCAATGTTCTTGCTTTACTTCTCTCTGTCTCTCGCCCACTCTTTCCTGTATCATCACCCAGGACTCTCACACCTTCTCTAGGTAGTGCAGTGGCTGAATAAAGAGGAAGGGGCAAGAGGCAGACTGCTCTCTAGATTAAAGGCTAGGCAAGTGAGTTTTAATCCAAACACAAGGAAAAGTTTATTCTAAATAAATACATTTGTCATTGACTGACTAATAGACAAAATCTATACAAAAAAGAAAGAAAAAAAGATCTGAACAGATGAACAGATCAAAGAACAGATTCTGACCTGACTGAAAGAAATCCACTTTCAATCAGCACCCTCCTGGCACTCGAAGGATCTCTTAGGAATAAAACTTGTGCTAGTAAGAGAGTATCCCAGTTTTCATTATGGCTTGGCCAGCATCTCCCAACACCCATCTTGCCCGTAACCCAGTTGTTCACCTCTCTTTTATTCGTTTTTGGGGTGACTAGACTCCCTAACTCTAATAGGCTGATTTGTAAATTAACAGTTCAAATCTCCCACTCCTGAGTCAGGAGAGCAGTTTGGACCGATCACTAGGTGTAACCTAAATCCAGCTGGGATCCAGGAAGGTTCAGAAAGGCCATTGTTCCTTGAGCAATCTAGACAGTCTTGGGACTCCCTTGTGCCAAAGCTTCAGTTGTATTTGCCCTCAGTAACATAATTACTCTCCCTTACATGGTCTCTGATTGGCTGAGATCACTCCAGGAAACAGAGATCAGAATAAAATAGTGTCGAAGCAGTAGCAGCCTGCAGAAACAATTGTTAGCAGAGCTGAGGAATTAAAGCAGGCCCACACACAGCAAACTGAATTTTGTTCAGAATTTTATTGGAACAAATAAAGAACTGCAACCATTATTACAAATGCAGACACAAGAAGACCGGAAAAGAAGTGGAAAAGAGAAGTCCAGCTAAAGTAGGAAAGAGTAACTCACACAAATCCTTAATCTAGGGACAAACTCCCCCTTTTAGTTAATGCTTATATATAGATACACCCAGACAGACAGACAGACAGACACAGACACAGACACAGACACACACACACACACACACACACACACACACACACACTCAGAGAGAGAGAGAGAGAGAGAGAGAGAGAGAGAGAGAGAGAGCAATGACTGCAGATTGCTATCAGCAGTGCCTTGCAATAAGTTAAATACAGGAAGAAACTGTTAGGGAATATATATTTCACCCCAATAAAACCACAATCCTTACACACACCCCAATATCTTGGGAAACATTCAGTTAAGCCTTCCTTAAATCTAGCTGCAATGCCAATTTCTCTGTGTGTGCTCTAGTCATAATTTTGATGTCGTGTTCCATTTTCCAAGCGTGCATGCATCAAAAACAGTTCGGAAAGTCTGATTCTCTGTGAGATTTAAACTGCAATAATGTTGCTGTCTTCTGAGGTTCCTACGCACTTTCTGTGCATAGGGCAGGCACTTTGCACACTCCTCAAATGTGTGAAAAATAATTCTGGTTTCACCTTCACTTTCTGTAAACTGGACTATGAAAGTCTGACAGGCTTCTTTGAATGTAAATGTGACTGAAGTCCAGAAATGAAATATAATGTAAAGCCATCATTATAGGCTTAGAGAAAATAATGCCAGTGCCTTGGCAGTGGTGATCAAAGCTATTTCTACTTTCTCTCAAATAGCAAACCCCAGGTGACAATCAGGTTTTATAAAGAAGGTGGTGGTGGTGGTGATGATGATGATGATAGCAACATCAACATTTGCAGCTTAGCCCTGATTGAGGAAGTGGTTTACAGAAGTATATACCTGTATCCACTATATAAGTATATACAGTTAAGTATATACTTAGTATTCACTGGGGTTTGGTTCTAAGACTCTTTCCTGAATGTGTTAAAGCAGTTAAAACAAAACACAAGTCAGAGCACGATCCTAACCTGGAGTTAGGCCAGCACAGTTAGGCCAGCAAAGTTTGGTATGTTTGAACAACTCTCAAAGCCAGAAAGGCCGGCACACAGACGTGCACCATCCTCTCTGCCTCTGGGAGTGGTCCAAAAGTGCTTTACTGTGTCCCTTCTGTCAGCCAAACTTTGCTGGCCTAACTGTGCCGGCTTAACTCCAGGTTAGGATTGCCATCTCAGTGCGTAGTCAATTAGAACTGTTATTTTGCAGGCCACTCCAAGAAAAGAGACCCCCTTCCTTTGACCTCACTGGCTGAAGAATGGAATACAAAAGTGATTAATCACGTTGATATTCCAGCAAGCCAGGGCAAAGGGAGGGGTCACTTTTTTCTGTGAGCTGCAAAATAGCAGTTCTAATAGTTTTACTCCCTATAAAAAGCAGCTTTTAGAACTAGAATTGTAAAGGAATGTGTTTTTCCCCTTCTGCATGGATCAGCAGGGTTCTTATCTGCAGTGGCAATCAGTGTTGAGTCTAATTCATGGTCAAAAACCATTGTATAAAAAGGTTGGATTTGTATCTGACTGCAGACAATGATACTTATTTCCACATAACTGTCTATAGGATTGCAGCGCAATTGTGTTTAAATATTTATTTTTCACATTTTTACTTGTTTCCTCCATTTTGCTCAGGGTGGTGTACATAGTTCCTTCCCTTCTTTTGTTCTCACAACAACCCTGTGAGGTAGGTATGGCTGAGAGATAGTGACTGACCCAAGATCACCCAGGAAGTTTCATGACTCAGTCGGAATTTGAACCTAGATCTTCCAGGTCTGAGTACAACTCTTGAGCCATTAGATCATCTTGGCTAATCTTTTCCACACACACCTTGGTTTGAGAACATGTGTTTCTTTTTGGTCAAGATTTCAGTCTTTGATTTAGCTTTTGTGAAGATATTGAGCTCTTTGCTGGCTGGACTCCAAAGGAGAGTATTGTCCAGGGCCCATTTTGAATAAGGTTGCTAGATCAGCCAGTCAATTCCATTAATGGTCCTGTTGCAGTAGGAAAAAAAGTCTCTTACGGAGTATTTTCATTGTTCCTTCATAACCCTGGTATCCATCTCCCCGATTCCACCCCACAACTTATTAAGCCCCGCAGTGGCTAAATTTCCTCCTGCCCCAGCCAGGCATCTTTGTCCTTATACTGTAATGGCATAGATTCTCCATCTATCTTGATTGCCCTACAGGAAGCAAAACTGTATACAAGGAGGCAATATATAAGTTAGTTGGCTGTGTGGGGGGGGGGGAAGGAGGTCAATGCCAGGGAGGAACACAACAGGAGAAGCCAAAGCAGCCTTTTCTCCTGCCACAATGGGAAGCTGCAACTGACTTTCTCTGAAAAAATAAGCATAGATCAGAACGGATGCTGATCTTCTTGGTTCATTCCTTCAATCTGAGGCCTATCAAATTATAAAACGTAGGCTCTTGGACATCCAAGCTCAGAGATTGTTGAGCTCAGAGAACAAAACTTGTTCACCGCTGAACCTCCAGATCCCAATTATAATTGGACAAACAGCAGTATACCTATCCCTGCTAGAAAGAAGGGCCCTTTCGCTTGCCAGATGCAATGAAATGCCTTTGGCAGTGACACACGGCAGATATACAGGTATCCCTTATAATGACAGACATTGCTCATGTGGCCTTGGCAAGGTAGACTCGCTTGCCCACTTGTTTTTCCACTGCCCACTCCATTCCAGGGTGAGGAAGAAGCTTTTAGATCCAGTGCTGATAAAGAAGCATCAATTTCTGGAGACAGAGATGCTAAAATACCTACTCTCGACCACAGAGCCAGACCTATTAGGACAGGTGGCCGCTTTTTTGCACTACGTGGTAAAGAGCAGCTGCTCACAGTGGGATCTAGGGGGCTAGATTTCCATTTTTAAGGTTTATGGCTGAAGTATATATTGTATACCCTTTCATGGATCACTGCCTTGTCGTGGTGAAGGGGCTTGAGTAGCTCAATGAAGCTGTGAGCTATGCCATGTAGGGTTACCCAAGATGGACAGGTCATAGTAGAGAGTTCTGACTAAACGTGATCCGCTGGACAAGGAAATGGCAACCCACTCCAGTACTCTTGCCAAGAAAACCCCATGGATTACAAAACTAAAAGGCTAAATGATATGACACTGGAAGATGAGACCCTCAGGTTGGAAGGTGTCCATTATGCTACTGGGGAAGAGCAGAACAACTCTGAAAGCTAGTGGAGGACAGGGAGGCCTGGCGTGCTGTGGTCCATGGGGTCACAAAGAGTCGGACACAACTTAGCAACTGAATAACAACAACAATGTATTGTATATATGTCTGTTTGTCTGTACTTATGCCAATAAAGGTGTTGATGATGATGATGATGATGATGATGATGATGATGATGACTTTCTTTGGCTGGATGATCTGGCAAACCCAGTTTAGAAGACCACATACAAGTATGTCCCCCTTGTATCGTGATTTCAATTATCCATGGACCATGGGCCCCATTACCACCCTTTATTCTTACTTTGAATCACTAAAAAACCATCTTGCTGGAAGGTGGGCTGGCCTGGGGAGAGGTGTGGAGATTGGATGCGGCTGTTAGGCCGCATCCAAACCCCCGTCCCGCGCGGCCCAGATTAGGGCCTTGCGGTGTGCTCAGACCTGCGCCTGCTGTATAGCGGGTGCAGACCTGAGTAGCCCATAGAGGCGGCTGGTGCCTGCCCATTGGCAAGGGGATGAACATGCCCTTGCCCCGTGGAGGCTCCAGCCTGCTCCCAAGCTGTGTTGGATACAGGCCAGCCGGCAGGCCTGCACTTTCAGTGCAGTTTAGGATTGCTCCCCTCAGTTTCTGAGAAAAAAAATGCTTAATCCAATCCGTTGCCAGCATGAATGGCAGCAGCTTCTTTAATACAAAAGGCAAATAAGTCTTTTTAAGCATTGGACAATTATAAGCCTTGGCGAATAAAGACTGCTGTCAAGGAGTGGCGGTTACAGATTCACACGCCATGGTTCCATTTGACGCAACATCACACTTAAGTCAAGACACTCTCCCTTTTTAACATGGGACTCTCCTTTTTAACAGAGCACTCCGATCACTGCAGATCTTCCAGGCTGGGCTCCTGCTGCCTGTGACGTCATCCAAGTGCATTTCGAAATTGCAGGCTTTTTAAATAGCTGCCACATAATCAAATCAAGTGGAGTCCGAGGCTGATTAGAAAGACCTTGGCTGCCTGAGCCAGCAGGGAGCTGTGCACACACACAGTAATTACTTGCACAAGATAATAAATAAAGATAGCGGCTGTTTGTACCCTATGTCATTTTGATATTGCTCTTTTCCTCTTGTAAAGAGCCAGAGGATGGGCTCACCAGTCTAGCCGTTTTGAAGTGGGTTTTTTTTTTGTTTCTTTGGTGTTTAGTCCATATCATTATTTCACCAGCAAATATGCATTTAAATGATCTCCATTAAACGGGCCCACTAAATGCACCAGGGGGTTATCTTCTGAGTTACAGAGAGTGATGGCTCACTGGTAGGCATCCGTCCCCCTCGCCTCTTCTCTGTTAGCAGGTTCTTTGACTGGAGCTGTGAGTATTGGTAGGATGGTCTGTGGGAAATTTCCTGCTGGTGGAGATTGCTTTCTGTTTGGGTGAATGTGCGGAGAGAATGGCTTTGTTGGGTGAATTTTAAATTTTCACTCAAAGCCACGGACTGTCTTTCTTGCTGATTGCTTCACTGTGCCCAACAAAGTGATGAAATTGACGGGGATCCAAAAATGCCTGAACAGAACAGCACGCCCACTCGCACCAAGCAGCCCCCTTCCTTCCTACTAAGGGCCCAATCCTGAGTCCTCCAGGGTGGGCACTATTGCCCTTGCTGCTGTTGCTGCTGTAGGGCACATCCGGCACTGGCAGGAAGGGCTTGCCACCCATGCTGCTTGAGCGTCACAGCCAGGGGAGCACCCAGAGGCAGGGAGACAGTGATGGCGGCTGGTAAGTAAACCTGCTGCTGGAATTGCACCAATTCCAGGTGGGATGGGTGGGCATAATTGGGTGGGGGGTAGTGGTGAAGTGGGGGGGGATGACTGGTGGTGATCTTTGCCACCGGATCCCAACCTCTGTGTTGGGCTGCGTGGGCTGACAAGGAGGCCCTTGCCCCTGTACCAGCAAAGTAGCCATTGCAGAAATGAGGAGACCCATTAGCAAGTCTTTGGACTTACCTGGGGGAAAGGGACAAATGTTCCCTTCCTCTGATGAGGCTCCGGCAGTTACCTGGCTGTTTGGCACACCTGCAGCGGCCAAGTAACTCGGAATTAGGCTGCCCGTCCCTCCTCTAGCTGCAGTCCCCCCATGTCAGTAGCAGTCCTGGTTATCTTCACACCTAGGAGCCAGAATTGTCAGTGACGCCTCCCACCTCACCTGGAAGTGATTCTGATGATGTCATCACATTACCGCAATTCTGACTGCCCACTCCTTTTCAATTTTATTTTAAACCGAATGAAGCCTCCAGGAGTGGCCGACCTTAGTATTGGGCTGGGAGCTGGGTTCTTATTACAGCCAGATTATCAAGCCCCATATCTTTCATTTCAGTTTTCGTAAACCAAGAAAAAACAGCAGCTCTTCCCTCCCTCAACAGTGAAGCTGTGGACAGTTACCACATTTCTCTTTCCATATAGGCAAGAAGATGGAACTCTCAATGCACCACCTGAAGTGGTGTGGTCTACGTTATCTGCAAAACATCGTGTGCTGGATCAAGAGAAGTGTGAGCGGAGTTCTGCTCATGCCCTGGTGCTATCCTGCTCCCTCATCTTCACATAAACTAAGAGCCTGATCCTGAGTGTTCTAATACAGGCAGTACAAGCATACTGCTGTCTCCGAGTGTCGTAAATATGCCATAAAGCCCATTTAAGTCACCTGAGGAGTAGGAAGGGACCACACTGGGGCCAGCGACAGTCAGTGCAGGTGGAACGGCTGGCCGGCACTGCTGGAGCGCCAGCCACTGATAAGGCCCATCAAGGAAGGGGGAGGTGGGGAGGGGCGAAACTGGGCAGGTGGGAGTGGATCTGTGTGAGGGGTAGGGCAAGAGGTGGCTTCCACCACTGGATTGTATCCTCCACGTTGGGCTAGGCAGCCAAACATGTGCTCAAATATGGGTTCAGAGCCAGGAAAACCCATTGGCGCCACAGCGGCATTACTTGGGGTAAAGGGAAACACTCCCTTAGTCTGAGGAGATCCTGGCAGTAGTCCGGCATCGTCCAGATGCCGTAAAGGCAATTTTGGGCTCTTAGTTTATTTGTAGCTTTAAAAAAAAAAACCTTAAAAATGAGAACGTTTGGTTAACCTTCAGTGCCCATGCACATATCTTATACAGCTTGTATGTACCCCTTGAGACCATTTAGCAATTGATGTCACTGTTCAATGACATTTTTATTCCGTTCGTAAGCCACTGTGAATGGAAAGGTGGAGTTGGGGGGGGCGGGAAGAATTTCACAAATGAATAAAGAAAATGTTCAAAAAGTCTCTCCACGTTAAAAACAACAACTGTCTTGTTTAGTTAATCAGCTAGAACATCACTCAAAATGATTTGGCCCAGTTCATGTCCTGTTGTGTTAGTTAACTGCTTACAAGGGGAATATTTTGTACTGAAATACATTGAACATACTACAACTCTCATTCCTGCTCTCTGAAATCCTGCTGTCCAGAATTCCACCACCCCAATCTAATATGGATTGTCTTTGCTTTCTTGTAGGACATTTCGGCAATGTTTTACATTAAATTATTTTGAACTAATTTAATTGCTAATTTATTATTCCACAGGACTGTGATAATACAATATAAGAATAATTTAAAAATCCATAAAATGATCCTTGGTTCATAAAGGTTTTCTTGCATTCATGAGTTTGTTGCTTAACAACAAAATACTAAGACCCCAGCTGAAAGCTATTCTATTTTTTTTTCTCACCGAATGCAGCTGTAAGTTTTGGAATGAAACTTTAGAACTAATGGGATTCTCTTCTGTTGCAAAGCTGCAGGAGCTGTGAAGAACGGTTTCTAATTAGGTGAGTTGAATTAAGATGGCATCTTTCTGATAAATTGTTGTTGGCATGGCCATCAGCATGGGACTGAGGCAGTGACAAAATGTTCTACGGTTATTCAAACGTTTCATAAGAAGTGAAGTGTTAGGAAGAATTAAAACAAATAGAAAACAGAAGGCGAGAAGGGAGGTGGTAAGGAGGAAACAAATGAAGAGCACAAAACAAGTGGGAAGAAAAGCAGCTGCTCAACATAGAATGAGGGCAACTATTAGACAAGGCTTGGCTGTATTTGCATAACATAAGAACACCTGTGACCCTGCATGTGGCCATTAAAAATTTTGTATCGCTCTTGCTTTAATTAAAGCACCTCACTTTAGGAAAGATGCAGCCAAACTGGAGGGGATTCAGAGAACAGCAATGAGGATGATCAGGGGCCTGGAGAGCAAGCCCTGTAAGTAGGGGTGGGGTGGTGGTTGTTTGCTAAACATTGCATAAAAACACAAAACACTGCCTTTTGGAGGTTAAAATATTTGAATAAAAACACAAAGCAGTGCATTTTAGCGTTTAAGATATTTTTCAGAAATTAAAGTAGATTAATTAGAAATAACACTGAGACTGCATCTTCTGACACTATATCACCTATATCAGTGGTATTCAAACTTTTTTAGACCAGGATCCACTTTTTAGAATGGCACTTGTGTCGGGACTGACCGGAAGTGATGTCATTAACCTGGAAGTGATGTTGTGGCAGGAAGTGGCATCATAAGGCAGGAAGTGCTGTCATTGTAATATAATACGACGACACCCCTGAAAGGCAAACTGGGATTCTTGGACTGCAGCAATTGCACAACCATGAAACATCCCTGTCAGAAAGCAAGATTAGGACAAAATATGATGTAAAAGCCCTGAACTACAAACAAAATTTAACAAAACCCCTCACTTGAAAATTCAACCTGTTAACACTCACAAAAGATTATAGCAAGAGTAAGGTCTGCAGTTACCAAGATGGCTGTTCCCAGCTTTCCGAGACCCACCTGACATCAGGTCATGACCCACCAAGTGGGTCCCGACCCACAGTTTGAATAAAGCTGACTTATATCATCTATCTAGTACACTTTTAAGGGCACAATCCTAACCTGGAGCAAGGCCGGCACAATTAGGCCAGCAAACTTTGGTTGGCACAAGGGACACCATAAAGCATGTCTGGACCACTGTGGGAGTCAGGGAGGATGGTGCACATCTGTGTGCTGGCCTCTCCGACTGAGAGTGGTCCAAAGGCGCTTTACGGTGGCCCTTGTGCTGACAAAACTTTACTGGTTTAACTGTGCCGGCCTAACTCCAGGTTGGGATTTAGCCCTAAAGCATTTAAAATTGATAACTTGGAATGAGAATGTAGAATTCTCATGGGACACCCAACACGGCAATTTGCTATTTTAATCAAGACATTTTGGGAAAAAAATATCACCAAAAACGCACACCTTTACCTACCCCTACCTATAAGGAAATATTTAGGGAACCTGGTATGTTTGGTATGTTTGGTCTGGAGAAGGAAAGGCGGGCAGCCCAATCCTCTGCAGCGCCAGCCTAGTAAGGCCCGTGCAGCAGGGCTGCATCCTAAGGCCATTAGGAGGCGGCAGCAGCACAGCAAAGGGCAAGGGGAGATTTTCCCCTTGCACCCGGGTAAACCCCAGCCAGCCCTATGGGGCTGCTCAGATCTGCGCCTGCTGATTTGCAGGCGCAGGTCAATGTGCACAGCAGCGGCCCGAATTGGGGCTGCCAAGGCCGGGGACAGGGCTTAGGATGCAGCGCAACTGACAGAGTAGATTAGGCTATATGCATTAAACAGCCTGCCTGCTACTTGGGGGGAGAACTACTGCCCAAGCACCATGATAGCCACAGAGGCTTTAGAAAAACTTCTAAAGGTTCACTTTAGATGCTGAAAAGATTAAGAAAAATTCCTTACATTGAACTTAGTGGAGCTGGACTTCCAATCCAAGTAGATATGCCTACCAGACCAACCCTATCCTGCACCAAGCTATTGAATGCAGTTGCCCCAATGGGGCATGTGCTGTATGCTATCATGCCCCTACCATCAGACAGCCAATAAGAGGTAAGTAAAAATCTGCAATCCTAGACACACTTTCCTGGGAGTAAGAACCATTAACTGCAATGGGACTTACTTCAGAGTAGATATGCATAGGATTGCACTCTAAATGGTTTTGGACCATAAAAAGGATAATTTTGTGTGTGTATGTATGTACTTGTGCCTGCTTGTGTACGTGTGCATGCCAATGCATATGTGTACAAATGTGTGTGTGTACACGTGTGTGTGTGTACGTGTGTGTGTGTGTGTGTGTGTGTGTGTGTGTGTGTGTGTGTTTCTTCTCACAATTTTTCATTTTACCCCTTTCAGATACAAAGATGTTTAACTGCTTCTGCTTGTGTGTTCCTAAAATATAAAAACATGAAAACACTGGGGAGAGGAGAACACCAACAACATATGGCCCATCAAGGCTTGCTGTGTGACTGATGCTCTTCTCACAGCAAATGAGTCATTAGCACTCTGATCAGAATTGTGCTACATGGAAGTAAGGTGAGTGGAAAGAAATCAGTGGAACACCCACATAAAATGCCTAGGATCAGGGCATAAGGCAGACTTCCTTAAATATTTACTCCATAGAAGAGTTACTGTGTTCAGAGAGAATATCTCATAGTGTTATTAATTCAGCTTAAGCATGTTTGAATAGCTTGCTACCACAAGGGCCAAATCCTATCCAATTTTCCAGCTCTGGTGCAGTCATGCCAAAAGGGCTTTTATGTCATCCTGCAGTGGGGGAACAGTCATGGAGATCTCCTCAAGGTAAGGGAACATTTGTTTCCTTTCCTTAAGGCTTCATTGCCACTGCACCAGAACTGGAAAGTTGGATAGGGTTAGGCCCAAATACAGTATATCCTTAAGGCCCTGACTATCTAAACTACCATAATGATCTAGGGATTTTGACGCAGATTCCACTTAGGGGCAATCCTAACTTGTGCTGAAACGGGCCTGCACTGTATCCAATGCATGTTGGGAGCAGGCAGAAGCCTAACTGGGGCAAGGGCATGTTGGTGCCCTTACTCCGGGGTAGGTGCCAACAGCACCAATGGGCTCCTCAGATCTGTGCCTGCTGTTTAGCAGGTGCAGAGCCGAGGACGCCACGTGGCCCGAATTGGGGCAATGCGGCCTGGGGATGGTTCCACCCCCTTCCCCCGGCCAGCACACCTCCTAGCACACCCACCCCAATCCAGAAATGCTCTTCCATCCGCCAGGAATGCCTAGAAATGCTCTTGCGCCAGCCAAACTCAACTGGTGCAGAAGCGACACAGCACAGGTTTTGGCCGGCACTGTTGGGCCAATGTTAGCAGCTAGCATCAGCCAAATGCAGGCCGTTGGATTGTGCCCTTGTTCATCTCAGCTACAGACTTGGAACAGTAGCCCAACAACTTTGTACAGCTCTTCCTCTAAGGCAGCCTATTGACCCCTTCTTGCCACCGCAGCAGCCAGGGGGAGGGGACGTGTGTGCGCTCCTGCTC
The DNA here is from genome assembly GCA_029204185.1 of Lerista edwardsae. Lineage (NCBI taxonomy): Eukaryota > Metazoa > Chordata > Lepidosauria > Squamata > Scincidae > Lerista > Lerista edwardsae. Next base: position 1,673,617 of record JAJKFI010000031.1, read on the forward strand.
TCCGTGGCTGATCCTGTGGGTGTGTGTGTGCTGTGGGCAAGGCCTCGCCACCAGTGATGTCATGCAGGGGGTACGCGAGTACCGGTTTCTAGGATTACAGCTGGCCCCGCCCATTCGCCCGCCCATTCGCCCGCCCACTCGTCGACTCCGCCCTCTGCAACGTTTGAATTTCCTGCATGTTTGAGTTGCCTGCATGTTCTCAGAGCCAGCCAGGCAGGCAGGCAGCGAGCGGAGCCTTTCCTTTCCTTGCCACTGAAAAATGAGTTGCTCTGGGGTTTTAACATGATGCCAGGCGTCCTTAACATGTTCTGGGGGTGCTGTGGAATACTGTTGCAACTGTTGGGTCAGTTTAAAATCATCTGAGGCCTCAAAAAGGGCTTTTTTCATGTCACTTCCTGCCACGACATCACTTCTGGCTTATGATGTCACTTCCGGTGGGCGGGTCCCGACACGTGCCAATCAAAAGTGAGTACCTGTTCTTAAATCGTTTAGATGACACCACTGCTCGCCACCATACTGAAGCACAGAGACCGTGTGCCTGGCATGGCTGAACGTGGGCCACCGGATCGCACTGGCCCGCCCTCTCACAAAAGCTAGGAACAAGACGACAGCCAGAGGGGTCGGAGCTTTGGCAATGTTCTGAGGTACTTGTATGAGACAGTCCCAAATATTTCTGTATGTTTCAGAATGCACTGGGAGCTTATCTGGGTGTGGCTCAAAGGATGTGCAGAGAGAAGGTAAAAAGGATCTGTGGGGATAATAGCAAATGCGTATGCAGAAAGCCAAATGCATCGTTGGCTTCGGCAATTGTCTGAACATCTGTCCCCCCCTGAATTCTAATTGGCAAGTGACATCCTCTTGAAACATTTAATCAAAACTGAATTATCTTCAAATTAAATTAATATAAAACTTCAGGAGATTAGCAATGAAATGTAATTTAATGCCATTCTACTTGTGTATGCTTTTATGGTAGATTAAAGTGATCAGACAGACCAGCTTTACCATGGGAGTTTTATGGCACTTACTGGGTGTTTTAATAATTTGTAAGGATATTAAAATGTTAATTAGAATCCCTTCCAACAAAGCATCTTCCTCCAGCCATCTTCGTTCCTGCCTTCACTGTAGCATGTAGGGGCAGGTCCGGTGTAAATGAGCCTTTATAACGAGTGAGAGAATGTCTATCTAAGGCAGAATGGAGATATATCAGAGGCCATCCAACAAGGAGACATGGTGGGGCTCACAAGGAAGGAGCCTCCTGGTTCAACCCAAGTCCGAAAAAACAGATGCCTGGGCTGAGAGCATGTGCAGTGGAGCCCAGGATGGAAGCAAAGGACGGAGCACTTGCTGGACGCCCTTTTGTGAAGAGCTACCAAAGCAACAGAAGGAAGAAAAACCTTCTGTTTAGGATCACGTGTAGGATCACGTGTAGGGTGTAGATCACGTGTAGGGTGTAGGATCACGTGGTGACTGCTGAGAGTATTGACAAAGAATGCTGAACTACATACATTTGGCTCGATCTATTATAGTGATTTTCAATCAGTGCTACACATTGTGGGCGCAATCCTAAACTGCGTTAGGCCGGCATAAACTAAGCCAGCAAAGTTTGGCCAGCACAAGGGCCACCGTAGTTTGGACCACTCTCGGAGTCAGAGAGGCCAGCACACAGACGTGAGCCATCCTGCCTGACTCCGAGAGTAGTCCAAAAGCACTTTAGGGACGCCCTTGTGCTGGCCAAATTTTGCTGGTTTAGCTTATGCCGGCCTAATTCCAATTTAGGATTGCGCTCTGTGTTGTGAAAGGTCAACAGGTAGGCCATCGAAGTTTGGAGCAGTTGTTGACCCAGCGAATGGCCTGCCCAAGGATAGAGGCAGAGGAGGTCCTCCCCCTCTGCTTGTTCCCTGCCCCTGTGCGATGCTCTGCTCCACCACCACCCCATGCCATTCCCCACGGCCTTTGGGAGGACCAAAACTCCGTGCAGCACGGCAAAGTGAACTGCTCCTTCCGCCCACCCCAGGAGCTCTAGCGCCTGGGGCTTGGGCCCCCCTCTCACTCAATGGTAAGTCCAGGACTGGTTTGGAGCATTTCATTGAAAACTACTGAAAACACTCCTCTGGGTTCTGCAGCTCTGTTTCTAGGGCAACTGTCTGTAGTAATGAATTGTCTGTCCAACTTCCTCTCCAGGGAGAGACTCTTCCTGAAAGAGTCTCCTGGAAGCCAGAAGTGATATCACAAGAGGCAAAGGCCATAGAAAAGATCAGCATGCTGTGAGAAGAAAAACATCTCTTAGGTGCTTAGGACACCTCTTACGTTAAACAAGAATATCTAGTTAGGATCACTTAACCCAGAGGTGTTATTCCCTAACTGCAAGAGATCGTGCCTCTATGCTTGTGTCTGGGGTCCCCCCCCAAACCCCAGCCTTACCTGGATCCGAGGGTTACTTCCATGGATGAGGAACGGCAGCAACCTCCAGCCCCCCACCAGGGCCCAAGCAAGGCCCTCAGGGAAAGCAGGAGGAGGATCGGCCAGGGTGAGCCAGGCCAAAACCCTGGGGATGGAGAGTAGGGCCAGGAGTGATCCTGCAACCCCCGTGCCCTTCTGGGCAGCTAGGCCAGGAGGAGAGGAAGATGGGACTGAGCCATAAAGAGCAGCAAGCAGCCGGTGATGAGGGCAGTCGTGTATGGGAAGGCAGAGCAGGACGTTGTGGAGCAACAGCCTCCTATTCCCTGGGTAAAGGACCAAAGGTGAAGCAGCCCCCTTCCCCTGCAACTGGGGAATTGCTACCTGCTTGAATTGGCTCGACCTTCCTGGGGCTCTCTGCTTCCTCATGTTAACAGGTGCCGACGCACCTGGCGGAGTATGAACCCCTTTGGACCCCTAGATCCTGCCACCCCAGGACCGGGCTCACCCTGGGGACATGACAGCTTGTTTTCTAAATTTAATCCACAGAGAACCTAGTAAAAACCAAGTAGGCCATGCTAGACAGACAGACAACTTGCTATACACAACGACCCCTACATTTGCCCAATACCTAGTATAGGAATATAGGGACTTATAAGGATGCTTCTCTTACGACTCAGCCGAGGAGCCAATTTATGTGTAAAATGCAAAGGTTATTGCTTCTGCATTTGAACAAGTGCTTAAAAGGCAGTGGGCTTCCACCACTCCCATCTGTTCCTACCAGATACTGATACATGAGATACAGACACATTATTTATTGTTTATTATTTATTATTTATTGGATTTCTATCCCGCCTTTCTGCCCGAAGGCACCCAAGGCGGCATTACAACACGAAAATACAATAAAATATAAAATTTAACATTAAAAAGCAATTTAAAAACAATATTAAATACAATACAATAAAACAAAATTAAAACAAAACAATACAATTTAGAAACAACAAGCCCTGTGGATCATAAGGTATAATCAAAATATAAAAGTGTAACAAACCAGCCAGCCAGCCTGTCAACAGTTAAAAGCTGTTGTATAACAGTTATATAAACAGTTATATAAACAGTAACATATAACATACTGTTATATAAACAGTAACATATAAATAAAAAACAGTTAAAAGCTGTTTATATACATGAGAAGTATATAAACAGTAAAAATACTTACTTTTTCAAAGGGGCAGTAGAAGTGCAGAAGCCCATTATTAAAGTTCTGATTGAAGAAGAAAAAAACACTGTATGCTCTCTCTCCTTTGTTGGAAATGCTGCTGCATAACATATCCCATCACAGAATCTGAATTCTGTTGCTACAGACGGTGGACGCAATCCTAACCAACTTTCCAGCATTGATGTAGATGTGTCAATGAGGCACGTGCTGGATCCTGCAATTGGGGGGCAGTCACAGAGGCCGCCTCAAGGTCAGGGAATTTTGTTCCCTGACCTTGGCGCTGCATTCCCTTACCCTGAGGCTGGAAAGTTGGTTAGGATTGTGCCCGGTGTCCTCACCCCACCTGATCCCACCTTTGATTTTGTTGCTGGGAGCTCTGGTTGTGGGATAAACAGTTTGAAACGGTTGGGGATGCTGTTGCAAAAAATACTTGTTTTATTAGCATAAACAGCTCTGCAGCAGGAATTAGCCACTGGCTATTGCAAATTGAACATAGAGATTAAACAGGCAATTTAAGGCTTTTTAGTATTTGCAGCCTAGCCATAGTTATTGGCTACTGCAAGCTTGCCGAAAAGGTAACAAAGCAAAACAAAACAACACACAGTTGCCTTCCCTGCAAAAGCAACTTAGATCACAATCCTGTGTGTGTCTACTTGGAAGTAAGTCCCATTGTGTTCAGTGCTTACTCCCAGGAAAGTGGGTATACGATTGCAACTATAGGGTGGAAGAAACAGTAGAAACTGTCTCAGCAATTCATGCGAAATGGTTTTCTTCCTATCTGAGGGCAGGGAATGCATCTTTAACAATGCTCAATTACTGTACATAACAGATGAATTACAGTGTTCCATAAAACCATTAGCTTTGAAAAGGAGTTACCTAACAATGATGCACTTATCTTTATGGACATTACAAATCAACTGTCCCTGCGTAATGCTTCCACGCTGGACATTCAACAAAAAAGCAACCCTTGCTGCTTTCTATAATGAGGAAGAAAATATTGTCACTCAGAAATCCTGATTGTGGAAGAGAAGCACCTTTTCATTATCCTGCACTGTATTCAATGCACGTTGGCAGCAGGCTATCCCCCCTCCTTATGTAGCATAGTAGGCTACATAAATTCCAGCAAAATCTAGTCATTACCTGGTCATAGGAGCAATTGGTTGCCGTAAACCATGTATTCACACACATTGTGAAGAGAACAACTCCTGAAATTATAGGGATGGAGTCTCTCTTCACTTTCCTCTATAAACTTGGATTTTTTTTTTAAAGTTGCTTTATACCGTGGGAGAGAGCCGAGCCTGGTGGAGAATGTATGTGATCAATATGTGCAGTTCTTGATTATATAGTCCCAATCCTATCCTCCCCCTCGCCTCTGCTGGTGCAACCTCATCAAAAAGGCATGTGATATATCCAGCAGGAGGGTGGCAGATCAAGAGGGAAAGAGGATTCATATCCCCTTATCGCTCCATAAGCCTTCAACTCCATAATAGGTCTCTTCAGACCTGTGCTAATTCTTTAGCTGGCACAAGTCTGAGGAGATAAAAGAGGGCAGGAAGGTTGTGAAAAAGGAGAATAGGATCTGGCGTGCACCATTACTGCCAGATCCACCTGCAGGTTTCCTGTCCCCCATTCCTCCCCTCTCCCCCCTCAGTTTGCTCCCTCCCCAACCCTGCTTCATGCCTTACCTGTTACGGCAAGTCCAGGGATTTTTTGCAGTGCTCCCAAGATGGCAGCTGATGGAATGCGGCACATCTGTTGGCAGCCATTTTACAACGGATAAGATTGGGCGTGGAGGATTATACCAGGGCTGGGACTCCCAGTAGGCCAACTGAGCTGGATGCCTAAAGAAGCCAATTTGCAGAGTGATAGCATGCCAGCTGGATTTGTATAACAACAGTGGACATCTCAGGAGCATACTTCCATTTATGTTTAGGATAAACCATTAATATGAAATTCCCTATTTTTAATGTACTATTGTTTGAGAGAGCGAGAGCAGACATTCCCAGTGGACTGAGTGCTTATGTATCCCCTTCCTGAGGAACCTTATCCTTAAGAGAGACTGTTCACTTTTCACCTGAAGGAGGCTTGGTTTATGGCTCTGTGCTGTATGCCACTTTCTTTTGTGTAAACAGCCAGGGGCTTGTACTGAAGTTTGTGAATGAAAAGATTTGTCATCAGGATGAGATTCTCCCCTGGTGACTTTGCATAGAATTTTGCCTAGACAGCTCCCTGTGGCGTGAAGATGAAAAGTTATTTGCCGTTTACCTCACGTGTCCCAACTACTGTGGTTAGTCAACATACACATTGTTACCTTACTGCTAATCCTAAACTGTTTCTTACATCCCTGCTAGGTAAGATTTTATCCTAAGATCAAAAGATGTTTTTCCTCCCCCTAGTGTTCTTTGCGCTTCTTAAATAATCTGCATCTCCCTCTGGAACTGCTTTGTTAGTACTTCATATTCATAATGTGCAACATTCAGAACAGCAATACGTCTCTGCTTTTTGACTGTAGAAATCATGTGGCTCTTATCACCATCTGCTTGTCCGAGATCTTTCACTGTTTCCTCATGAAGCGCTACATACACTTTGCCTAATTAATCAGTCGGGTGGGAATTTTGCGCCAATTGGGTTTTTTTGTTTGTTTAGTTATGGCAGCTGGTAATGGATTTTGTATCTCATAAGAGATTGTGTTGCACTCCTTGTAGTCTTGTTTTGATTCTCTGGTTTCCATTTAGGTAAGTGACTGGTAAACTCCCATCGGATTAATTTGCAATTGGTGTGATAGTTATGAGCTTTCTGGATAAGAGAGAAAAAAATGTCTGGTTTCTATGCATTTTCTCCAGCTCACAACATTGGAGCTTGCAAGCACATTGATAGTGCTGCATGTATGCATATTTATTATATCACCTCCACCTAGGAATGGTAGTTCCCGGTAGAAATCATGGTGAAGAACCAACCTTTAATCCTTCACTAGCCCATAGCATGCAGCAAAGCCTGTGTCTGGGCCACTCACTGTGAGCTCCAGGTCAGTCGAGGATAGGATTAGGCCACTAGAGCACTTAATACCAATTCAAATCAAAGCTCAGTTCATACCACATTTATAACAAATGGTTGAAAAGGCTTTGGTCAACCTTAGTAAGAATACCCAACTCTTTACTTTTTAACAATAAAGTGGTAATGCATTAAATAACTTTCCAGCAATAGTATAGCTAAAGGGGGCAGGGGGGAAATTGCCCCAGGTGCCACACCAGGCGTGTCTTCTTCAGGCCCTGGGAGCCCATGCATGCTAAAATCTAAGGCTTCCAGCAGGCCTTCTGAGGGTTGTTAAAGTAGCCTTTCTGACCCAACAAAGACCTGTCAGAGGCCTTAGAAAGGCATTTGTTTTGTGTTTGTTTTTTGCAGAAAACTGGAAGTGCCCTTCTTAGACATTCTGAGGAGGGGGAGGTGTTAAATACATTTGTGACCCTGGCTGCCAGATGGCATAGTTATGCTGCCAGTGGTATTCCTGGCACCTGGGCGCACACCTCCAGGGGTGCCCCCCACCTAGAGGTGCTGCCCCCTGCACTTGCTGTCTCCCCCAGAAGCATTGTGAGGGTCTTCTGGAGTCCAAAAACAATCAATTCCGGTTTTTGACCAAAAAAAGGAAGTGATTTTTTGGCCTCCAGAAGGCCTTCTGAGGCCACATGCAGCTTCCCTGGCTCTTGAAAGACTCTCCGGGGCTGCCCTACTCCTTCTCCGTTTTGAAAAGCGAAGGAGGATGAGGCCAGCCCCCAGAGCAAAGTGCCAATAGGGCACAATCAAGGGCAGGAAGGGCCATTTTGCAGCCCTTTCCACTTGGCACCCATGGGCATTTGCTCCCTCTGACCACTGTACACCACTGTATGCCACTGCTTTCCAGATTTCCCACTGGGATTCTCTACTACCAATCCTGTAAACTGAGAGCGCAATCCTAACCTGAGTTAGGCCGGCACAGTTAGGCCAGCAAAGTTTGGTCGGTACAAAGGACAACGTAAAGTGCTTTTGGACCACTCTCGGAGTCAGGGAGGATGGCGTCCATCGGTGTGCTGGCCTCTCTGACTCAGAGAGTGGTCCAAACATACATTACGATGTCCCTTGTGCCAGCCTAACTTTGCTGGCCTAACTATACCGGCCTAACTCAAGGTTAGGATTGCACCCTCAAGCTTTTCAGAACATAAAATAGGAATTAATAGGACTGTTACAGGGTCAGCTCTATTTCGAGTCTACAATTAACAAAGCAACCGTCTCAAGCCTGCCCAGTTTTTCCTTATTAAATATCTAGCTAGTAATATATGGGTTGGCATGAACAACTGCTGATTAAAACAAAAACAAAAAACACGTTCTTTCTCTCAACCTTCCCCCCTCCCAGGTAGCTTCTTTTATCTAGTTTATATGTTTCTCACCATCACTTTTACTGGGGGAGAAAAAAGCTCTAGGTCTAATTGTTTTTAGGACCTCAGAGAAAACTGAGAATAGTGCATTTGAGAGTGTTTAGTCATTACCCATTTTCTCCATAAGCAGTCTGTAGTTTTTATCTGAAAAATAGATGGGTTTTTTTCTCCCTTGCCATTGAATTCATAGACAGGATGAACCAAGCTGGCTAGCTGGAAAATATTGTCTAGTGCAATGTTATTCAAACTGTGGGTCGGGACCCACTCAGTGGGTCGCAACCAGTGGTGTCATTCAAATGATTTAGGAACAGGAACTCACTTTTGATTGGCACTTGTTGGGAACCCGGAACCAGCCACGGAGCCCATTAGGATCCGGAACGCCCGTTCTGGTCCGTTCCCCCTGAATGACATCACTGGTCGCAACCTCATGTCAGGTGGGTTGCGGAAAGCTGGGAGCAGCCATCTTGGAAACTGCAGATCTTGCTCTAGTTATATTTCTTTTCTGAGTGTTAACAGTTTAAATTTTCAAGTGAGGGTCTTTTTAAAATTTTCTTTTTAGTTCAGTGCTTTTACATCATATTTTGTCCTAATCTTGCTTTATGTCAGGGATGTTTCATGGTTGTGCAATTGCTTGCTGCAGTCCAAGAATCCCAGTTTGCATTTCAGGAGTGTCATTTTATTATATTATATTACAATGACAGTACTTCCTGCTTGATGATATAACTTCCTGCCACAATATCACTTCCAGGTTGATGACATCAGTTTCGGTGAGTCCCAACACAAGTGTCATTCTAAAAAGTGGGTCCCGGACTACAAAGTTTGAAGATGACTCTCTCTCTCTCTCTCTCTCTCTCTCTCTCTCTCTCTCTCTCTCTC
>JAJKFI010000031.1:1682527-1729065 GCA_029204185.1 Lerista edwardsae
TCTCTCTCTCTCTCTCTCTCTCTCTCTCTCTCTCTCTCTCTCTCTCTGTGTGTGTGTGTGTGTGTGTGTGTGTGTGAGAGAGAGAGAGAGAGAGAGAGAGAGAGAGAGAGACTGCTATAGGGGTTTACAATAGTGCAGTTCTCCCCATGCTTTGGAAAGTATATTCATTTACTCGATTTACTAGCATATGCAGTAGCATCCTCTCACGGTGTCCAGGGACTGGGCAGCAGATGGACACAAGTCCTTCTACGTGCTACCACCAGCAGTCTCAGCAGCTGCGGTCAAGGAGGATTCCTCTCTGTCCCTTGCTCAATTCCTGGTTAGCTTCCCCAACTGGGCCCCCATTAGCTTTCTAAAGTGTGATGAACAGTAGCGTATGCCATCACATGGAAATTTTGTTGCCTGGATAGTGATATGACGAACAGGTTACTGTTTAGATAGAGCACATCCAAGAGTTTCAAATGCTTTCATGCCAAGCTGCTGTAGTTTTCTGTGCCAGACCTGAGAGTGAGCTAGTGATAGAAAAACACTTTCTGCCATCAAGCAAATGGGAACCTAAAGCCAGCCAAACCTGGGCCAAACCTGGGCCAAAAAGCCTAGATATGTGAACTTAAAAATGACGTCACCTTTTGTAGGGATTTTTTAAAATGATTTTTTAAGATTGTGGTTGAAATGAAATCCTAATAGGATAAATATAAAACAACATCCTTTAATACTTCCCCTCTGCTTATCAAGTCAGATCCTTCTGCTCACAGTGCTGAGGTTTCAAAGCAAAAGACCTTCCAAACCCTCTACCCAGCCACAACCAAGTTTGTTTCCTTTGTGCCTTGCCCTGCAGCCACAATTGAACATGATTGCAGTACTCCTTCTCCTGCTGCTGCTGCTGCTGCTGCATGACTGGAGTGTTAAGGAGCAAAGAAAGGACACCCATCTAATTATTGTATGCAGCATGCTCAATATACTTCCTCTCAGCTGGGAATGCAATGTGCTCTCTGCATGGCACAGCATGGTGCTGGAACAAATAATTAGAGGAAACCTGATGTCAGTTCTTACACTTTCCTTGATAAGTCCTGATTTGGGAGGTTCTGAAAAGCTTAATTGGCCAGGCTAAACTACTAGAAGGAGCAGCAAATTGCAAAGGAGAGGACATTGCTACTCAGACTGTCACTATGATACTTTACCACCTTGTGTAAACACTTGTCATAATTACTGGTGGAACTTGGGAACTAAGTTCCCAATCTCAGTGGAACCAGCATATGCCAGTTCTTACCCCCTATTTCTCAAGCTGCCTCTCCTCTTTGGTCTCTTCAAACATACTCCAGCAAAATGGCTGGCATAGTCCGACGGGACTAATTGGCAACTGAGTAATCAGTAATTCCCCCCTTTTCCCCCAGCCCCCTATATGCTCCCCAAAATCAGGGTGGCCAGATTCAATGGCGGACACAGTGCCTATACAAGTGGATTATCCCTTATCCGAACATCCAAAATCCAGACTATTCTGACATCCAGACATTTTTGTCCAATACTTTTTTTTTAACTTCCTATAGTGTGAATACTAGAAGGTCTTGTGCTCATTCCCATGTACAGGTTATAAGTTCTACTCAGCTATGTGGTGTGTGCCATTGTTGACAAATGTGAAAGAGGCCAGCAGACACCCAAATGGGTAACAGTGAAAAGGAAGGAAGCATTTTTCATTACACTGGTGCAATTATTCTGAAATCCAGAAATATCTGAAATCCAAACACCTCTGTATCCCAAGCAGTCTGGATAAGGGATATTCAACCGGGGTTTAGAAGAGGGAAGAGGCACATTCATTACAGTTAAAGTGACATTGTATGAAAAAATGTATCATTACAGTGTATTTGTATGCCACAGAGGAGGGTACCTCTGAAATCTGCAGTGCTTATCTCACGTCACTTGTTTTCTTGGTCAATGTGGTGTCTTGAATCCAAATCCAAAAATGATAGTTCTGTCACAGCGCATGCTTCACTGGAGAAGGGAGACATTGCTGTGCATAGAGAAACTGAACTGTACAACGGTAAACACTTTCCAAAACCTTCGTAGGCTTTGCTTCGCCATAAAGAAACATCGCTACTTTTGAATACAAATGTGATTCAAGAACCAAATCCTGTGCATCAAACAATGCTCCAGCAGTTTTGCCATTTGCCAAATTGATTCTGCCCCCGCAAATCCAATTCATCATTCCCGCAGATGGTTGTGGCAGCTTGTCGCAGATAGCAGGGCTTTTTGTTCATGGCTTTTCATCACCACAAGTTCTGCCTGAGCAGTCATAGGTCTTATGGCTATACTTATTTAGGCCTGCATACCAACAAATGCATTGCTAATGTGTGCAATGGCTACCTGCAAAACTACCATAGAAACAGTCCAATCATATCCAAATCTTCTCCCCGTCAATGCAGTCATGCCACTGGAACTCGCAATGCATCCTCGAAGGTGTCCTCCAGGTGAGCCTGAGTAAAGCCAGGTAGGAAGGTGGATTGAGGCTGGGATGCTGTTCCTTAGTTGGTCAGGAAGAAAATGGGGCAGGACCACATGGGATAAAAAGGAAGTTGCACTAGAGAACACATCTTCTGCAGGTACAGAGGCAGGTAAGGGGAGTCAGAGTGCAATCCTAGCCTGGAGTTAGACTGGCACAGTTAGGCCAGCAATGTTTGGTTGGCACAAGTGGCACTGTAAAGTATGTTTGGACCACTTTCGGAGTCAGATTGGCTACCACACAGACATGCGCCATCCTCCCTGACTCCAAGAGTGGTCCAAACATGCTTTATGGTGGTCCTTGAGCCAGCCAAACTTTTTTGGCCTTACTGTGTATCACAATACCCGGAGGCCTGGCCCTTCCAGACTGCCCCCAGGGATCACGAGATGTTGTCCCCTCCTGGCCACCAGCAACCAACCTCCAGTGGCCCAGGAGGCATTCCCATAGCCAGGCCGCAAAATGGAACAAAGCCGGCCTGTTTCCCTGCTGTTCATGACACTGTGCCAGCCTAACTCCAGGTTAAGTCTGCACTCTTAGGGTCTATTGCATGCCTATGTGTACCTACGGCACTGAATTGGCTCCAGGAAGGGAGTTGATGTTTCCAGCAGCATTGATCCCACCCCTCCCCGACCCAATCAGCCCCTCCCCATCCTTTCACTACCTTGGTTTGCCCCTTCCCACCCCACCCTCCCACACCCTCTCCTTGTCTCCCACTGATTTACCTTCATTGGGGATCAGTGAGAGATGCTCCAATGCGGGTGGGAAGGAGCAGGCCTTTTGCAACTGGCACTGACTGCTTTCTGGCAGTCAGGGTCAACAGGGATCCTTGCCACAGATGTGCAGGAAGTATAAGACTGGGCCTTTACTCAAACCATTTTTATCTGTCATTTCAGCATAAATGCTCTCAGGGCATCTAACAATAACAATGCAAAAAGTTAAAGTAAAAACCAAGAAGTTAGCCCAAGTGCAAACACAGCAGAAGTGAAAAGTAAAACTCAGCAGCCTGATGAAATCAGAATCAACTGAAATCTAGAAAGGCTGGAAGGCCCAGTAGAAGGACAGGAGGTTGGTGCCAGGTGAATCTCCATGGATACGACGCTGCCAAGGCAGGTCAACACAACCAAAAGGCCCCTTCCATGGTTGCCAGCTGCTTAGCTTCAGAAGATGGAGGCACACAGAGAACGGCCTTGGAGGGCTGCCATCTTGTTTTGATGTAATGAGATGGATATTGTGAGCAGAACAGTCCATACATTACACTATTAGAACATTTTGTATTTGTGTACAGTCTGCTTTTTAAAAAGAGGCTTTTTTTATTAGCTTGTTTGTATGGGAAAGTCATTTCTGTAAATTGTTTCCCTCAACCTCTCATGACCTCAATCACAGGATTTCTATTCTTGAGCAGAATTACTCCCAATTACCTTTTCTGCTATCACCAGCCCTGTATTATAATGATGTTTTCTTTTGAACTAATAATCTTTCAAGCTTAGTACTTTTCAGGTGCAGCTACATTTCCACTTCCATTTTCCTCTTCCAAGTGGTTTTGCTTTTTTTTTTTTATCACAACACAGTAGATATTCTTTTATTTTAATGTACATAATCCTATTAAGCTGCCTCCAGGCTGGTCTGAAGATTCAAAATATTTACTTCCACCCTTCCCACCTTTTTAACTACTCTTAGGTACTTCATTTTTATGAAGCTTGTCCTATTTGTTTTAAAACTAGCTTGATGGCTAGCTTCTCTTGGTAGAGGCAAGGTTGCTAATGTTACTCAAACTGACCATTTTCCTCTGTTTTAATTATATATATATTTTTAAGATGAAGAATGTGGTTCTGGTGATCATTTGAAACATTTTTTTGCCAGCTCTAGACTCTGCCATCCATTCTCTGAAGTAAAATATTCCATTTTCTAAACTTCACCTATTCCAGGGCACAAATGGGCACTTGTACAAAATATTATATGAGCACATCAGTTCTGGTGCACGCAAGGAGCTTGCCCACTAATTTATGTTAATGCACTCAGCACATCAGCACGCACAATGGTTTAGTTTGCAGGAACAGCTCTTCTCTCCTGCCACTGGAATTGGCAAGGCCACTTGAGATATTGAGAACCATGTTACTTTGTGACAATACATTAAAAAAAAACACCATGTAGAAGGCTCCAAATTTATAGACTGAGGGGGAGACAAGTGGGAAAGCGGGAAAGCATGAAACCAAATATCAGCAAATCTTGCAGCATGAAACCAAAGGGATAAGGAAACCCACATGTGTATGGCTTCCTAATGTGTACTTATTCTGTGTAAAATGCCCATTACCATGTGGGTTTGTGTACATTTAGGGTGCAATCCCAAGCGCCCCACCGCATTGACACAATGTTGTTGCATTGGTGCTAAGGCCCCCAAGCCGGCACTCGCTGTAACGCCGGCTTGGGAGTGCTGGCGCCAAGCCAGCCAAACTCAGCTGGTGCAGGGGTGGTTTTGGGCGGGTGAAACTGGGTGGGGGCTGGACAAGGGTGGGTGGGCCGACAGGCGTCTCCGCCTGGGGAGGGGGGCAGGTTTGGGATGCGGCCTTAGGCCACATCCAAAAGCTTGTCCCCAGGCTGCATGGCCCGGATTCGGGCCGTGCGACTTCCTTGATTCGCAGGTGCAAATCCGAAGGACTTATAGGGGAGGCAATTGCCTTCCCTGGTGCAGGGGCACAAATGCGCCCTTGCGCTGGGGAAGCTCTTGGTGCCTCCCGAGCTGTGTTGGATGCAGCGCAGGCTTGCTCCTTCCTTACTTGGGGTTCTGATCTCACAGCCACTTTGGGATCTGCCCTCTCCTTCTGAACCCTGATCAGGAGGGAACTCTGCCCATGGCAAATATGTACAAAGGGATTTCCCATGCCATGTACTGATCCTTTTCCTCTCGGAGGCGCATGGGATGGGAACCTCTTTCATATATTCACTACTAGAATCAGTGTCTTTAATTGCTACGGAAATCTTTATTTTATCCATATCCTTATTTTTTATGCACATGTTACTTTATCAAAACCTTATCGTAAGTCACATGCTGGCACTCCTTAGGAGCTACAAAAGAGTAACAAATGTGAATTTCAAAAAAACATGTGGCTCCAGGCCTCTAAATGAGTCTATATGACAGTTGATTTACAGTCAATAATGTTTACTACTGTGAGGATTTTTGTTTTCATTTCTTTTCACATCCTCCCACTTTAAAATGTATAAACATTCAAATGCTTCCTCCCTCACATCTTTGAACTTAGTAAAGAAGAAGTATTTTTGTACTCTGGATTTCCTTTTGCAAGCAAGGAAGTTGGCGATCTTTTTGTCAAATTGACCACTTTGGCACAATCCAGAAATTTGACAGTGCACTTAACTACCCAAGAAGAAATTTGGCTTCTCTGACATAATTATTTCCTTTATTCGCTGAAATGGCTCCTGCTTTTGTGCTGCTTCGCCATTGTATGTTTCTAAATTTGAAAAAATGGAGAACCAACTAATTTGTCGCCACAGAATTCCCTTTGTTGCTCATCCATTGTTCCTTTAATAGCCATCATTATAGGCTTTGTGTTTCAAAGGCAGGCCATGTTGCAAATTCATAAGACATTTCTCTTTCAAGACATTCATCTTTCAGATCTACTCGCTCACAATTGCATAATCAATTCTCTCTGTGGTATCAGCTAGTCTAGCTTGAAACAAAATGTAGATAGCAGGAAGAGAGTATGCCTGGAATGAAAAGCTTTCCCTTTGAAACACTTGTTGCTCCTGACAAAGCCAAGCATTTGATCTCCCTGTGTTCTAAACTTTTCTTCCTACATTATACAAAGGGGAAAATACTGCAGAATGGGCTGTTTAGGCTATCAGACACCTCAGTGAAGACTTGAAATACAGAATATGGCCTGAACTGAGTAGAGAGCACGATCAAGAGTTGGACTGACACAGGTAAAGCACATGGTGCCTCCTCAAGAGCTGTCTAGCCTAGCACAGAAGCTCGCTCCAGCCCTTGGAGGTTGAATCCAGACCCAGAGGGGGTTTATTTGTGCCAGTCAAGTCTCCTGCGCCAGGCCAGGAGTGTCATAAAGCACATTTGCGCCTCCTCGAGAGCTGTCTAGGCTAGTACAGAGGCTCGCTCCAGCACCTGGATGCTGAATATGGACCTGAAGGCCAAATCCAAACCTCCAGTCATGGGCCCTGCAGCCTACACAGGCTGCTCAGGTTTGCATCAGTGAAATAGCTGGTGCAGATTGGAATAGCCCCATAGGGGTGACTGGGCATGACAGAGGGCAGGGGTGTAGCTAAAGAAGTGCAGGGGGTGTAATTGCACCAGGCAACAAGATTTAGGGGGGGGGCAACAAGCTGAGCTTGACACTAGTGGCCAAAATTGTGAAAACCTTGATATGTATGAACAATACCATCATGTTACATACCATTCAATGCAGAAACCAATCAATCAGTCAAAGTATTTATATGCCGCTTTTCAACACAAAGTTCACAAAGCAATTTACAGGCTAATAATAAAGTTAAACGGCTCCCTCTCCCAAAAAAGCTCACAATAAAAAAAAAAAAGCAGAACACCACTAGCAACAGCCACTAGACAAGACTCTGTGTAGGAAGGGATAGAGTCGATAGAGGGATGTTCTTTTCCCTCTCTCAAAACACCAGAACCAGGAGGCATCCGCTAAAACTGAGAGTTGGGAGAGTTAAAACAGATAAAAGGAAGTACTTTTTTAACCAGCGGGTAGTTAATCTGTGGAACTCTTTGCCGCAGGAGGTGGTGATGGCATCTGGCCTAGATGCCTTTAAGAGGGGATTGGACGGATTTCTGGAAGAAAAGTCCATCGTGGGCTATAGGCAATGATGGATTGTGCAACCTCCTTACATCAATAGTGGCTACTTCAGAGTACCAGGAGTGGCAACAGGATGCAAGCATCTTGTTGTCCCGTGCCTCCTTGGTGTACCTGGTGGGCCGCTGTGAGATACAGGAAGCTGGACTAGATGGGCCTTTGGCCTGATCCAGCAGGGCTCTTCTTATGTTCTTATGAGTGAAGAGGGACAAAAAATAATGCAGTATGCAGTGAAACAGACAGGTGTGTAATATCTTTGTTCTATCAAAAGTTCTATCCAAAACAACAACAACAAGAAAATGAGAATATAACTATGATGTCACATCACTTCACTATGATGAACATCACTTCCTGGGTGTTATTTTGCTCTCTGCACTGGGCTACACCTTCATTAGCTATGCCAGTGACAGAGGGCAAGGGAAAAAAATCTCCTTACCCCAAGTTGTCCTCCAACCAGCACTTACCTTGTACTGGATACAGCACAGGCTACATGACTTGCCTGGTCCAGTGCAAGTTAGGATTGGACGGCCCGAGTCACGAAAAAATTAAGACACTTAAAATATCTTGTACAGAACAGAGAATGACCGTCTTTCCTTCCCCCACTCTCTCAGTGAAATTACAAGCAGCGCAATCCTATGGTGATGCCAGCTCAGGCTACGCTGCATCCTGTGGAGGAGTTTTGGCTGCTGGACGTCTCCTTGGGGTAGGAGGACACACTGTTTGTGCAGATGACCATGGCCAGTGTGCTGTTGTAGCTGCCGCCACACCAGCAGTTTGGGCCTTGCACTGATGGTGCGCAAGGATAGGATTAGGCTGTAAAACAATATTTTTACAATAACGGTTTTTGGTGATAAAACTTTTCAACAGAAACTCCCCAAGGTGAGATGATGGGCCGCTGTGTCCTGCAACACAGACAGTTCCGAAGCATTCATCAAAACCTGTGCCCTGCAAAGAATGCACTACAGTTGTCTTGTCTTTCGATCAGATGAAGAATGAAGGCAGGCCAGAAAGCAAATAAATGCCTCGTGCACTCACTGAGGCTGCAATCTTGTTACACCCATAAATGCGCTTAGTCTCTTTGAAGTTCAGTGAGCTTAAACATGCATAACCGAATGTAGGTTTGCAGCCGAAGGGCAAGAACACAACTATGAAAATAAACAGAATGTGGCCAGCACCTTCCCTAAAAGCCTGATTCTAGGTATGGTAACGTGGGTGGAAGTCAGAGGGGCCAGCACACGAGCTCCATCCTTCCTGACTCTGAGAGTGGTCCCAATCCTTTACTGTGGCCCTTGTGCCAGCCAAATTTTGCCGGCCTAACTCCAGGTTAGGATTACACCCTCAGAGACAAAGGAATGCTTGAAAAAAACACAATCGCAATTATCCAGAAGAAGGCTGAAGGGAAAATTGGGTGTCCAACACCCAAAAAACTGAAAGGGAGGAAATCTGAATCTGGATCTGAATGAGAACATGGTCTGGAGGTTAAGCAGTTGCCCTGCCCAAAGAAGCTGAGTGGGAGTAACTCTGGTTATGCCTTGGCAGAGAGACCGAAGCAGCTGATAAAGCCATCCTGAGAGGACGGAGCCAGGAACGGTTAATGTGATTATGGTCCATGAGAGGTGAAGGATTCACTGTGATAAGCACTGTTTCGGCAGACTCTGCAGTCAGTAAGCTTCATTGACATGTTGAAGTGTGAAAACTCCATTGGAATTTGAGTAATTAAGGCATTATCAAATTTGGACTACTGAACGCCAAAGATCAATGATGCGTGGGGGTTAATTATTACATGGTTCAATGAAAAGTTTGCTCCCCCACCCCCCGGCCTGTGGATCTATGGCCTCTTGCCATCAGCTCTGTCACTGGGCACATTGCTGGTCTGGCCTTTTGTTCTCCAAGCACAAGCAGGCACACATTTTTAAATGCATATCTATCTCATGCCCCTCTTGAATTAAAGCAAAATAAAATATTGACCATGTAACAGAATTGCCAGTATATCCATGCCAGTGCGCATTGCTTTATTTTTTTATGTGTAGAGAAAAAAACTGTTGCTATTATTTTGTGCAGAATTTTTTTTCCAAATTATATAGGTTTTATACATACTTTAAAGGTGTCCCGGAACTGCTAATCTTCTCCTGGCTCAGTTCTATCCTTCATGGCATCCACTAAAAACAAACAGCCTGACATATTGTACACAAGGGATCTATTTTTGTGGACAAGCATAGACAATATTTGAGCACACTTCTCAAATGTTCAAGGCAAACAAGTACCCTTTGTAGTCTCTCTAATCACTCTGGTGAGTATGTATCAAATGCTTTCTGTACCATGGTTGAAATAAAACATATTATTAGATTTTAATGGTGTACAAAAATGTTCTTCAGATTTTATCATACAGTCCTTTCATTTTAATGATGTTTACTTCTCAAAAGGAAAAAAAAACTGTGTATCAAATACACTGGCAGTCAAGTATTTTGTTCTGTGAAATGTAAATAGTCTGTAGCGAGTAGCGGCTATTACCGTCACCCCAGTGCAAAGACCACTTGAAAATGAGGGAGGATAGAAGTCTTAGATTTAGCATTTCATTATGATTTGCAAGTTGCAACAATGTGATCCATAGGCTTTTATTTGATTTCTGCCTCCAAATATATGAGTAGATGTTATATAAAGGAAACATATGGAGTAGGGAAGATGATGGAAAACTTAGATTAGTTTGGAAAGTTTATATAAAATTCCAATCTGGAAAAAAATTGAAAAACCCTCAAGCAAAATCAAACTCACAGCACTATCTTAAAGAGCTGGCTCCATAGTGAAGCCAATGGCACAGATAAGGGGTTGCGGGGGGTTGCAGGTATATTAGGCAACAATCTTTAGTGGGTCAACATGCTGAGCATGACACTAGTGGGCAAAATGGCAAAAGCCTTAGTATGTATGAACAATACCATCATGTTGTATATCACTGGAAAGATAATTTAATGCTGAATGCAGTGAAACAAACCACACTGGAATATCTGTATTCTATCAAACAATATGGCCAATTAACCAGAAAACAAACTTACTTACTTATTTACTTAATAAATTATATTTGATTTCGTTGCAGAGTGGGGAGGGGACTACAAAATCTTCTTTGCCCCAAGTAGCAGATGCCTTAGCTACGCCATTTAGCTGTGCCATCCTAGGGTGCAATCCTAACCTGGAGTTAGGCCGGCATAGTTAGGCCAGCAAAGTTTGGCTGGCACAAGGCCACTGTAAAGTGCATTTGGACCACTCTTGGAGGCAGGGAGGATGATTCAAGTCTGTGTGCTGGCTCCTCTGCCACCAAGAGTGGTTCAAACATACTTTACATTGTCCCTTGTGCCGGCCAAACTTTGCTGGCTTAACTGTGCCAGCCTAACTCCAGGTTAGGATTGCATTCTTAGAGAGACTGATAACCTCCTAAAGTGTTGCAAACATGCCATAAAGCATGTGAGCCAGCAGGAATGAAGGGAAGGCCTGTTTCATCCCCCCCCCGGCACTGAATATAAGCCCCTGGTGACTGATGACTAAAGGGCTGAAAAAAGGGGTTGTAGGGGGCAGGCATTCCTGAGGCATGGAGGAGGTATAATGGAGTGGAAGGAGGGCAAAATGGGGCCTGGAAGGTCCTGGGATCAGCCTGCACCCTGCCATATCCAAACCCCTTGCCGGGCAGTTTATTGGTGCAGATCCAAGAAGCCTCAGTGGTCAGGCTGGGGCTTTGCCTGGCATAAGCTAACTAATGTTGACTAATATAGACCTCCAGCCTCCTCCTAACCTGAACAGGCCCTGCGGCCCAGCTGCACCAGCACAGATTAGGATTGGGCTGCCTGCTGTACAGACTTGTGTATTTAGTTTACCTCAAGAATTTCTCTGTTATTCTTCTTAAGATTTCCTGACTTTTTTTTAAAGACTTTGGAAGAATTTTACCAGCAGAGAGTGAGGGGAAATGCAGGCTTTTAAAAGTCTTCATATTTATTACTTACGCTTTATGATTTTGAATCACTCCAGCATCCTAGTGGGTTATACAATAAATGAAGATATTTTTAGGGAAAAAAAATAGCAATAAGATAAAGCAAATAAATACAACAATATCTTTTCTTGGAAGTGAGGCGTATGAGGGCACAATCCTAACCTGGTGTTAGGCCGGCACAGCTTGGCCATCAAAGTTTGGCAGGCACAAGGAACACTGTAAGGTATGTTTGGACCACTCTCAGGGCGCAATCGTAAGCAGCGCCAGACTGGAGAGGCCGACAGGACAGCACCATATCCAGCGCTGCTTAGGACAGTGCTGCTTAGGGGGCTCTCTTACCGTAGGGGAGGCTCCAGCGTCCCCTATGTGGTCCTTGGATCGGTGCCCGCTAAAGAGCGGGCGCAGATCCGAGGAGACCGTGCGGCCTGAATCGGGGCCTTGCTGCCTCGCTGATGGGCTTAGGATGTGGCCATACAGCCACCTCCCAAACCCGCCCAGGTCCTGCCCAAGTCCCGCCTCCTGCCTCCCCCCTCCCACCAATCCCCGTCCTGATACAGGATGGAGAATCCCTTGTGCCAACCGTCTTTGGTCAGCGCAAGGGCGGCTCTCCGTCGGTGCTCTGAAGCCAACACACAGACGTTGCGCCACCCTCCCTGACTCGGAGAGTGGTCTAAACGTGCATTATGGTGGCCCTTGTGCTGGCCAAACTGTGCTGGCCTAAGTATGCCGGCCTTAACTCCAGGTTAGGATTGCACCCTGAGGGTCCCTAGCATGCTTTAATAGGCCATTTTCCTTTTTACAAAGAGTTTATCCTCAAAATAATGTGGATTTTGATGTTTCAGCTGTGGTGCCAGTTGTAGCCATGCAAACTATTTTTCTGTCTTTAAGCAATCCTGTGCTTTTTGTCCTCTTTAATTTGATTTTTGATGTATTTTGCTTAAAACCTATCTTGCTGCCACTCCCCAGCATGAGTGAGTAATTTCATCCAGGTGTGCTGAACAGGAAACTTTCCCTGAAGTTTTCGTTTTTTAAACAGACAAAATCCATTATTCGTCTTCTGCATTATTCAGGACCAAAGTGGATGGTTGTCAGCCATTTTCGCTCACATTCAGAGGCAGATCTACAGGGAGGGCAAAGCTCTAAGTGTTGCAAGAAGCCTTACCCTGTCATGTACATCCCTCCTCTCCCTGGCTGCTGTAGCCAGTAAGCAACGCCAAGATGTTGCTTTTCCTTGTGAGGATTGGCTAAAACGGTGCAGGAGAGGAGTAATTTCCACTGCAAGGTAAGGCTTCTTGCAAAACTTAGAGCTTTGCCCTCCCTTAGATCTGCCTCTGCTCACATTCTTCATGACAATGCAAGAGCCTTGGTGGCTCTTCAAAAGGGTTCACCTACTCCAGCATCCTGTTTCCAGCGTGGATGGCCTGGTGTTTCCAGGCAAGCAGCAGGCAGAGCATGAAGTGGTACCCTTCTCTGCTACAAGTGTGCTCCTCTGAACATGAAGGCTTGACTTAGCTATCGACTTCAGTATATCATCACATCAGAGGATTAAAAAAAATGATCAACCCAATCCTAAATTCCCCCGTACCAATGCAGCGGTACCAGCATGGCTTTTGCTGCATCCCGTGGGGGAATTTTTTTTGCAAGCTGGAGGTCTCGAATTCTTGCAAGAGAAAGGGTCCCCCTTCTCCAGGGTAAATCCAGCAATGTTTAAACTTGGACTTGTGCCCGTCACCTGGCTTTATAGCTATAGAATTGGCGGAAGTCCACACTTCTATGTTGACGGGTCAGGTCGGAGAAGGGGAATAGGCTATAGCAGGTGCCAGAGCTGCTGATCCCACCTCTGGGCCTGATCCACCCTATCTCATCAGCATCCTTCCCACCATATTCCACCCCCTCTCTGCCCTCCCCAGCCCTTCCCTTACCCTGTGCTGCACAGCACCAGACTTACCTGCTCTGGTGGGCACAGCTCCACAAGACAGCACCAGTAGGGAGGCTCTGGCATTCCCACTGGCACTGCAAAAAAGCAGGCCTTTGCAAAGTGCTTTACCGCACTTTTGCAATGGCTTATGTTGGCCAAGCATACTACATATACCTGCCGAGGGCTGATATAAGATGAGACGGCTTCAGCTGAGCTTGATGGGTATATCTTCACCTTTATTTCACAACTATCATGTCCCTTATTTGAAAACCAAAGGAAAAATAGAGTCCCATATGCATTCTTGTCATTAAAATACTGGCCTAATAGAAGATGTTGCACCAAGTGAACATCATAAGAAAATAAGAAGAACCCTGCTGGATCAGGCCCATTTAATCCAGCTTCCTCTGTCTCACAGTGGCCCACCAGATGCCTCAGGAAGCACATGAGACAACAAGATGCCTCCATTCTCTTGCCACTCCCCTGCACATCCTTAGCAGATACTATGAGGCTTTCAGAAACATTATCATCTGGAGTCCATTTAGATATTAGATGCATTTTAGACTCCCTTGTTATGCAAATGAGCAGTTTGCCAACCATAGTACTGTATACCACAAGGTAGGTTGTATGCACACTACTCATAACGTGGGATTAAACTGTGCAATGGACTGTGTGAGGAATGGGCAAGAATTAGAGCCCGGTATTTTACAGCCGGGTTTTGGATTTTATGAAATCAGACTAGCCAGTGGCAAAGAGGATTTGAATACTTGGAAAAGCACACCTCTAGCTTGCTGATAGTTATGGAGGGTTTTTTTTCCCCCCAATTCATTCAAATGATCCAGCATTTTGACATAGCTTTGGAATTTCTATTGACTGGCTTCACATTTCAAGGGCAATTTCACTTCTCTCAGAATGCCTGAACTCACCCTGAACGCTGAACTGGCTGGAATCTCTTACCAGCTTAAATCGTACGTAGTTTTTATTTGCCATCGAATTGGATGGCCATGTCATCGCCTGGAATTGGTATGTCTTGCAGAAGGCATCTGGCACTTGACATGATTTATAGATGGTTTTATATGCAAGTTTAAACAAACTACCAATAAAAAAACACCGTGGATGGTTGGTAGGAAAGTGCTTATTCTGTGCTTAATTTGTTTTGATTTCATTGCTGTGCTTTTACAAATAAAAGTACAGTTTCCTTCTGTATTCACATCCTCTTGATGCCACTTAATTTGCACATGCCAAATGCTCTAAATGGAGAAAACCCTCAATTGCCTAGTGCTTTAATGAAGGACCCAGCTGTTCAGCACCTTTTTTAATGTAAAGAAAAGTAAGATAAGCTTTAAAGATGTATGTCATTACAGTAAGCACAGCGCTTCTTTGACTCTAGATTTTGGAAGCAGAAGAACTGGGTTTTAAACAATGGAAACTGTGCTGATATTTTTCCAGCACGAACCTTTAGACGAAGAAGGGAATTTATTCCCTTTTCTAAATTAAGGATTGTATTAAGAATGTTGCAATGAAGAATAGTACTGTATATATATATCAATCAATCAAAGAGTATTTATATACCGCTTTTCAACAAGAAGTTCACAAAGCAGTTTACAGGAAAAAATAAAGTTAAATGGCTCCCTGTCCCCAAAGGGCTCACAATCTAAAAAATGCAGAACACCATCAGCAATAGCCACTAGAAAAGACCGTGTGCTGGGGTGAAGAGGGACAGTTACTCTCCCCTTGCTAAATATAAGAGGAGCACCACTTGAAAAAGTGCCTCTTGCCCAGTTAGCAGGGGTGTTATGAACGTGCTTTGAGGGTGCAATCCTAATCTGAAGTTAGACCAGCCCAAGTCATTAGTGCCAGCTCAGGAGTGTTGCAAATACATAGTAAATCACATTTGTACCACTTTCAGAGTCAGGGAGGCTGGTGCATATCCAAGCACCAGCATTTGCAACACTTCTGCACTGGCGCAAGTGATTTGTACCAGCCTAACTTCAGGTTAGGATTGTGCCCTCAATGTCTTTCACCATTTTCTAACCTTAGTAGAAACACAAACTACCACCAAGCTACCTTTTCTAGCTCTACTGAAATTTATGACCTGTGGAAGTCCTATTGATTCCACTCTGTTCTGATTAGGCTCATTTTAATTAGTCTCAACACAGCTTTCAATAAACTGCAGACATGAAAGGAATATTTTTTTTCTATTTAATATTTAGATATTTGCATTTAACATAACACACATCTTATCACCACTTCAGTTTGCATTAGTCACTGATCATGACGAATGCGATGGTGACGTGGGTGGCATGTTGCCAAACAAATCTCAAACAGAAACACAGCGTTCAATAATACATTGAAACTTTAAAATGAAAAGTTAATGCATAACTTCCATCTGGAAATTACAAGGCCAGATGGCTCCGTACATTCCCCAAAGAAAACAGACAGCTGTCAGTTCTTCATGTTTGCATTTGAAGAAGTTATTTAATCAACTGGCATCACAGCTTCGGGTATGGCTGATGTTACTGTAAGTGTCTATCCTTATACCAGGAGCACTCTTTTATTTTGAGTATGTACAGAACATGATTTTCATAAAGCAGATGTAGCAGGTCTGTAGATTTTAATTGCGCTAGGCAGGGATGTGACAAGGAAGTGTTGATGAATCAATAAAGCAACCATTCAGGCTCGGATCCACTTATTGGAACTGTCATGGCTCCAATGTCATTGTCAGTTCAGCACCAGGCAAAAGTGAAAAACTTATTTATTTACCCAAACATTTTGTGCACTGTATAGCTCAGTGGTATTCAAACCTTTTAGACTGGGACCCACTATTTAGAATGGCTCTTGTGTCGGGACCCACCAGAAGTGATGTCATTAACCTGAACGTGATGTTGTGGCAGGAAGTGACATCATCAAGCAGGAAGTGCTGTCATTGTAACATAATAAAATGGCACTCCTGAAATATAAATTGGCATTCTTGGACTGCAGCAATTGTACAACCATGAAACATCCCTGACAAGAAGCAAGATTAGGACTAAATATTAAGTAAAAGCATTGAACTAAAAACATTTTTTTAAAAAACAAACACCCTCATTTGAAAATTCAAACTCACAAAGGAAATATAACAAGAGTAAAGTCTGCAGTTTCCAAGATGGGTGCTCCCAGCTTTCTGCAACCCACCTGACATTGTGAGGACCACCTTTAGTAATATCTTTAATAGTACCTTAATGCTTTAAGGTTGGAAATCATGATAGGAAGAAATATGAGAAATCAAAAACTCCCCTGCCTTGTCAGCACAGGCTGGAATGGAAAGTTTCTAACTGTCCCTTGCAAGAGAAACTATCCCTTGTAAGAGGAAGTACTAAACCACATAGCCAGCTCAAGCCAAAGCATATTTCCTTTGGCACACGAAAGACCATAAATAACCTGCTTTTCATATAAGGGAAATTTCTTGCAATAAGTATGATATATTAATTAAAGTGATTAAAAAGAAAATAGTTGAATAAATCAATGAGCTTTAATCAAAGCTGCTTCCACAAGCTGAAGTAAGTAAAAAGTACCTAACACTTTGCAACTTAGTTAAAAAAGGAAGTGGTCAAGCTAGCTCAAGCTGAATACTAATTGCCTACATAAATAATTTGTGATTCATGTACATCCTGTGTTTTACCAAAAGATATGCTAAAGTTGCAATTTATATGCTAGGAAGTATCTGTTTGCTGCAACAAGTGAACACGTATATTACAAGGTGCTGATAACAACCATGTACAACCATGTACTATCCAAAATTGTGGTTAATGATGTAATATGCTGGGGATGCTAAGCTCTATAAGAAGAAAAGCAAACCTGGATAGAATTTACACTTGTGATTTGTGAACTTGCATGTTCCACAAGTGTCCAGCAATGCGCACGCTGACAATAAAGCCTGCTTTAACACTTGAAGAACCGAGTCAGAGTCTTAATGGTGGGTGCCTAACAACATCAGGTCATGACCCACAGTTTGAATAACACTTGACTAGAGCAACATTTGGCATTTGGAGAGCTCCCTCCCCCCTGTGAGCAGCAGCCTTCCCAATAGGGCTACTTGTATCTACACCAGCAAAATTGCTAGTGCAGATACAAAGCCCCCCCCCCCGGGGAAGGTGACTGGGCCAGGGCTGGGGATTAAGATCTGGCTCACCCCCCTTCCGGGGCCAATCCTTCTCCCACCCCAATTCACCCTTCCTCTGCCCTTCCCACCCACCATCACTGGCCTCCCTCAGTTGGCGCTTCTTACAGCATCTGAGCAGTGCAGGGCCTGGATCCGGCCTCATTGAGCCAGTGTACATCTATGCGCTGGCTCAGCCTGAGTTGATGCAAATGTGCCTAATGAGCATCTAGGACTATGCTCTCTGGCACTTGCATTTTGCCAGCATGAAACATGGAGCATTGAGAGGAGGATTTCATTCATTAGGGTTTAATCTACAGAACGACAACTTACCTTGAGATGACAGCTGATCAACAAGAATACTTCTAATATAAAGTTTTAGTTTCTCTTCTCTTAAATTTGAATCAGTTTGTCTTTGCTTGTGGCAAAAAGACATATTATGAACAGGTTCACATTTCTACTCATTTTCTGGGAAGATGTTTGCTTGTTTGTACAGAACATCAGTTAGATATTATATTAACCTCTGAGAAGGCAGATGACAAAATTAAATAGTATTTCAACATTAAAAACACATCAATGCCAACTTTAATGAGATTTCAGGGAAGAGAAGTGGATGAGGAAGGATTGCAGTTTAAATTGACTGTGAGAATAAAGGCTTTCATTATCTGTTGCTGTTACTATTTTTTTAATTAGGTTATGTTTCCTGCTTTGTTGTGTATCCTTTTTCTTAGAAATGTACACCCTGCTTCCAAATGGGTAACATCATAGGATTGTATTACTTTTTTGTATGTATTGAACAAAACCTCTGGGATGAGAATAATGACTTCCTAAGTTTTAATACAGGCTACATTTTTCAGCCATTATAGCATGCAGACCATGATGCTCTGGGTGCTAAATCTTCTTCTTCTTTTTCGTATAGACAAGCTATTCTGATATAACTTGTTTCATGCCAGATCCTGCCAAAATTCTTTGGATGAACAAATGATCTTTTCACAGGATAAGAATGTGTTGGGTTTGTTAGTTTATCTGTTTGCATCCATCTGGGTTTCAAAGGAACCAATTTAAAAGGTCTGAATGTTGTTCAGGAGAAACTCAGTGCACATGTTTGGATGTGCACCCCAGGTTCAAGCCTTGACATCACTAAGGGTGTAATCCTAACCCTATGCTGGAATATGGACCTGCCCCATATCAAGCACAGGTTGAGGCTGATTGCAGCAAAACTTGGGGCAGGGGGAATCTACTTCCTTTCGCCCAGGTAACGTGGCAGCGGTCCAAATGGGGCTACTTGGATTGGGGCCAAGCTGCCAGGGATAGGAGTTAGGATCCAGGCCAAGTGCCTCCCTGGGCTGGCCCACCCCTGGGCTTGCAATCGCCCCACCTTCCCCCCCACCTTATTCTCCTTCCCCAAGCCCTCCCCAACCCTCTGTTCTAGCTGAGCTTTGCTGGCCTTACCTGGGTGCAGCTGGGCCTGGGAATCAGGTAGAGAGGCCAGCACACAGACATGTGCTGGCCTACCCTCCTCAACAGTCATCCCAAACGTGCTTTATGGCACATTTGCAACACTCCTGGAATGGCTCAAGGGATCTGTGCTGGCCTATTGAGCACTCTGGATTGTGTTCTAAGTAGGGTAAGCAACAACCACTGTTTGAAACTCTTGAGAGCAGCTGCTAATCAGAATACAATAGATCAGTGGTTCTTGAATTTTTTAACGCTGGGATCCACTTTTTAGAATGATAATCTGTCCAGGACCCAACAGAAGTGATGTAATGGCTGGAAGTGCCGTCATTGTGACACCAGAGCCTGCTGCTTTCTTGAGAGTGCAGCAATAAGTTATTTGTCATTCTCCAATAACAAAGTGAATCAGAAAGAAAAAAAGAGCCTATTTACCACCTTGACACAAGCAAAGCAACCACACAGTCCTCCCGCTTTCCAGCATCCCATCTTCCCATATTTTCAATATGGTTGCTCTAGGTGCAACCTGAGATTGGCTCGTGACCCACTGGTGGGCCCCAACCCACATCTTGGGAACCCCTGGAATAGATAATTATGGCCAAATCTTATCCTAGCCCGGCATGCATGATGCAGGGATACTGGCACAGCATTTGTTGTGTCCTGCAGGTCAGCAGGAGACTAGGCTGGTCAAGACAGAGAAGTCATAAAAAACCTCAACTGCTCCATGATCTCCTATGGGACTCCTTAGAAGCATGGCAGCTAGTGTAGCCTTTCCTATATCAAAGGGAAGAACAATCATAATACAACATTTTTTCCCCAACCAATCAGCACCTTCCATTCTAGCAGAGTGCAAATTGTGCTGGAAAGTTCCTATGAATGTTTTTGTATCTTAAAGACCTATTCACAAGGAAACATTTTGCTAGGTAGGATTTCCCCCCCCCCCAATGAGTTTCTGGTAGAATTTTCAGTTCCAAGAGCGCAATCCTATCCCAGATGGGGCTGTCATGTGCAGCCATTTATGACAATGGAACAGTGTCTCTGCTGCAGTCAAATGGCTGGCAAGGGAGCACAAGCAGTGCCTCGGTGGCCATTTTGACAGTGCTGCCACAAGAGGTGGGGTGGGGTGAAAACAGGATGTGGAGGAATGGGGCAGAGAAGTCGTGGAAAGGGATGGAGCCAGTGGCAATGGCATGTGCTGAATCCTGTCCTTTTTCTCAATCTCCCTGCTCCTTGTGCCAAGGAGCTCCATGGCGGAATTGGAGGCCTATGGAGAGATAAGGGATTTTAAATCCTCTTTCTCCTCCAGAGTCTTTTGATCTGGTCCTTTGCTGGATACAGCACACTCCTTTTTAGGGAAGCTGCACCAATTTGGGGGGGGGGAGGAAGGATAGGATTGGGCCATAAGCCGTTCTTAAGAGCATATCACCCCTCCAAGTGTCAGGACATGGACATCCTTTCGGTATAAAGGACCTTGGGCCAATCCCGATGACATTTAATTTACTTCTCTTACTGGCCCCATGTGCTAAATGTGTGGCACATCCTGGCCCTTTACCCCACTTTCTATGTTCAGCTCTTGGATCACATGTGGAGAGGTTCAGATAACATCCCCATGTAGTTATTAAGGGAATGTATAAAAATGTCGGGAAGGTGAGCAAACAGGTGCATGAACATAATTTAGCACATGGGGCTGGTTGGACTGGGTGAACATTGTCTGAAGTGGTACTACGTTGAATCTTTATAATTTATTTTATTAATTCAATAATAATTATTTTATTAGTTCTCAATTAGCACTAACATTTCTCACAAAGTGGAATCTGAAATGAATTTCAGGGTTCTTCCCAAGGAGAGGTGTCAAACAAGGAATTTTTTTTCATTGGAGGGGGCAGTTTTCTATCCTGATGTCTTCAAAATGATCCTTGATACTTTTCTCTTTTGAAACATTTCCTTCTAAATACTTCCCACCTTTTTGAGCAATTGACATCACTTTAGCAGCTCAATTTCTGGATGGTTACACTGGTGAAGACTATTTCAGATTTATCAAAGCGTTACTAACTTCATTTAGCACCTTTTAAGGCATTAAATTAATTTCTCGTATATGAGAATGGATTTCTTGCCATAGATTTCCCATAAATTGTGCACTCCAATATTGAAGACCTGTACAGTTTTTATATTTTCTTTAATTAAAACCAATAATAAGACAGAAAAGAGACATAAATCAAAAACTTTCACAGGGTCTTGGTTCTTCTTTATTATCATAGATTTTATTACCATGAAAGATAATATATCCCAGTTACAGTATCTGGAGGGATTTCTAGCAAAAGTGCCGAAATCCTGGTGATTCTCCAAAGATTTCTTTGGAACTACTTTCTATAATGCCAGCGAAATAATGGTTAATAGATAATGTCCATAATTCTAAAAATGAAAAAGGAGTTTTGATCCCCGAATGAAAGGCCATAAATTGCTTCACAGTGCAACCCTAGGCATGGCTATACAGAGGGAAGTCCCATTTAGTTTAATGGTGGAGTCTGATGGAATATGACCTGCATGCTATGATGGGGGAGGCACCAAATGGCCTAAGAGAGATAAGTAAAAATATTTTATACTTGACATAGTCCAGCTGTCAGGGGATAAGATGTAGTGTGCACTGCTGCCGAGATCAACTACTGCCGAGATCAACCCCTCCTCCCCCAGTTCTTCCCCTGAACTGCCCCAATCCTCCCCCATATTGCCCTGTCCTGCTCCTGCTGCCTAACACACCTGTTCTGGTGTGTGGTCTGGGGGTGCTGTAACAGGTGCACAAAACTTGCTTGCTGGTGGCTCTGCAATACCCAACCGTGGCATGCCTTTTCTGCCTCTATAACTAGATTGCAAGATCTGGTGCTGTAGGCTCATGTTTATGGCTTATTGGGCCATAAGCCAAGAAACACAAGCCCTGATCACTTCTTAAGCCATGACTCTGGAATGATGATGTGGTTTTATGAACATCTGGTTTGAACATTTGAAAATTCACATCATCTAATATCCATGAGTTTGGCGTACTCTAGGGAGGGGAGACTATATGAGACCATCTGCAGAGGAGGGTTTGCAGGGCTGAGTTTACTACTCAGAAGGGTGAACTCTCAAGGAGAACCCCAGAGCTGCTGGGATACATCCAGACCCAGGAAGATAGGTAAAAGATGATAGTGCTAGAGGACAGACTAGCATGTTCTTTTCCATAGATAAACTCCTGGATTGTGTCAGGACCCACCAGAAGTGATGTCATTAACTTGGAAGTGATGTTGTGGCAGGAAGTGACATCATCAAACAGGAAGTACTGTCATTATAATGTAATAAAATGACACTCCTGAAATGCAAATTGTCATTCTTGGACTGCAGCAATTGTACAACCATGAAACATCCCTGACAGAAAGCAAGATTAGGACAAAATATGATGTAAAAGCACTGAACTAAAAACAAAATTTTAAAACACCCTCACTTGGAAGTTCAAACTGTTAACACTCACAAAAGGAATATAGCAAGAGTAAGGTCTGCAGTTTCCAAGATGGTTTCTCCCAGCTTTCCACGACCCACGTGACATCAGGTTGTGACCCAACAAGTGGGTCCCGACCAGTGGTGGTATTCAGGGGGTTCTCCCAGGTTCTATAGAACCGGTTATTAAACGGCCGGGCCCTGCCCACTTGCTTACCTCAGCTGGCTTTGGGGTTTTTTTTTGCTCCGGCTATGACGTCATAGAACCGGTTGTTAATTTATTTGAATGACACCACTGGTCCCGACCCATAGTTTGAATAACACTGGGTTAGGCTATCAGACAGTTGCTAATGTCATTCGTGACACCAAGTGGTCCTTGTCTGGACTGTCCCTTGTTTATCCTGCCTATTCAGTGTAGATGAGAATTGCATGTTTGATGTGCACAAATTAAATCAGCACACTGCTTGTGAAAAAAGGGTGCTTGACTGCTACTCTGTTCATGCTTACAGCACTCCTAGCAGGACCATCCAGTATTATCAGGATGCCACAAATTAGTCGAGTTCTATTCATAAATATTTGTATTGCCTGCTGCACATGCCACACCACTGCTCATTCGCAGCAGCAGCCTCTGGAAGCATGTGACAGCAGCCCAGTTTTCATGCCATCCCAAAGGACCTTGTATTGCCGGAATGCTCACTCTGGCATTGCCAGTAGCTTTTCCAGAGGGGCACAGTGCTATGTTTTGCAGGCACTTAAATGCACCATGTAAGCAGACCCTCCCCCTCACCTTTGGAGCCTTTCCTGATGCTGAAAGTAAAGCAGAGGAGATGCCTCCACTTTGCTCTCATTGCCAATAATGGCACCAAAGACAAGGGGGAGAAGCTGCTTTCATGGTGCATTGAAGCACCTGCAGAACTTAGTACTGATCCCCCTCTATGGGAATGCCACGGGGCATCACAAAGGTCTAATAGGACTGGGGACTTAACGAAATACGTTTTGAACCATTCTGCTGCCTCTTATATCAAACATAGAGGCAAAAATTGAGTAAAATTCTTCTTCAGTAATAATTATATTTAAGAGACTGCATTCCTCCTCCCCAGAGCCAGATGTTTCCCATAGGAGCTTCAGAAATCAAACCTTATCAGTGTAGAAGCCTGTACCCTGTTGAGAATGCTCTTTCTTTTCCCTCTTAGCATTCCCCTTCAGTTGTCCAAATGCTCTTGAAAGTAATGCTGGTTTGTTCTTGTCTATTCTTTCTCCTGATGATCAACTCCCACATGGGCCATTCCCCATTATCAAAAAAGGATGATCATGTCATATAAAGACAGCAAAGACAAGTGTGTGCCAGTTCTTTTTCAAAAGAATGAAATTCGGGACAGTTTCCAATTAATGGTTGTTGAACACACACTGGTGAAGATTGCACATTTGTTTAAAGGAGGAACAAATCCCATGGGGCGAGGGGGGGAAGCGAGAGTTGGATAAGGTTATTGGGTTATTGTTGTGATTCAGACAAGCCTCAGTATTCAAAGAGGTTGCCACAAGGTGGCTTCATCACCAGGGCTAGCCCAGCTTCTTCCCAATCAGTGGCATAGCTAGAGGGAGGCAATGCAGTAAGTACTGCAGGCACTGTAATGTGCCATGTAAATGGCCCCTCCCATTGCCATCAGAGCCATTCTGGGCAGTAATGTGCATAGGCACTTGCTGAACCAAATGGCATTTCCTACATGTTGCCATCACTGCCCAGAATGACTCTGATGGTGAATGAGAGGCGCCACTTACACAGTGTATTTACTGTGCAGTCCCCCTATAGCTATGCCACTGTTCCCAATTCCACAATTTCCATGGCTGGCATGCATTCAGTGAATGAAAACTCTGGATGAGTTGGCAGTTTAGCTTTTCTCTCTTGGTTTCAGATGGGCTAAAAAGCTGCCCACCTTTTTCGTTATTTGTATATTTAATCTATGACTACACTTAGCAATTAGGAAGGTGACGATGGCTTCATTACTGCTAGCCTTCCGCATTAGGTTGAAAGTTGTAAACTGATTTATTTTCACAACTTGTTATATTGTTAAAGAGCTTTGCACTATTTCCTCTATCCTTACAACACCTGTTGTGAAGTAGTTCATTAACACAACAATCAGTAAACAATGTTTACTCAGAAGTATGTCCCACTATGTTATATGGGGCTTACTGCTGTATAGGATTGCAGCCTACAACATACATTGAACTGTAAGAAACCTGTGAGAGACCTGAATTGCATGGTTTATCCAAGGCACGATGGGAAATTATTCCTGAGAACTCATCTCATTTACATCCAAAATTCTCCCTTAAATTACATAGGAACCAGAGGTTCTCAAACTTTTTAGAATGGCACTCATGTTGGGACCCACCAGAAGTGATGTTATTAACCTGGAAGTGAGGTAATAGCAAGAAGTGACATCCTCAAACAGGAAGTGCCATCATTGTAACGTAATCAAAGGACACTCCTGGAATGCAAACTGTCAATCATGGAGTGCAGCAATTGCACAAACATGAAATATCCCTGACAGAAAGCAAGATGAGAACAAAATATGGTGTAAAAGCACTGAACTAAAAACAAAATTTAAAAAACCCTCACTTGAAAACCTAAACTGTTCACACTCACAGTAGGAACCTAGACAGAGTAAGGTCTGCAGCTTCCAAGATGGCTGCTCCCAGTTTTCTACAAACCACCTGACATCACAGTTTGAGAAACACTGCTCTATACCATGCCACTCCGGTTCAGGTAATTGGGTTGGCTAAATGAATGTCCTGTTTATTTTAATGAGAAGATGTTATACAACAATCACACAGTTTATTCTGTTCAGTAGGAATTCATATATGTTTCTATAAGCAACTATATTGAGTCCAGGTTATAGTTTGCATGATTGCTTTGCTTCCCAGGCTCAGACCTACCATTATGTGGGAGGGAATAAAAGCCCCAGGCACTGCACTCCTGGAGAGGGAGGAGGGTGGCAACGAGGTGGCTTGCCTCTCAGAGAGGCGAGCGGTTATGGCTGTCCCGCCCTCCCTTGCCATCGGGCAGCTTCCAAATGGAGCTTGGCATGGTGTGGGGAAGGAGCATAGTGGAAAGGAGCAGTGCATGGGGGCAGAGAAAGAGCGGAGGGGGCAGACCTCCTCCTCCTCTGTCCCTGGGCGGCCCATTGGCTGGGTCTGCAACTGTTGCATCCACTTTTAGGCTTCTTCTTTCCTCTTCCTCTTTTATTGTTCCCTGAATCATTTTTCTTTAGGCTTTGAGCTCCTAAAAGATACTCATCTCTGTTATGCAAAAGGTTGCTGTGTTCTGTCTGACACAATGGGGTAAGGGAGCGATACATTGAAACGACATACTAATGACTGCATCATAATGAATACCAAGCAGCGGGTAATTTTGGAAATAACTGTAATCCACATTCCTCTCGTCCCTCAGCTAGCCTGATTTTAGGGCTCAACGTTTTGAAGCCCAAGTTGGCTCCTTCCACGCGAGGACCCGTTATGCAATTGTCGCCACAAATTGTACGGAGAAAATTACCCTTTGAAGAGAGAATGGGCTTTGTATGAATCGATCCTTCGTTGGCTGGCATCAGAAGAAAGATTGAAGGGTTGGGGGGGGGGACTTTCAGTGTGCGTTCTAACAATGATTTATTACATGTTATGGCTCTACTGCATAGTTTCTGCTTTGCCCCAATCCGCTGCTCCCTGACCCCTTTGCAGATAAACAAGCTGGAGGCTTGCCTCAGGCAGGAAGGGCGCTTGGAAGGTAATGGGATTCAACAGAAGGAAAATGAGCATGGGATGAAAGAAGGCTGCATTACCCGCAGCTGTAAGGTATGTGTTGCTGAATGTTCACTCTTGGAGATAAATCCTCCTTGCGGTACTATATAATGCCAGCTTGAACCAACCTGCAATGAAAAGCAAAGGAGAGAGGTTGGCCTTGCCACCGTGATGGATGAGGATAATAAGAAAGGTACATGTACCAGAGAATCTGGGATTTTGAGCATTATATGATCATGGTTAAGTACGGGGGTCATAAAACTGAATTGGATTATACTCCGAGTCCTTTCGAAGGGGACATGCTGTGCTACAAAATAAGGATGTGAGCCTTGTGGGCCCGAGTACCACCATGGATTTCACTGACCAGAAGACAGAGGGACTTTGATCTGAAATAGTGAGTTTTAACACTTTCCTCTTGCAGCCTTTTCCTGATTTAAGTTACTACCCTCCATGGTGCTGTTTGCTGCCCTTTCACATTCATCCTGTGTTCCAGTTCACAGGTGATCAGTGTAGGGTGGTGAAAGACACTCTTCAGAACTAGGAAGGTGTGATAGAAATCCCCCGATAAACAAATCGTCAAAATAATGTTTTGCAGAACTGAATCAAGAAAAGTATATTTTCCTATCAAAAACCTTAGTACAGATTAGTAAAGCCCAGGCAAAATAGAGTGCCTCAGTCCTCAGGAGCATGGCCTTTGAGGGAGCATAGGGAAAGCATCTATATTAAGAAGGCAAGTCAGCAACATTCAATCCTGCCACTGAAGTTATGCGAGAAACAGAACCTAAGCCACTGTACTGGGCCAGTTCAGGTAATGCTTCCATTGCCACATATTAAGAGCACAATCCTAATCTGGAGTTAGGGCAGCACAGTTAGGCTAGCAGAGTTTGGCTGGCACCAGGGCCACCGTAAAGCACCTTTGGACCACTCTCGGAGTCAGGGAGGATGGTGCACGTCTGTGTGCTGGCCTCTCTGACTCTGAGAGTGGTCCAAACGTATTTTACAGTGGCCCCTGTGCCAGCCAAACTTTGCGGGCCTAACTGTGCCAGCCTAACTCCAGGTTAGGATTGTGCTCCTAGTGCGTCTGAAAGCAGTCACAGTCAGCAATGAAACTATTCCTCGTGCTATTTTCCTGCTCTAAAGCACAGTCACGACCCTGACCCATTTCCCATCTGGGGCCAGGACCTCAGATTGCCACCTCCCTCAGTGACTGCCACTCCTCCTCACTCATCTGGAGCTCCAGAGCCCTCACGTGATGCTCCATCATGCTCCAAAAGCTTTTTGAAGGCTCCTCATCCTGAAGGGACCTCTTAAGCTATTTGGTTGGATCCAGACAGCTACAAGTGGTGTCAGGTTAGGATTGGGTTAGCTTAGGTTCCAAGTGAGGATTATGCTCTAGGATATCTAGCTATAGCTCTCCCACATGACATGCGTTTTGGTTTTTAGGCAATTAATTTAATAGGAACCATACTTTTGCTGAACTCAGCAAATGCTGAAGAGCCAGAAATATCGACTCTACTCCATAGTAGGACCACCACTGCCATTCCTCTTTGAGTCAAGGCAGAGGCAGTGAGCTCTTCAGAACTAGCAAGTGAACCAGCAGAGGATCCGACAAAGCACTCTCCTTATGCTCAGGCTGACTCTCACTTGCCTGTGACCCGGGCAGTGGCAGCAGCTGAGCTACAGACGGGAAGCGTTCTTCCAGAGCTTTTATTCCAGTCTGCAATGGGGGTGAAGATTTTTCAGGAGTCTGTTGCTTTTGTTTCTGCTCACACAGAGGCGCATATGTAGGGCGACCAGATACGATGGAGGACAAAGTGCCTATACCTTTAATCATTGTACAAAAGAGGGGATTTTGCCTGGTACAGCTCAACATGGACTTGTTTAAAAAGCTGCACCTGCCCAAATCCCCCTTCTATAGAACGATTGGCCCAATCCAATGGATGCTAGTGCTGGCGGTAAGCCATAAGGCACTTCCGCTGCCAGCGGCAAAGGCTTACCGCTGGCACTGGGCCAGCGCCAACCCTCAGCACCTGGAGGAGCAGAAGCAGGGCCACTGGACAGTATGTTTCACTGCCACGATCGGCGAACTCTTTTTTGGAATTGGGAGGACATGGGGAGGGCAGAAAAGGGTGGGGAGGGGCGTAGGGAGTGGGACCGATGGTGGCCTTCATCACCAGATCCTAGCCTCCGTGTCGGGCCTTGCAGCCAGACACGGAGGCACTCAAGCCTGCACCTGCAAGATACCTGGCACAGACTTGAGGAGGACGATAGGCAGGCCTGCGCCCTTACCCAGAGGAAGGGGACAAATGTCCCTTTCCCCCGAGGAGCCTCTTGTGGCTGCCATGGTGCCCATAGGATGCAGCAGTAGCCATTTGGGCACCAACGGTGCCCAGGCAACTTAGGATTGTGGGTGCAATCAACTTTTCAGCACTGACATAGCTATGCCAACGGGGCATGGGCTGCATCCTGCTGTTGGGGGGGGGCAGTCACAGAGGCCTGTTCAAGGCAAGGGAATATTTGTTCCCTTACCTCAGAGCTGCATTGCCTTACCACAGGGCTGAAAAGTTGGCTAAGATTCCACCCTAAAATGATTAATCCCCCTCTTTTTACAGTGTGTCCTTTTTATCTGGTTACTCTGTGAGACATGAGGGCAGATCCTTTTGGCTCAGCAGCTAGGTTGGGGTCACATAGAATGTCCCAGCCAATAGTTGCCAATCCTTATTGTAGACAGAGAGAAGCGACCGTATAGTCATAAAGTAAGAAAGAGGTGCCTTCACTCTATTCTGAAGTATGGTCAAGATTCATATAGCAAGCCGGACATTTTATTACCAGTACTAGCTTTTTGTTACCCGGCGTTGCCTGGGTAACAAAATGATCTTCCAGAGTTTATGAGTTTTGCACCCCTTCTCGCCCCCCCATGCCAACGGGGGCCGAACCCGGACTCCAACCGCATCAGGAGCATCGCCGCTCACCTCGGTGACCCCGGAAACTATGGATCCAATGCCGATTTCATCAATTTTCAACCGTTCTCACATGGGGGCGCCCGCACACCCCCACCCCTGGGGGCGCTAGGGGGTCCTGACCCCCGCAGTGTTTGTCACCAGGCCGCAAGGTGTACGCGTGCCAAGTTTCGTGTCGATCGGTCCAGGCGTTCCAGCAGGGCATGGCAGACGTTTTGTTTCAAACCCCTTCTCGCACCCCACGCCAAGGGGGGGCCGAACCCAGACTCGAATGGCATCGGGAGTGTCGCCGCTCATCCCGGCGACCCCGGAAACTATGGATTCAATGCCGATTTTGGCCATTTTTGACCATTTTCACATGGGGACCCCTGTGCACCCCCACCCCTGGGGGTGCTAGGGGGCCCCGCCCCTGCAGTGTTCGTGGCCAGGCCGCTAGGCTTCCACATGCCGAGTTTGGTGCCAATCGGGCCAGGCGGCACAGCGAGGCATGGCAGATGTTTTGTTTTGCACCCCTTCTTGCCCCCCACATCGAGGGGGGGGCTGAACCCGGACTCCAACAGTGTCGGGAGCATCGCCACTCTTCTCGGCGACCCCGGAAACTGTGGATTTGATGCCAATTTTGGCCATTTTCAACTGTTTTCACACGGGGACCCCTGCGTACCCCCACCCCTGGGGGTGCTAGGGGGGCCGACCCCCGCAGTGTTTGTGGCCAGGCCGCTAGGCTTCCGCATGCCGAGTTTGGTGCCAATCGGTCCAGGAGTTCCAGCGGGGCATGCGGACATTTTGTTTCGCACCCTTTCTTGCCCCCCATGTTGAGGGGGGGGGCTGAACCCGGACTCCAATGGCATCGGGAGCATCACTGCTCATCTCGGTGCCACTGGAAACTGTGAATCTGACGCCGATTTTGGCCGTTTTTGACCGTTTTCACGTGTGGACCCCCGTGTACCCCCACCCCCAGGGGTGCTAGGGGCCCCCGACCCCCGCAGTGTTTGTTGCCAGGCCGCAAGGTGTATGCGTGCCAAGTTTCGTGCCGATCGCTCCAGGCCTTGAGGAGCCTATGCGAGACATACATACATACATACATACATACATACATACATACATACATACGTACGTACGTACGTACGTACGTACGTACGTACGTATGTACATACACACACCCACACCCACACCCACACCCACACCCACACCCACGCTCTTCTTTATATATATAGATATCTGAAGGATGAGCACGGCCTTTTCAGTACTCTGAAGGCAAACTTTGATATGAGTCATTTTAAAATCTGATTATAAAATGATGAATGAGGGCTCCTCAGAAAATCAAAACAAAACAAAACAGTTGGCTCACAGCCTTCTAATTAACCTCAGGAACCTTCCAAATGTGGCTTGCAGCCATGAAAAGAATCATTTATTTGTATGTCCCAGGTAGGTCAGTGTCCTTTTGTCAGGATCCCAAGGATACAGCTTAGGCTTCAGTCCGGTGTGTTGTAGGTGTCGCCTTCTATTTAATGTGCTGGAAAATTCCATTGTAAGGAATATTGTGATGCTGGTGTCATATACTTCTTCGGAGAGAAGATACATTAATATTTTAACTTTGCCCTTCTGGAGCGCCAACAAACCTGAGTCATGTTCTTCAACAGAATATAAAGAACTTACAAAGGAATGCGGAACACACTTTTTTGCTGTTCTTTCTCGACAGTGACTTTCCGGTATAGCCCCCAACAAAACATGGGATAGAATCTTATGACCATCAGTTGCCTCCTAAAACTATTTTTCTGAGAGGACAGGTTCATAAAGAATTGTCATTTTCAAAGGTAAAGAATTTTCAGTGACAAAAATTTTGAAATAAAGTTTTATTACATTTGAAAATAGAGATAGTCAACTTAGGGTGCAATCCTAAATTGTGCTGGAATAGGCAGGCTGTATCCAGTGCAGGTTGGTAGCAAGCTAGAGCCTCCACATTTGTCTCCTTGCCCCTGGGTAGGCACCAGCCACCCTTATGGGCTACTCAGGTCTGCACCTGCTATATGGTGGGTGCACGTCCAAGCACACCAAATCGGGGCCTTGCAGCCCGGGGAAGCGCATTTGGATGTGACCTAATGGCTGCATACAGGCCTCCCCAGGCTGTTCCTCCCCCGGAATGCCCTATCCTGCCCTATTTTGCCCTCCTGCCTCCCCCCCCCCCAGAATAGCCCCTGCGCCAGCTGAACTTACCTGGGGAGTGCTCCAACACTGCAGGGCTAACCCAACTGCTTGTGTTTGCTCCATACGCCTTGCGCTGGTGTGAAAGTGCTTTATGGCCATTTCGCAACACTGCAGGGCCAACGCAAGCCTCTTGTGTTGGCTCTAGGGCACCCTTCGATTGCAACCTTAATTTCATCAAAGGATTTTTTTTGAAAAAAAGGAGAGAGGAGCCTCATTTTACGCATGGTTTGATGTTCTGAAAACAAGGGAACCGAATAGCAAGACCTTTTCGCTTCATATCCTGTGGCCTAACATTCAAAATTATTCTGTGATTGACTCATGAGTTCATCTACGCTGGGTAGGATTGCGCCCTGAAGCTGTGTTGAGAGGTGAGTTGGCATGGAGTCATAAGCTGACAAAGTCTGCCTTTTATAACATACTATAGGATGATGATGATGATGATGAACTGATGGAAAATCTAGGTATCTCTACATAGCAGAATTATAAAGTGGAAGCCCCCTTTTCCTAAAGCAAAAGATTCCTGCTGATAATAAAATAGGAGAAGAGGCAGAAAAAAAGTTTCAAAAAATGCTTCGCTCACATGCACAAACAGGTATGTTTTTATTGGCTTTACAGGTCCTAAGCTTAACAATAGGTAATCCTAGGGAATTTGCATGGGCAGTTGAGACTTCATGGTTGGGTTGGACTCTGTGCAACTAGTCAGAACTGATGGAGAGCGGCCTGTGTGCTTGGAGGAGCAGCATCAGCATCAAGCAGCACTAAGTGGCCGTTTTTGATGACTCCAACGTGACTCACAACTCAGGGCCAGTAGTTTGCAAAAAAAACTGGACTCAAAATGACTCTCTCTGTGTGTGCTGGTTTACTATTTTTTCTTTACTGCTTCCATGTCGTGCTGAA
Source organism: Lerista edwardsae (assembly GCA_029204185.1). Lineage (NCBI taxonomy): Eukaryota > Metazoa > Chordata > Lepidosauria > Squamata > Scincidae > Lerista > Lerista edwardsae. The sequence continues at coordinate 1,714,666 of JAJKFI010000031.1, forward strand.
AGAACTTGTGAGCAATCCTGAAGCTGATTCTGAAGCAATCCTGAAGCAATTCTGAAGCACTCAGAAGGACGGCAGCAGCAGATGTGGTGGAAGGGTAGATTGGTTTCAGGAGGTGAGGGCTGGAGTGATTGAGAAGTGGAGGACGTTTTGCTTAAGGGACTCCTTGATTTACAACTCAATTCATTTTTGGAAATGACTGACTTGGGATGCGAAAGACTCAAAATCCTGTACCCACATTGTGCCGGCGCTATGCCCTTGTGCCAGCCAAACGCTGTCGCAAACGTGCCATCAAATGCATCAGTGTCGGTGGTACGGTGCTGGACTGGCACAAGCATCAGCGCCAACACTCGGGTCCACCACGACCGCCAGCAGTGCTGGCCTTGTGCTGGTCAGTGCTGGGCCTCACCAAGGGCAATCCAGAGGCATGCCAGGGGCGTAACTGGGTGGCGCAGTGGGCAGAGACGGGCTTTATGATGCAGAACGGCCATAATGCCAAATCCTAAACCCTGTCCCCAGCCTCAGCGGCCCCAATTCAGGCCGCTCCTGTGCATGTGCACCTGCGCCTGTATTTGCTGCTCTGCTAATAATCCCCAGTTTCGTATATGTCTTACTGCCTTGTGTCTCCTGAAAACTGTATGTCATTCAGAGCGCAATCCTAAACTGGAGTTAGGCCAGCATAAACGAAGGCAGCAAAGTTTGGCCGGCACAAGGGACACAGTAAAGCGTGTTTGGACTATTCTCAGAGTCAGGGAGGACAGCTCACGTCTGTATGCTGGCCTCTCTGAATCCGAGAGTGGTCCAAAAATACTTTGCGGTGTCCCTTGTGCCGGCCAAACTTTGCTGGCTTAGCTTCTGCCAGCCTAACTCCAGTTAAGGATTGGGCCCTCACAGTGTTTTGGAGGGGTTGTTTTGTTCCTTCTCATTTGAAAACTCAATCTGAGTTCAAGAGAAGTAATTGATTTTGCATTCTAATTAATGAAAGACCTTGTCTCTTTTCCCTCTGTAGTGTTGTAAATATGCCTCTAACTCTGTAAGAAAATCAAAACTTGCAATAGTATACTTATATATTGTTCACCTAACTTCCTTCAATGGCATTTGGAGCCATATCTGCTTGCATTCCTTCTTTGTAAGAGACTGGCAAGGCACTGGGCCATTTTTCCCAAGAGGGAAACTATCAGTGAAGCTCAATGAAGGGCATGGCTCTAAAGTGATTTTTCTATACTATAGTGGTGTTCATGTATGCAGAACAAATATTGTACATGTTTACAAATTTCATAAAGCTTGTATTCGGTGCCTATTTGTTCAGTCCAGTCATCACGCCAAAGCCACATATTAACTATTCTACTGATATATTCAAAAATAAGTTCATCAGAATAACCTACGGTATGCCACCACCATCATCATCCTTTTATCATTTTCATTGAACTGACATGCTGCATCAAGGTTGATTGCCTGGCCACTGTACTTTATCACAATGACAATTTAGAATCTGGAGTTTGTCACAATATATAAAATCATTAGCATGACATGCCGTGAAAGCAGCCACACACTGATGGGAGAACAGTGCATTTCAATTACTCGTATGAATGTTACATTCCCAAATCTTCCTTCTGTTCTTGAAAATTACTTTAGTGTAATTATGTAAGTGGAAACAAATCAGCTTCAGATTAGTGCTTTCACAAACACAAAAATTTTCACACATACAAAAAGAATGCATCTTTTTTTGTATGTGTGAAGATTTTTGTGTTTGCGAAAGCTCTATTACAGAGGGTTCTCCAAGGATCTTAGTACAAATTTCATAGTGGACTCAGTGGTCAAACTATCCATAGCTACTAAACTATAAACTATACATGACATGATAAGCCTGGCTTGGGATTAGCTTTTTCTGTAGCCAATAGCAGCAGTAGCCAATAGCCAATTGGGCTCCCATGAATTTGGGCCTCAGTTGGAAGCATAAGGAACCTCTTCTGTGGCCCTGAACTCTGGGGTCTAATTTGGCTGCTCGATCTTGGCTGCTCGATCTTCCTCTTATATTTAGCAGAGGGAGAGTAACTGTCCTTCTTCACCCCTGCGCAGTCTTTCTAGTGGCTGTTGCTGGCGGTCTGCCTTTTTTTAGATTGTGAGCCCTTTTGGGACAGGGAGCCATTTAACTTTATTATTACTATTTACCTGTAAACTGCTTTGTGAACTTCGTGTTGAAAAGCGGTATATAAGTACCTGTTGATTGATTGATTGATTGATTGATTGATTGATTGATTGATATTGGGGAAAAAAATTCTCAGGACTAATAACACTTTGGTTCTAATCCTATTGCATTCTGGTAGGGCAAGGTCCTTTGCCGTGGAGTTGTAGCACTGCAGCATGTGCAGCAGTCGCTCCAGAGGCCTCTGGTACTGCTGGTTAGTTGGTGGTGGAGGCATGTGATGGGTAGGCAGAGGAGGGCAGGGACATACCTGGGGTCAGACAGAGGGCAGGAGGGGTAGACAGCACCAGCATGTGCTAGATGCTCTCCGCTGTTTCCCAGGCTTTCCCCGTTGCCTCTTTTCTCAGACACAAGCAGCAAAATGGAGATCGGTGATGAGGCAGCCTATCAGGGCATAGGTACAAAATGTTTTTACTTACCTCCTGCTGACTGTCCAATTGCTCCCCTTCCACCATTGGATGTAACATGCATTTCACCGGTGCAGCTACATCAATGGCAATGGTGGGGGATGAGATTATTCAGCTGCTCCGTCACATGTTGGTTTGCCCTAAGGTGCACACTTTTGCACAAATGTACTGTACATTACGTTGGCACCCCCTCAATTAGCATGACAGAGGATTGGGATGATTATCATTTGAGTAAAATCACAATCCACTTAATGTGCAGCAGGGAAAACTTCACAAGGGAACAAACCCCAAGCGTGCTGGCAGCTATTTGATTGGGGGGAAATGGCCTGGCCATTTACTTCCCCCATACCCCAATGGAGTTACGTAATGGCTCCAGGCACCACCCAACGCAGGGTTGGATTAGCCTATCCCGGCCAACCCCAAAGGGTTGAGGCAGCTGGCCAGCACTGACTTACCCAGGCAAAGCCTTGGGTTGGCCTTTGCATAAACCAGCCAAGGGACTCGCCAGCCAGCATCTCAACCCAGACGGGTGTTGCCAAACCGGTCCTGGCTCACCTCCTGCCTTTGCTTACCTCAGCATGTATGCTGCCACATGGGGGTGGGGTGGGTGGGTTAATCTAGCCATCAACATTGTCGGGCAAGATGAACTTCAGAATTTTGCTTAAAAGGAATCGCAGATAGAAACCATCTTCCCAGGCCTGATCCACCTGCACAGGACCATATTGACCCATGTTGGCTGCTAGGGCTTACCCAGGGGAAGGGGACAAATGTCCCCTTACCCCAAGGAGACTCCAGCAGCTTAAACTCCCCCTTGACATTTGGGCTATCCCTTTTATAAGTCTAGGGGTTTTTAAAAATTCACAACTGCATAATTTCCATTAGCATGAATTGCTGAAACATGGTCAGCAACTCACAAAAGACAAAAAGCAAGACAATTGTATTGGTTCAAATTCATCAGTTTGACAAATAATTGCAATTAATATAAGCCTTCTAAAATAAAATACAACAGAGAAGTGAAATGAAGTTCCAAAAGGATGAAATGCAATGTACTTTTCCTTTATTTATGTCTCTAAAATATAACTCCAACCTGGTAAAGCATCAGAAAGTCACTGCAGATGATGTCTTCCAGATTGTCAGATCAGAAAACATCATTGTCAACAAGCAATATGATGAGATTGCATGGCCAATCCAACTGATTGATTTCTAAATAAATGCAGAGTAATTCCATTGAGCTTTGGTTTGTTTGATATATGGATTGTCTACAAAATATATTTATGCTCTGCCGATCTTAGAAGTGGAAAAAAGGCTGAGCTTGGACTATTGAATATAACTACTGAATGCAAACCACATGAATTACAAAAAGAGCTGCCACATTGCTGACAATTTTCTGTAGCAATCTCTTAATGAATCCATATGGCTATATTTAAACTCATAAATTCAAGCAATAAATATAGCTGAGAAGATGCCATTACTCTTAAAAAAAAGGGATTTATTTACATTGCTAGATATTAACCTGACCAAAGAGTAAGTATCTGAAAATAAATTGAATTACCAAGTCACTTACAGTATACCTAGCAATTGGCTGTTTTGAATGAATCATTAAAAAATTATATTCAAGTTCATATTCATGAAATAGGGATAAGGATACAATCAGCCATTATGAGTCTTTCTGTAATAGGGAAGTCAGCATGCATTATTTGGAATCTGTTTAGTCTTCCTGGGTGCAACAGTCAGAAATTAGTAGGAGAGCGTTTCCGTCTCCCAGGAGACTTCAATGAATTCAAAGTTATCATTGCGCAACACAGTATCAATCAATTATATTTATATACCGCTTTTTTTCAAGGGGCGTGGTGGCGCAGTGAGTTAATCCGCTGTTGCTGGGCTTTCCGACCGCGAGGTTGGGAGTTCAAGACTGTGTGACGGAGTGAGCTCCCGTTGCTTGTCCCAGCTCCTGACAACCTAGCCGTTCGAAAGCACCTAAATGCAAGTAGATAAATAGGGACCACTTCGGTGGGAAGGTAACAGCGTTCCATGCGCTACGGCGTAGAGTCATGCCAGCCACATGACCACGGAAGCTTGTCCTCGGACAAAACTCTGGCTCTACAGGCTTTGAAACAGAGATGAGCACCGCCCCCTACAGTTGGTCACGACTAGACCATTCGGTAGTGGGAAAACCTTTACCTTTTATTTACCTTTTACCGCTTTTCCACAAAATGTTCACAAAGTGGTTTACAAAACCAGTGTACAGGAATTGCAAAATGGGGGCCAACGGGAAACTTTGGAACCAAAACTTATCAGTTGGGCTCGAACAAAGCGGAACACCTCCTGCCTCACTACGTGGTTAAATAAGTAAAGTTCAGTCAGAGAGACTGTGCTGTCACCTATCATTATTGATGTCACTTTTCATAGTACTTGGCTCATGCAGTTAGCTTCACATCCGAACAATCACCCTTTGCATTTATTGAATTCTGTGGCCTTTTGGAACTTTCGTTTCACAGACAGGGAAGTATTGTTCCTGCCTCTATACTTAAATCAGGATAGCCAGGGAGAAAACCCTTTTCCTTTATAGTTGTTTTATGCTGACCAATGCTGGTCCAGCCCAAGCCAAAATGGTTTCTGAAGCATCATCTTAATTCGGCTTTCTTTTTCCCTTGTCCCACGCCATCACTGCGGCCTCCACTTCCTCCTCCACCTGCCAACTTTCACCCTCAAGATGATGTCTTCTCCCTGCCTAGCCAGTGAAGACATGGCGGAGGAAGGCAGAAAATAATGATGATCGTATTCCTGATACTCAAGAGTGACTGGGAACAGGATTGAAGCAGCCATCCCAATATCCTCCAGTTCTTCAGCTGCATCCAGCAACAGCACTGAAGGAGAAAATAACCCCCTGTTCTCGTGTACTTCACAGGAACACCACATGAGAAGAGGATAGGAGAGTAACTGAGTGGAGCAACCAGGCAGGTAACTGTGTGGAGGCGGCAGTAGGTGAATTCTACGTATTTCTCTGTTTAGAGGTCCCCTGGAAATGTTGCAAAAATGCAACTTTTTAAATGTTGCACAAATACATCTACAGTAATAAATGGGGTCTCTGCGATGCTCTAAAAATCAGTCCGCGACTCCTAGGTTGGGAACTACTGATCTAATCCATGAATCACACTGGCTCTCAATGTGAGAGAACAGTAGATCCTACTCTTTGCCCACCTCTAATGTATAGGGTTGTGTTGTTGGGGCACGTTCCTGAAGGTTTCCACCGTCCCATTTTCTACCGATGATGTGCCGGAAATTGCATTTCTACCAATGTTGCTTTAACGCATCATTGGTAGAAAATGGTTTTGAGGACCAAATGGGTGCTTGAGTATCTGCTCCGTTTTCTTCAGCGTCGGTTTTGCTATTCTGTTTCTATGCTAAATAATGTATATGAATGAAAACAAACCCACCAAGGGCCTTAACTTGCTGCCCATAGTATGGAACAAAGCAGTCTGGTAGTACATCAATGAGGCAAGTAATGGAAGTGGAGGGAATTTAAGTGCCATTTGGAATCACTTAATAGAAGCACACGTTCAGCTCTGGGAACACAAACTAATAGCAGATGGAAAAGTGCTGATGTCCTTGATTGACTACCCAGTCTGAGGAATTTCTGCAGGAATTGGCTGCACGGTGGTTTTTACCACTCTGTAGCCAATCTGTTACACCATCGACCTTGGGAATATTGTTGCTCATTAAACATGCCTTACACCCTGCTCTTTTACATAGCCCTCACCTAATTTTTGTTGTTTAATGAGGAGATGATGCTTAGAATGGCAAAGTTCACACATGAGCTGCAGAACTCTTGTGTCAGATCTGGTGATGACCTTGGACCTTTAATTCTGTCAGAATTGCCTCAGAAATGTGTGTATCAAAATTATCTTAGACTGCATTCATTCTTACCATCCAGTATTGTCATCTTTTCTATTGGAGCCTAGCCAATAGCCACTCCTAAAACTATTTCCATCTTCACATTTTTACTCATGGGAATTGACCTACACTGCCTCAGTTCCTGAGGAATGCAGCAGACATCACAAAAGGCCACCATTTTGGTATCCTCCCATGCTTATTTCTCTTTAGGTTGAAGGGCTATTGCCAGTAATATTGATGATATATTGTACACTTGGGGTAGGCGTCCCCCCATGATGTGTCACCCTGCTTCACAGCACTCTCCAATTACTTTGACGAATGGTGGGAACAAGGTCTATGGTGCTTAGCACACAGAGGTGCAGAAGTTATCACGTCACCACCACTTCTGGAGTGCCCCAATTTTGAGCCAATCAGAGGCAGGGGCAGGCTGGCGGGCCCGCCAATCATGAAGCTCCACTTGCTGTTCAGGTCCTCATCACCAACAAGCGGCGAGGGCTGAAGAAACAGGTGCCACCCTCCAGGGTGTGTCATGTCGTACCCCACACTGAGCCCTGCACTTGGGGTGGGCCCCCTGGCCATACTTCCCTCGTGATGCCTCTGGAAATAACATACCATCTCCAAGTGAAAACACCAAACGTACATTGGAAATACCAAAGCATTGTTTGCTTTAGACATAAAATTCCTGGATTTTATGTCTTGACAAATGCTTCAAAGTGAATTAAATCATTTGGTTTCTTTATCTCTTTCAATATTGCAGGTTTTTTAATGAACAAGAAACATGTGCCCAAACAATCTCTCACTGTCCTTATGTGAAGTAACTTTTCTCAGGGCGCAATCCTAAGCAGCACCGAACTGGGGAGGTCAACGGGCCAGTGCCATATCCTAGCGCTGCTAAAGAGAGGCTAAAGCCTCCCCGTGGCAAGGGAGTATGGGCTCCTCGGATCTGTGCCTACTAAACTGCAGGCACAGATCCAAGGAGACCGCATGGCCCAAATTGGGACTGCGCTGCCTCCCAAGCCTGCTGGCTTTAGCCAATGCAAGAGAGGCTCAGCGCAGACACAACAGGACTGGTGCTGCCTGCAGCGCTGGTCCCGTTGCTTGAGTGCCAACGCTATGAGTTATGCTATGAGTTATGCTATGCCAATGCTATGAGTTAGCATCGATGCAACGGGCAAGTAGGATTGGCTGCCTGTCAATCAGTGGCAGCTAAACACTTTGGAGATGAGAAAGGAATGCAAGCCAAGTACTGCCTTTTTTTTTAAAAAAAATGTACTTGTATTTCATGTTATCTTTACATTTTTTTTCCACTGTGAATTAAAGGTTGTGGCTTTCCCTGTGTTCTCTGGCCCATGCCCTCGAAGACTGCAGACACAATCCTAACCTGGACCTAGGTCAGCATAGTTAGGCCTGCAAAGTTTGGCTGGCACATGGGCCACTGTAAAGCACATTTGGACCACTCTTGGAGTCAAGGAGGATGGCTTACATCTGTGTGCTGGCCAATCTGACTCTGAGAGTGGTCCAAACATACGTTATGGTGTCCCTTGTGCCAGCCAAACTTTGCTGGCTGAACAGTGCCGACCTAAGTCCAGGTCAGGATTGTGCCCTGAAGTGCATACAAATGTCAGACCAATAACTAACTCCTACTGTGTTTGTGGGCTCTGGGCAGATGGTAGAGGGAAGAATTGGAAATGGGCAGGCATATTACCGTTTGGACAAGCTGGAGGAGGAAATGAAAATAAAGCAAGGCATGTTAGCACTGCTTGCCAAGGGAGAATGCTGTGATCAACCTGTCAGGAGTGTTCAGAAGACAGGTAGACACTGGTTATTTGACCTTATGCTGCCTGCCCCTCTTTATGACAAATGCTGGCCTTTCCGTTCGCTGACAGAGAAATCTGGCATGAAAAGTGAATGTGTGAGTTTAATCCTTGACCCTTGAGGCCTGTACTAATTTCCATAATTATATCTGTGTTTTGTGTTTGTTTCAGTATTTTTTGCCTAAAAATCTGTGGAGCAGCAGAGAGTGAAAAAATAAAAACCCAACAACATGAAATATTCATTAACTGGAGCATTTAATTTAGCCCCTCTCATTATAGAGATTGGAAAAAAATAAGCAGTTGATTTCTCTGAGGAAATTCAAGTAAACATATTTGTCGAATGTATAGAGGACAATGAAATGAGGTATATAAAATGGGAAGGATGAGCGATTAAATGGAGAGCAAATTTAATGAGTGATTAGTAGTGGCCAGATATTTTCTTAGAGAGTGCCAAGATTAAGTTAGATGAAGTTCTGGTAGATTAGATTTTATTTACAACATGGTATTCATTGGATGTCAGCTTAGCAAGCAGCTTTGAAAATTGCTTTTTCTAGAAAAATAATATGAGGCATGCAATTCAGAAGTAACATCAATTTTAATATGTAATGTTATGAAAAGAGCATCAGTGGCGTTTTTGGCTCAATCCTAACTCCCACCAGCCTGCTCAATACTATGGTACTGACAGAGCATGTGCTGAATGCTATTGTGATGGTGGGGGTAAGCAAATGGCCTGGGACTGGTAAGTAAAACTCTTTTTTAGGGCGCAATCCTAACCTGGAGTTAGGCCAGCACAATTAGGGCAGCAGCGTTTGAATGGCACAAGGGACACAGTAAAGCGTGTTTGGGCCACTCTCAGAGTCAAGGAGGGTGGCACACGTCTGTGTGCTGGCCTCTCTGACTCCAAGAGTGGTCCAAGCATACTTTACGGTGTCCCTGTCCTGGCCAAACTTTGCTGCCTAACTCTGCTGGCCTAACTCCAGGTTAGGATTGCACCCTTAATTACCTCCCCATAGACCACCTGGTCTTCAGTGGGTCTCCTTGGACCCACACCAACTATTTTTGAGAAGCCTCAGGGGTGTGTTGGACCAGGAAAAAGGGAACAGGATCTTGGCTTGCACTGCTGCCACCAAAACCTTCCCCTCCTGGTCGAGGTTCAGCCCTCTTTCTGCCCTGATCCTCCCCCAAATTTTCCCCGAATCATCCCCACCTCCACCTTAGCTGCTCTGGCGTAAACTGGGTTGACAGCTGACACGTGTGTGGGGCCTCCAGCCATTTGGTGGCCCTGAAGTACACAACAGTGGCACATCTTTCATGGCACTGGAATGGGGTTGATGGATCACAAGATCCATAATTTGATTGGAATGCCCTTGAACAAGGATGCAGCTTGGAGCCTGCATTTCAGTTGCCCAGAAGCAGGGATGACAGAGCTGCCATAATTTTTAAGAGTTGTGTATCTTAAGAAGAAAGCCGGGGTCGTGGTGGCGCAGCGCGTTAAACTGCTGCTGCTGGGCTGTCTGACCGGAAGGTTGGGAGTTCAAGACTGTGCGACGGAGGGAGCTCCCATTGCTTGTTCTTATATGGATTGTGCAACCTCCTTACAAAGGTGGTGGGCTACTGGTACCGGGTACAAGGGAGTGGCAACAGGATGCAACAGGATCTTGTTGTTTCATGCCTCCCTGGGGCACCTGGTGGGCCGCTGTGAGATACAGAAAGCTGGACTAGATGGGCCTTTGGCCTGATCCAGCAGGGCTCTTCTTATGTTCTTATGTTCTTGTCCCAGCTCCTGCCACCCTAGCAGTTCGAAAGCACCTAAAATGCAAGTAGATAAATAGGGACCACTTTGGTGGGAAAGTAACGGCATTCTGTGTGCTACGGCGTAGAGTAATGCCAGCCACATGACCATGGAAGCTTGTCCTCGGACAAAACGCCGGCTCTACAGGCTTTGAAATGGAGATGAGCACCGCCCCCTACAGTCGGTCATGACTAAACCATTCCGTCATGGGGAAACCTTTACCTTTATAAGAAGAAATATTATCAAGTGCAGAAGTTCTCACCCTTGCATGGCAAGTTGCATCTGCTGAAATCCCCACTTCTGCAAGTCTGTTAAAGGTAAAAGAGCCCTGTCTTCTTTGTCCTCTGGTTTCTACAAATCACTTGTTAACATGTTAACATGGCTTGTTAACATGTCATCTTGAGCTACTTGTTCCTAAGCTCCTTTAAACTGTTTTGATTGCACTTTGGTCAAGATAGGCTGATCTATGGGAGGTGATATATGAGTGCTCTCTGCCTCTATTCTACGTGATGTGGGAGATTCCCCCCCCCCAGGATTCTCTCAGACAAACACCAAGCTCCCCTACCTGGCTGGAAGCGTAGCTCCCCCAGCCATGCCTTGCAACTATCATGAACTTTCCTGGCTCACAGCACACGGCTGCAGCCACATGGAACCACCAAGCTTTTTCCTGGCTTCCACAGCCATGTGTAACCACTTTGCTCCTTTACCTTAACAGTGCAAGCCTGAATCATTGCAGAACTACAAAACATAACCCTTGTAATGTAGCACAGTAACCAGAGTAAAACAATAGAAGTTTGGGCAACAGTAGAAGCAGCAACTCTGGTGGGAAAACATGCTTTGGCTAAAATCAAATTGTTATGAGCCTCCTTAGCCTGGCTCTGTACCCCATTGTGGTCATTTTGGCCTATATGTAAAATGGTGCTCATTTGCTATGCTCATAATGGTCAAATGGAAGTTAACCAGATGTATGTGATGCAGGACCTGAAAAGGTGTAGGGGTAAGACCAGGATGTAAGGAAATTGACTCCATTTGGGGAGTTGGGCTGCTGTCCTGCAAAGAGAAAATCAAAGGGGTGAATCTCTTAGCACAGACCATTAAAAGACATTCCAAAGTCTCCCTCCCTGAGGGTCCTGTAATGCAAATCTGATGTCTGACAAAGGGAGCATTGTGAGGACCATTTTAGCCTAAATCTATCCAAATCTGCCTAAGAGCCAAGCGAGTTTCCTCCTCAGAGTTTACCTGCCTTCTTTGTCAATCTTATCACTATTCAAATGCAAGCCCTCTTCCTGAAAGTACTTACCACCTTGATTGTGTCTCCAGCATTGTGGCTAAATCTGTCTAAGTGTTGCCTCCTGCTTTTGTGTTTACCTATGTTTGCATCTGACTAGACTTTGTAATCATGCCCCTAACCCTTTCGTTAAGGTCACACAAAGAGGGGAGGGGAGCAAAAACCTAAAAACCCACCAATCAGATGGCTCACATACCAAATTGCCAATTGCATTTGGCAAATGTTTTTATTTGCTGTTGTCAATTCCACATTTTGCATATTCAACTGTATAACTGACCAAACAATTTGTACAATTTGCACAAGTTCTGTACAATTTGCACAAGTTCTGTAATCTCCTTGGAAGCATGCTGCATCTTGTGCCCGTTTTGCTAATGTCTTACACATGAGTAAAATGTACTTCTCTTTCTGCAACAACGAAGTCCTGCTGGCATTCTTTTCAATCAACGGTTCCTTGGTAAGCCACAGTAAGGGAAGTCCAGACCGGCCGGAATCAGGGCCGGGATCAGGGAAGTTGGGCTTGTAACAGCATTGATTCTTAAGATGCAAACAGGGTAGGAATGCACATTGGGGAAACAAAACCTCAAATTGATGGCCCCTAAGCTAAAGGCACAGGGGCCTGGAGAAATCACCATATTGGCTTGTATTGATTTCCTCCTACATCATAAGTGTCAAGGAAGATGGTGCACATCTGTGTGTTGCCTCTCTGACTCCGAGGGTGGTCCAAACATACTTTACAGTGTCCCTTGTGCCAGTCAAACTTTGCTGGCCTAACTGTACAAGCCTAACTCCAGGTTAAGATTGCACCTTTAGTCTCAGACTGACTGTAGCCTTGAATCAGGTGGAACCTGAATCAATCAAACTTGTATCAATCATCCAGATCACCTGGGGGAGGAGGCAGACAGCTAGAGACATTTAGGACCCCCATCTAGGGTTTGTTGTTTTTTTGTGTGTGTGGGTTGCCCTGCTGCAATAAATGTTTTTTAAGAAAAATATCCCTTTTCACTCATAGGCTCTGTCTCACATACTTATTTCAGTGGTGCAGAGTAATGTGGTAGGCAGTTGCTTCTCATTTTCTGCCCAGTGCCAGGACTGCAGATTGCACACATACTCCGCAGCAACTGCCCCTCACCCCAAGCCATCTGGAGCTCCAGAGCTTCACGTGACATCCTGCTGCCCTTAAAAGCATTCCAACACCTCCAGTTTCCCAACAAAACCCAGAAGTACTGTTAAACAGCCCTCCAGAGGCTCTAGAATGCTTTTGGAGGGCAGCAGGATATTGTGCATGGCCTGCATGGCCCATACGAGGGCTCCGGAGGGCACACATTGGCAGAGATGGAAGCTGCAGAGATAGCAGCTCAGCGGTGGGCACCACCCCCATGCGCCAGAGGCATGCTGCCCAGGGGCATTTGCTCTCCCCAGCCAATGGTAAGAATGCCACTGGTGTTAGGAGGGATAACTTGTCAACTTCCCCTATTTATTTTATTTATTTAAGAAATTTTTACCCCGCCTTTCCTCTGCCAGGGCAGATGTCCAAGGCGGCTTTCCTCTGCCAAGGCAGTGGCCCCTACCACTGCCATCTCTCCTTAGGAACAAATAACTGGTGTGGCTCACAATGATGTCACTCCAGTCAACAGTGTCATTCATCATTACACATGTCATCAAAGTGGCCATGCAAAATATGGCTCCCAAGCAGCAATGATAAGAGTGTGAATCCATGGCTTGGATACCTTTTGTGTTCTCTCTGACTGCTTGGGGGTATTTCAAGGTAATCTGACCAGACACTGAAATATCAGCACTGTGCTAGGTACGTGATATTCTTTCTTTTTGGAGTCGACATAGCAAATCAGCAGGGTGAATGAATGATATGTGGCTACCAGCATAATCTTTCAGCATGCCTCTGAATGGCTTAATGACTTTTCTTAGGAATAAGAAATATGGCTCTTCTTTGGTGATCAGAAACAAAATGTCTTTCCTTGGACCATTGTCACTCACAAGGATTTGTCAGTGCTGTGTACCAAGACTTGGGCTTCTGGCTGGACAAGCTGCAAGCAGATTTATAGCACCCATAAAAGAGGACAGGTTTGTGCTGAATTCCAGCCACTGTGAACATTGCCTTTTATTATTGTTATAAAAATATATTATAAAACATTAGTGAAAGGAGAATTGCAGCAGTTTTGGAAGCAGCACTGTAATGTTAGTGAAGGAAGTCATAGTAAAGGAAATTACAGCCTATTCCTATACCGTACCTGAGCTGCGCGGACCTGGCCACAGTGACCCATGCCCTAGTGACATCTAGATTAGACTATTGCAATGCGCTCTATGTGGGGCTGCCTTTGAAGACGGTTCGGAAATTACAACTAGTACAGAACGCGGCTGCTCGGGTGGTTGCTGGGGCACGTCGGTTTGACTCTGTCGAGCCACTGCTTCGGCGACTACACTGGCTGCCGGTTCTGTTCCGGGCCAAATTCAAAGTGCTGGTGTTGACCTTTAAAGCCCTTTACGGCTCGGGCCCAGGGTATTTGAGGGACTGCCTCCTCCCATATAATCCGACCCGTACTCTGAGGTCATCTGGGGGGGCTCTCTTGACGGTGCCGCCACCAGGAGAGGTGAGAGGGGTGGCGGCCAGTAGGAGAGCCTTCTCGGCGGTGGCACCCCAACTTTGGAATACCCTCCCCTTGGAGTTAAGAACTGCTCCCTCCTTGGCGGTATTTCGGCGGGGGCTGAAGACCTTTTTATTTCAGCAGGCTTTTAGTTGCTGACAGGCTGGCTGGCTGGCTTTTTTGCATTCTTTTTATATATTTTATGATCCTAGGGATTAATTTGTTGTATGTTGTATTTTTAATATTGTTTTTATTGTCTTTTAATACTGTTTTTAATTGTTTTTTACTGTGTTTTTAACCTTGTAAATGCCGCCTTGAGGGCCTTGTGGCGGAAAGGCAGGATACAAATCAAATAAATAAATAAATAAATAAATAAATAAATAAATAAATAAATAAATAAAT
>JAJKFI010000031.1:1729075-1745528 GCA_029204185.1 Lerista edwardsae
AATAAATAAATAAATAAATAAATAAATAAATAAATAAATAAATAAATTTCCTGCCATGCTATAGCAAGCAGGCAAGCCAAGAAGGAACACACTGCACGCTATTTTGGGGAGGCAATCAGGAGGCATGGAAGAGGTAAAGGAATAATTTTTCCTTACCTCTCTATAGGCCTTCTGACAACCTATTGGTCACCTTGGACCTATGCCAGCTATAGGAGCTAGCACAAGTCCAAAGAGAGAAAAGGGCAGGGAATGACAGAGAAATAGGGGATAGGATCATGGTGCAGATCATTGCTGCCAGTATTTACCAATCCGCCCCAATCCACCACCTTTCCTTCCCCTTCCGGCCCTAAACCTCCCCTGTCCTAAGTCTTGCCCCCCACAACATTATATTATATTATATTATATTATATTATATTATATTATATTATATTATATTATATTATATTATATTATATTATATTATATTATATTATATTACATTATATTACATTATATTATATTATATTATTTATTTATTTAATTTTTATCCCGCCTTTTTGCCCCATGGGCACCCAAGGCAGCTTACAACATTAAAATAATACACTGGAAAAAAATCACAAGGTATAACAAAACAATGTTTAAAAAAAGATATTAAAACAGTTAAAAAATTTAAAACAAGCAAAAATTTGAAATAATCAAGCCAGCCCCATGGATCCTATAATGATAAGATTTAAAAGTAAGGTGAAAAATATAAAATGTAAAAAAGCCAGCCAGCCTGTCAACAATTGAAGGCTTGTCTAAATAAAAAAGTCTTCAGCCCTCGCTGAAATATTGCCAATGAGGGAGCAGTTCTTAATTCTAAGGGGAGGGTATTCCATAGTCGTGGGGCCACCACCGAGAAGGCCCTGTTCCTGGCCGCCATCCCCTCACCTCTCCTGGTGGTGGCACAGTCAGAAGGTCCCTCCCCCAGATGACCTAAGAGTACGGGTAGGATTATATGGAAGGAGGCGGTCCCTCAAATACTCTGGACCCGAGCTGTAAAGGGCTTTAAAGGTCAAAACTAGCACTTTGAATCAGGCCCAGAAAGGAACCAGCAGCCAGTGTAGCCGCTGAAACAACGGCCCGACAGAGTCAAACCAACGAGCCCCAGCAACCACACGAGCAGCTGCGTTCTGCACTAGTTGCAATTTCTGGACTGTCTTCAGAGGCAGCCCCACATAGAGCACATTGCAATAATCCAATCTGGATGTCACAAGGGTATGGGTCACCGTGGCCAGGTCTGCGCAGCTCAGGTACGGTCGCAGCTGGTGAATCAGCCGAAACTGAGCAAAGTCTCCCCTAGCCACTGCTGCCACCTGGGAGTCCAGGAGCAGCTGCGGATCCAGGAGAACCCCAAGCTGCTGCCCCAACATGGCCCTGCTGTCAACTTACTGCAAGAGGTGGAGCCCAGGGTCCACAACTTTGTGGGTCTGGAGCTGTCATTATTTGGGGTGGTGGTGGTTCAGACTGGCCTGGCAGCAGTATGAATTTCACATGGTCAACCCTTTGTGACGGAGGAACGCTCATTCTGTTCTTGCAAAAGCCCCATAGGATCAAGCCATTAGTAAAGGAAGGAAATGAAAGTAATAAAGAAGTAACTGGCTGAAGAAGTGACGTGCCATTCCTAAGCTTTCCTTAAGAGGAGTTTTCAAGGGTACCGTTCTGGCTTGGTTTAACCATTGCTTCTTTCCTTCGGTGCTGCAATGTTTTCTCCCCCCCCCCCTTTTGAGCTTGACCTAGCTGACACCTGCAACAGGCACTTGATCAAAGAGCAGATCACCAGGAACGTAAGTAATAGTGCCAGAAGGTCTGAGCCAATATTCCATCTTTCTCGGTGGCAATACGGACTGAAGACCTAGCAAATGTTCTTCTAAAGCACAATGTTTTGAAACACCCTATGGAAAATGTGCCACGGCTGAAATCTTGTCCTGGACAGTTGCGGAAATGCTCTTTCAGCTTAGTGGATATGTGCGCTCAGAGGCAGATCTAAGGGAGGGCAAATCTCTAAGTGTTGCAAGGAGCCTTACCCTGTCATGTAAATCCCTCCTCTCCCTTGCTGCTGTAGCCAGTAAGCAATGCCAAGATGTTGCTTTTCCCTGTGAGAATTGGATAAAATGGTGCAGGAGAGGAGTGATAACCACTGGAAGGTAAGGCTTCTTGCAAAACTTAGAGATTTGCCCTCCCTTAAATCTGCCTCTGTGTGCGCTATCATATTGCTCATCTGATTGTATGGTGCAGTCAGGTTTCAGAACGCAGATAAGATTTTATCTTCAGCATATATTTCAGTGTATTCCAGAATCTGAATATGTACTATTTAATACTTAGAATCATGGTGTAATTCCTCTCTAACCTCACCTTCATATGGACGTCATCAACACCTCTGACGTCACCTATCTGAGAAATATACAGTTAAGAACATAAGAACATAAGAAGAGCCATGCTGGATCAGGCCAAGGGCCCATCTAGTCCAGCTTCCTGAATCTCACAGCGGCCCACCCCAGGTGCCCCAGGGAGGCAGGAGACAACAAGATGCTTGCATCCTGTTGCCACTCCCTTACACCCGGTACCTGTAGCCCACCACCTTTGTAAGGAGGTTGCACAATCCATCATTGCCTATAGCCCACAATGGATCTTTCCTCCAGAAATCGGTCTAATCCTCTCTTAAAGACATCAAGACCAGATGCCATCACCACCTCCTGTGGCAAGGAGTTCCACAGATTAACTACCCGCTGGGTAAAAAAGTACTTCCTTTTATCTGTTTTAACGCTCCCAACCCTCAGTTTTAGCGGATGCCCCCTGGTTCTGGTGTTGTGAGAGAGGGAAAAGAACATCCCTCTATCAACTCTATCCCTTCCATGCATAATTTTGTATGTCTCAATCATGTCCCCCCTCAGGCGCCTTTTTTCTAGACTGAAGAGCCCCAAACGCTGCAGTCTTTCTTCATAAGGGAGGTGCCCCAGCCCCGTAATCATTTTTGTCGCTCTCTTCTGCACCTTTTCCAACTCCACTATGTCCTTTTTGAGATGCGGCGACCAGAACTGGACACAATATTCCAGGTGCGGCCTTACCATTGCTTTGTACAATGGCATGATAATATTGGCTGTTTTATTCTCAACCCCTTTTTTTAATTACCCCGAGCATGGAATTGGCTTTCTTAATTGCTGCCGCACACTGGGTCGATACCTTCATGGAATTGTCCACCAGCACCCCAAGATCTCTCTCCTGAGCTGTCACAGACAGCTCAGAACCCATTAGCCTATAGGTGAAGTTTTGGTTTTTGGCCCCAATGTGCATCACTTTACATTTGTTTACGTTGAAACGCATCTGCCATTTGGCTGCCCATTCCCCCAACTTGGAGAGATCCTTCTGGAGCTCTTCACAATCCTTTCTGGTTTTCACCACCCGGAAAAGTTTTGTGTCATCTGCAAACTTGGCCACCTCGCTGCTTATCCCTGTCTCTAAGTCATTTATGAATAAGTTGAAAAGCACGGGCCCCAAGACAGATCCCTGGGGCACTCCACTTTTCACCTCTCTCCATTCTGAAAATTGCCCATTGACCCCCACTCTCTGTTTCCTGGCCCTCAACCAATTCTGGATCCATAAGAGGACCTGCCCTCTTATTCCCTGATTGTGAAGTTTCTTCAGCACCTTACTCGGCTTGCAGCATACCTGGGGGACAGGCTGTGGAACTGCGCCCCCAGTGCTCCCACCTCACCCCATGCGTCACCCGGCCACACCTCCCCATGCCTGGAATTGCTCCGATTAAGAGCAATCCAAATGCAACGGAGGGGGGGGGAGCTGAAAAGCTCATGGGGTTTGTCCGCACCGCTGTGCCCTGCCGCAGTGAGCACCCACCGTGTCCAACTCCCTCCGCCGTGGCACCCTCCCTAAGCCTCTGATACAGCTTGATTATTTGTTTACTGTATTTCTCACATTCTCATACCACCCTTCCTCCAAGGGCCTCAGGGTGGTAGTCCTAGTCCCTTTCCTCCTTTTGTCATCCCAACAACCCTGTGAGAAAAGCTAGTTTGAGAGATATTGACTGGCCCAAGGTCAACCAGGAAGCTTCATGGATGAGGGGGGATTTGAACCTGGATCTTAGATCCCCCCTCATCCATGAAGTGTCCTCTTGAACCACTAGGCCCCCATCTGGCCATCATCCTGGCCTATGTCTATCTAGTGATGCAGGGATGGAGGGCAGAGCTCGAAGAGTGTATCAAAAAAGAGTGGAAGAGTGTATGCAGCGATGGGATCTACAAATGAACAAGGGGAACGCTGGGCGGGACGTAGGCGGGACTTCCGCTTGAGTGGCAGCCCGTCCGTAGCGTTCCGCAGCTGCCCTGGCCTCCTGGGGGGGGGCTCCTGCTTGCCATGGGGGACAGGTGAGGGTCACGCCGGGTGCCTGGGCAAGCAGCGGGGGGGGCGTGCTAACCGGGGGCAGCCCCCCCAAGGCCAGGACAGCTGCGGAACGCTACGGATGGGCAGCCAATCACGCAGAAGCCCTGCGTAAGTCCCGCCCAGCATTCCCCTTGTTCATTTGTAAATCCCATCGCTGAGTGTATGGCTATATGATACCCCCAGGCTGAGAGCAGCTTCTGAATGCTAGTTGCTGGGGACAACTGGGTCTTCATCGTTGGATCGTTTCTCAGAGGCATATATTTGGCCACAAGGAGAGACAAGATGCTGGAATAGATGGGTACCCACTTTAGCGGGTATTTCTTGGTGCTTCTCAGATGTTTTCTTAGCGTTTGTTTGACGTGCAGAAAACCCCAGCTTGAATCTCCGGTGAAAAAAATCTCAGTGCTAGGAGAGGCCTCACCCTTTAAGAATCATACAAAGACTAGACAACCTTGTGCCAGATGGATTAATTCAATAAAAGGTAGCTTCATAAGTACTCTGAAAAATACGATTTTTTTCATTTGTTCCAAGGTGTTTTTCATTGTTCCAAGGTGTCATTTGTTCCAAGGTGATCCCTTGTTATGGAAATCAATTTCTAAAGCCCTGATAAGCTTTCATTCAAATTAAGCTTCCTCTTTGTACTAATATCTTCAAGACTGCATACAGGTGCAGTACACCTGATTTAAGGAGAAAGTTGCAGGGTGGGTCATATTTTATTTGTGTGTATTGCACACCAAAAAGAGCAACCAAGGAGATCATGTCTATTTTTTTTTTTGCATCGTACCTACAAATGCCACACTGGAAATGGAAGCAGATATGGTATATACCTGCAGTGCACCTCTCTGTGTGCCAACATCATAACATAGCATAAAGAAATTCCCAAAAAATGCACATGCAAGAAGTCAAGATCAGAATTCTATGGTCTGGCCAATTGCCCCCCCCCCCCAGTAATGCTATCAAACCAATAGAGACAGAGGGGTACTTTGTAGAGAACAGTTGGACAAAGTTATCTTCCCTGCAACTCAATAACCCCACACAGTTCATCAGTTTTCAAAGATGTTTGAGGGTGGAATGTGCTTTTGAAATAGGTACTAAGTACTGAGAGGTTGGGAAAAAAAATGATGTAATAATTACTGAATCCCCCAGCAACAGTCCACACTTTCAAAGAGTTCATTCATTGCCCACTGTGGAGAAGCAGTCATGGGGCAACCAGACCCAGCAGGACTTAATGCTTTCTTCAGTTACAGGTATTGGAAAACCTGTCAGAAGCACATCAGAGAGAGCCATTAGGGTACATTGCTGAGACCCAAAATAATGTGCTTTCTTTCAGATGGTGCTAATCAAAAGCACAATCAAAAATGCTTAAAAAAAAAGAAACCCATTATATTTTGCAATGTTCGGGAAACCATCATATAATTTCAAGGTGAAATGTGCACCTGCAACCTGATGCTACTCCTTCTTTGGGCAGCATATCTGCCAGATATGAGAGTTTCATGGGGATGGTTCAAAGTGCCACAATCGCTGTGGCACTGTCAGGCACCCATTACTGGGTCACATCCCTGAAGTGGGAATGGCCCAGTAAAGGTCCCCAATGGTGGGCTATGACCCACACTTCAGGAACCACTGCACTAGAGGGCTTCCCAGAGGCAGCTGCTAGGCTTCAGAAAGCTGGGATGTATGGGACTTTGGCCTGACCCTGCAGGTCAGGAGTTTTTTTCTTGCTCTTAGTACCTGGGAATGGTAACTTGCACCAGGGAAAGAAAGAGGCTGGTCCACTGCTGCCTGCCACTACCTCTTGGTAAGCCCCATGAGTACATGTCTACTCAGAAGTAAGTCCCATTGCATTCAATGGTTCTTTCTCTCAGGACCGTGTGAGAGGGGCTAATGAAAAATTCCATGACAGCGTTCAACACAAGACCCTGAAAATATGTCAAGAAAGGGTCATATTTGCCTGACCCTTTGTCATGATTTGGCAAACATTTACAAAAAGATCAGATTAAATTGTTGGTAAAAACATGAGCTGAAGCTTTGTCCTGGCCCCAGCCCAACCAATGAGTGATGGGAAAAGTATGTGCCCATTTCCAACTATTAAGGTTATGAAGTCCCAGTTCAAGGTCTGTTTCCAGTTGATTTCCTTTGCCTCAAAGTTAAAGGCAGAAAAGACCTATTAAATCAGCCAGGCCATCTGCCTCCCCAAGCAGATATTCCCTAATGTGAAATTACACTTTGTCCAGTGCATGTTTAATTGCCCTGAGTGATGGCACTTTCACATCTTCCTTTGGAAGATTTTCAAACAAATGCTTAATAGAACACAAGGTCATCATGTTTGGATACGCAGCCTTCTATTTCATTGTCTGAATTTTATTCAATTACTCCTGGAGCAAAATGGATATTCGGCTTCTTGGTAGAGTCCATAATAGCTCCTTCCCTCTTTTATTGATACAGCAGGGTCGTCACATAGTGATTGCTCAGCAGGGATGCAGAGAGCTTCTTTGGAATCTTCACAAACTCAGAAAAAGCGGGACTCTTCCTTAACCATCCAAACTGTGTAAATGTGTGTGCACACATATGCATATGATGGGAAGGATGTAATTATGGTGAGTATTCTTCGTAGCTCCAAGTGGAAAGTGTGTAGATAATACTGTGTTATCTGAAGAGTCTAGTCCAGAAAGAAGTATTTTAAGCTCTTTTGAATCTTGTGTCATATGGGACCAGTATATGAGCCAACAAAGGCAAGCAATCCACATGAGTTCTCTTTGATGACAAAAATTGTGCTGTTTCAGGAGCAAAGATCCCCAGTTTTTTCCAAAGACCTTTTCTACACTCTGGCTTCCCCATTTGGCTTTAGGGCATTAGGTTAGCATTTACTCTTGGCCCAAACCTGTGTCCCTTCAGCTCCAAAGGTGACTAGAACTGACAACCTTGACTATCTGGAGGGGGAATCCTTGTATCTAGCCATGGGTGCCCCTCTTGCTGCTATGCAAAGACTTGTCGGCAGTAGTGTAGCTACAGGGAGGGCAGTGCTGTAAGTACTGTAGATGCTGCAACATGCCATGCAAATAGCCCCTCCCACTCGCCATTGGAAACATTCTGGATAGATACAGCAACACTGTTTCCTGCTCATTGCCATCACCACCCAGAGTGGCTCCAACAGCAAATGGGAGGGGCTGCTTGCAAGGCATGTTGCGGAACCTGGAGTGCATCCCATGCCATCCCCTATAGCTACGCTACTGCTAATTGGTACTTGAGTCTAACAGTGTGTTCTTACGGCCTCGGTACTCTATTTTGCAAACACACTGATACATATTTAAAAGCTGCATTTTACACTTTAACTGCCCTCGAGAAATCAAGCACCCATACAATCATTTTTTTATATATATATTTGCACCCTTCTAGAATTATTACCTTGGATTCTTTCAAGAATTATCCAGAAACATAACTTGAAGCTTGGCTTTTCTTGATTCTTCACATTTGCTCTCCAACGTCTTGAAGGATTAAGAATAAGAAAGAAGCGTTCACAATTGTTAACGTCTTAAATACTTGACAAATAACAGTTGCCTCATTGTAATTCAAGTAAGGCATAGGCAAATCTTGTTCTTAATTATTCTGCTTGATATTTTAATCTTTACTGGCTTGCTCGTTAATTAGGAAGTCTTGAGATTTCTGCAAAAGACAGTTTGGGACATAGACAAAGCATGTAAAAACATGATAATTTTTCTTATGTAAATGATTGCAGAGGTCAGGGGTGATATTACTGATTACTTATAGTTACTGTATATACTCATGGATAAGTTGATCTCATGGATAAGCCAGGGGCATGGTTTTAGGCCAGAATAATAGAATTTGCTATGACTTATGGATAAGTTGAGGGTAAACCTTAGAGAAGTTATGAAGTTCTTTGAAAGTGACTTACCAGGAATTGTTTTGAGGCAGCAACTGACAGCCAAACAAAAACTGGAGCCATTTCATTTTCTTCTGAGGTAGCACAGAAATGGAGCTATTCTCCAAACAAGAAGGAAGAGAGAGGAAGGTGCTTTATGACAGTTGTAGGCTTTGTGAGAAATACTGTACAGTACAGCACTTCCATAGCAGCAACCCTCATTACGACTACAATTCCCATAAGCACTTTTGCCTCTCTGCATTATTGGAGAGGAAGGAAAATGATTGCCAGTTTTTTGCTTGCTGTCTGTTGCTGCCTCAGAACAAAATCTGTTAAGTATTTCCTATCCCTTTTTTCCTATCCCCCTGCTTTCTGCTTCTTAGCTCAAGCCTTCCCAGCTGCTGTTAGAAGCTTTATTAATACATATTGGTCTGGATATAAGTTGATTCATGTTTTCAGGGTCAATTTTCAGGCATAAATTTGTAGACTTATGTATGTAGGGTATATAGGGTAATTCATTTTCTTTTGTTGTGGTCTATTCACTGGGTCGCTACGGCGTATAGTCATGCTGGCCACATGACCACGGAAGCTTGTGTTCGGACAAACGCCGGCTCTATAGGCTTAGAAATGGAGATGAGCGCTGCCCCCTATGGTTGGTCATGACTAGACCATTTGGTCATGGGGAAACCTTTACCTTTATTCACTGGCTAGTGTCCTCTACAGCCTAATCCTAACTAAATTCCCACAAGGCAATATAGCGGTGCCGCTGCAGGCTACACTGCCTCCTGTGGGGGAATTTTGGCTGCTGGAGGTCTCCTTGGGGTAAGGGAACATTTGCCCCCTTGCCCCTGGGTAAGCTCCAACAGCCACAGTGGATCAACTTGGACTTGCGCCAGCAATATCACTTGCGCAGGTCCGAGTTGACCTGTAATGGCAAATCAGGGCCAATCTGCTCATTTCCCACCACATTGCCACCCATCCCTCATTCTCACCCCCCTCTGTGCCTTTCACCAGACGTACCTGGACTTACCTGGTCCAGAAGAGATCCTTCACTCCAACAGTGCACGCAATAAGGCTCTGACCTTCTCACTAGTGCACTGGCCAGGCACATGCAGTGTAACCAACATTCTGCTGGAGCAGGGAGTCCATCGAATTGGGCCATTAATCTTTTACAAGGATAGGAAGTTCTGCCTCAGGTAAGGTTTATCTTTACTTTAACTGTTATACTGATAATCCTATGAAGTTTGGGGGGGAACTTAAGGAAAAAAGTTGCTGGCATTACTGCATTATTTCTTCATTATTGCTGCACAACTGCTATGATATATATATTTTTTAGAAACAATGAAATTAAAGGGCCAAGACATGTATTCAGGGCCCAATCCTATCCAACTTTTCAGCACCAGTGCAGCCATGCCAAAGGAGTGTGCTGGGGTGTGCATCCTACAGTGGTGGGGGATAGACATGGAGGCCTTCTCAAGGTAAGGGAATGTTTGTTTCCTCACCTTGGGACTGCCCTGTAGCAGCATCAGTGCTGCAAAGTTGGATAGGATTGGGTCCACCCAGTATTAACTCGGGCAAAGACAAAGCTATCCATGTAGTTTCAGGTTTTGTTGAAAAATATGACCAGTTTTTGCATGGTGTGTATGCTGATTCACTTCATCGTTTTCATAGTATTGCATCAAATTTTTCATCACAAGATGCTGCTTGAAAACGGGAAGGTTGGTACTTACCGTGAACTCCCCTTCTCCACAGCTCCAGTCAGGGTCAGCATGGCACATCTGGGTAGCTCCTCCCTCTCCAGTAGGCAGGTCAGATGAGACATCTTTGGAGATGGGAGGGGCTCCTGGATCCGCCCCCAGTCAATCCAAAGCCTCAAGACAAACTCCCAACTCCATCCGGCAGGAACATCCAGACAGACCAACGTGCAGTACGCCAATCGCTGTCTCCACGACGTTCCACGATGTGGCAATAAGCAGCAGGCCAACCCTAACCTGCTCTTACTGCATAACCACACTCAGTATCCCCCAAACAAAACCACCAAACGGCAGGGGAATCCCACTAACACTGAGAACAAATCAACAAAGGATACCTCAGGCTCCTCCAAAGGGCGGGATGCTGACCCTGACTGGAGCTGTGGAGAAGGGGAGTTCACGGTAAGTACCAACCTTCCCGTTCTCCAACAGCTCCAGTCAGGGTCAGCATGGCACATCTGGGATGTACCAAAGCAGTACATAATCGGTCAGCCAGGGAGGGAAACTAACCTGAGGTATCCTGGACCACGCTCTGGAGCACGCCTCTAGCGAAGACAGCGTCTCGAGCCGCGTAGGTATCAATCTTGTAGAACTTGATGAACGTTGTGGGGGTGCTCCATGTGGCCGCCCTACACACCGTCTCCATAGATGGGGAGGCCTTAAAGGCCGCAGAAGTAGCGGCTCCCCGAATGGAGTGAGCCAGAATACCCACCGGAGGAGTGGCACCCCGTGCCCTGTATGCCGATGCAATAGCCTCCCTCAGCCAACGGGAAATAGTGGAGGATGAGGCCTTGGTGCCCTGTTTGGGCAAACGAAAATGTACAAACATAGCCTCGGTCTTACGAAACGGGGCTGTTCGGGCCATATAAAACTTCAAGGCCCTGCAAGGGTCCAGAGAGTGCCACAGCACCTCTTTGGGATGTTTAGGATTAGGGCAAAAAGATGGGAGCACGACCTCCGCAGATCTATGAAAAATAGAATTCACTTTTGGAAGGAAAGATGTGACCATCTGTTGAATCCGTGCCTCCAGCTCCCCCCAGGGCATGGGCATCAATACATCACCAGTCTGTTGGGCCTCCTGGGCCTCCTCGGGGGAAGACATGCTGCTTCGGCCTGGATCTCAGTGCAGATGGAATATGATGCCCACGCCAGCTACCGTCCTCGCGCCCGTGAGTGAGGGCGAGGGTCGGTGCCTCAGTCGCTGCAGTGGCGACTGGCGCTGCCTTCACCCTGCCAGAAACGGGGAGGATCAGGCAGATGGTCTCCGCTGGTTCCGCGATGGCCCTGGATGCTGTTTCGGCCTGGTGTGCCAAAAATCCAGAAACAAAATGGCCGCCGCCAGTGATTTCAAGCCTCTGCGCTGTGCTGGGACAGGCCTGAGCGGAGATTGGGGTGTCCCTTGGCCCACGCGAGGCGGGGGACCCCAGAGGAGCCCTGAAAAGGGCTTTAAAAGTCTTCTGTGCGATGTCTCAGTTCGCTGCTGCAATCGTATTTTTTTTTTTTTTAAGAGAGAGCAACGAAGCTTGCGACCTGCTTTGCTGGAAGGCAAGGCCAGACTGGGGCGGATCCAGGAGCCCCTCCCATCTCCAAAGATGTCTCATCTGACCTGCCTACTGGAGAGGGAGGAGCTACCCAGATGTGCCATGCTGACCCTGACTGGAGCTGTTGGAGAATGCATATTTCAACCCTCAAATCAGATCTCATGAAAATGGGCTCAACCCTAGTATGGATTCCATTGACCCAACCAGGTTTACAGACTTTCCCACAAAGACTGTTTGCAGCCAGCTCTCTCGGGGAACAAGTGTGTGGATAATCATAGCCTAACCTTGGGGTGGCTTTTCCAGCAAAAAAAAGACAAACAATTGAGCTTTTATTGAGCTGTCTGTAGCTATCAAGCAGCGAGCTAAAATCCATGCCAAACGGCTCCGTAGCTATCATGGGAGTGAGTTGAAAGCATGCCACGTATATTACCAAAAGGGAAAAAGCATGCCTAATATTAGCAAGCCAGAGACTGAATGACGTACAGGAATTTCTCAAAACATACGCTTGAGCAGATGGCTTTAGCTCATTGGAATTCTGTGTTTTAGGGATATATGCTTGAGTGCTTCTTAGCACAACCTAAAAATACATGTGATGTCTGTGCGTAGGCAAGCACTTGACAGACCAAGCAGATGTTGACCAGACAGTTATCTTCATTGCAGCCCTGTTGCCCATTTGGTTGACTGCAATTCATTTGGAAGAATTGCTTAATTTTTTTAAAAATTTTTATTATCACTGAACACTTTGGTTCACCCAAGGGCACCCAAATGTGCTTTGGCCCAAGCTAGGACTGCTGCATTAAATTCAGTGTGAATTGTGCCATTCACGCCAATAGGGTCTGCAATGCGTTCTTAAAAGATAACATGATGATTTTTTGCAATGCACTCATTTATTTCCCTTTCTGGTGATACTGGCTGTGCTCTTAAATGTGCATTCAAAGGTACAGATGCCCTGTTATCCACTGATTTGGTATCCACAGTTTCAGTTATCCACGGATACCATGGATACCAGGACTCCTATTAAAAAGACAGGGTAACATTAAACAAATTTCTTTTTTTACCTTGTTACAAGGTGTCCCCAGTACACCTTGTTAAAAAGGTGTCCCCAGTATCCACGGTTTCAGGTATCCACGGTGGGGTCTAGAACGGAACTCCAGTGGATACCGGCCATGCCTGTACACATGAGTGAAATTTATATAGTGTGCTGGAGGGCTGATCCAAGATATTTTGTGTCAGTTGTGAAAGACAAGATGGCGCCTTGCCCAACCAATGCTGGTAGCTGGGGGACCTCCAGTGAGCCTCCATAATACTCAGTCTCTCTTGCTACTGATGAAACACTTTTACCAGTGTTTTATACTGGCACAAGGGACACCGTAAAGGAAGTTTGGACAACTTTTGGAGTCAGAGAGGCCAGCACACAGATGTGTGCCATCCCCCCTGACTCCGAGAGTGGTGCAAATGCACTTTATGGTGGCCCTTGTGCCGGTCAAACTTTGCTGAGCTACCTGTGCTGGCCTAACTTCAGGTTAGGATTGCGCTGAGATGCAAAGCACTTATATTCACTCCCAAAGCACTCCCAAATTCAAAGCTGGCAAAATTAGCAACAAGAACGTTGCTACTTCATTATTCTGGATTATTATATCATCAACAGTTCAAAATTTGTCTCAGCAGCATGTGAAATGGCAAGCTATGTGCTGCATGGTGTCTTGGCGTCCATACAGATGCAGCCATTCCCCATGCAGAGAGTGAGCTGCTAGAGCGGTGATTTTCAACCATTTTCATCTCATAGCACACTGGCAAGGTGCTAAAATTGTCAAGCCACACGATCAGGTTTTAACTATTGACAAGGCACACCATGCTGCTAGTGGGGAGCTCACACCCCTCCAATGGCCTATTAATAAATGACATTTCCCCCTAACTCCCATGGCATATCTGACTATTTGTGGCACACTAACAGGGATAAAGATATGTGATTTGGAGCATAAAGGCTAACAATGCAAAAAGGGGAATGGAGAGCTTGTAATTTGGGACTGTGGGGCTCTCAGGAGGATGGGCGCCTGCAATAAAGCTTGTAATTTTGAGACAGATAACAGCTGTATATAATAAGTTAGCTCCAACTTAGGGAGAACAAAAGAACACAATAGCTGGCAGAAGTAGCTGATCTAGGAAGCGAGATAGAAGGGAAACATTTTGTTGCTGGCTCAAGGTAAACTAGAACACTTCTTGGCAAGAAGTAGGTACTGAACCTGCTTAAGGACCAAATGAATAATAACTGAGACGCCCCTGAAGACAAAATGGCTCATTTAAATGATCACGCATTGTATGGGGAAGGATTTGGGGCTCAGCATGTCAAAACTGAAGAAAATGCTTAACTTGATTCTGCTGGCATGTCAACCCCCCGCCCAAACAAATAAAAAGAGAAACAATTCTATGTACTCATTCATTTAAACAAAAAATATAGTCCACTCGTGTGGTGCTATGTATTATATAATGAAACATCAAATAATTGCAAAAAGGAAAAATAAGTAAAACAAACACAGTTTTTGTCAGGCATTGGTGAATGCTGGTGTGTCACCCCAAACGTTGTGGTGTGTCACCTTTGACATGCATGTCATAGGTTCGCCATCACTGGCCTAGGCGGACGGAAAGAATGTGAACTCTTGAGTAACTCAGCCAAAGTTGAAAAGAGGAGGGGCATCCAGCTGGGACAGAGTTTATATAAGTTGCATTTGTGTATTATTTGATGGGTTGGTTTTGCCACTCCCTTTTCTGCAGTAAAGAAATTCAAGCTGCAATCGCTCTCTCTCGCTCTCTCTCTCTCTCTCTCTCTCTCTCGCTCTCTCTCTCTGTATTCTTTTTGGTGCTGAGTGTTTGGCCGGGGGTGGGGGGGGCAACACTCCCATTTGAGGCACCCGTCTGTTCAGAGGGAACAGACACTCAGGTGGATCAGGGGACCCACCATGCCTCCCATTTGAAGGACTAGTTTGTTCAGGGGGAACAGACACTCTGGGTGGGTCAGAGGGACCCACCATTCCTAACAACACCAATGTGCCACAGCACACTGGTGGAAAATAGCTATGATAGAGACTGAGGGAATATCAATATCCTATATAGCCATTCCCACAAACAGAGCATTTACAAGGAAGCCCCAAAAGGTCAAAATAGGGCCAGTGATTTAAGGACAGTCCCCACCTCATGCACGCAGACTGTATGCAGGAGGGAGGGAGAGGAGTTGTTGTTCAGTCGCTAAGTCGTGTCAACTCTCCGCGACCTCATGGACCACAACACGCCAGGCCTCCCTGTCCTCCACTAGCTTCTGTAGTTGGCCCAATTTCATGAGGGGGGGCGGGGAGAGAGAGAGAGAGAGAGAGAGATGCAAATTTTGCAGCTTCATTTTTCCTGCAGTTCTGTACTTCATGAGTATGATGATCTTCTTCAGCAGAGACCTCAGCTTTAGGTCTCTCTCTCTCTCTCTCTCTCTCTCTCTCTCTCTCTCTCTCTCTCCTCCACCCACTTCAAACATTTTACAATGTGTGTATGCACTAAACTCACGAAATAGACATAATGAAATGCAGAAACACTCAGCTCCAGCCCTGCTGAACTCTGGAGGATACAGATGATTGTAAACTCTATGCAAACTGACAGATGCTTGCTGGCTATCAAAATTTGCTGTAAAAAAATATCCTGAAACATCCCACCCCACCCCACACCCAGCCTTCTGAGCTTGTATTGTGTAACATCGCAAAGCAGTCTTTAAGAATTAAATCCTGAAATTTAAGCCCAACTCATCATTTTTAGAATTTGCGGCCACAAGTTGTGATGATGGCTTATCACGATGCCCCCCCAGGCATCGTTAATATCATGGAGGGGGGATGGGAAGAACAGGCCAATGCTTCAGTCGGGTCTGGGGTCCCTGCTGAGCATCACATGGCTACTGGTTTGAAAGCCTGTGGCTAGACAAATGAATGTAAAAGGTCAATCAATGGCCAAAAACTTGAGCTTCCTGAAGTCCTACAAGGGAGTTGGAAGTACTGTAAGTCTGTGTGTGTGCGGGGGGGGGGGGCAGCAGCACTATCTTCATGATCGTGCTGTTGCCAATCAGGGAACGGATTTTTAAGCTTACCTGGGGGTCGCTCTGGCTCTCTGGAGGGTCCAGGGAGCCTGCACTTCTCTCTGCAATGCCCCTGGCAGCTCCAAACTGCTGGAAAAAAGAGAAAAAAAACACCACTTCTTGTTTTCTTTGTGAAAGCAGGAGCTATGTTAAGGGGAAACTGACCAAAATGACAAGGAAAGGAAAATGCAAGCAGGAGTGCGTTCGGATGATGAGAGAGAAGGGGTGGGCGAGAGAGTTTAAGGATTTAAGTTGGGATTGCAAGTTAAGAAAAGAGGAGGAGCAAATAAAGAGTAGATGGATGATAGTAATAAAACGATCTTGCAGAGTAAAAAGGGGGAGTAGGGAGAAAGGGATTTTTAACCAAGGCAGTCAAGCTGGTGAATGGAGGAGGCAAGGAAGCAGATTTTCTAGAAAGAAAGAAATATGTGAGCACATCCACAACCTTCATGCAAGCAAAGTAGCCACACAGCCATCCCCTTTCCAGTGTCCCATCTTGCCGTAGCTGCTTTGCAACCCACCGGAAATTGACTCGTGACCCACTGGTGGGTCCTGACCACAGTTTGGGAACCACTGCCTTATAGTATTTTCCTGAGGTCTGTGCTGGCTCAAAACAAAGATTTGGATTGCAGTAATTATTTTTCCCCAAATTCAGATACCATTACAAACCAAAGTGGACAGGCAGATGGACACACGCGCGCGCGCGCGCGCACACACACACACACACACACACACACACACACACACACACACACAC
>JAJKFI010000031.1:1763447-1791177 GCA_029204185.1 Lerista edwardsae
AGAGAGAGAGAGAGAGAGAGAGAGAGAGAGAGAGAGAGAGAGAGAGAGAGAGAGAGAGAGAGAGCGTAAGCGAGCACAGCATGTATAGTAAGCCTCTGCATCAAAGAGATACGCA
This sequence comes from Lerista edwardsae, assembly GCA_029204185.1. Taxonomy (NCBI): domain Eukaryota; kingdom Metazoa; phylum Chordata; class Lepidosauria; order Squamata; family Scincidae; genus Lerista; species Lerista edwardsae. Next base: position 1,763,563 of record JAJKFI010000031.1, read on the forward strand.
GGTCAGTCAGGTATTTCAGATATTTTCAAACTGCAGATGAGATTGAGTTGTCTGCAGATGAGGTTGAGGCATGATCTTGTCTTTTGTCATATTGGCCTAGCACAGAATCCTACTTCCGATGGTGCCTGAAGCAGCATCCCAAGAAACCATCATCGCTTATTTTCTGCTGTGAAGGCCACAAAAAATACACCTATAACTGCTCCATGTTGAGCCAGTGAGCAACTTTTATAGCATTTCCAGTGCAATCTTAACCTGTGCAGGTACAGCCAGGTTGTATGGCCTGAACTGCATCCTACATGGGTTAGGATATATTTCCTCTTACCCCAAGTAAAGCCCCAGACACCACTATGGGGCTTCTCAGATCTGTGCCAGTCTGGTTGGATCTGTGCAATCTGTGCTGGATGGGGTTTAGGATATAGCCAGCTCTTCTGGTTATGCCCCCTTCTGGGCCTGATCCTTCCCCGTAGCACACTATCCCACCCAAAAAAAATGTCCTTTCTTGCTTCTAAAAATGCCCAATGCCAATGCCACCTTGCTCCAATGCCACCTTGCCGTAAATCTATTTGTGCCAGCCAGGTTGCTGATTGCTACCTGGAAACCCATTGGAAATCGGGCTGCCTACCAGGAGGTAAGTATAAATGATTTTAGGGTTATCTGATTCCCACCACCACTACCACCACAAGATGCAGGGCATGCCTTTTTGGCAGGACGCTGTTGTTACTGGTGGTAGATAGGATTGGGCCCTAAAACAATAAACTCAATTGTTGTCAGCAACTGCAATACAGAGAGAGCAACAAGACAACAACCAGCTCAACAAGGTAAAAGTTGGGGGGGGAGAACAACTAGAAAAAGTCAGCATCTAACCAGTGGTGTCATTCAAATGATTTAGGAACAGGAACTCACTTTTGATTGGCACTTGTCGGGAACCCGGAACCAGCCACGGAGCCCGTTAGGATCCGGAACGCCCGTTCTGCTCCATTCCCCCTGAATGACATCACTGCCTTCGCCCCCCTAGGAATCCGGAGTCGCTCCCTTTAACCCTCTGAGTGCCGGCCAACCAAGAAGAAAAGCTCTTTGCAGAGGAATTGGGAGGGGGGAAGAGGGGGAGTGAAGTGGGCGGAGTCAGCCCTAATTTTAACTAGTGGAACTGAGTTCCCCCGTGTTCCCCCTGCATGACATCACTGCATCTAACCCAAAATAAATACTGAAGAAAATGAATAAGTTTTCAGCCATTGTTAAAAAAAAGAAGAAAAAGTAGCCAATCTGGTCTGTAATGATAGGGAATCGCACATGCAGGGTTGCCAGAGTGGAGAAGACCATCTCCCGGCTCACCAACTGAGCTTCTAGCGGCAGCGGAACCCCCCACCTCAGGAGCCCCCACTGAGCTCAGGTTGGGCCATTTCATAAAGGGAAAGTAGCTTGGCCCTAATCCATGTGGTGCCTCATCAAGCTGACTGTATCAAAACAGTCATTCATAATAGTCAAACAATAATTACTGACATATGAGATAATGTCATAATTCTCTTCCTATAATGGTTTAAGTCTGCAGCCTGAGCAATCAATCCTTGATTACCCAATGGGATTTGGAGTCATTAGCTGGAGTGCTCTAATGACAATAAAAAACGTTCCCCTGTGATGTATCCATTCAACCCATTTTGCTCTTCAAAGAACTTTAAAATGAGGCAGCTATTTCGTGTTCCCCTATAAGGATTTCAGAAAATCAGTCCTTGAAAATTGCACCTGAGAAATATTAAAAATTAATGTATTTTAAATCTGACACATCTTACACACACACACACACACACACACACACACACGCACGCACACGCACACGCACACGCACACACACAAACAACTGTATTCAGACTGTATTCAGAGCATTGCATGCCAATGCAGGTACAGCTATAGCTTTTGCTTAGCAAATTGGCGAGAGGGCCATTTTTTTGATGCCTGTGTGGCAACTACAAAATAGTCTTCATTCCTGGAGCTAAAAACTGGCTTGGCATTTCTGAGGCATTGGCCTGTGTCCTGCATTCTTAAATAAACAATGTGGGGCGATAGTTTTTCAACCGCCTTTTTCAACCGCGTTCTCACTGGAGGAGGGGCACATGAGTTTATAATGATGAGCTGGAACGGCGGTGGCTAAGGTCTGGCCCACAGGCTGGATCTGGTGCACCACTGAATCCCTCCCCATTGTGAAAAGTGCTTACTTTCCACAGCATCGCTCACACAAAGTGCACCTGCCTGGACCCTGCATAGTGATCCTCTGTGTGGTCGCATCTGCCCGGAAATCTGGGCTGCTAGGGCAGTGGGCTACAGACGTGACTGCCCAGGGCGTTGCTCTGCAGTGTTGGAGTGAGCTGCTTGTGCAGTACCCAACGCAATGGAAAGCACTGCTCCAACTGGGGACCGCATTTTGGGCATGCAGTAATATGTTTGGTGACCACAGACCTGGAGGAAAGGAAATAGGTAGCCCAGTGGTTCCCAAACTGCAACTGAGGGTGCTGCTGCACAATCACAGGCTACAGGATGTCCCCTGCAGCCTCCTCTTCCCAGCATTCCTGGCACTGCCATCTTGGATTGCACAAGATCCAAGGGAGCTGATTGTAATGACTGGAGGTGGAAGGCTGTCAACTAATCTGGAGCTGCTCGCCTGACCTACTGGAAACATGACTGCCGTGGGGCCAGTGGTGGGTGTGCCAGGAACCAATCAGTCCAGGATGCCCTGTAAGTGAAAGGGCCTGACCATGACAGAGAAGATTGGAGAGTGGGATGAGTGGCTAACATGCCCAGGGGAAGCAGCAGACAGAAACGGTGCCGAGCCCCCTTCATCACTTTGCTACTTCCTCCAGTTCTCATGGCTGGGCTAGCGTTCGGTCTTACAACATCTGCTGACAAAATCAGCCACCAGGTACCAATACCATTGAACAAATAGATGTTCCCAACCAAGGTGTTAAAATAAGCTTCTTTGATCACACCCCTTCCAAAATAATTGACTATAATTGGAAAGAATTCAGTGAAGCTTGACTAGAATCATGTGTCACTTAAGAAGCCCCACTGGATCAGGCTAAAGACCCATCTAGTCCAGCTTCTTGTTGCCACTCCCCTTCAAGGATCCACTTGCTAAATATCTTTTGAGTTTCCTTGATTTTAGAACTGATGGAAAGGTTAGCCACAGAGGACCAGGTATTCTACCAATTTTCTTTTTCTAAGGATAGGTTCCAATCTATCACCCATTTTCAAGTGCATGCTAGCTTCTCCAATGAGATTAGTGATAGGAGAAGCTTGTAAAGGGTTGATATAGTACTTCTGAATGATGCTGATCTGACACAGGGGCATAGCTAAAGACGTGCAGGGGGGTGCAATTGTACCAGGCAACAAGCTTTTTTGGAGGGCGGGGAGGAGTAACCTGAGGTTGGCTATAGTGGCCAAAATGGTGAAAACTGCTATGTATGAATAATGCCATACAGTTATATATCATTGGAAAGTTAATTTAATGCAAAATTCAATGAAACAAACCAGAATGTAATATCTTCATTCTATCAAAGGTTATGGGGGGAAAAACCACCTGAAAATTAAAATACAATTGTCATGTAAAAATTGCTGGCTTAGATAACTTTTAAAGTGGACAAAAGGGTAGGACCATGCACACCACCCTAAACTCCTTGGAAGAAGAGCAGTATAAAAATGTGAAAAAGATGGATGGATGGATGGATGGATGGATGGATGGATGGATGGATGGATGGATAATTTTGTCATATGGGGAGGAGATGTCAAAAATTTATGAGTCCCAAGTGTCAAATGACCTAGCTATTCCACTGTTGGAGGATGACTACTGGCTTGAAGGCAGAAGGAGGGGAGGATGTAGGTTCATTCCCATTTTTTACCTTTTTTAAAAGCCCAGGCGTGCTTTCCCTTCCATAATTGCTGTCACTTCCTGTCGTGATGTCCCTTCCAGGGCATCATTTTGCCCTCAGGACCGGGCTACACTTTCATCAGCTACGCCACTGATCTGACACATGCTTCAATGGATGCAAGAGACCTGCTACTTAGAATAGCTCGTCCCACTGACCTTTGCTGCTACTCTATTATGCCCTGCTAGACGTATGGGGGAGTAGATTCACTGTCTTGGTTGACTGATCACAGTTACCCAGATTTAGAACATGATCTGAAAAGGAAAGTGAAACACCTGTAACACAGGTGATAGTAAGCTCTAATCTCTGGCATGAATGTATAATCAGAACTTTAGAGGATCCTTTTATCCAGCCTGGCAGTGAAAGTCAGGCAAAGCTGAACTCTTTGCGGACTTGAGGTAATTGGTGTCTGATGGGAAGTACTGGGTGGTGTCCAGTGGTGTCATCTAAATGATTTAAGAACAGGTACTCACTTTTGATTGGCACATGTCAGGACCTGCCCACCGGAAGTGATGTCATAAGCCAGAAGTGATGTCGTGGCAGGAAGTGACATGAAAAAAGCCCTTTTTGAGGCCTCAGATGATTTTAAACTGACCCAACAGTTGCAACAGTATTCCACAGCACCCCCAGAACATGTTAAGGAGGCCTGGCATCATGTTAAAACCCTAGAGTAACTTATTTTTCAGTGGCAAGGAAAGGAAAGGCTCCGCTCGCTGCCTGCCTGCCTGCCTGGCTCTGAGAACAGGCAGGCAACTCAAACATGCAGGAAATTCAAACGTTGTAGAGGGCGGAGTCGACGAGTGGGCGGGCGAATGGGCGGGGCCAGCTGTAATCCTAGAAACCGGTACTCGCGTACCCCCACGTACCCTCTGCATGACATCACTGGTGGTGTCAGATGTCCCTGCTCAGAAGACCTAACCCTGATGCAGAGTCTCCCATAACTATCACTTGATTGTAACTTTCCCCTTTTTGTCATTACAAAAGAAATCAGCTATAAGAAAATACGTTAAATGGGAAGATCTGTGTCAACCTATTTTTGAAACTGCATCAAAGGAATTGGCTTTGCATCCTGTTGATGAATCACTATTATTAGCATATAAACTAATGGAGAACTTTCCACTCCCTAAGTTTATCAGGATTTATTTTTAAATAGTAATTTAAGGGAGTAGCCACATTTAAGACTGTACTCACTGTCTCCCTTAAATATAGCAAGTTTCATCCATTTTCTAAATTGGAAGGTAATCAAGGGGAAATGGTATATCCATGAGTCATGCTAGAAAAGGAAATAGAAAACAATTTAAATAACCAGGAAAACCGATTCAGCCCTAAGGAAGTCTATTCTTTAATTTGCAATAGTATCAATCAATCAATCAATCAATCAATCAATCAATCAATCAATCAATCAAACGTATTTGTATGTCCCAGGCTGCCTGTCCCAAAAGGGCTCACAATCTAAAAAATGCAGAACACCACCAGCAACAGCCACTAGAAAAGACACTGCACAGGGTTGAAGAGGGACAGTTACTCTCCCCCTGCTAAATATAAGAGGAATACTACTTGGAAAAGTGCCTCTTGCTCAGTTAGCAGGGGTTAGGGTTAGGGTTAGTATACATATATTTAATTTCATTTTGTAGCACCACCCTTAGGTCACATTTTAATACCAGGAGACAGTGTTCTTCCATTGAAATAAAATTAATGGCATGAATATAAAAATAAATGAAGTTCATATCAGGTAAAATGGGAAACCGGGTAGTAGGACCATTGGGGGATGTGACCCCATCCCCAGCAGCATGATGTGCCTTGATTGAGACATACAAAATTATGCATGGGAGGGACAGAGTTGAAAATGGAGGGAGTTAGAATGGGAGAGTTAGAATGGATAAAAGGAAATACCCAGCGGCTAATTTATCTGTGGAACTCCTTGCCACATGAGGTGGTGATGGCATCTGGCCTAGGTGCCTTTAAAAGGGGATTGGACAGATTTCTGGAAGAAAAGTCCATTGTGGGCTATGGGCCATGATGGGTGGTGCAACCTCCTTATGTTAGAAGTAGGCTACTTCAGAATGCCAGGTGCAAGGGAACGACAACAGGATGCAGGCATCTTGTTGTCTCATGTGCTTCCTGGGCCACCTGGTGGGCCAATGTGAGATACAGGAAGCTGGACTAGATAAACCTTTGGCCCAATCCAGCAGGGCTCTTCTTATGTTGGTATGTCTGTTGTGAAAAAAGGATAGTGTGCCTTGACAATTTTAGTGCCTTGTCAATGTGCTGTGAGATAAAAAGAGGTTTTTTAAATAAATAACTCTAAACAGTAAATGGGCTGTCCAGTCCTGAACCCAGCGGCACCAGGGCTCCAACAGTACCCAAATAGCGGCCGCTGGATCCTGAGGCGGTTAAGGTTACCGCCGAGGTCTCTTTCCGGTAAGAAAGCAGTTGCTACTTTACCTTGGGTAAGGCCATTGCAGCATCAAAGTGTCCTCTTGGCTCTGTGTCCGCATTTGAGGAGGTGCAGAGCCAAGGAGACCCATGTCAGGCTGCCTGGCTTGGGAGGGCGGTCAGGATTCAGCAACAGAGGCTGCCACCATCCCTGCCACTTTGTGTTCATGATCCTCTCCTGCCCCGCCCAGTTCTGATCTCCCATGCCCTCCCAGCCCTTCCCCCTGCCCCAACAAGTTGCATCGTCACCTGGGGGTGTCACATATCCCCAGCAGGCAGTGCAGCAGCATCTTCAGGCACTTGGGCCCAGCCCAGCACTAATGAACCATACTCCACAGGTGCCATAAATGTGCTTTAAGGCATGTTTTCGACCCTCTGAGTCAAAGGTACGAACATACTGTGGGCATTATTGGGCTCAGGACTGAGTTCTAATTTATCCCCAGAAATGTGGAAAAATACAGAAATGGAAGTAGCACTTCTTTAGCTAGCAGTTTGCCAAGATAAATTGAACTAATGAGGAAGAGGTGAAAACAGAAACAAAACAAAAACAAAGAAATTGGCTTATATACTATCTGTTCTAGTGTTTTCCCAAACAATGGGGGTGGGGGGTGGGCAGTGTGGCATAAATACATTGATTGCTTTTAACATATGCCAAGTATTGCATTTGCAGTTAGTGGTTTCCAGGATCGATAGCCGTTGGCATGGAAATCAATACAACTTAACAGCAACTACACTACAGAAGACCACACAGTGTAATTTGCCTCTACCATATGACAGCCGTCATTACAGTAGACGAAAGAATAGTTTTAACAGAAGGTCCTCGTAGCTATCAGCAAGTCCACCTTAAACCTGGATCGACTTATTTCCGCCCCATTCACATTTCTTTCTTTCTGAGTTGTCATTAAAACAATGTTCCAGAAAAATTTGTACATCATGTCACATGACTTTCAGAAGACGTCTGTAATCAATGTACAGTCTGTACATTAAGTACAGACCTAATGAATACTATGGTACTTGGCCTAGATGCTTTTAAAAAGGGATTGGACAGATTTATTTATTTAGTTAGAACATTTCTATACTGCTTTTCCCCTACTAGAAGCCTGGCACTCATTTATGGCAGAAAAGTCCATTATGGAGATCTATGGAGGAAAAGTCCATCACAGGTCACCAGATGGGGCTGAATGTAATTCCACAGAGCTATAACATTATTCAGCCACTAGGTGGAGTGGAATGTAATTGAAATTCCCGTGCATTCCATGTAATTAGTATTACATTCAGACACGCACGGAGGCCCGAGCGCGCCCATGGCTGGTGCCGAAACTGTGCCCCCAGGACGCCACCCCGCCCTCGTGTGTCACCCGAGATGCCTCCCTTAGCCTGGAAACACTCCATTTCCTAGTGTAAGGGAGCCGTGGGTAGGCAGGAGGGCCGAAGACAGCACGGTTTTTCCCGGACCGCACGCAATGGCGCCCTGCCACTGCCCAGCACCCATGGCTCACGCCATCCTAGGCTATAGGTAAGATACGCGCCTGATTATATTCAGGCCCATCTAGTGGCTGAATGCTGTATAAAGCTATACAGATGACCATGGGAGGAGCTAGGAATTTCCTAGGCCCAGAAGTGAGTCATTAGTGCTAATTTTAGGCTGCAGAAGCTTGGAAACTGTGCTGTTTCACCATGCAATAGTAAGAACTGCTACTTTTGCATGCTTTTTTTCTTTTCCAGCATTTAAATGCAGGATACGGCAATCCCTTCACCTATGAACGTTGGTATTCGCAGGGGGATCTGGAACAGAACCCCCACAGATACCAAGGATGCACCGATACGTACAGGAAAATAAAAAATAATCAAAACAATTATTTGTTTATGATTCTACTTCCATTTTTAATGTGGTGATAGACATGCACCTGGGTGTATCCTGGACCTGGGTAAACTGGCCCCTCCCCCCTCACACTTGGGCCCTGGTAAGATGTGAACTGCAGTTTTCATTGACATGAGATATCTAGTATCTAAGATTCTAAGGGCAGAATCCTAAACTTGTGCAGGAACAGGCAGGCTCCAGCCTCCCCATGGTGCTCCTCAGAACTGTGCCTGCTGTATAGGAACTACTCGGAACTCCTGCTGTATAGGAACTCCTGTATAGGGGCTCCTGTTCCAACACAGCCACGGCTCCTGCCAGGGCCTGCAGGTTCTTTTGGGTAGAGGAATACATGCTTTTCAAGGCCTTTTCCATATAAATGAGAGGACTTTATTACAAGACAAATATTTACACAGACATTTAACAAACATAAAACACAGGAGTACGTCTGAATCTCAGAGGTGTCTCCAGGCACCCATACTTACAACCAATCATCCTGCCCCAAGCAACACAGCCTCCAACAGGATGTGGGAGAGTGTCTCAGGTGACCCTCCGGACAACGCAGCCTGCTAGCGTTCGCACAAGGTCTGGGGGGGCAAAGTAAAGGCCCCAACGTCAGGCTTTTATCGGCCAAAACACCAGCCGAATGGCCAGAAGTTACCGTATTTCCCCATGTATAAGACACACCTTTTTTCAAAAAATTTGGGCTCTAAAAATTGGGTGCGTCTTATACAAGGGGTGTGCATCAGGGTGCTGAGCCTAACCATGCATGTAGAGCTAAAATGAGCCCCCCCCCAGTGTTCAATACCTCTCTCTCCTGTTCAATCGCAGGACTGTGGCAAGTCTTCTTACCTTACAGGTTCTCTTCTCTGATTGCGGGACTGCGGCTTGACTAGGAAGTACTGCAGTGGCCAAGAATGGGATTTCATTTTGAAGTCTCAGCCACCGCGGTACTTCCTAGTCAAGCCGCAGTCCCGCGATCAGAGAAGAGAACCTGTAAGGTAAGAAGACCGTAGGGGCAGGCGTGCCCCGCCTCCTTGATTTGCTGAACAGCGGCCAAGGGAAGCCGCGCGTCTCTCAGGCCGCTTCCCCGGGCTGCCGGTCGGGCTCGGGCAAACTGCTTGGTGAGGGGGGAGGGGCCGTGAGAGGATTGTTTGTGCACAAGGAAGGAAAAGGCGTCTGAGGCACCAACACAAAGCAGAAGCAGCGCGGGGGGGGGCACGCGCGCGGGGGGGTGCAACTCACCAACACCAAAAACTCCAGAGTGCCCACATAGTCCCGCTCCGTCTTCAGCAGCTCATTCAAAACGCACACCCTGAGGCACAGCTGATTCTCCAAATCTTTCCCACTTTCGCCTTCCCCTTCCCTTTGCTTTCTTCTGTCATCATTCCCCCCCAGCCCGCCCACCACCACTCTCCCCCCACCCCCCAAAAAAAGCTTCTTAAAACTTTTCTTCAGCTCCTTCTCCAGTTTGCGAGGTGAGCTCCTTCTCCGGTTTCACACACGATTCGTCATCAACCACAGATGAGGACAAGCTAATGGATGGGAGTTTTGACAGTGATGAGTAGTTTTATGAATAAAACTTGAGTTCAGTAACTTTACGTGTGGTGGTACATTTTTTTTCAAATTTCTGGCCCCAAAATTAAGGTGCATCTTATACATTGGTGCGTCTTATACTTGGGGAAATACTGTAATTGGCTGGCCATTCCCACACAGATGCTTGTTAGCTACTTCGTCAATGATCATTTGCATGGTAAGCAGAGGCAGATCTAAGGGAGAGCAAAGCTCTAAGTTTTGCAAGAAGCCTCACCTTGCAGTGGAAATCACTCCTCTCCTGCACCGTTTTAGCCAATCCTCACAGGGAAAAGCAACATCTTGGCGTTGCTTACTGGCTACAGCAGCAAGGGAGAGGAGGGATTTACATGACAGGGGAAGGCTCCTTGCAAAACTTAGAGCTCTGCCCTCCCTGTAGATCCGCCTCTGACAGTAAGATTACCAACAGCTGGGGCTCTTGGTTTGTGTCCAAATTATCCTAGAAAAAACTCTCCAAGGACTCCCAGAGGCCAGGAGACACCTAGATGATATTTTGGGGGGCTGGCACCGGCCACTACAGCTCCTTGGAATTGCACCTGCAGCACCTGCAGCTCTGAGGAAGCCTTGTGGCCTGAATCGGGACCGCGCAGCCCAGGGATGGAACCTTGGATGGAGCCTTGGACAGATACCATGGATAGTGGGATTCCTCTTAAAAAGATAGGGGGACATTAAACATATCTCTTTTTTTACCTTGTGGCCGCAAAACCACTGATGTTCCCCTATCTTTGAGTCCCCAGTATCCATGGTTTCAGGTATCCATGATGGGATCCGGAACAGAACCCCAGAAGATACCAGGGCATGCCTGTACATGTGCTGAGGGAACATGTGCTGTGTCCCAGAAGCATGTGTAGTAACATCAGGTTGGGGCGAGGAGGAAGGAGAATTCTTTATGGTCTTATAGCTTGTCTGTCTTACGGAGTCATCCTTTCGTGTGTAAGAATAAGTAGTTAGCTTGTTCAGTGTACAATAGATTGGTGTTACCCACAGGATCGCGCTCTCCTTTCTGTCAAGAGCAGAACCATGGTTGTTTCTGCACTTCTGTGTTTGGGGTGGAGGTGAAGAGTAGAAGTTGACATAACAGCCCATCCTAATGAACCTGCTGTTGTAGACACAATATATTATTAGCTATTCATTCATCACACCACAAGTGACTCATAAACAGGAGAGGAGACATTTCAACAAAGCATGAGTCATATCCTTTTATTCTTCCAATGCTGTTCCTTTGAACTATCGGCTATAATTAGGTACTCTTCGTGGCTTTTCAGACTGGTAGAGTTCTGCTCCTGTTGACAATTCCCCTCCCCTTTTGAAAGTTGCTATTTTGTTTCCATTTCCATCTTCATATTTGTAGAAAATAATCATTCCAGCAATTGGACGTTCCCCTCCCTTTTTGAAAGTTGCTATTTGTTTCCATTTCCATCTTCATATTTGTAGAAAATAGACATTCCAGCAATTAATAAAAATCTATTAATTTTCTACTATCGCATTTGAGGGCACAATCCTAACCTGGAGTTAGGCCAGCAAAGTTTGGCTGGCACAATGGCCACCGTAAAGCATGTTTGAACCACTCTCGGAGTCAGGGAGGATGGCGCAGGTCTGTGTGCTGGCCTCTCTGAGTCCGAGAGCGGTCCAAACATAGGAGTGGTCTCCTGTGCCAGCCAAACTTTGCTGGCCTAACTGTGCCAGCCTAACTCCAGGTTAGGATTGTGCCCTGAAATAAATTTTCAAAATGAAATCAAAACAAGCCAGCGTTATTTTCTGAAATAACATTAACAGACTATTTTCAGACTTTGTGTGCAAATATTGTGGCAGGGTGGTGACAGAGCCATCAGGACCTATTGAGCTTTATGAGACTAAAAAAAGCTCAGTTTCACTTTACCAGCTGCTCAAGCCTCTGTTTTATCCTTCTGACTTGTTGGTTCTGGTGAAGTTCAGCCTATCTGACTGCACATCCCTGGTTCCTAACATGCAACTCTTGACAACTCTTTGGCCAGCGTCTCATGCAAAAATGAGGATATTCTTGTCAATATGTGTCATGGAATTTTTTAGATGCATTTTGAAGTACAGTTTCTGTTTGCATGAGAAATTGTCTAGACCAGTGGTTCCCAAATTGTGGGTCGGAACCCACCAGTGGATCGTGACCTGATATTTTGGGTGCATCATGAAACCGACACGCTGATAGCCAACAGGGGGAATGTATTGAGCCCTAGGGAAAGTGAAACTGAGCCACCTCTGCATGTTTACTTAGGAGTAAGTGATTTTACCCAACAGGGAACACAAGGCCACTAGAATGGTCCTGATTCATAGAATGTGGAGCTCTACAAAAGTTCCAGAGGACGGTGTGCCCCCTCCCAATCGTAAAAGGAACCACTGGCCTCGGTTACACAAACCAACTGGTATAAACAAACCTACTGGTATAAACTAACAGTGGTCCTAAAAACATACCTCAGAGGGTGCTGTAGTGGATTCTAGCATGCCCTTGTGATTTCACACCGGTGCCATTCCTCCCCATGTCGTCTTGTTTCCTGGCTGAGTCCCCAGAAAGGGACAAAGGGAACAGTGGTTCCAACCAACAAGCAACCGTGCTTAGTACTAAAAGTGGCGACTCTTTTCCTGCACTCTCATTGTTCTGATGGCTTCTGACACAGCCAGTCCATCAACTTGATGGATTGTTGACTTATAAGCAAGAAACAGTGAAGTACCAGCTCTTGCTCTTAGGGAGGTAAAATAAAATATTGTGCCAGGTGCATCCTATTACAGAGACCCCTGATCTAGAGAAAGTACCATTTCTTATAACCTGAAGATTTTTTCACATCTCAGTGAGAAAAAGGGAGGTTAAAAACCATATTGCCCCAATTTATGGGTGGGAAAAAAAGGTAAACAAAATTATGCAAGATTACTATACAAGAGAGGGTGAATCTTAAAAGTGTCCACAAAGTTTTCCTCCCACTTTCAAAAAATAACATTAAGGTCTTTATACTGGAGTGATATGTTGGGAGGTAAGTGATCTTTAAAGAAAACACAAAATGCATATAATATTAATAATAATATTTAGTATTTATATACTGCCTTTCTTGGTCATCAGATTGCTCTTTTGACTTTAATTCAAGGCGGTTTACATGGCAGGCATTTCTAAACCTGAGGGTTTTTACAAGCACAAAGAGTTCTAATCTTACAAGAACTATGTACATTCAGATGACACTTTCAAGTCCAGTCTGTCTTTCTGGCCTCATGATGCCTTCCCGACGGCTGATACATGGCCTCTTGCTCTCACCAAGAGTCAGCTGGCCAGCACAACTTCTCTCTCACAAGCAGAGGCAGATCTAAGGGAGGGCAAAGCTCTACGTTTTGCAAGAAGCCTTACCTTGCAGTGGAAATCACTCCTCTCCTGCACCGTTTTAGCCAATCCTCACAGGGAAAAGCAACATCTTGGCGTTGCTTACTGGCTACAGCAGCAAGGGAGAGGAGGGATTTACATGACAGGGTAAGGCTTCTTACAACACTTAGAGCTTTGCCCTCCCTGTAGATCCACCTCTGCTCACAAGCAGCCTTGGCTCAGCTTCAATCTTATCAGCCGCATTCTTCAAGGTCTGCCACTCATGGAAACGTCCGGTGTTCTTGAACTGGCGACCTTCGGATCTTATCTTCAAGCATGACAGAGGCTTTAACCCTCTAGACTAGGACGTCCTGCCTATATATATGCATATAAAACACACACACACATAAAATTATTCAAATTATTCAGTGAAGAGCTTAATTTGTCACCAATGATGGCATAAGAACTGGTCAATATGTGCTGATGACATTAGCGCAAAAATTACGCAGATAAATGGATGTCTTGGGAAAATGAGTTGAGAAAGTTTTTTTTAAAAGGAAGTAGAAAAATCTGGTGACCTTAAATGATGAGGGAATGTAATTTATTTACAAAACAGTCATATGAGTTGAGGGGAGGGAAGAATACGTTGGGGAATACCACGGTGCCCTATGAAGAAAACAATGGTACATAGGAACGTTTATTTTTGTCACTAACTACAACATCAACAACAACAACAACAACAACAATGATGATGATGATGATGATGTATGAAGTATATTCATTATGAAGTTTTGCAAATGATCTGCCAGTGACTTGTAAGCAAAAATTAGCTTGTCACAGTTAATTACACACTTGTTAACAAATTGCTAGAGTAAATTTAGTTATATTAAATAGAGTTTATCATTTTGAAGCTTCTAGAGAACCTGGATTCTCCATGGTTGTTCTGCAGATGCTCCCAAAATGAACCTCTATGTCAGCATAGATGATCTACTAGCTCAGAGCCTAATCCAAATCACATTAAAATCTGTCAAAAGCCTATTGTAAATATCAGGAGCATGTCAAGAGCATTTATGAGTTGACAAAAGATACAGGAGTAAATACCAACATTAATCTTTACCACAGCAATAGATATTGCAGCACCAGCCTCTCCTTGCATCACAACAGCTGGAGTAGCATCCTACAGTATGATGATGATGATGATGATGATAAATAAAAAAGTAGATAAACTGATTCCCAGCAAGAGAAGCAAACTACCTTTTATGCTGTAGAGTGAATTGGGCAGCTGGAGCTTTTGGCCTGCATGTATCCATCATTCTTAGTTCTGCTTGCTGAGTTCTTAATCCCTGAATGGTAAGTGAAGTGGAAGAATGACTAAGCTTGTAGCCCACCTTTGCCCTATAACTAACAGTCCCAATCGCCCATGCCAGGCCTTGAGTTATTAAAATATTGACTTAGATCAGTGATTTTCAACCTTTGCCAAGGCGCTAAAATTGCCAGGGCATACCATCAGTCTTTGGACAATTGACAAGGCACACCATGCTGCTGGTGTGGGGGCTTATATCCCCCAATTGCCCAATTAATAAGTTATAGTTCCCAAACTCCCACAGCACACCAATGTGCTGTGGTATACTGGTTGAAAACTGCTGCCTTAGATAGTCCATTAAAATGCTACATGTGATGACAGGTACACTGCAAAGTTAGACTCACACAGTGTCATAGCTCTTAAAACAAGTGGTTGCTTAATTTCACCTGGGACACATTTTACTCTTTCATCCTATTTAAAAATGTCTCCAATTTGCTAGAAGAGTCTAACGATCTCACAGCATGGCCTGTGGCTTGGTGCTCCACCGCAGAGCACACAGCATCAGAGATATGTGACTTTCTGCCACGCTGTGCCACAAAAGGCAGCCCAGTGCCAGAAAGTAGACCTCATATCTGTCCAACAACTCATGTTGCAGGCTGCAAACGGATACCACAAAACACAAAGTGATACTGGAGTCCTTTTGCACTTTTATTCCCAACAAAAAATAGATGAATGCTTTCCTGGACAAGAAATTAGGAGATATATTGCTTGTGAATTCTACTGGTCCTTTCTCTAATGAGAGGCAGATATTCAGATGGGCAAAGAGGCACCTTTCAAAGTGGTATCCTCTTATTTTTAGCAGGGAGAGAGCAACTGCCCTCTTCACCCCAACAGAGGCGTCACACTCATGTGGCATGGTGATGCGCCTGCCTTGGGTGCTGCTGACAGAGCTGGGCACACTGGCTGGGAAAACCAGCCCAGAGCTGGGCCTCCAGCCTGCCCTCGGCTCCATATCTCTCCGAAATGGAGCGATTCCAGAAACATGGGGCATGGTGAGGCTGCACGGAAAGTGTGGTGACGTCTTTTGTCACCGACCCGCCTCAGGTGGAGTCAGAGCCTGCTCCAGTTCTGCACCCCACCATGGCGTCTTTTCTAGTGTCTGATAAGATAGTTGGCTGGTGGCTTTTCTAGTGTCTGATAAGATAGTTGGCAGGTGGCTTTTCTAGTGGCTGATGAGGCTATTCGTTGGGAATAGTGTCTCCTCTGTATTTTTTTTTAATTGTGAACACTTTGAGGATTTATTCTTTTACTATGTAAGAAAACTAATCTGTATATGAAATGTGTCAAACGTCAAAGGTCACTTCTACACTCAAAGGTCACTTCTACACTCCTCTGAGGTCTGCAATCTAGGCAGCTGTCTAGTTGGCCTAATGATAGCATCAGACACAGGTTTACCACCACAATGAGAAGTGGGCCCAAGTGAGGCAGCATCTAAATCTCTCCTAGTGAGCTACCTGGAGGGGCCATTAAATCATTCCTGCATTGTGTTGCTTAAAGAGTCACTGAATTACAGTTTGGGAAGGATCTTACAGGAGGCTGATTTTTATGGGGCGAATGCTACTCTGAAATTACTTTGGGACAGCAGGTGCAATTAACTTGCTAAATTTCCTAAAAGTGGATAATTATTATTTTTTGAAAAAAGGCCATTTTTCTGTTGGTTGAAATAAAGTGATGCTCCTTTATATTTGGCAGAGAGAAAGCCACTGTCTCTGTTTATCCCGGCATATCATCTTTTCTACAGGCTGTTTGCTGGTGCTTCTTTTTGCTGGTGCATCTTTTTAGATTAGAGACATCATCAGACAGAGAAATATTCATTGATTAATTAATTTTGTTGGGTAAACCACTTACAGCCCAGTCCTGAGCTTCCCCAGTGCACAGCAGTACATTGGCACAGAAAAGACTGCTGGTGTATCCGGGGGGGGGCAGAGAAGCTGCTGGATGTCTCCTCTAGGTAAAGGAATATCAAATCCTTTACTCTGTGGGTCTACTTGGATCTATGTCCACTATTTAGGGGTGCAGAACGAAGGAGGCCCAGTCAATCTACATGGCTCGGAAGCAGCAGCGGCATTCACCTGGTACACTGGGCGGGACTTACCTTTGAGCGGCAGTCTGCCCGTAGCGTTCCGCCGCGTTCCGCCCGCCCAGCATACCGGGTGAATGCCGCCGCTGCTCGGAAGGCAGTATAGGATCTGCCGCCCTCCCCACCTTCCCTCCCGGGCCGGACTCCATGTCACCTTCCTTCTGTCCAGTTCCTTCCCACCTTGCCCACCCCAAGAAGCCGCTGCCCACTGGGGATGCTTACCATTCTCCTGTCCTCTCTCTCAGAGTTTGGTGTCTCCCACTAGCAGGAAAATGCTTACATCACTTTTGTGACACCCAGCGCTACTGGTGCTCTTAGTTGGGCTAGTTGGGCTCTTAGGGTGCAAGCCTATGCATGCCTTTTCAGATGTTGTTTTTGATGCGGCTTAATTCCAGGAAAGTGTATGTAGGATTTGATTTCAGCAATAGTGAACTTTTTGGTTGAAAAGTGGTTTATTGTTTATTGTTGTTGTTGTTGTTGTTGTTGTTGTTGTTGTTGTTGTTGATCATGATGATCATGATGATCATGATGATGATGATGATGATGATAGATGTTCTTTTCCCTCTCTCACAACACCAGAACCAGGGCACAGTCACTAAAATTGAGTGTTGGGAGAGTTAGAACAGAAAAAAGGAAATATTTTTTTACCCAGTGAGTAATTAATCTGTGGAACTCCTTGCCATAGAAGGTGGTGATAGCATCTGGCCTAGGTGCCTTTAAAAGGGGATTGGACAGATTTCTGGAGGAAAAGTCCATTGTGGGCTATAGGTCATGAAGGTTGGTGCAACCTCCTTACATTAGTAGTTGGCTACTTCAGAGTGCCAGGTGCAAGGGAGTGGAAACATGATGTAGGCATCTTGTTGTCTTGTGTGCTCCCTGAGGCATCTGGTGGGCCACTGGGAGATACAGGAAGCTGGATTAGATAGGCCTTTGGCCTAATCTAGCAGGGCTCTTCTTATGTTCTTATAATGATAGCTTATAAAAAACACTTGAACAATCTTGGCCCCACAACATGGAACTACTGCCCTGGCAGGAGGAGGGAGAGATGATACAGGTAAACACCCAAACAGATATCAGTGAAAAACCTGGAAACTGGCAAGACTTGGCCAAGGAAACCATAAAGCAATATACTTATCTCCAGCCACAATAGCCACTGAGCATGTTGTGACAGTCTGCTTGTTGATAATTAGTTTGCACTCTATGTGGTAAATTTAGGGCCAAATCCAGTGCTTCTCTATTGCCCCTAGCGCTTTTCTAGGCCTATAGTGGCACCAAAATGGCCGCCGCTGTGTCCTGCGGGGCCTTGGAAGCAGCCAGAGGTCTCCTTGTGGTAAAGCAATGGTGTTGCTTACCCAGTGGTGGCCACAATGGGTCTCCTCAGATCTATGGTGCAGGTGCAGAACCAAGGAGACTCTTGTCATGTTTTTTGGCTTGAGAGGGAACTTTGGATTTGAATGCAGAGTCTGACATCATCTCCACCTCTCTCTCTGGCCCGGTCGCCCCCTCCTTGTCTTTCCTCCATCTTCCCCCACCCAGAAAAGCCTCAGTGGCTGCCAGTGGGAAACGTACTGTTCAGTGCTCCAGCAATGTGTCCTCCTGGCACTGAAGCCCAGCACTGACTGGAGCTGGTCTCAGTGCTGACACTGCATCCTTATTGCAGGTGCCAGAGTGCCTTGTGGCATGTTTTGTGATACCTGGAGCTGGCGGTAAATCTGGAACATGCAGGTGTAGCCTGATAGGATCGGGCTGCCCGTCAGTTGAAACTGTTTGCCTTTTCCTTCCTTCCTTCCTTCCTTCCTTCCTTCCTTCCTTCCTTCCTTCCTTCCTTCCTTCCTTCCTTCCTTCGCAACTGTTTTTTCTCCTCAGGCTGATGGTTGCATTTGGAACAATTTAAACAACCGAGTCAGGATATTATGCTGAGAACTTAAAAACCAAATGTCATCATGAACCAGCAGGAATCTGTAGATTTGATTAGTGCACCATATGGCACTTGCAAGAAAGGCCTGGCAAACAAACCCCAGCATCTTTTACTATAATTCAGGACAAGCTGAACAACTGAAAGATGCACTGGAAACTTCAAAATATGACTTTGCCTGCCACTTCAGCTCCATCAAACTTGAGAACCTGCATTGACATCAAGATGGGACCCACTTTTCATTGGTTTTAATTGTCTATCTTTCTCTCCATGGTGCAGCCGCTGATTATGCATGTATGTGCCACACCTCCCTGCCACTGCCCTCTGCCCTCTTTTGTCCTAGCTGAGCTCACTTCCAGTATGTGAGCTACACTGAGGGAAAATGGTTCATAGTTAGTGGTGATGTCATCAGTCACATGGTCTTCAGATGGCCCATCTGTGTCATGGTACTTTCTGTCCCGGTGGACGTAGAACCCGCAATAAGGTGCTGGTAGAGACTGCCCTTGGACCCAATGCAGGGCTTTGCCTCAGGAGACCCCAGCAACCTGGTGCTGACACTGTCATCAAGAGATGCTGCTGGAAGGTGAACCACTGGTTCTGCACTCATCACTGGTTGCACCATTTGTTTTTTGTGGTGTTTACAACACGGTGCTTGTATTGGAAGCAGCACTGGAAGTCTGTTATTGCCAGCTGCCATATTTTTTTTTACCAGAGTGACTGGCATGTTTTACAGAGCCCTGCCATTTAGTTTACCTGGAGTCCACTGGGAATGATGCATTGTTGTAATATTGCATCATTTATTCTGGAACTGTCCATTCCCCCACCCCCAAAAAAGCAGCTAGCAGGAGTTGGGCACTGGTCTGTGGCTGCACAAACATGGTATTAAAGACAGAATGTACAAAAGGATCCCCACACCACTGCTGGTAAGCATTCCGAAAAATGTGAAAGAATCCCCCCCACTCACCCTCTGAAAATGCCAAATATTTTCCCCAAGATTCTCTGCCTGCAAATAGGTTGGCAAAAGTGAAGGAACACATTCAGAGTGCAGAGACCCTAGCGAGGTCGATGGGCCTGTGCCAAATCCAGTGCAGCTTCAGTGCATTGGGGAGCCTCTCCAGGGCAAGGGCATGTTTGTGCCCTTGTCCCAGGTTAGGCTCCAGTCTCCCCATTGGTTTTCTCAAATCTGCGCCGGCTGTATAAAATACTGTATAGCAGGTGCAGAGCTGAGCAAACTGAGCAGCCCAGATCGGGGCCTGGGGACGGAGGCTTGGGTGTGGCCTACCAATGCATCCTGGCTGTGCCCCCCTCTCCGGGCTGGCACACCTACCAGCCTGCCCATTCCTACCCAGAATCGCCCTCCTGCCCACCCAGATCCACTTTTGCACCAGCCAAGTTCAGCTGGCTCAGGAGCAGCATGGTGGCACCTCTGCCCAGTGCCGTTGGACTGATGCTGCTGCTAGCGTCAGCCCAACGACACTAGCACTGACGCAGGGATGCCAGTCAATGCCCCCGCGTTGGCGGTAGTGAAGTTGGACTGACCACGTGCATTGCGTTGGCCAAACGTCAATCCTAGGATTGCAACCTCAGAATCAGAAAAGCTCACCCCATCTTTTGCAACCTGGAGGTAGATTTTGTTTGACATGCCTAACCAAAATGAAACACACGGTTTAGTTCAACAGGCTGTTGGCTATTTACAACAGGCTGAGAGGCTATTGCTATTTCTCCGCCTGAGCACGTGCAATGCATTAGTAAGCCAGCTCATTAAAGACAAATTAGCACTGAAAATATGTATCCTCAAGTTGCCTACCGAGACTGTTGATGTCAAAATGTTATTTGGAATGTTAATCGCATCTGAACTCTTATCATGTTGGAAGTCCTGTGACTGTCTGATAGAAAGCAAGTCAAAATGAACTGAGATCCCGCAACGTGTATATGGCACTCAGTAAAAATGGGATGGCATGAAATAATTATCCTAAATTGCACTTTCTGAAGTGAGTTCCCATGAAGATCTGGTTTCTGTACAGTGTTGGGGAAATTGCTTCAAAGATGAGATGAATGTCAAACCCGTTTCTTAGGAGAAAAGATTTCACTTTTTATTGTAGTGTTTCAAGTACATTTGCTTCCACATTTCCTTACCTGTTAGCCTGGATGGCAAACCTGCTTAACAGTGCATACTCCAGATTGGACAAGATACATCCTTGGAGACTATAAAAACATTGTACTTTCTGCATCAGTTATGCATTTCTTTGAGCCATGATTGCCAGTGTACTATACTATGCAGTGAAAGGAAGGGATACTAACATCTGATCACTCATAGCACGCCTCCATATTGTTTAATTCACAGGGACTAACTATATGGTTAGCGTCAGCTCAATGGTTAGTGTCACTTTGAGATACATATGAACTAAAATACATTTGCTTCCGCTTATTGTGGAATGAGATTCAGCGCGGAATCCTAAGCTGGAGTTAGGCTGGCACAGTTAGGCAGCAAAATTTGGCTAGCACAAGGGACACTGTAAAGTATGTTTGGACCACTCTTGGAGTCAGACGTGCGCCATCCTCCATGACTCAGAGGGTGGACCAAAGTTGATTTACAGTGGTCCTTGTGCTGGCCAAACTTTGCTGGCCTAACTGTGCCAGCCTAACTCCAGGTTAGGATTGCTCTCTAAATGAGAGCATATTTATTTTGAGACGTCTAGTTATAGCTGAAACTTAGGAACAATTTAAACAACAATTTAAACAACCATTGGCCCATCTCATTCTGTATTGTCTGCACTAATGGGCAGCCCAATACTATGATGCCCGCCCGCCCCGTAGGGAGGATGTTCCCATGCATCCAATGGGAACCATGGCAGCCATAGAAGGCACCTCAGGGGAAGGGTGCACGGCTACATTGAGCCTCCTCAAACTGTGCTGGCTCTTTTGCTGGTACAGATTTGAGGGCCTCTGTATCAGGCCGTGCTGCCCAACACAATGGTTAGGATCTGGCTATGGAGGTCAGCGCCGGTTATAAAGCACCTCTGAGGCATATTTCCACTCACATTGGAGAGGTGCTCATTCAGTGCCAGGCCCTAATGCGAGCTGGCGGTCGGTCAGTGCTCCAGCAGTGTTGGCCACCGGTAAGCCCATTTTGGGCAGGGGAGGCAGGGAAGGGGAGGGACGCAGCCGGCTATGAGGGGCTGGGACCTCGCAGTGGCTTCCACCGCCGGATTTTATCCCCTGTGCTGGCTCAGGAAGCCCAACACAGGGCTGCTCAATTCATTGCCAGGAAAATAGCCAGCGGTGAGTCGAGGAGCCCCATTGTAGGCAACGGGGCTTTCCCTGGAGAAGGGGATGAGCATCCCCTTCTCCAGGAGAGACTCCAGTGGCTGGTTTGCTACCACTGGATGCAGCGGTAGCCTTTTGGCTACCACTTTGCCCATGGCAGTTCAGCAGTTCAGGATTGGGCCCCAAATCAATTGTGGCCCATTTAAACCTAAGCCACTTGTCTTGTGCTTTCTTGGGTGGTATGCAGGCAATAATAATAATAATGCTTGTATTTATATACTGCCTTTCTTAAGATCACTAGGTTACTCTGACTGTAACTCAAGGCGGTTTACATAGGCAGACTTTATTCACAAACCCGAAGGTTTTTACAGTTATACAGAAACATTCTATCTTTCAAGAACAACACTCATACAGATGGATCTTTCTGGATTTAGGCTTCTTTCTTAGCCACCCGTCTGTCTTCTGCTGGCTGATAAGAGGCTTCCCTGCTCCCACCAAAGATGCAGCTGACCAGCACACTCCTCCTCCCACGAGGCAGCTGGAATTCAGCTTTTTAATCAGCCGCAGTTTGCAAGGTCTGCCGCTCACAGAAACTTCCGGTAGTCCCGAGCTGGCGACCTTCGGATCTTCAGCTCTTATCTTCAGGCAAACGGAGGAATTAACCCTCTCAACTAAATCTTCTGTCCTTGTGGCATAAGCTTTTGTGGACCAGAGGAATCATGATGCACATCTCCATCTGTTTCTGCAGAGCTGTTGCTATTAGATATCTCTGTTGATTTTAAATATTAAAGGCGAAGGTATAGGAGAAGGTATGTTTTGTGCCCAGAAACCAGTGGGTCAGAAAAGGCCAGCAGAGTGCAGAGCTGAAGTAAGGCACAGGACTCTCACAGTTCAGTTTGTCCTGACACAGCCAAGACGTTTATTGCAGATAAGGAGCAGGTGAGAAGAATTGTCAGTAGTCCGGTCCGAGGTCAGCATACGCACGTCAGGCAATATATTAGAACACACAGCAACATGACTCTAACCTCCACTACACAAGCACACAACCCACAACTAGTCAACGCACACTGAGCAGAGGCAGCGTTGTCTTCTTTATACCTGTGCTTAGCCAATCACTGTGCTCCCTGGGAATCGTGCTGTTGCATGGAGTTATTATACACTGGAGAAGCCATGACATCACATTCTTGAAGCCATGGACAGAACAATATGGCTGACTCAGATCATCGCCACGAAGGAGGAGGATTGCCGCGAATTCTCGAATAAAAATCTCCCTGCACGTGTGTAAAAGTTAATCTCAACGTCTTTAAGCATGCCTGCGTGTTCTGCATACGGGTGTGCGAATCGCTGAACGAAAAATGGGACTTAATTTCCACGGAAAGATTCGTGTATTCACATTACATCGGCTCAATAAAACTACCGTTCAGTGAGTACTGAACATTAACAGAATTTGTTTTTTTTCTTTGGGGGGGGGGTGAGTGTAGAAGTTAAAAAAAATACTCTTAATAGTCTAGAAGTAAAAAAAAATTACTCTCATATTGACAACTACTTGTGTCATGAAGAGATTTTAATGTAATTTTCCTTCGCGGCGATGATCTGAGTCAGCCATATTGTTCCGTCCATGGCTTCAATTCGTGCCTATTAATTGTTAAGGCAGGGCCAGGGGTTGTGCTGTTGCTCACGTATTCCCCCTGCACAGGTGCTGTTAATTACCTCTGGGCCTTGTATGCTCTGCAGGAAAATCAGCCAGGCTTTTGCTGGCCTTGACAGTGTGCCTGGTGTTTTAGTTTATATCCAGATTATTCAGATTGCAGTTATGAACCTGCATATTTCAGTTTAACATGAGATGTTAGCATCCAGCACACTGACGTTTCAATATATTTCATCTGTTGTGATTTGGTGTTACAAGTCCCTAGGTGGGACTTCCCATTTGTTTCGTCTGACTGGCTTGGTTCAGTTTGGTCAGAACTCTTTCATGATATATGTGTCTTGCTGATTTCAGTGGCACTTAGGGCACAAGCCTAGGACAGCCCATGGGCTGATGTTACCTGCTTGCTTTGGCCCAACAGCACTAGTGTTGGAGTTGGCACAACTCCATCTGCTGTCTAGAGGGGGCAGTCTAATGTCCGAAGGGGGCACAATGTGATGTCCTATGACCCAGACCCTTTTTACCATGGAGTTATAATAAACATGGAGAAGAAATGACATCATATTCTTGAAACTTCCGGTCTGGTCTAACAATATGGCCGACGCAATGGGTTTGGTCCCATGGTCTGGTCTAACAATATGGCCGACGCAACTCCATGGGTCTAACAATATGGAATTGCATATTAACTCATAATTAGGTTACCAATGATGTTTCTCCACGATCACACGTTGTTATTTTGGTAAGTTTTTACTTCAGGAGTAAACGATTCAGTCCTAAACACTACGCGCAAAGCAATCTGAAATGCTTGGAATCAGCATTTTGAGTATAAAAACATGGCTGCTAAGCCCGCCCCCTCTGGTCTCACTTCGTTCCTATCTAACTGCATAGGCAGGGCCACCCCCTGCTTTTTACCTGTCTTCTCTGTGATTCCTGCGGGGGTGTGGCCTTGACCTTCCTTCCTTCCCTTCTGCTCTGAGCACGTCCCTTTTTGTCCTCTGACCACCAAGCTGATAAGATGTGCATACCAAGGGCTCTGATGCCCCCACCATCTTAAGCACACCTCCATGCATGGCAATGCAGCTATAGGGCCTTGCCTTCTAAGTGTTGGTTGTACCTCTGATCCTAATCAGACGCTGTAGATATGCACTGGATGGAATTGTGAATAAATCTTTCCTTTTGCATCTTTACCAAGCCTCTGCCTCATGTGTCTTTTGTTAATAGCAGTCAGCCTGGGTGAGGGAGGTTCCCGTGAGGTGATGCCTTGAGCGGGAAAATCCGCTGCTTACTCTACTCTGCTTTCCCCCATCACCAATAAGAAATTTCCAATAACTAGTGCCAATGCGGGGGTGCCGACTGGCACCCCTGTATTGGTGCTAGTGGCATTGGGCCAATGCTAGCAGCAGCTGCAGCCCAAGTGCACCAGGCCAAGATGCCACAGCACCACTCCTGCGCCAGCCTTAGCATTCAGTATCCCACGTATAGCTCTATGTAGTATTCCCAGTTGACTCCTATCTGTGCAGCTCTCTGACTGAAAGAGAAATATGCCATAGAAGACCCTGGCTGAAATATACCTGCTCAAACAGGTTTGTTCAATTTGTTCAGACTCGGATTCTAACAATCTACTAAGTCATTCTGTAACATTTTCTACAGTCTATTCAGTACGGCTTTTTAGAATTCATTTCATCATCAGAATTTATTACGATGCATGTCAGAGGAAGATTAGAAATGATAAAGAGGAAGCTCAGGGTATGAACCATGATTGGAGTATTATCTGTTACTTGGCTTGTTGGTCTGATTAAACATCCACGGTGGTTTATGACTGTTCTGAATTTGCTCCCTCATCTTTTATGATTTGGTTTCCATCAGATCAACAGTCGCTTTGCTCCACCAGAAATTTGCCAGTGAAGTAATACATTAATTGCACAACTCTGAATCTCGGGCATGTGCTTTATTTGAGAGCTCCTGACATTAATAATGAGGTTAATCAAAGAAGTTCACCTGCATATAGATATCTTACTTTAGTGTGTGCCTTTTCCATACACCTATCATTAATCACTGTTGTAGTAGCTGGAAGAAAACATACATACTTCACAACCATATCTAATACTGGTGGAGCCTCTGAGCTTCTCAAACCAGGGTGTAATCAGCAGAAATGTAACTGGAAGGGGTAATCGGGAGTGTGCCCTGGCTGCAAAAATAGCAGGGGCACAAAAATATTAAAGGGTGGGGCCATTTTTATAATTGCCTCAGTTGCTTCATAATTTTTTTTTATTTTTTATTTTGCATTTGTGTCGTCTCAGATGCCTGAATTCACATCCAAACAGGTCAGTTGAACTGGGAGCAGATAAGCTTCACCCACCTCTTGTGGCTGGGAGAAAGCAGCAGTTTTCAGCTTTCATTGCATTGATTGAGAGCACAAGCCTACACTTGCCTACTCAGAAGTAAGTCCCACGGTCTTCAATAGGGCTTACTCTCCAGAAAAGGTGCACAGGATTGCAGCCTGAGAGTGATTTGCGGGCACTGAACTGATCACACGTAATGGAAATGTTTTGCACACACATTAGATACCATTGAATAAATGAAAATCTTTAAAAGATTATTTCTCCCATGACCTGCTAGATGGACCTGCAGATAAGTCTGTATTGTCTTGTTCAACATTGCCATGCTCTTTGCTTCCTGCCATTGACAACACTTTTTGCATAAGGAGGAGGGGAATCAAGTTGCAAGCCCAGCCAAGTCTCTGCCCTGGGGCCAGGTGCAATGATCACCGCCCCCTGCACCAGCTCCCTACCCCCTGCACTGCCCCGGTTACCCACCCCTGCCACAATACACGCCATTTTGGAGCTGTTCAGATGCAGGGGTGGTGGGTGGGCCAAACTGCTCTCTTGCTGATCTGCCTCTGCGCCACCCACTCACCCATTACACCAGTGTGGCACCTGGGGCATTTGCCCCCCACATACACACACAGTAAAGCTAATACTACCACTGTTGGGAATTTCAAATAAGGAAGCATGTGGCACCCAGAGGAGAGGCATGAAATGCAGGCACACAATGTGGAGATGTTTGCAAGGAGTGGACAGCAGACATTGGGAAAGTGCTGGCAGAAGTTGCTGGTGATGGAATTTAGTGTTGCCTAGGGAGTCACATTGGTTTCAGTAGAAAATCAGGAAGTAATAATTCAATTACAGTAATAAAAACCCAAACAAAAATGGTTCACATAATTATTCTAAATTGATCAGTACCATTTGTTTCTTCAATTATTCTGAATAATAATAATAATAATAATAATAATAATAATAATAATAATAGTTGTAGTAGTAGTAGTAGTAGTCCGCAGGTCCGCAGCTTGGGGGTTCTCCTGGATTCACAGCTGCACCTGGAGTCCCAGGTGTCAGCGATGGCCAGGGGAGCCTTTGCTCAGCTTCGGCTGATCCGCCAGCTGCGACCGTACCTGAGCTGGGCGGACCTGGCCACAGTGACCCACGCCCTAGTGACATCTAGATTAGACTATTGCAATGTGCTCTACGTGGGGCTGCCTTTGAAGACGGTCCGGAAATTACAACTAGTACAGAACGCGGCTGCTCGGGTGGTTGCTGGGGCACATCGGTTTGACTCTGTCGAGCCGTTGCTTCGGCGGCTACACTGGCTGCCGGTTCTGTTCCAGGCCAAATTCAACGTGCTGGTTTTGACCTTTAAAGCCCTTTACGGCTCGGGCCCAGGGTATTTGAGGGACCGCCTCCTCCCATATAATCCTACCCGTGCTCTGAGGTCATCTGGGGGGGCCCTTTTGACTGTGCCGCCACCAGGAGAGGTGAGGGGGATGGCGGCCAGGAACATGGCCTTCTCGGTGGCCAGGAATAGGGCCTTCACCCCAACTTTGGAATACCCTCCCCTTAGAGTTAAGAACTGCTCCCTCTTTGGCGGTATTTTGGCGGGGGCTGAAGACCTTTTTGTTTCAGCAGGCTTTTAGTTGCTGACAGGCTGGCTGGTCTTTGCTTTCTTTTATATTTCTGTACTTTTATGATCCATGGGATGATTGTTATACTTTTATATTGTATTTTTATATTGTTTTTTAATTATTGTTTTTAAATTATGATGTATTTTATTCTGTTTTTAACTTTGATTTTGTAATGCCACCTTGAGTGCCTTCGGGCAGAAAGGCGGGGTAGAAATTCAATAAATAGTAGTAGTAGTAGTAGTAGTAGTAGTAGTAGTAGTAGTAGTAGTA
>JAJKFI010000031.1:1791893-1842117 GCA_029204185.1 Lerista edwardsae
ATGATGATGATGATGATGATGATGATGATGATGATGATGATGATGATCGTTTTTTTGTTATTGATATTCAGTGCACCTTCAAACTTGCAGTGGGTTGGCCATTCAGCATAACCAAATGTGCCCTCTTGGAGTCAACTGATGGATGCTGAGTCCTAGTCAGCCATGAATGGCTTTGTCAAAGCTTTAGTAAAACCCAGCAGGGGTCACATAAAGACAAGGAGGGAGTGCGACGGGAGTACAAAATCTTCAATTTCTTCTTTAATAGCCTCTGTGTATTTGATGCATTTTGTTACTTTCTCTGAACTGGAAAAAAACCCAAGATTTGATTTTGCCTGCAAATACGTAGAATGCTTAAAACATAACATTGTTCAAGAAAGTGTTGCGATAGTAACAGTCCAGCGGCCAATGCCCTGTTCTGTATGGAAGCTCATGCCTCTGGGTCCGCAGGTGCTTCCACTTCGGAGCAGGAGGTGCTGTGGATGACTTATGCAGGCAGTGGAACTGAAACTCTGAAGCTGTCATTCCTGGAGAGAGCCTTCCACACTGTCTCTCTGGAGCCAATTTACAATGCAAAACAGTTTCCTGCTGCTAGTTTGCTTCTGTCGTGATTCAGTTTCTCCCCAAATATGTTTATTCATTAGGCACAAAGAAAAGAGAGTGATCCTAAAGATAGTCAGGTAGTTTTTTAGTCACCTGAGTGGTGCCCTGGAAGCTATTTCCAAGAGAACAGCATGTTCTAGATCAGTGCATTTTTTCTGAGCATTGGTGTCCAAGCCTTGCTAGTATAATATTCATCCAGCACAGAGTGATTTTACATTATCAAAAGTGGTTGTCCCGTTTCACAGTTTTAAATTCCACCCTTCTCCCTCTCCTAAACTGCTGATCAGTGCTAGCTATCATCAGTTTTCTGACCAGGATCCCAAAGCCCTGGCAATTGGATCAGGGAAGGAATTCAGCATACAACACCTATTTGCATGCATGCTTCCCAACCATCTAAGGATCCCTGGCTAGACTTGGTTTTGCACAGGTGTGATGAATTTGCATCTGGTGTTGAAGCTGTATATCTAACCTGTGTGTCTGTCACAAT
The DNA here is from genome assembly GCA_029204185.1 of Lerista edwardsae. Lineage (NCBI taxonomy): Eukaryota > Metazoa > Chordata > Lepidosauria > Squamata > Scincidae > Lerista > Lerista edwardsae. The sequence continues at coordinate 1,792,981 of JAJKFI010000031.1, forward strand.
ACATTAACATTAGAGGTGGGTTTGCTATGATAACAAAATAAAAACATATAACACAGCTTTCTGCTCTTATTTTTGTATTAAAAATCCCCAAAATTTGCAAAAAAAAAACCAAAAAAAGACCCTGCAAAACAAACACTATACCACCTACATCACCTTCCTAATATGCTTTTAATGTAATTATAATTTATAATTTATATTAAAATGCACCCTTGGAATAAAAACACATAACACCATTTTCTGTGCTTCTAACGTTGGAAAACACCTAAATCTGCAAAAAAAAAAAAAATCATTTTCACTCACCTCTTATCATTTCTTAGGCTAAATTATTTCAAAGATTGGGTACTATGTGTAGGGTTATGGATGTGGTGGGATCAATCTGATATGTTGGGATTTCTCTGATGAATAGTGAACAGATTTATAATATCAAAATATTACCTGTGTTTTCTGTATTACAGTGTCTTCAGGAATTAATCTTTCAGAAATTATTTGGTGAGTCCTCACACTACAATTTGGCTCTTCTGTAATTTGGTCTCTCCCCTTCGCCTCCAGAGCCATTTGCGGCTTGGAGAGCAAACCCTTTGAGCCAGCTGCCCCCCCCCCACTGCCTGCCTCCCCCCCTTCCCGTAGGAACGCCACTGGTTAAAAGAGGATGGATCAGGTGGTACAATCGTATTTGGCTTTTAGAAAATGCTAACAATAAACATCATCATCATCATTGTGGGCGTCTGCATCATGCCTAGCTATCTGTCATGCTGAAAGGCACGCATGTTGCATGCTCCTGCTGATTCCCTTCTTTGGGGCATTGTGCATGAAACTTTAATGAGGTCATGCAGGGTTCAAGATGGTTATTTTTGTGCAGTCTGGCAAGTCTCCCCCCCAACGATCTGTACTTGCAATCTGTGTGATTCAGCAGATCATACATCTCGTGCTTCATTGCACTGCTTTGTTCAAGAGGAGGTTGTAAAGGGCTGTCAACCCTCTTCCAGGGAGGAGGCAGTCACCCTCTGGCACTTGGTTCTATCTGGCTTTCACTTTTGGTTATATGTTCCCAAACCATACCTGGGTCGTATGTCCCTCTCAATAGCATCTGACCTACATTCCCGCCTGGTCTTGATGCTGTTTATTCTCTTCAGTTCACTCTCGCCAGTTGGATGTCATGAAATTGCGCTTGCCCAGCTGCAGGAAGAGTACACATTTTGTCAGTGATGAAATAGTATATGCCAAGTCGTAAAGCGCCACCCAAACGGGCTCACAGGTGTGCCTTGCATGCAGGGTGCTTGTCTCACCCCCGCCTTCAAAACTTTGCAGAGACAACAGAATGTGTGTAGCCTGCCCAGTCACAGCCAGAAGAAAAATGTACCCTCTTCCCCCCTTCCCATGGCAATGTGCTCATCCAGTCCTATAATGAGGGCGCAATCCTAAACTAAGTTAGGCCGGCATAAACTAAGCCAGCAAAGTTCGACTGGCACAAAGGACACCGTAAAGTATGTTTGGACCACTCTCGGAGTCAGAGGGCAGCACACAGACGTGAGCCATCCTCCCTGTCTCCAAGAGTAGTCCAAAAACGCTTTATGGTGGCCCTTGCGCTGGCCGAACTTGCTGGTTTAGTTTATACCAGCCTAACTCCAGTTTAGGATTGTGCTCCAAATCACTGTCCCAGGCCATGAACAACAAAAATCAAAAAGTCTTGAAGTTCAGGTCGTTGATTTATTATGATTAATTCATTATCGTCCATTGTATGGCTGTAAAGTGCACCACTGTGCCAGCGAGCATCCCATATAGGTGTTGCACCACTCTCTTCTCTTTCCTGCCTTGCTTCTTTCTTCCTTTCTGCCTGCTTCCCTTGTATTGAGTGCAACTACAAACCACAGCCCAAGTACCTGCCTTGCAAAGGAACCCTTCCTCCAGGAAAGCAATCTTATTTCCCTTGCTGTGCTTTCTTCCCTTGGACTAGCTAAGGCTCCTGCCAAGCTCTCCAGGTTTGCCGTTCAAATCCTTTTCTGCCTCGTTGCCCATCTTAGAATTAGTAGATTGCTGTGCCTTGGCAGCCTAGTCCCAAAAGCCCTGCAATGATGCAAGCTTCATCTGAGCAGACATAGGTAAATTTGGCAACCCCATCTGGTAGCCCGCAATCCTCCTCAATCATCTGTGTCTCGTGTGCAATCAAACAGGTGACACACTTGCAGCCCAACCCGATTCAGGTACTGCACCAACATTGTACAGAGACCAGCATGATGCTAATTAAGAACATAAGAACATAAGAAGAGCCCTGCTGGATCATGCCAAAGGCCCATCTAGTCCAGCTTCCTGTATCTCACAGTGGCCCACCAGATACCTAAGGGAGCTCAGTAGCCAACAAGATGCTTGCATCCTGTTGCCACTCCCTTGCACCTGGCATTCTCAAGTAGCCTACTATTAATGTAAGGAGGTTGCATCACCCATCATGGCATATAGCCCATGATGGACTTTTCCTCCAGAAATCTGTCCAGTCCCCTTTTAAAGGCATCTAGGCCAGATGCCATCACCACCTCCTGTGGCAAGGAGTTCCATAGCTTAATTACCCCCCTGGGTAAAAAAGTATTTCCTTTTATCTGTTCTAACTCTCCCAACACTCAATTTCAGTTGATGTCCCCTGGTTCTGCTATTGTGAGAGAGGGAAAAGAACATCCCTCTATTGACTCTAATTCTGGGTATATATACATGGTAGATCAATCCATGAATTTTGGGACTGGAAATTGCCCAAATGGGTTTGGGAAACTCCCATCCTGTAATGGTTTTACAAAATGTAAATGCAACTGCTTATGTTGCACCTTGTGGTTCTCCTTAGGTGTTGCTTCAGTCAGGTGCAGCAGCCTTTTATGTGCAAACACATCCGGAGTACAAACTCTCTAGCATACTTCAAGCAAACACAACCATTTCCTGTTTGTTCTTTTCATGCAGTTCTCTGGAAAGGAAGACTAGCCATCCTATAGCTTCAACCCACAGCAAATGCTTGGTGTTTTGTTTTGATTTGTTTTTATGAACCATCTGTCGTCAGGGCACACATGTCCTCATTCTTTTATGTTTCCAGGTGATAAGTCCCTGAAAAAGATAAACAGGTTGCTGACTTCTCATGGTGAAGTGAAACACCATGAAACACCGTTTCTTATGGCTGTGGTCTGTTCCCATTTTTTTCTGGAAAAATCCCACAAAATTTAAGACGAGACTATATGGTTTATAGGCGTGGTTCCAGCCATGATGTTTTTATTGTGTGCATTGAAAATAAAAAGCTAAAATAATAATAAGGAACTTGAAACATACTCAGATCTGGTAATTTATTGAAATAAACCAACTTAATAAGTGGTATAATAGCCCATTGTCCTACCTATAAAATAGCTGTATAACAAATTGCAGGAATTCATGAAACTAGCAATTTGGCCAGCTTGCCTTTCGCTTTAAGTATGTCCAGATTTTTTTCAATGGCAAGGTGATGATGTTTTATAACTGTATACAAGGGTATGAATTTATTGTTATGATAATGTTTTCTGTAAAAATGATTGATGATGTACACAAATGTGACCTTCTGCCATTGGGGAAACCAGCAGCAGAGTGCATCATTATGATTCCATGGTTGGTTGGTTGGTTTTCACCCAGCTCATTAAAAAAATACCCATGGAATGATAGGTGTCTTTCCAAGTGGCTTTGGTTGCTCGTGTTTGCCATTTTTGCCAACACCTTATGGCATTTTCTTCTTTTTTCCGTAATGTTTTCAGTATAAGGCACTTCTAACTTCAACCAAAGCCAGGCGCATGTTCCAAAACACTTAACAGTTTTGTGATCTTGGAACAAGCTTCAACAAAAGCTGCATCCAGCTTCCAGATGCCTGATGCAATTGTCTCTCCAATCCGCATAAGGAAATAAAATAGGGGTCCCTTTAAATGTATGAATGTGCTTTAGGGACAAACTTGGAGAATAAGTTGCTGAAATCTCTTCCTCTGTTAAATCTGCAGACTCATTCCATGAGTCAGAAAATGTTTAATTGTTTCGGTACCTTTCATTATTTGTCCCCCTAAGAAACTGTACAATTGCACTCATATGGCTGATCAGGTTCAAAGGATTCATACATTTAATACTGCTTGTGGCTTTTAGCTTTTTCATGTTTAAGCCAAAAGTAATATCGAAGGTATGATTCCACCGAACCTGATTAGTGATACAATTGTAACTGTGTAATTTTCTTTGGGGGCAAACAGTGTCTCTGAAATTAAAATGTCAGTAATGAAGGATGGGGGGATTAAGCTGTATATAGAAAGCCAATAGCACGGAAATGTACCTGTGGAGTCTTTTTATTTATGAGGATTCTGTTCTAGGAATTCTCGCGGATGCCAAAAAAACATGTTGAATGAAATCAATTCAGTAAACAAACGTGCCCCTTTAATTAATAGTCAGCATTTAAAAAACAAAAAAACAAAAAAACTTATCTTATCATGGCATTCTCAGAGCAGTTGCAGGCATTCTCCAGGGGCACAGTGTTGTATGTCACTTCCAACTCCTTGGACATTGTGGGATGAAGAATGGGCATTGTGGGATGCACCAGGGGAGACGCCAGCCTCCCTGATGTGCTCCTCAGATCTGTGCCTGTGAAACTGTGGACACAGAACCGAGGAAGCCACATGGACCAAATGGCCACATCCCAAGCCCACCCCTCCCTGAGCTGGCACCGCCGCCAGCCTGCGCACCCCCGCCTGGTTACACCCTCCCAGAACCACCCTTGCACCAGCCAAGGGTAGCTGGCGCAAGGGTGGCTCTCAGCCCATGCTCCCAGGCCAGTGCTGCAGCTAGTGTCAGCCTGAGAGCCTTATCACCAATGCGGGGGTGCTGCTTGGTGCCCCCGCATTGGCACTAATGACATAGTGCTGATGCAATAACATTACGTTGGCACTACCCTCCCCCCGGGATTGCACCCTCAGTATCTCAGCTTCGCATGTACATGTGTCAGTAAGCACCTATGTATGTGAGCTGCTCTTTCACGCAGCAATGGAAATGCGGCTAAAGGAAAACTTTGCAAAGGATGGTGGGCTACTGTGCCTTTAATCATTGTATGCCAGAAGGAATGGAAGCAGATCTCGCTTGTCCCCTCCAACCTGTACCTGCCAACATGTCATCTTCTACAGTACACAGTTAGGAAGTTCAGTACCCCAGTCAGTTATACTTGGGTTGCCTGCATGCCTTTATATGACCTTTATCCATTCTACTTATATAGGAATAAATACAGCGGTGTCATGCAGCCGGAACGCTGGCGGGAGGAACGGGTGAGCGGCAGCCCGCCCGTTGCGTTCCGGTCTGTTTTGCCGTCTTCCCCGCCCCCGCTGCCGTTTTGCCCGTTCCTCCCGCCCAGCGTTCCGGCTGCATGACGCCGCTGAATAAATACCCACTTCAACAGGGTTGGCTGGACTACATGCAAACATTTATATTTGTGAGAGTTTTATGGCTTTGTGCAATCTTATTTGGCAATGCTAATTGTTTTGTGGGGCTGGAGTTAGCCAGATTCCATTCCAGCAATGGGATCTATGCCAAGGGAGCCGCTTTGTGGATCGGAATCCCTGTCCGTTCCAGAGTATTTAATGCATTATCTTCCTTATTAAAATAGGCTGATTAAACTAGGCTGGATATTAGAGGCCCAGCGCAGTGGATATTTATAGCCTAATGAAGAAAATTTGCGTCTGCAGGCTGCAAGTTGGTATACTGTGTTACAGTAAACGAGCAAGTGTGAAAAGCAGCCATCTGGCTGGAAATACTAATTGTGAGCAGATGTGCTAAGGCACACTGTAGCAGAAAGATAAGGTGAAAAATAGCCATATTTGTCAACATAATGAATAAACAAACATAGACTTTTCCAAACCTGGGCACACCAAGTAGAATAGAAAACACAAATTGACACACAGAAGTGATTCTTCAATGGTGGAAAGGATCCAGAATGAATTACTCTTTCCTTTCCTCCAAAAGCAGATGAAGTTTTCAGAAATCATTAATTGATGGATCTAATTCTAAAGGAAATATTTTCAAATATGCTGCCTACCGACTGTCTTACCTTCTTAAAAAAACAAACCGGATGGACTCCTTGCACTAATATCCGTCTGATGTACCAGATCAGTAAGGTCCTTGCTGGCAAAAAAGGGGGGAAAGGCTTGGATTATTCTCTGTCTCCAACTGGTATATAGGCTGGAAACAATTTAAATAGGAAGATATAGAATCAATATTCATCTTCTCCCGACACTTCGTCCTGACGACAGAAGTACTACCATTGATTAAACACAGCTAAGCACCCAGCTGCAGTTCATACACTGAAAAGAATATAGCAGATGACTACTGCTTAAAAGCGGGCTTCGTACAATGCAATATAAACAACATACTGTAAGCCAATTGAATCCATGAACTATCATTAAGCAAGGCTCAACTGGCATGCATGCAGAGCAGGGCCTTCTCCATCACAGCACCCCCACCACCGCATGTGAAATTCTGTCCTTCTAGTTCAACCCTGTGTCCTTTGCTTTTAAAAAATGCTTCAGGAAGAAGGTGCTTTACCAAGCTGTCCTTGTGCTGGCTCAGAGTGTCGCAAACATGCCATAAGTTGGCAGGCCCACCAATAGTAGGGTTGGCCTAATCGTGTTGCTTCCTAAAATATATTAAGAGCGCAAGCCTAAACTGGAGTTAGGCTGGCATAAACTAAGCCAGCAAAGTTTCGCCAGCACAAGGGCCACCATAAAGCACATAAAGCAGAATAAAGCACATTCTCAGAGTCAGGAAGGATAGGGCACGTCTGTGTGCTGGCCTCTCTGACTCTAAGAGTGGTCCAAACATACTTTACAGTGTCCCTTGTGTCAGCCAAACATTGCTGGCCTAACTGTGCCAGCCAAACGTTGCTGGCCTAACTGTGCCAGCCAAACTCCACGTTAGGATTGCGTCCTAAATATTTGTGGCTGGTCGGTTGTTCAGGGCTTAGCTTTGTTCCAGAGTTTAATTGAATTGGGACTTCTCGGGACTTAGTTCACTTCTAGAACGATTCATTCAGAATTGCGCAGTATAACTCAATTTGGTTAATAAAGTGTTGTATTGTCTTTGAGTGCAAATAGCAAATGCATCCCACAACGGCATAATATTTCATACAGTCATGCAGAAGTTCCTCCCCCCCCCACTCCATTGTTTTCGTCACTTCCCATTCTTTTGTGGAAAGTATTTAATCTTTTTTGAAAAAAATTGTGTTCAATAATTCATGCATAAATGAATACTCCAGCACTATTCAGCAAATGCCACGAACATTTATCAGGTTGTATAATTATGCATTTGTTCCCAACAATTCAACAATTAAAAGTTCATGAAAATTCATGAAGGCTTTGTAGCAAGGTTCACGGCTATCCTCATGCTCAAAATGTGATTTTTCTTCATAGCCAAGCATGGAATATTGATGAACCTTTCACCTGCTAATAAAGCTCTGGTTTAGAAGACAATAAGTGACAGATTATTAACGATGTTGGTCACACTGCAAACACGCAGCGACACACTGACTGCATAACCAGTCTTCTGTTTTGGTGCCATTCAGTGCTCTGCTTCCTTCAGTTTCTGACACTTAGCATGTGTGGGTGATGTTCTAAAGACTTAACAGCATGATTTGTCTTCATATCATGTTTTGATCAAGCATTCATGCAGAAGCTCATCAGAACAACCGAGCCGATTGTCATGTACAAAGATTGACAAAACCAAGGGACTTGACCTCTTTCTTGAGCACCCTCTAGGGCAGTGATGGCAAACCTATGACACGCGTGTCAAAGGTGACACACCACCACGTTTGGGGTGACACACCAGCATTCACCAATGCCTGACAAAAACCAAGTTTGTTTTACTCCTTTTTCATTTTTGGAATCATTTGATGTTTCTTTATATAAAACACAGCACCACACATGATTGGACTGTATTTTTTGTTTAAATAAATGAATATAGAGAATTGTTTCTCTTTTGTTTGGGAGAGGGGTTGACACACCAGCAGAGTCAAGTTAAGCATTTTCCTAAGTTTTCGACACACCAGGCCCAAAAGGTTCGCCATCACTGCACACCTTAAATATCAAAAGCTACCTGTAACAGGAGCAGGGCCGGTCCTTAATGAGGCCAATTGAAGCTTTCGCCTCAGGAAACAGATGAGGTCGCCGCCATTCATCCGACTCAATTTCACTGCTCCTCCAATTCCCTGAAATAGAAGTGTGGAGGAGATGAGGGTGACAAGCTAGACCAGCAATTTTCAACCTTTTTCATCTCATGGAAGGTACTAAAGTTGCCAATGCATAACATCCATTTTTTGACAATTGGTAAGGCTGCTAATGGAAGGCTCACATCCCCATTGGCCCTACTAATGAATAACCTTCCCCCAAATTCCTGCAGCACAGCTGTGGACCACTCGTGGCACACCAACGTGACGTGGCACAGTGGTTGAAAATGGCTGAGCTAGAGTATCTGGGAGCTCTAGCCCACCACACTCTTTTTCTCTATGACCTATATGTGAGGCTATCTAAAAAAACCTCACACACTTTTTCTGAGCTCTTTGGAGCAAGCTCAGGCTGCAGATGTTAACAACTCAGTGAACAGATCAATCATATGCCAAATAGGGAATAAAATAGGGTTGTCAGGTTGTACAAACACTTGAGATTTCTGAGGCAGGGCCTACCTGCTGATGTTTTGAGGTGAGGACTGGTGATGTTAAAAGCCTGTAATACTTTTCAAATGGGGACAAAAACCTGGTTCTGGGAAGGGGCCATTGCCACCTATCCTTCTGAGAATAAAAGACAAAGTGACAAGGTTATTGCTGGCAAATGACATTTTTCGCAAACTGACAACTTTAGAACAAACTCGTGAGCACTATCATTTAGAAAACTCTGGCTGCAATCCTATCCACACTTTCTTGGGAGTAAGCCCCATTGAACACAATGGAACTTACTTCTGAGTAGACAGGCATGGGCTTGAGCCCTCCATGTGATAGAAAGTGGAAGGCCAATCCTATCCTGAGCTGGAACAGGCAAGCCAGCGCAGGGTAGGAGATAGCTGCTGCACAACTCTGAGGAAGGAGAATTATTTGCCCTTACTCTGTGTCACGCTGCAGCCACCTCAATGGGGCTACTTGGATTTGCACCAGTGAAATCCTTGACGCAAATCTGAGGGCTGGACCAGAAGGTTAGATCTGAACTAGGTCCTCCAGGCTGGTCCTACAACCCTCCCCAGCCCTGTCTGCTCACTGGCCCTCTGTCTCCCCCCCCCCACCCTGGTAAACCCTGGTTCCACCCTCCTCCAGCCCTCCCCAACCCCCCTCCCCTGCCAGCCAGCCAAAAGCAGAACTTCCTTAGTGACTCTGGCTCAGATCCCGGATCTGATGTGGAAAGGTGCATCCTTGCACCAGCGTCCCCAACTCCTGACCTCACATTTGCGATACTCCTAGGCAGGTGCAAGGGACCTGTGCTAGCCCAATGAGTGCTCAGGATTGTGCTTTTAGAATGGCAGGCCAAGTTCCCTCCTGATTCAGTATGAATCCTTTCTTCCCTTTAAGCCCAGGGGAAAAGCCTTGGCTCTGCCTGCAGGTTCAAGCCCCAGTTTCTCCAGGCAAAGAAAGTGACCTCTCTGAAGCCTTGGGGAGTCATCACAATCAGTGTCAACAGTGCTGAGCTAGATGAGCTAATGGCCTGTTTCAGCAGGAAGCAGATTCCTAAATGAGCGCTGGTGACTCTCCCTCCCTTTGTGTTGGGCAGTGAGAGAGGGGGCAGTTGTGCAACAGATGAAACTAGCCCTCTTTGGAATCTGAAAAAAGCTCCAAAGGCTTTCACTTGTGATGCCGAACAAACCACTCTACCATTATTCCTTTTAAAATTTGCCTGCTACTGGTTGCCTGGCCAGTGATTGAGCTTCTGACCTTGAAATGCATTTAACAGCATTTTGTACACCCAGCTGGAAAAAGCTCCACCGCCGACTGCAGTCTGTGCCCAGCAGTGTGTGTGCCTGATAACCACTTCCTTCAAACTTAAAATGGAGACATTATGCAGCGGTTTTTGATTCAAACTTATCCAGAGGGATTCCAGCTAAGCTGACTGCCTCATTGGTGTCATGTTCAATTATTGTTCTCAGACAATGGCTGAGAAGAAATCTGGACTTGACTTCAAATGCTGAGAAGAACAGCTTGCAGTTTAAATCTTTTCCTATTTTAGCTCAGTCAAGTTGTTCTTAATTTTCCAAAAATCTCTCTGTCCTTTTTTTTCTGCAAATATATTTCTGAGAAGCAGCAATCAATGATGCAAGATAAAATGCAATTTTCTGATATTTTTTTCTGATTTTTGGGGTGTGTTTTTTGCAATTATTTGTGCTTCAGTTCAGAGCCCCATGTAGGTGGCCTTATGAATATATGGAGATTGCATGTTAAATACGTAAAAGAATAATTAAGAGTGCAATCCTAACTTGGACTTAGGCCAGCAAAGTGTGGGCAGCACAAGGGCCACGGTAAAGTGTATTTGGACCACTCTCAGAGTCAGGGAGGATGCCGCACTTCTGTGTGCTGGCCTCTTTCATTCCAGGAGTGGTCCAAACATACTTTATGGTGTCCCTTGTGTCAACCAAACTTTGCTGGCCTAACTGTGCCAGTCTAGCTCCAGGTTAGGATTGCAGTCTAAGACTGAGCATAGAGCTTTTTGATCATGCAAAGGAACACTCTGTGATCACAGAGTTGTTATGAAGACAAGCACAGGCACCCAGTGATGTCATTCAGGGGGAACGGACCAGAACGGGCGTTCCGGATCCTAACGGGCTCCATGGCTGGTTCCGGGTTCCCGACAAGTGCCAATCAAAAGTGAGTTCCTGTTCCTAAATCATTTGAATGACACCACTGCAGGCACCCCATTATTTGGCAGTTGCCCGACACATATCAGGCTGTCGTGGCACTCTGACTAGAACCTGAGCTTGTTTGATCAATCTTTGAGACTCTCAACTCTCAATTTGAATTCAAAAGGTCTTTTTTTTTCCCCATTCGGTCCCAATCTGTCACATTCTTTGGTTTATACTGAAAAGGAATCTGGAAATTCCCAAAGTAATCATGCACATAACCCCCTGATCTATCCTTGAAGAACATTAGAATAATTTGGGAGTATCGCGTCCCAAGTTGGGGACGTGGTGGCACTGCGGGTTAAACTGCTGCTGCTGGCTTTTCTGACCAGAAGGTTGGGAGTTTGAGACCACGTGACTGAGTGAGCTTCCGTTGCTTGTCCCAGCTCCTGCCAACCTAGCAGTTCAAAAGCACCTAATAATGCAAGTAGATGAATATATACCACTTCAGTGGGAAGGTAACAGCATTCCATGCGCTACAGCGTATAGTCATGCTGGCCACATGACTATGGAAGCTTGTCCTCAGACAAACTCTGGCTCTACAGGCTTAGAAACAGAGATGAGCACTGCCCCCTACAGTTGATCACAACTAGACCATTCGGTCGTGGGGAAACCTTTATCTTACCTATCATGTCTTTAAGGGAAAACCCCCACCCATTTGGGTTCTTGACTCTGGCCAAAGATTCTTTACATTCCCATGCAGGGCCTGGTCATCTGCTAATATGCTGCCCAGGCTCTGGCAAAGCAGGATGCTCAACTCAAATCTTTCCTTGGAGAAAATATCACCCATTCCCCCATATCTCTGAAACCAATTCTCTTTCCCAGCATACAAAGAAATTGCCCATCCAGGCCCCAAAGAAGCAGGGATCAGCCAGCGGGAATACTTCACAAGATTGGACTGCTGAGCCTAAAGGCTCAAAAGAATTCTGTATTTGTCTATAAGAAAAATTCCCCTTACAAAGGGTTGTTCTTGGGTCCCAAAGTGTGCATTCGCCTTCCACCTAATTTGATGTGTCTGGGAGTGACTCATTCAAGATACATTAAGCTCTCCTATCTCACCAGCACCCTAGTAATTGCTGTGTCCTCTGACACCTCGGCCAGGTAACCTGCTGGTTTCTTCTCCATTTTTCTTCCTAGTCTTTCTTTCCTTTTTTGAACTGGGCAAACTGCCACTGAGTTACTCATTTAAAATATTCTCAGTGAACCTTTTCCTGGGAAAATAGTCCTGACCCCCTCACCCCACATTCTCCTGCCTCTTCAAGAGTCTCTGTTCTTGCTAAAAGTCTACATTTCCTGTATCTTTCTTGAGTCTGTGTGGTACTTCTTTGTGTTGGGTCTATTTTTCAATTGGAGCAACACCTTGCTTCTCTCTCTCTCTCTCTCTCTCTCTCTCTCTCTCTCTCTCTCTCTCTGTGTGTGTGTGTGTGTGTGTGTGTGTGTGTGTGTGTGTGAATTATTTTATCAGATCTTATGATCAGTTTTTCTTCACTGTACATTGATTTCCCCAATAAATACTATTGTGTCTGCATCCACATCACCATCCCTCTCATCCTTGCAAAATGGCAGACTCCACAGATACGCGCCATTAGCTTCTTGATACAGTCCCTACGCAAGTGTTAGTTCCCCCATGTGTGCACGTTATTACACATGTTCTGGAGCAGCCACTCTCCACCTTTTTTGGCTGTCGACCCTCAGGAGCCCTTCTCAGGTTCTCCCTGTCAAACAAGGATCCAACATGGACAGAAAAACATAAAATTCCCTTCTCAAGGTTTTCAGTCGGTGCCTCCCTAGCAAACTAAGGGCCTAGTCTTATGGGCCTTCTCCACTGGTGGTATGCTCTTACAGGTGGAGCCTTTTTATCCATGGATGCCAAAAACCGTGTTAAATCAAACCCATTTCAAAAACAAAGATGTTCCTTTAATTGGCAGTCCACATTTTTAAAAGAGCTTCACAACCTGCATGGGCTGGGGAATGGGGTTAGCTGGCTTTTGGACCCAGGTCTGAGCCTGTGTTTCTCTTACCTGTCCTTGTCTAGTGAAAGAACAGTCAAGAAGGACGTTTTGCTTTTGAAATATACAATTTTTTTCCTCTACCTTTTGAGCTGCCCCAAGGCAGTTTGCAACACCAATAAATAAAAGCAATAACATCCAGTTATATGACCTAAGTGGAATACACTGTGCTTTCTGTTTTCTTTCTCCGTTTTTCCCCCCAGAACCAAATATGGTAACGTCAACATTTAAACCTAAGTTGCAACAGGCACCCTACATTTTACAGTTGCTATTAGACCGAGGTCAGGTTCAACTGTAAAATGAAACTATGGTTTAGCATATGAGACCATGCCATGGAGACCCGTGGGCTTGCATTCTCCCCCTCCCTCCTTTGTACACAGTTATATTCACAGTTTGTAACAAAACACACAGCCAGTAGTGGGATCTAAATGATTTAAGAACAGGAACTCACGTTTGATTGGCACTTGTCGGGAACCCGGAACCAGCCACGGAGCCCGTTAGGATCCGGAACGCCCGTTCTGGTCCGTTCCCCCTGAATGACATCACTGCCTTCACCCCCCTAGGAATCCGGAGTCACTCCCTTTAACCCTCTGAGTGCCGGCCAGCCAAGAAGAAAAGCTCTTTGCAGAGGAATTGGGAGGAGGGAGGAGGGAGAGTGAAGTGGGCAGAGTCAGCCCTAATTTTAACTAGTGGAACTGAGTTCCCCCACGTTCCCCCTCAATCCCACCAATGCACACAGCCCAATCCTATACTTGGCAGCTCTTGGAGGAGCAGCAGTGCCAAAATGGCAACTGCTGCATCCGGAGGCTGCCAGGGTCACCGTGCGGCCTCCTTTGGGTGAAGGAGCATTTACCCTGAGTAATACCACTGCGGCACCAATGAGTCTCCTCGGCTCTGTACCTGCCTTTCAGAGGGCCCAGAATCAAGGAGGCCCATGTTGGAGGCACATGTCGAGGAGCTCACGCCAGGGGTGGGCAAGCGTTGCTGGCAGAGACTGCAGCCATCCCCGCCCCCTTGCAGGCCTGATCCTCCACTCCCCCCACCCACCATCAGCCCTGTTCCGCCCCTCCCCATTATCCCCCTGCCCCAGCAGGCCTTACCACTGGCCAGTGCTGCTACTGTGCCGGCCAGCCTTAGCGTCCACTCTGAGGTGCCGTGCCAGCACTCCCTGCTCCACATTTATGGCACATTTACAAAACCTGGAGCTGGCACTGAGCAGCAGCACTGGCACTACGAGCCCTTGGGATTGGGCTCATATATGGGCAACTGTGATACAAATTACAGTTAGAGAAAAACGGGATCCTGGCTGGTTAACCCATCCATGTGTGGGTGGGTCTCAAGAGTGCAAAATAAGAGTTGTGTTTCCCTCTGCGGTATGTGTGCATAGGCACTTCCAGCCCAATCCTAACTACATTCCCCCCTTTCACCGATGCAGCCAATCCACTGGAGTGCCTGCTGCATCCTATGAGGCAGCAGTCATGGAGGTCTCCTTCAGGTAAGGTGGATGTTTTTCCCTCTACCTTCTCTAAGGGAACATTCACTTAGGGAAATAACTCCCTTGTTTGGGGGTAAGTATCTGTTAGCCCAATGGGTCATTTGGGCCTCTGAAATCTGTTAGCCCAATGTTAGCCCAATGGATCTGTTAGATCTGTGCCATCTACTTTTCCAAGGTAAGTAAAGGAGAGGGGACAGTTATACTGAGGGCTTATGAAAAGCTCAGAAGTCAGCTTGACCATGCAGAAGTGGCATGCCAAATGGGAGTATGGGAAATACATGCTGCCCTCCAGCCTCACCCATAAACACCCCAATCCTAAGTAGGATTGGGAAGATGTGCAGATGTACTTTTACAACAAAGTATTTGCAGGAGTGTCTGGGAGGGGACTGACTAGAACAGGGTAGCTATCATCAGCCTGCATGATATATATCATATCATGCACCAATATCCTTGTTCCATTTCTGATGCAGTGTGTCATGTTTTTTTGTTTTGTTTTGTTTTGCTATTTATGGTGATGTCAATACACAGACATATCCAGTAAAAGTTATCTGTAAAAATGTGCTTATGGAATCATTTCAAAATTATTTTTAAAGTTGTTGACCCAAATTTCCCCAAGTCTGCATATTTTTCTCCAGCTTCGGCAGTGCATGAACACTTCTCTTGTAGGTTCTTATTAAATCTCCGGAGAAAAACAATTCCAGTGATCTTCTTTTCTTTCTTCGTTAGAGGAAGGAAGGAGAGGGATGTGGGAAACGGCAATAGGCTCTGAGCTGTAAAATATTCTGGGTGTGTGTGTGTGTGTGTGTGTGAACTGCTCCTTTGGGAAACCCAATGTGCTAACATGTGTTCATGAAAAAATGCCTTGACAATGTTATTTGAATGTGCACATGAGGACAAACACCCTGTTGCAGTTCGATGATCCCTTTATTCTGTTTCTCATTAGATTTGTAAATTTCAGGTCTGAAAAAAGTCACTCAGATTGACATGACAGTGTACACTAAGATATTGCAAAGGGAATCTGGGAATTCCTCTAGAAACTATGCAAACACAGCATTTATCTCTGTGATGGACACAAATGAAAAAGGGGAAGAAAGGTAAAACTGAGGTATAGAATGAAAAATCACATAGCTTCTTCGGTTGTGTATGCATTGGTGTATTTCCTGAACTAACAAGACACTAGCACTCAATTCAATGCAGACCCACTAGTTTCTCTAGCCAGCAGCTAGAAGGCCACTTGAAGAAGTGAATGACAAATGATGTCCATCACCCTAACCAAGGATATACCCGTCTATTAGGCTGAATGAGACAGGCAGCAGATTGGCAGGAGTATCCACCACCTGCATTCATCCACCTACTGTCTGGTCATTATCTTGGCTGCAAGGAGAGCCCTGGGCTGGAGGGGCCGGCTAGCCCTGCATTGGCCTCAGAGCCACAGGGAGGGAGGGAATTATGACACGCCTCTATCACCTCTCAGGACATCCTTTCTTGGGCATTGGACCATCTTGCCTCTGCCAAGGGTCAGGGAGTCTTCTGACACTCCAGCCATCCTGTTCCACAGCATCTGCACAAAGGGGATACTAAGGCTTGTGCTGCCCTTCTCCTGTCTGCCCTTCTTCCCAGGCACTTGCCCTGTACTTCCCCTCTCACACTTCAGCTTCCCTGCCTCATGTAACCCTGCTGAGGCTGACTGTAGGAGGCAGCTGTAACCCTTGGTAAAAGAGGAGGAATTATTGTCTTGTATGATGGGGAAATGAGTTCACCAGAGGAGGCCAGCTTAAGAGGTGAGCAGCCAGCTGGCCTGCTATTAATATGCCACCAACAGCCCAAGCCTAAATAAATTCCTGCACAGTGATGCAGCAGTGCCAGCACAGGCTGCTCTGCATTCCTGTGGGGGAATTTTGGTAGCTGAAGGTCCTGTCAGGGGGATATTTGAATTATAAAAACCGGTTAACACCGCAATGGTCCATGCAGACCTGCACCAGCTCTATAACTGGTGGAAGATCACACTGGAGATCAGGCCCAAGAAGGGGGTTAGGATCCGACAAGACCCAGTTCCACCAATCCCGCCCCCTCCCAGACCTGATTTGTCTACCCCTTTCTCAAAGTTACATCATCATCAAGTTTGCTTTGATGACATTATCAAGATGACATCATTGGAGGACTGGAACCCACCTGGACTGGAACTCCATCATTAGAGGACTGGAACCCAATGGAGACTGGAACTCCATTCCCACCCTTTGACCTAGATGGACAGATTTGACTGCCCAACCGCTAAGTGATCTTCAACTTGTGAGTTGTGATCCCAATGGGGTTGTGAGCCCTAATATGGGAGGTTGTAGCAGCTTCACGTGCACTTCTTTTAGAATGGCTGGAGGATCCTCCTGCGCAGGTTCAGCAGCCTACAAAGCTGATGGACCATCCTTTGCAAGGGGCCTTTGTCTCAGTAGTACCCAAAGTTAAAAGTAGAAAGATGGAAAAAAATAGGCAAGAAATGAAGAGGGGGACATAGCATTCATCACAGTGAGCATTAAAAGTGGCCACGTTTTATATTCTGAACCAAGAAATTATAAATTTCAGCAACTGCACTAGGTGCAAGAGAAATTCCAATCGAATAAAAGTGTCCAATTTATATGGGGTATTTCATGTCAACAGGAAAGGTACAGCTTTAGAAAGATATACGCAGGTAACCAGAAACACAGAATTTGTCCATTTCAGTGGGCATTTAATTCTTCTCCATAAGTTACCTCCAGGGAGGAATGAATACTTCAGTTACTACTGAGATACGTACAACATTATGAAGTTTCTATCATGCCAGTGGAAAATAGACCTTGGAGACTTTAACGTCTTAATTTCCGAACGCAATATTTTTCTAAATTAATACATCAAAATATCACCATTCTTAATGAAGGGTAGCTAAAAGGCATATGTTAGATTCCAGCAATCTTCGCTTCACTGCTAATTTATGTTGACAAAAATGCTAATTAAAATGAGTACAGCTTGGGTAACATCTTGAATGGTGACCTTTATTAGCTGCATTATTTGCAGTAAATTTTACACCAAGAAACGCTAATTGCAATCTTGTGTTGGGAAGAGTTTCTGCTGTATAATACCATATGTATGACAAGGAGAATGTTAAATAATAATAATATTTGGCACACATGAGCTATATAATAAACGAAGGCAAATCAATTAGCAGTTTTATTAGCCTTTAAATGTTGTAATAATTTTGACCTTTTCCTTGGGTTACAGAAGTTAAACATCCGATAAATGTTCATTCTTTTATCCTTTGGCAATCATTGGACTGGACTGCAGCGTCCTTTGGAAATTCTCCACAAAAGAGCATGATTGAAACCACTTGTAATGTGGTTATCGACTGTTGCAGGAAAGTTTATTGGTTTCAGTTCCTGGAAAAGAAGACAGCCAACTGACAACTGTGCCGATTCAGCAGATGCTGCAGAAATGATATTTGCTGTTGCCCTGTTTTTTGTGTCTGAGAAAACTCTGTTGGGAGTCATATGCTAGCAGCAAGATGGCTCTTAAAAGGAATGGGGTTCCTCATTCATCCCCAGAATGCTTCCTTAATGGGAAATAATTGATATTTTAACCCAATCCAGTGAATTATAGATCCACTGGATTCTTAGATCAAGAGTGCAATCCTAACCTGGAGTTAGGCCTGTACAAGGGAGGGCAGCAAAGTTTGGCCTGCAAAATGGACACTATAAAGTATGTTTGCACCACTCTCAGGGCGCAACCTTAATATGAAATTCGGCAGGCACAGTTAGGCCAGCAAAGCTTGGCTGATACAAGAGCCACTGTAAAGCCCGTTCGGACCACTCTTGAGTCAGGGAAGATGGTGCACATCTGTGTGCTGGCCTCTCTGACTCCGAGAGTCTCTGCACTCTCTGACTCCGAGAGGGGTCCAAACGTACTTTACTATGTCCCTTGTGCCAGCCAAACTTTGCTGGCCTAACTGTGCCGGCCTAACCTTCAAAGTGCCCAGCCCTGAATTCCTAAATAGTTGTTGGCCTTGATGGGTGTGTAAAAGAGAGAGAAGATGTTGCGTTGATAGTAGTGCTAAATAAAATACTCACAGAAAGCAGTTTATGCCAACATCTTTAGTTTATATCCATTTATACCCAAATAAAAAGCGTGTGTGTCATTCAAGGTGCTTAAATCACTTCTTCATCGAAAGCAGCAATGTCTCTGATAGGTTTGCTTAAAGTTTGGTGGGATGAAGCTATTTTTCAATCAGCCATAAATCCAAGCAATAAAACATAATTCATCCTTCAACCCAAACATTTAAAATATGAGCCCTTCTGCGGACTTGCCCAGAACAGAGATGCTCTCATTTAATCTATTTGCCATTTATAAAGCTGTTTGTTAATATTTTAGTGTATTTTAGAGATGCAACTATAGATTATATGATATGCCACTGGTGCCATATCTTCTGTCATTCTGTACTGAAATTACCTGAACATATTGAATAGCTAGAATAATGGGAGTGGCAAAATCTTAAAAACAGAAAAAGAAATTTTCTTTATATGACAGTAGGGGTTGCTTGGTTCATCTTTAAAATATTCATCATTGTAGTAATGCAAAATACATCTATATTAGATTGGCCTTTGCTCACAGAATTAAAATTGAAGGATTGATTCTGGATTGATACTGACAAATGGATCCTGAAATGTATAAATTCACTCCCTAGGCGGCAGATATTCTATGAAAACGTTGTCCATCTAAAGGAAAAAGCAGCAAAATGGCTAATTCTAGACTTATGTCTCCAATGTGAGGAGTTTTTGGAAATGCTTTTTTGGAAAGGCATCTATATGCAGGAACCCTAATGTTTGCAAACCGCTAATCCTAATCACAAAGATCAACCAGACCACATGGAAAGTGGCCATGTCAATAATACATATTCCTCATGCTAGCTGAAGGGGGATTCTAGGCAGTAATGGCATCTAAATGATTTAGCAACAGGTACTCACTTTTGATTGGCACTTGTGTCGGGGCCCGCCCACCGGAAGTGAGGTCATAGCCGGAACCCAGGAACCGCCCCCAGGAACCGCCGCGCCTCCTCGGTAGGCTGCGCGGCAGCCCGGGAGAAGACCCGGGAGTCCCAGGCCTTCTACCGGGCTGCCGCACGGGCTATCGATTCCACCCCCAGGAACTGCCGCACCTCCTCGGGAGGGAGCCCCAGGCAGCCTACCTGCTCACGCTGCTGCTGCCGTCGGTCTCCCTCGCTCTGCTGCCTGTCTGCCTGCCTGCCTCTGAGAACGTGCAGGCAACTCAAACATGCAGGCAATTCAAACGTTGCAGGGGGTGGAGTGGAGTGCCGACGGAGTCGACGAGTGGGCGGGCGAATGGGCGGGGCCAGCCCTAATCCTAGGAATGGGTATGCACGTACCCCCACGTACCTGCTACATGACATGTCTGATTCTAGGGGATATCCAGTAAGAATATCTCTATGGGCTGCTTCCTATCTGGATAAGATCCTGTCCTCTTACTATGGTAGGAGGTGTGGCTTTCTTTCATTCTTAGTGGGCAGCAACAGTGTTCTAACTGGTGGCTCCTACCTGCCCTGTTTTTCCTCCCATAGTGCCCAATCTTACAGCCGCCATGTCTCCCCAACTGAAAGTCCCCAGCTGTTGACTGGACTGATTCTAAAGGGCTTGGGCCCTAGCCCAAAGAAGATCCCAAGGATTAGCAGTAGGGCCAGTTGTCTAAGATGTCTTGTGTGGATGCCAACCTTGATAATGAACAGTGGAACTGATCAAATACTCCTTTGTGATCAAAGCAGTTAGTAGCTTACCCATGAGTTGATCTATGGGTTTGCATATTTCCCTTGGATAAAAAAAATCTGGTAAATTATTCAACTGTGTGCAGTGAAGATGCGTGCAGGCCCAAACTTAGGACTTACAATTCATGACATTAACCCATTATGTTAAAAGAAGCCTTAAGACCATTATTATACCATTGAAAAGGTTTGCTTGCTTTCTTTCATTTTGTTATTGTTGTTGTTCAGTCGCTAAGTCGTGTCCGACTCTTCACGACCCCATGGACCACAGCACGCCAGGCCTCCCTGTCCTCCACTAGCTTCCAGAGTTCACCCAATTTCATGCTCATCGCTTCGGTGACACTGTCTAACCATCTCATCCTCTGCCGCCCCCTTCTCCTTTTGCCTTCAATCTTTCCCAGCATGAGGGTCTTTTCTAAAGAGTCTTCTCTTCTTTCATTTTAGATGGCAATATTGCTTGCATACCTCCCTATGTCCAGAGGATGAAAATCAAAGGGATCCAAAGACTTCACTGAGAACACCTGATATGAATATAATTCATAAGACTTTTTGTCCTTGATATAATTGAATTACATTGTTAATAAATCCTTTCTTTTTTCTTCTTGCAGCTGTGAATGCCTGGCCCCCGGATGGTGATGAAGTGGAATGTTAAGTCTTTATAAGCTACCAGTGGGATATTCAAGCAAAGAAGAAGTGCTGCCTGTTCACTTAAACTTTTACTACCGCTTTATAATATGAGAGTGGATCAGAGTTAAAGCTATACATCATGGTGTCTCAGGCGGAATGAATACACAACTGATTATGCTCCTTGAATATATCATGCTGGTCCAAAGGTGCTACTTGGCCACCATTTTTTTTTTCAGCAGACAATTTGATGGACAACTGCACTTAAGTTTCTCCATGGGACGTTTTGTACATGGTCTCCGGACAGTTCATTAGCCAGTACAAAGTCGTTCTGATGTAATCATCAGAGTCTCTTTGTCTTGGTAGAAAAACAATCTGCAAACAGCTATTATACTATATAGTACACTAATGAGTGGAAAGTAAATTTGACAAAATAAGGTGGGTTTATCTGCTTAACCCTGTGGATAATTTGGATTTCGAAATTTATTCTGTAACGGGATTAAATTCTTAATGAAAGAAAAATGCCTCAGCAATATAACTCCGAAAAATACCACTGACAAATACGTTGATTCCCTGAAACCATACACCTGAATCTTTGCTGTATTTCATCTCTGAAAATGAGTGAATAAATGAATAAATACATTCATTCATATATCCAATTTGTATTTTCTTCTTTCAGGAAGTTGAGAGGATGATACTTCAAAAATATAAGACTCTCTCTCTCTCTCTCTCTCTCTCTCTCTCTCACACACACACACACACACACACACACACACACACACACAGACATACACACACACACACACACACACACACACACACACACACACACAAACATAGCCTAAACCAGTGACTCTCAAACATTTTAGCACCAGGACCCACTTTTTAGAATGACAATCTATCAGAACCTATCGGAAGTGATGTCATGGCCAGAAGTGACATCATCAAGCTGAAGAATTTTTAACACTCCCATAGTACAAAACCAAATTTAGTTAAGTAAGAGTGCAATCCTAAATTGGAATTAGGCCGGCATAAACTAAGCCAGCAAAGTTTGGCCAGCACAAGGGCCACCATAAAGTGTGTTTGGACCACTCTCAGGGAGGATGGCTCATTTCTGTGTGCTGGCCTCTCTAACTCTGAGAGTGGTCCAAACATACTTTAGCGTGTCCCTTGTGCCAGCCAAACTTTGCTGCCTTAGCTTATGCTGTCCTAACTCAGTTTAGGAGTGCGCCCTAAGTAAATCAAAAGTTTAAAATAAGTATAACAGCCCAATCCTGAACTGCCTGACTGCCCGGGAGTGCAGCAGCAGCTAAGCGGCTGCCAATGTATCCTGTGGCAGCCAGACAGCCCAGGGAGGCTCCGTGGGGAAAGGGGAAGTTTGTCACAGGCGATGGGTCTTCTTGCTCCTGTGCCGCTGAAACGAGGGCCTTCGAGTAAGGCTGCGTGGCCTTACTCTGAGGTTGGGAACCAGCAGTAAGAGTTCTGCCCCTGCTCCACCCCTCCCCCTGCCTAGAAATGGCCCCCCATTATGCCCCAAAAGGCCCTCCAGGGCACGTGTGGGCAGTGGCAACATGGCATCACCCCAGTGTCAGTGATAAGGGTTTACCGCTGGCATTGGAGGTGCTTTACAGCACCATGTGTGACAGTTGCTCGGGCGCTACAAGTGTACCCCCCCCACACACACACAGTAACAGGCTCTGGATTGGGCCCTAAAGTTGTTGTTGTTGTTTTTAAATTAAAGAATCACCCTCCTAACCCTCCCTAGCAGTTACTGATCTGCTTTTAAAATTTCCCCAGGCATCCCAAAGGCTGCAATGGGGAGTAGGCCCAATTAACTATCATTGTTAAAAGCATTTTCATTGTAGCCTGTTGAAAGGGCAGATCTGTAACGTTTCCCCAAATGCAGTCACATACTATGGTAGTATCAAGTCTAATATGTTAAACAAATAAAATGCACAGTGAAATGAATGGGGACCCACCTGATATTGGCTTGCCACCGACCTTGTGAGTTCGGACCCACAGTTTGAGAAACACTGGTCTAAACTGTTCAATTGTCAAAACTGTTCTACTCCATCATGTCAGCAGTTATTAGCAGAACCTTAATTGCCTTCATAGTCATTCTGTCAGACCCGTTTTTGCTTCTGAAGTGGTGCGGTGCAAAACCCTCATGACCGAATGATGAATGCTCGCATCATAGCATCTCTGGCCTTCAAGCCCATAATCTGGAGGCTGCTCTGCAATGACAGTCCTGCAAATAAATAAAAAAGCTTTATAAAGCTGTTATGAAATGCAAAAGAATTCATGCCGTTACAGTAAATGCCTTCAGTTCCTGAACATTAACTGCTCTTTTCAGCATAGCAACTGAAGTTCAGTATCTCACAGAGACTACATGACACAGCAACTCTCAGTTTATTAATGGTCAATCATCGTGCTCAGAGTAAAAAAAATAGCAAACACCTAGAGCTCAATCCTATGTTGATCTGCTCAGAAGTAAACCCTTGCGATTAATGCTCTCTTTTTCTTATATTGTTGCCTCTTGTGGGTATTTTGGGACATCACTCCCCAGAAGCTCCTGTGCAAGTTTAGCCTAAAAATCTGCTAGGGCCTCCTGCAAGTAGCACTTGTTTGAAACTCCACTACTAGCGAGTACATGGCTTTGTGGATTCAGACATTTCTTGATTGCCTGGAATGGATACCCTCCTCCAGGACTGGCAGGCATTTGCATTTGGGTGTGTGGGTGCTCCATGCAATATGGTGGCTGCTCCTCCTCCAGTGGAGAGGTCCATATCATCAGGATCAAGGAAAGGCATTTTCTTGGGTTCTGGCTAAAATTATGGGTCAGAGGGCAATTCAGTGGGCTGCAGTATATGGTATAGTTAGGTTAAATGGATAACTAAAAACCACAGAAGGGGTTGCTGGCTTGCTTTCCCTGCTGGTCATTACCTCATGCCAAATTCTTGAGGAAGCTCTCCTTCCCTACCTCTTTGGAACAGCTGCTTGTCTTCACGCTAGTCTCCTGTGGCCGTCCAGAGTGAGGTCACTGCCGCCACCACTGGCATATTTCATAGCCCACCTGACTTCCTCTGGCTCCAGTCTTCCCCTTGAACTCCTTCTCTATGCTTCTTTGACTGCTGAGATCCTTCCTTCTCCTCCTCCTCCTCCTCCTCCTTTTACACTTCTCACTTTATGCTGTGACTTACTTAGAGATGGTTGAAAACAGTTTTATGTTTTCACAGATTCTGTTTTTTTTATTTGTTTACAAAAAATGAGAAGTGCAGAAAGTGGTGTTAGGTGTTTTTAATTTTGTTAGCACCATTTTCACCCACCTATACTATCAGTCCAATCTGGCTCCCATAGGAGAAGTGGTAGCAAAATGGCTACCACTGCATCCCATGGGATCCACTGCAGCAGCCGGGGTCTCCTCAGGGGAAGGGGATAAACATCCCCTCCCCTCCCCCTGGGAAAGCCCTGACCTCTGCAGTGGGACTTGTATTTTGCCAGCAGACACTGGAGCAGCCCCGTGCCAGGCTGTTCGGCCTGAAGAAGGGCATAGGATCCGGTGGTGGCTTCTACCACTGTGTTCCTCTCCCCTGGACAGGCCCAATTCTCCCCTTCCCTGCCCAACGTACACCACACCCCGCCTCTCCCCCCACCCCAACTCCACTTACCAGCTGCTGACATGGCTGGACCACTGGTAGCCCTTTCTCTTGGCACTGAGGCCGGGTGCTAACTAGCACCAGCCCGATGCCAGCACTCCCTCCTCCCGTGGTGTCATGGCATGTTCGCAACATTTTTAGCTGGTGGAATGCATGTACCATCATGTTGGGCTTCCGGATTGAGCCCTATGTCTTTCTCAGTTCCAGACTTCAGTTTTTTAAATTTTGTTTTCAGTTCAGTGCTTTTTCATAATATTTTGTCCTAATCTTGCCTTTCTGTCAGGGATGTTTCATGGTTGTGTAATTGCTGCAGTCCAAGAATGCCAGTTTGCATTCCAGGAGTGTCATTTGATTATGTCACTAATGATGACACTTCCTGCTATGACACTTCCTGTCACTTCCGGCTATGACATCACTTCCAGGTTAATGGCGTCATGAGTATCATTCTAAAAAGTGGGTCCTAATCTAGACCATTTGAGAATGACTGTTCTTAAAGCGCAAGTTAGGCCGGTGAAGTTAGGACAGCAAAGTTTGGCTGGCACAAGGGCCATCATATTGTATGTTTGGACCACTGTTAGAGTCAGAGAGGAGTCACATTTGTGTGCTGACCTCTCTCACCCCAAGAGTGGTCCAAACATACATTATGGTGTCCCTTGTGCTGGCCAAATTTTGCTGGCCTAACTGTGCCAACATAACTCCAGATTAGGATTGCGGTCTAAATCATATAATTCAAGACTAACTTCTGGCATAATATGGTAGGGGAGTTGATTATTTTCTCTCTGCATCTTATCTCTGGGGGAATAAAGCTCCATCAGTGGCCAATTTCCTCTGCTTGTTTAGCTCACCATTAATCTATACTGTCTGGCTGCTTAAAACAGAATAATTATCTGTGAAACAGGTCTTAGGTTAAATTATAATCAACTTTCAAGAAGCTGCCATCTCCATGCAATGAATTAGGTGCCCCAAATCAGCTGGCTGAAACCCAAAATATCAGGGGGGGGAGGGCAGGCTGCCTTCATTCAACTGCAAGAGATCAAATTCCAGGACTAACGTGGCAGTGCTCCTCAAAGAACAGAAGTCTGATCATTAATGCAATGGATTTCATGCCAAAACAAGGCTAGGGCCTGTAGCCAGTTCAACAGCTGGCCTTTGCGCAACTCCGATGCATCTGTTTCAGCACATTAGTGACTTGACTAAGTGCTTCTGTCTATCTGAAGCCATCCAGAGAAAGATTGGGATTGATTGGCCACCTTAGGAAAGGTCAATTCATTGTAGAAAGATGAGAGATCACTGTGAATTAGGGCGAAAATATGTGTTGAAGCAAGTTCTCGAACCCAACTAACTTGAAAAGTCTTGCAGAAATTTTAATTTCTTTCAATATTTCATCATGTAACAGAACACACGTTTGTGTGTGTTCTTTACTTGGTTTAGTGACTTAGGGCGCAATCCTAAGCAGCATCAGACTGGCAAGGCCAACGGGCCAGCGCCATATCCTAGTGCTGCTTAGGACAGGCTGGAGCCTCCCCACGGCAAGGGAGCATTCATTCCTACTAAATAGCGGGCACAAATCCGAAGAGGCCGCACAGCCTGAATCAGGGCCGCACGGCCTCCCAAACGGGTCTAGGACCGACCCAGGTCCCTCCCTCCTCCCTCCTTCCTCCCACCAATCCCTGGGCAGCCCTGTCATGGCGCCTGCTTGCATTGGCCGGCTTCTGTTGCCTTAGTGCAACAGTCCTGCATCGGTGCTAAGGGCACAGCGTCAACGCAACCCTGTTACACCAACGCTGCGCAGAGGTTAGGATTGTGCTGCCCAGCACTTCAGTGGTTTAGTGCAATCCTAAACTGGAGTTAGGCCAGTGTAAGCTAAACCAGCAAAGTTTGGCCAGCACAAGGGCCACCATAAGTGTGTTTGGACCAGTGTAGTCATGCACCCGGTTCTCACCGGTTCCCGAGAACCTGTTTCTAAATGAGCTGGCCCTGCCCACGGCAGCTGGCCCGCCAGTGCTGTCATGCAGCTGGAACGGCGTTCTGGTTGTTACAATTAGTGGACTCTGCCCACTTAACTCATTGCTGGCTCCTTGTTTTTTTTGCTTCGGGTTTTTTTTTGCTCCATTTTTTTTGCTTTGCACTTCGTGTTGGTGTGTGTTTTTTTTGCTTTGCACTTCGTGGGTTTTTTGTGTGTGGCTCCGTTTGTTAATTGGACCAGAAAACAGGGCCATTTCCCGCCCATTTGAATTTGAATTTCAATTGCAAGCAGAGGCAAATCTAAGGGAGGGCAAAGCTCTTAAGTTTTGAAAGAAGCCTTACCTTGCAGTGGAATCACTCCTCTCCTGCACCATTTTAGCCAATCCTCACAGGGAAAAGCAACATCTTGGTGTTGCTTACTGGCTACAGCAGCAAGGGAGAGGAGGGATTTACATGACAGGGTAAGGCTTCTTGCAACACTTAGAGTTTTGCCCTCCCTGTAGAGAGGAGCCGTGGTGACATGGAGGGGAAAGGCACCAGAACGTGCATTCCAGAACCTAACCTTAGGGCTGGCTCCGCCCACTCATCGCTGGCTTTGTTTTTTGTTGTTGTTTGCTCCGTCCCCCAGCCTCTCTGTTAAGTGCTCCTAGAAATGCAGACCTCTCTCCCCCCCTTGCAGGATCGCCCCCCCAGCCTCTCTGTTAAGTGCTCCTAGAAATGCAGACCTCCCTCTCCCCCTTGCAGGATCGCCCCCCCAGCCTCTCCTTTAAGTGCTCCTAGAAATGCCTTTCCTTTCAGACTTCCCTTGCAGGATCGTTGTGCATGAAGAGATTTTGTGTGAGCACAGAGCTTAGCATTGCTGCACTTCCTTGTAGCCTGCAATTCACTATATTGATCTTTGTGGAAGTTGATTTTCCCTGTGTTTGGAACTGTGGTGAGTTCTCTAGAAAAGTGTAAAGGGAAGATGTACACGTAGTTGTTGTTCTTTGTGGGTGTCATGAAATTGTGGTCTTATGTGAACCTGGTTAGTTGGGAGAGAACTACTCAAGTGTAAATGGCTCAGGTGGGGGTGATTAGTTCATTGATATAAAGTTAAAAGCCTCAGGGAACAGACCCCTTTGGCTGCTCTCAGGGAAGGTTAGCCTCACTATGTGCTGTGGAAGCTGGTTGTAGTCAGTCAGTCAGTAAGGTAAAAATCCTATAGGATTTTTTGTTGTTGTTTTTGTCCTTTGAGTTCCTCTCAGTTAAGTTATAAACAAAGGGGTTGATTATTGTCATTTTAATATTCAGGTTTTATGGTACAGAGCCTCTGTAGTTTATTTATAACTCTTAATATATGTCAATAAAATTGGGTTTTTTACTTCTGTTATTTGGCTTTCTTTTAAGAGGGATTTTTGCCCAGGAGCTCCCTTTGTTGTGTTGAGCCTGGGCTGGTAGCAGCAGCAGCTACACCTGAGGAGGGGAGTTACACCCCCCCCCCTCAATAGGTTAACTAGATTTCCTCCCACAAGGTTTGTTGCTTTTATTGCTGGAATCTTAAATGATGTGGGTACTACTTTAAAGCAACATTATTTGACATAGTGAAGCACGAGATTTCTCCTGTCTCTCTTGAGAAGCAAGAAATTTCTTGTGAATATGAGACATAGTCTGTGACCATTCATAGTTCTACTAAAATGACATGCAGCATCCTGTTGGTCTGGATGGCATAAAATGAAGCTTGAACTGGGGATACTGTGGACTAGTAACTTGCAAAGTGGATCACTATATGATGTAAATCCAAGTAGGAATCATAGTTCAGTATGATGGTTTCTGTGAATTAAGCTGTTGTTAAAGGCTGGTTTTCCCTCCTGCCAACTCTAAAGTTTGCACAGCGTTGATTACCCAGTGCAGTTATTTACAGGTGATAATTATTATTAATTGGGCATGATCCAGTGTAATTTAAGTGCTTTTACATTGCATTGATTTTGAGTAGTCAAACATGTGCTTAACTCTCCCTCCAGTTGAAATCCCTAAGACATAAAGACTGATCTAAACTGTTTACTCAGAAGTCAGCCCCATTATTTTCAGTTGGATCTTCCAAAAAGACAGGCTTATACTTGCAGACTTATGCATATATTGCTGAATGGCTTACTCTTTAGAAAGTGTGTTTAGAATTTCAGCCTTGAGAACTATTGGCTGAATTCTGCCCATAATTGTAAAGATTATCCTATTTTCCTGTGTCATTGCATTCCTCCTACCTCCAAATCACTGACAGTATGATGGGTTTAGAAGACCTTGTGTACATTCTGAGAACTCTTTAGAGTATGGTCAGGCACACACAGCCCAAAAGAATTGGATTGGGAAGAGCTGATGTCCCCCTTCTCAGGCCTTCTTAACATGCTCTGAGAGTGATCTGGAATAGTTTGGGAATTGTTGGGTCTGCTTGACGACCTCACTTCCTGCCATGACATCACTTCCGGTGGGCGGACCCCAACAAGTGCCAATCAAAAGTGAGTTCCTGTTCCTAAATCATTTGAATGACACCACTGCTTATGATGTCACTTCCGGTGGGCGGACCCCAACAAGTGCCAATCAAAGTGAGAACCTGTTTCTAAATCATTTGAATGACACCACTGGTTTGGACCACTCTCGGAGTCAGGGAAGATGGTTCACGTCTATGTGCTGGCCTCTCTGACTCTGAAAGTGGTCCAAACATACGTTACCATGTCCCTTGTGCTGGCCAAATGTTGCTGGTTTAGCTTATGCCGGCCTAACTCAGTTTAGGATTGTGCCCTTAAAAGAACCAGGAACAACAGACTCTCTGACTTTGGCATGTGAATAACCAGTGTTATGGCCTTAATAATTATGAATAAGGTATGAGACTGACTGTGCAATCCTGGCAAGGGCATACCCCAGCACAGCGACTGCTGAGCCAGCCTAGGATGTTGCAAAAGAACCATAATGTGCTTTGCGATGCCCTGAGAGTAAGGAGAGCTGGCGGGAAGGCCTGTGCTGCCCTGCTGCTGCTGGATGCAAATGGAGTGCCTGGAGGAACAGACAAGCTCCCACCTGGCAGCATAGGGGCACAGGGTGGACGGAATAGGGGTGAGAAGGGGATGTAATGGGGTGGGGTGGGCAGGGAGGGGGTGGATCAGACCTGGGAGGGGAGTAGGTTGATGCAGTGATGTCATGCAGGGGGTACGCGGGGGTACGCGAGTACCGGTTTCTAGGATTACGGCTGGCCCTGCCCATTCACCCGCCCACCTGTCGACTCCGCCCCCTGCAACGTTTGAATTTCCTGCACGTTCTCAGAGCCAGGCAGGCAGGCATGCAGTGAGCGGAGCCTTGCCTGGCCTTGTCACTGAAAAATGAGCTGCTCTGGGGTTTTGGAACTGTTGGGTCACTTTAACATGATGCCAGACCTCCTTAACATGTTCTGGGGGTGCTATGGAATACTGTTGCAACTGTTGGATCAGTTTAAAATTGTCTGAGGCCTCAAAAAGGGCTTTTTTCATGTCACTTCCTGCCATGACATCACTTCCAGCTTATGACGTCACTTCCGGTGGGCGGGTCCTGACACATGCCAATCAAAAGTGAGTACCTGTTCTTAAATCATTTAGATGACACCACTGGGTTGATGGCAGCAGTGCACGCCATATCCTATTCTCCCTCCCTGGCTTTAAAGCCAAACACAAGGCTTCTTGGACTTGCGCCAGCTATTTCACTGGTGAAGGTCTAGGTAGCCCTACTGTGCAGGCAGGGGCTTTACTGGGGAAAAGGGGACAAGTGTTCCCTAACTCATAGAGAACTACAGCTTGCTCTTTCCCAGCACTGGATACAGCTTGGACTGAGCAGCCCCGCTGCTCTGACATAGGTTAGGATTGGGCTGTAAATCTGCTAAAAGCGTCTATAAGAGTTTAAAGTGTGCCCCCTGTTGGTAGGGCTGTATCAGACATGAGGGCTGCCCAATCCAATGTAGCATCCCTGGACACTGATGCAACCACACCAATGTGTGTGAGAGTTTCAAGCCTTGGAGGCATCATCAAGATACGGGAATATTAGTTCTCTTTCTCTGGGGCAAACTTTCACTGCCCCATGGGGTCTACTCAGATCTGTTCCAGCTACGTTGCAGGCGCAAGTCAGAGTGGATTCTGGTAGGTGGTAAGAATCTGGAAAAGGAGTAGGATATTGGTGCAGCTACTGCCACTGATAACTGCAGCATCCTGCCCTCGACATGCAGGCCACAAAACAGCAAACGGCCAACTTAAAAAAAAGTCTTAATTTTACAGTCATTTTTAATACCTCTTTTTATTAGAATGAAAAAAAATATGTAATAAAGCCTTTACTAGGCAAGAGAAGCAACTACCTTTTTTCTTGAAAATATATTACAATGAAATAAAGGTAATTAGCTTTTTATGCTTTAGAGGGAAAATATACTTAAATTGTACGCATTTCTCTCCAAAGATTAATATCAAATAGCCATGACATAAAATGAGAAATATCTCTCTGGTGCTTTATAACTGCAACCTGAATGCGTTTATTGATTCTCCTTCAAGCTGGAATATTATTTAACTGGTTTTAAGACATGTCTGTTTCAAATAAAATATTCAGTGAAGACCTTCCTTCCACCCAGGTTGTAGCTGATTATGAGAGAACAGCCTGATGAGATTTTCTGCAAGTGATATAAAGAAAGGTCTCACATTGTTTTGGACCTGTATTGGCAGTTTGGAATACGGGGAGAATATATACTGACCTTATCATCTTATCCATAACTTTATTCCTAGCCTTGGACACAATATGAACTCCTTCCTTCCATAACATGACTGATGAAGAACAAGGTGAAATAATTCGGCTAAGTCCAAGCTTTTGACTGGTCACAAGTCTGGAAGCCGAGTAAAAAATCACTTTATGTGGTGATTGATTGGATGGTAGAATAGCATAAGGCGTCCTGCAAACACTCTGCACATGCCCATTGCCTCACCAATCCGCCACCCAGCTCTAGATTGTACCAGCTGCCACAATCTACTTCCCTCTTGTTTCCCATTTGAAAGGAAAACCAGCAGCAAGCAGTGACTCCATGCAGTAGCATAGCCTGAGGGGGTGTGGCATAAGTACTGCAGGTGCTGCAAAGTGTCTTATAAGTGCCCCCTCCCACTTGCCTTTGGAGCCATTTCAGGCAGCAAAGGCAATCTATGTTGCCATCATTACTCAGAATGGTTCTGATGGTGAGTGGGAGGGGCCACTTTCAAGGCACTTTGTGGCACCTGCAGTACTTAGCACGTTACTCCTTCTCTAACATCACTTCTGACTCCATGCCAAACTTTGCTGGCCTAACTGTGCCAGCCTAAGAGCACAATCCTAACCTGGAGTTAGGCTGGCACAGTTAGGCCAGCAAAGTTTGGCTGGCACGAGGGCCACCATAAAGTATGTTTGGACCACTCTTGGTGTCAGAGAGGCCAGCACACAGCTGTGCGCCATCCGCCCTGACTCTGAGAGTGGTCCAAATGTGCTTTATGGTGGTCCTTGTGCCGGCCAAACTTTGCTGGCCTAACTTGTGCTGGCCTAACTCCAGGTTAGGATTGTGCTCTATAAGGCTTCTTTTCACTGGTTGCCCTGGCCTTTTTAACAGGGAACATAATAGAACCAGAGAGATTGGTGCCTGCTGGGCCTGTGCTGGAAGAGGAGGAGGTGGAGGAAAAAGAATTAAGCTGGGAGCATGAGGTTACAGCATGTGTGAATGCACATCCCGCTCCCCTAATGTGGGTAACAAAAACCCGCCACCTCAGGCCCAATGTGGACTTGGGCCAGAGCTGATTCAAGGAGAAAATTGTTAATTTAGGATGCTGATAGTGCCCTAAATGTTAATTTAAATTAAATTTGTCCTTTTCCAAAGAAAGGAAAAGATGAAACCAGTTGTAATTTACCTTTTGGGGAGCAACAAGAGAAGAGAATTAAAAATAGATTTTTGATTGCCTGCCAAGGGCAGAATTTAAGTGGGCCTTATAAATCTGTAAGGTGTTGTCGTGCTCTCTGTGTGGAGGGTTTGGAAGAAAAAAAAACTGAACCTCTTAATTTGAAGAGCATGTCAGCTTTCCAGTCAAAGAATTGATTATTCTTCGGTTATGACCTCAGGTAACATGTGATTATAAGAAATTTAAGT
This sequence comes from Lerista edwardsae, assembly GCA_029204185.1. Classification (NCBI taxonomy): domain Eukaryota; kingdom Metazoa; phylum Chordata; class Lepidosauria; order Squamata; family Scincidae; genus Lerista; species Lerista edwardsae. The sequence goes on from JAJKFI010000031.1 coordinate 1,825,547, forward strand.
TCCTCCGAATGATTTAACAGCAGCAGTTTTCAGGTGACAAGTAAAATTAATGGCCCAATCCTATCCTTGGCAGGCCTGCGGGGTGAGTGGCACCAGCGCAGCTTCTGCTGCATCCCACATGCTGGCTGCAGCCTTAGAAGGAAAGAATGTATTGACTTCCCACTTCTACCACTCCCTGGTCCGCAATGGGCCTACTCAGATCTATGCCAGCTCTATCTGTTGCAGGGGAGGTTCTATGGGCTGCTGACACCTGTGCATGACCTCCCAGCATTTATACTGGTGGCAGCTCGACTCCCAAGAGATGTGATCTTTTTGTCGCCATATGAAGGTCTTCCTGCTCCGACAACCTTTTAACATCTCCGCTTTGCATCTCAGAGCACAATCAGTGATGTCATGCAGGGGGAACACGGGGGAACTCAGTTCCACTAGTTAAAATTAGGGCTGACTCCGCCCACTTCACTCTCCCTCCCCCCCTCCCAATTCCTCTGCAAAGAGCTTTTCTTCTTGGTTGGCTGGCACTCAGAGGGTTAAAGGGAGAGACTCCGGATTCCTAGGGGGGCGAAGGCAGTGATGTCATTCAGGGGGAACGGACCAGAACGGGCGTTCCGGATCCTAACAGGCTCCGTGGCTGGTTCCGGGTTCCCGACAAGTGCCAATCAAAAGTGAGTTCCTGTTCCTAAATCATTTGAATGACACCACTGAGCACAATCCTATACCCCCGTTGCTCTGGTGCTAAGCTCTTGCGCTGGCTGAACACTGTAGCAAATGTGCTGTCAAGTGCGTCCACGTCGGTGCTATGGTGCTGGACCAGTGCAAGCATTGCCGTGCACCACTCAAGCATCAGCATTGCTCGGTCGGCGCAGGGCCACCACAAGGGTGTTCCAGAAGTGTTCCGTGGGCATAACTGGGTGGCACAGTGGGTGGAGACGGGGGGGGGGTTGTGATGCAAGATGGCCGTAGGGCTGTATCCTAATCCCATCCCCAGCCAGGGCAGCCCCTGTTCGAGCCACTCTTGTCCACATTCCTCTGCGCCTGCAAAACAGGAAGCACAGATCAGAGCAGACCCACAGGGGCGACCGGGGCTTATGAGGGTACAAGAGGAAAACCTCCCCTTGTCTTGCATGTTGCTGCTGCTGCCTCCTACTGGGCTTTAGGATACAGTCCTGTTATGTTGGCCTTACTGTGTTGGCCTTACTTAGGATTGCGCTGTCAATCTTTGTCACATTGAAACAGCTAAAATGATGTTTTCTCCACTGTTATTGGTGTGTTGCTCTAATGTGTTTTTATCTGGTACTTTTACTGGTCCTGTGATTAGTTTTGCTTTACAGTTTTTTTTTTTTTGGCATACATTTATATTACTTTAGTGTCTTTTATCTCGTGTTGTTAGCCACCTAAAGGTAGAATATGAATAACAGCGCGGAAGTATTGTTGCCATAATTTGCTTATGGACTTTCCAGGGCAGCTCTGGGAAACAGAATAATGAACTAAATGTACTTTGGTCTGAACTTGTGGAATGTTCTTATATCCTGAAGACAAATTTTCCAGTAAAGGCAACATACCTGTCTCAGCAGCACTCCTCCCCGTGATTGCTAACTTGGATTTTTATTTCCCCAAAAGATCGCCAAGTGATGTTACCTCAGGTATTTAGCATCACTCTGAGGGAAGTTCTGGAAAAAAAATAGAGGTCTCCACTGGTGATTTATCAGTCAGTTATGGAAACTTCCACTGGGAGTGGTCATTTTTGCTCAGGACCCACCCCCTCTCTAGGATGATGCTATATTGTGATGTAATATTGCTGGGGGAGCGAATGTTTCTGGGGGAAGTGGTAGCAGCCACTGCTGTCCGCAGAATAGGCAGCAGCAAAGATAAACAGCTACCCCTCCAAGCCCAGCAACTCAAGCCAAAGGTTATCATGTGAAAGTTTTTTGCTCAGCCCTGTGTAACATATGTTACAAGTGTCATAGCTACACTAATTGCACAAAAACGTGCATGTTAAATCAATTGTGTGATTACTACTTTGCATAATAGTCTGGCATTCATGAAGAATGTACAATTGGAAGTGGTCCGATTTCAAAAGGTTCATAAGCGCAGATTCAAAAAGGCTCAAGAGTCTTTCTTCTACTATCTGCTTGACTTTCAGCATTGATTTTCCTCATGGCAGGACTTCTTTTATGATCGAGGGAAATGGCTGTATCCGGGAAGGAACACAGTGCTATAAACAGCATGAGACTGTCTGCCTTCCCAAAAAAGAAGAAAAGAGGTATGACCTGCTAAAGTGATTTTGAGTTGCTCAAACTAAAGTCTGCCTTATTTATCCACAAAAACATACTTTGGTTTTTCCACCCCTGAATCTTTTATATTTGGACTATTTACCAAATAAATGAGGCAAATTGTTTTACTTTCAGTCGTGTGTATTACGCTGCCATAAAAAACCCCACGTGTTGTCCCCCAAAGTGGAATGCAAATTATGATTTTAGCTAATCACATGGAACAGCAAGTTTTAAAGTATGATGACGTTTGAAGTTTATTTAAATAGCCATCAATTCTAGTAGTGTGCCATTCTTGTGAAATGGGACCAAAGGGAGGACAGGGGATCCCCAACATTGTTTTGGATCTGGCATTTAACATCAGCAGCGTCTTATCATGTGGTTTTCTGCCGGTGCCATGTTTAAACCTTACTCCAGGGTAAGGGGGCATTCCAACTATATCAGATCAAAACTGAATGAGGCTTATCCCAGGATAAGGGGACACATAGAAGATAAGTTGCATGCTCACAATGTCTCAGCTTGTGTGCATGCATGCGCATGTGCATGCATGTGTATATGCAGGGCCTCAGGGTGTTCAAAGTTTCTTTTGGGGTATGTTCCTACAGAGGAGAGAAGCTGGTGGAATGGGGGCAGAGAGAGTGCAAAAGAGGCAGAGAAAGGATGGTGACAGCCAGAAAGGTCTCTGGAGCCCAGTTCTACCAGGTTTCTCAATGTGGAGTCCAGGTCTACCTACCTGGCCTTCACTCTCCCCAAGGCCAGCTGAAATTCCAGGATATTTTCAGCTCCTGTCCTTTAGCAACCAGGCCCCCTTTTTGACCCTGGACACAGCTCAAAATTTATCCCCAGCAACATCCTCTTGGTGGTGAAAGACACCCACACCCACAGAGAGAGAGAGAGAGAGAGAGAGGGAGAGAGGGAGAGAGAGGGGGGGAGGGAGGGAGGGGAGGGGAGGGTCTCACATACACACAGCATAGGAAGGATGCTTAGAGGTAGGATGTGATCCATGCACTGAATCTCATTCCTTCAAAGCACATCCATAGTTCCTGCGGAGTGTCTCATGTACTTCTCTGCTGTATGGCTTATATTGCATTTCATGCCCTCTACAGGAAGTGGGGTAAAAAAACAAACACTTCAAGTTGGATGTAAAAGGGGCTGCAATTCTGTTTACAATATAGTTTCAATGAGATCATCTCCCTGTAAGCTGCCTGGCCACCAATGGGTTTCCTGAAACCTACCCCAGCTGTTTAACTTGGGGGCATATCAGGGAAAAGCTGGGTTGGAGCTTGGCATGCACCACTGCCACGATGATCCTGCCCCCCCGCCCTGAACCGCCTCCAGTCTGGCTTATTCTCTGCCCCGAACAGCCCACTTCAACCCCACCACTGCCTTACTTCCTCCCATGCAGGCAGTGTGAGCCACAGGCACAAAAACGGAGCCTTCCGCCATTTGCACCAGCAGCTCTGAAGCTCAACGGCAGTATGGCTTTCACACCATCAGAACGGGGCTGAGGACGACGGATCCCAAGTCAGTCGCTTAATTTCAACTTGCAAACCTTCGATTTCTTCAGTGTTTAAGAAAATTTACTTTCAGCTTTTCTCTCCTTAAAGGGGTTGCTTCCTTCCAATCCTCAACTCTGATCATGTACTACAGGCCCCATTTCCGATGTTCCTCTTCACTGACAAAAGTACCGTTTCTAAAATGAAGTACTCATGGTGATCAGACTTAAATCATTCCTAACTCAGCCTTTGACATTGCTAAGGCTCACCCTGTACTTTTCCTTTAAAATTGGGTATTGTATCTTTGACTTGGTTCCACTTTCATCAAAGACTTTCTGTCCATCCAAATTATCCTTTTAGTCTCTTTCACGGCTTCCTGAAATTGAATCTCTAGTCAGTGCCAGTGCTATCATTAGGCCAACCAGTCAGCCACCGAGGGCATGGACTTTAGAGGTGTACAGAGCTGCAAGTGAGGAGCAAAATAGGCTGGCATCAGCCCTGTCTCTACTAGCTCTCCTTTCTCAATACCTTGTTTCGGCATTCTGTTCCAAGACTGAACCGTGCAATTTGATCTTTTTGTGCCAATAATGTGCATAGTCCCTGATTTTCTAAGAGCGCAATCCCAACCTGAAGTTAGACCGGCACAGTTAGGCCAGGAAAGTTTGGCTGGCACACAGGCCACCATAAAGCATGTTTGGACCACTCTCGAAGTCAGGGAGGATGGTGCATGTACTTTACAGCACTTTACAGTGTCCCTTGTATCAGCCAAACTTTGCTGGCCCATCTGTGCTGGCCTAACTCCAGGTTAGGATTGTGCTCTAAATCTCTTTGATCAGCACTATTCAAATTCTGCCCTAGATGCTTTAACAGAACTCAGGGACTTTTAGCTGTAATCTCATGGTAATCTTTCCCCCCCCCCAAGTACCTAGAGTCACAAATCTCACTCAGTTGCTCTGGGTGAAGTAAAAGAAAGCCATCCTTCCAGTTCCATTTGCTGTCTATCTGATTCACTGCCATAATACTTCTGATCAATTTAGTCTTTGGCAAGATCCTTCAGGCAGGTCTTGGAGAAGACTCTATCCTCAGCAGCTTTGTAGATTTGTCTCTCAGAGAATTAAAATGCTCCTCACTTGCCTGGTCTGGTTTATACTCCAGAACAAGAGGATGAATTAAGAAAACAACAGTACCGTTTTGTAGCTCTTTCATAGGTAGAGGTGTTAGAACATAGTAAATGTGAAATAATGTGAAAATGGCCTTAAAAGTGAAATTAAGCAACATTCAGGAATATCGTTAAATGACACATTTTAACCTCTCTTGGCACCACTCTCTCCTTCCTTGCCTTTTTAATTATAATTTTATTGCTTTGAATGTGGCCCTCAGAGCTGCTCCAATGGATCCGAGGGCCAGTGCCTGTCTGTTTGGGCAACAGGGTCAGCTTCAGGTGGAGAACCTGACCCAGAAGTTGGGTTACCAGATGCAAACTGGGACAGAGCGCCTCTACCTTTAACCATTGTATAGAAGGGAGAATTTGGGCAGGTGCAGCTTTTGAAACCCTTCCATGATGAGCTGCACTTGCCCAAAGTCCCTCTTCTATACAGTGGTGAAAGGTAGAGGTGCTCTGTCCCAGTTTGCATCTGGTAACCCTACCCAGAAGGCCTTCTTTACTCCCCACCCACCCCCACCATGCTGTGTGCCAGAATAAAGATACCTGGTTTGCAAAGGAAAGGGCAGTCCCATGATCCACGTGGTCGCTGCTGCCGCCTGCAATCATCTCATTGTTTCCTTGCCCCACCAGGCCAAGATCAGAGACCCCCCTACTGGCATCAGCCCTGCTGGGGAAAAGAGGAAAGGCGGGTCTCTCTACTAAGCAGGTCTTTCTTCCCAATACGCTTTGAAGGGGAGTGGCTTAATAGGGGGCAAGGACACAATGGGAAAGAATTAGAATCACTGCCTCTGATCAAGACCGGAGCTCCCCTCACTGTCACTGCTTCAAAAGAAAACATGGTATACTTTTCCATGATACTTTTCGGATACTTTTCGTATCTATTTTCATTCTTAAAAGTTCCCTCCCTTGTGTGGCCCATGGCAATCTCCAAGAGCCCCGAAGGGTACCCTATTTTACCATAATAGGTTAAAAACCAACTATTGCGTGTATTTTATCATTTATATATCCTTTGTATTTTCAAATGTTTGCCCTTCGGGGAAAAAGGCAGGGTACAAATCCAATCAAACCAAACACCAGTGGCACATGGACTGCAGTGCTCCTGCATGTCCAGCGTAATCCAAAGCCTGCCCAGCAAGGGAGGGAGGAGAAATGGTGCAACCTGAGATGTGCCACACCAACATAGCTCACCCAACGACCTCACCAGCATCTCTAGGGACTACCATGCCATCCAGAAGCCTGCACCAGGCTGAAGCAGCATTTCCATGCGGTTCACATGTGTGATGACTATCCAACATTGGATGCCAGGCAACTACTGTTCATGTGGTTGGGTTTGTGTGCTTTGTATGTGTACAGCAACCATTTCTGGACTGTCATCATGCATTTCATGCCTTGGTCACAGGGCTGTTGTGGCACCACTGCTGTGGCCCAGGGTGAATGATATTATGGTCCCTAGGGCCACTGGTAGGGTTGCTGAACAGGTTGTGGCAGCATGGTTTGGCTCAGGCTGCATCGTTCTTCCTCCCCCACATCCACATTGCTGGGCAGGCTTTGGGATATGGCAGACATTGCATTGATGTCCATGCGCCATCTGTGTGGTGTCTGAATAGGGTTGGGCCATTATTTTTCAACAGTCCTAGTGGGATCAAGCCAGAAGATTCTTGTGTTGAGGCAGACCATACCAACTTCCAGAAGAGTGGCTATTTTAGATTGCAATTCAATGCACACTTTCCTGGGATAGAAGGCACATTGAACACTGTGGGACCTATTTCTATGTAGACAAGGAACTGAGAGCACAATCATAACCTGGAGTGTGGCTCCCAGCACAGTTAGCCCAGCAAAGTTTGGCTGGCACAAGAGACACCATAAAGTATGTTTGGACCACTCTCAGAGTCAGAGAGGCTAGCACACAGACGTGCACCATCTTCCCTGTCTCTGAGAATGGTCCAAACACGCTTTACTGTGGCCCTGGTGCTGGCCAAGCTTTGCTGGCCTAACTGTGCTGGCCTAACTCCAGGTTAGGATTGGGCTCTGAGTTGCATTGTTAGTCTATTTCAGCAAAAGCAAAAAAAAAAAATGTCTTGAAGCACCTGAGGCTATAACTCTATAATCTACCCTATACTCTATAAGAGCTACAATACTATAACTTTCTGGGAGTAATCCCCATTGACTACAGGGGCACTTACTTCTGAGTAAATGTGCATAGGCTTTCACCAGCATAAACTTATTTTAGCATAAGCTTCCATGGAATACGACAGGAATGTGCAGTCATATAACTGACAAAGGGGACCAAAGCCCACCAAAGAGTACACTGAAATAAATTGGTTTGCTGGTGTGTATGTTTTTGTGTACTTTCTTCCTCTAACTCAGTGGTTCCCAAAGTGTGCGTTGAGATCCACCAGTGGGTCATGGTGGGTCTTGGTGGGTTTTTGGTGGGTCATGGTGGGTTTTTGGTGGGTCGCAAAACTGACAAGGTAATAGCTGGCAAGGAAAATGTATTGATCTCTATGGGAAGTGAAGCTGAGCTGCATGTGCACATTTACTCATGAGCATGTGAATGCGCCTTGGCTCATATTGAAGGCCAGGCAAAGCAGGTCACCAGAATGGTCCTGATCTCTTGAACCCGGAGCTCAATAAATGCTCCAGAAGCTGGTCCTTCCTGCCATAGTTAAAAGGATAAAAAACAGAGGCTTGAGTGGCTGGTAAAGTGAAACTTTTTAAAAACTCTCATTAAAACTAGGTAGGTCCTACAGAGTGTCGTTTTGAAAAGGGGATCTCAGTGCTAAAAAGTTTTGGAACCACTGCTCTTTCTGGACGTTTTCTGACCCCGACTTCTTTTTTAACAGAATTCTGAGGGCTGAGGTTCATTTTAAGCTCTGATCTACCTGCTTTCACGCACAGGACATACTTCATCATATTAATAATCAAAGGCAGTTCCTTAGAATTGAAAAGATATAAGAAAATGTTTGCTTGTTTGTACCTCACATTAATGTTGTTCTTCACTGTGCATGTGTCTGTGTATTCAGGAACATTTCATTGTGCATGTGTCTGTGTATTTAGGTTGCAGGGACCAGAAGACTTTTTTGGGTAATTTTGCTTGCATCATTCTTTTTATGCAGAAGATGGCAGCAAACAAAAATGATAATTCAGGGTCGTACTATGTGAGTCATGCAATCTATATTTGAGAAAAACAGATTTGATCTGATAAAGTTGGCATGCCATTGGGACCATGTTATGTATCCCTTGATGTTTTGGGCAATGCTCTTAATGCTGCACTACCCATAATTATTTATATACACACAATATATATTTATGTACCAAATATACCAATATACACCAAATATCATGTACCATACTGTACATGCACACACACCCATATAATTATATGGGGTTGAATGTGCATGCACTTGTTTATATTTTCTATTGTGTGTTGTATAGGGTGAAGACAGGTGCACTCCAAGTGAAACTGCCTCCTGAATTAGAACAGATCACCCCCCTCCCCACTAGCTTGAACCCACTATTTAAACAAAACAAAACATATATGTGCCCCCACCAGCACCAATGCTGAGGTCTTGTCCTCCTTGCCTGCCCCTTTTATGCCAAATCTGTAGAAGGCTTCGCTACCCAGATAATGAGATGGACAAAATACACATCTAAGCACATGGCTGGCTGGCCGGCTAATGGTATTTTCAAACAAATGCCTGCTTAGGAAAGGAGCTAGGTGGGCAAAGAGAGGGAAGTGAGCAAAGTCCCCCCTCCACTTCCTTCTCCTTACATTGAGGTTCATTGCCATTGCCTCCTGCTTATTCTGTCACCCCCATTGAAGCAGACAGAATGGGCGGAACATGCTGGAAGTGTTTCCAGCCTTCTCCACCATCCATTTTCAGCAGGTGCTGGACAGAACTAATAGGAGGTGGCAGTGGCAGACCTGAAGGTAATCAATCAGTCACTAGTATTTATATACCGCTTTTCAACACAATGTTCACAAAGCGGTTTACAGGCAAATAATAACATTAAAGTTAAATGGTTCCCTGTCCCAAAAGGGCTCACAATCTAGAAGAATGGAGAACACCACCAGCAACAGCCACAAGAAAGACACTGTGCTGGGGTGAAGAGGGACAATTGCTCTCCCCCTGCTAAATATAAGAGGACACCACATGAAAAAGTGCCTCTTGCCCAGTTAGCAGGGGTAAGGGTAAAGAGATAGGTGGGACTCAACCTCCTTCGCCATCTTGCCTTTTTGCTGCCTTTTTGCTGGGTGGGTTGCTTAGCCTTTTTGCTTAGCCTTTTTGCTGGGTGGGTTGCCTCAATCCTTTTCCTGCAAGTTTCCAGTGAGATAGGAGAGGGTTGGGGGCAGCAGACTGAAGACCTGGATGGGCAGTTGGCGGGAGGGAGTGGCAGGCAGATAAAGGGTGGGGCATCCCTCATCAGTTTGTCACTCCCCACCCCATGCTGCTTAAAGCAGCTGCTTCTGTCAGCCTTGTGGCTGGGGTAACCCTGGGTGAAGATCATTTATTAGTGTAAGACACTGCAGTATTGTACACTATGCGCTCCATTACCTTGCACTCCACTCACCATTTCTCCTTAGATTGTCCCCTGCTCGGCAACATATTTTTCTTCATAATTGAATCAAGATGTCAAAGCGATGCATAATAGATCCCACTTATACACAGCGATTGTAGTCTGCAGTCTGCAGGCCAACCAGGGGGACTAGTGCCTAGTAGTTCACACTCAGCACATCCTACTCTCTCTTTACTGGGTCCCCAGCTGGGGTACATCTGAACTGGTACATCTGTCCACTGCCACCATCCCAAACTAGGGGACCAGGCAGAAGGGAGTTGTCGGAGGGGGAACCTCCTCCCATGAGAACACCAGTGATTCTCGTTTCATATCAAATTGCAGTAGTGCCCACAAGTGATAAGACATGACAACCAACAGGATTACCTGTGAACATGGACTCCCAGGAATCCCAGTCCCTGCAATCAGTGGAGAGTACAGTGTGCCTTCCATTTCAGTTCTGGCAAAACATGCCCAAGCATCCTTGTGCTTGAACATAGGAAATCTCGGGTTCATGATGTCATTTCATACCAGATTGGATGGCTGGGAACTACTGCAACCTGGCCATTCCACCCTACCTCTTTACCTACACAAAGTTTTGGTTTGGCTGCCAAACCCGTAGAAGGCTTCGCTACCCAGAAAATGGGCAAAATGCACATCAAAGCACATGGCTGACTGGCTAATGGTATTTTCAAACAAAGGCAACGGCAGGAGGATGTCCCAGCAGCTTTGAGGATGCTGAGCCATCACAGAAGCCTCGGGCAGGGATGATATCTAGAAATAAGGACAAATAGGCAAAAATAGGAAGAAAAACCGATGGGAAATTCACATTTGGAATTTGATATTTCAAAGAAGGGTTTTAGGGGTGGGAGGAAACTAGACAAGCTTAGATGACTCCTTCCTATGGCAAATAGATTAGTGTGGACGTGGGGAAATACCAGTCTTATTGAAAGCATGAGAAGATGCCTAGGAGGGCTACTTCAGCTGAAATGGGGCTTGGCAAGACACTCATGGGGCTAGTTCTTTACCACGCTGTCCGTGGTTTGCTAGTTCTTTACCACGCTGTCCGTGGTTTGCTAGTTCTTTACCACACTGTCCGTGGTTTGCAGGCAGCTCCAGGCATCTCTTACTTACTTCTCTTTCCAGCTGCACTGGGTTAAATTCAAGGGCCAGCTGATGTATCTGGGGCCATCATGCCTGGCTAGTCTTACCTGGACAATTTTGTGGGCATTTCAGTAGGAAAGATAACAGCCCCTACCACACTGGTCTTAATAGCGTATGTGATATGCCACATTCATTTTTCAAAGATGTAGCCTCTTTTAATCCCAACTACTGAAGCCCACCTCTTCATTTCTTTCCTCCTGAAATTATTTACGATTTCTAATTTTCTAACAGCGCTGTTATTAAGCCCTTCATTAATACGGGAGCTGGAGAAATGACTTCCCCACCAGTATAATCAGCACCATATAATTTGTAGACCGTTTCATGAAACATTTTGCATGAAGGAAGCAGGTTGCTGGGGTGCAATTACACTGCACGGCTTTGGGATGCTTTGAGACAGTCCGAAATATTACATTAAGTACCCTTTAAAACGCATTACTGGCATTTAATGAGAGCAGCAGGGAACAGCTACTACAGGTAAATCTGCAAGAAGGGGTGACGTAGCCATAACTGAACTATTGCTCATTGCTGCTGGGATCTATACAAGGAGCACGATCTGGCGAACTCAACAGTGTGAAAAAGAATCACATGGTGGGGGGAATGAAAAAGGAAGGACAGTAAGCAGAGATGGCCATGCATGAAAGTGGAGGAGAAAAAGATGCTATTGAGCTCTCCCCCACTGCCTACCACCAAGAGAAAAATAGTGACCTGTGGAGCTTGGGAAGATGGCTTTTGGAAACATGTCTCTTTTTCTTGGTGTCCAGCAAGAAAAGAGGAAAATGCAGCACTTCTTGAGGCTTGCAATCTTCCCAAAGCCTGCTTGCCATTGCAGAAGCCCTTGATAGGTCCACAAGCCCTTAGAACAGTAGTTCCCAAACTGTGGGTGAAGACCCACCAATGGGTCCCGAGCCAGTTTCAGGTGGGTCACGAAGCACCTAGAGCAGCCATATTGGAAAGATGGGAAGATGGGATGCTGGAAAGTGGAAGGACTGTGTGGTCATTTTGCTCATGTCAAGATTGTAAATAGGCTTTTTTCTTTCTGATACACTTTGCTATTGGTAAATGACTGCGAAATGAACCCCACGTATTGCTGCATTATCAGGAAAGCAGCAGGCTCGAGTGTCACAATAACGGCACTTCTGGCCATGACATCACTTCCGGTGGGTCCTGGACAGATGGTCATTCAAAAAAGCGGGTCCTGGTTATAAAAAGTTTGAGAGCCACTGCCGTTGAATCATCATGCCTTTCCCTTTATGCCTGGTAAAGATGAAAGATTAAGAGGAGGGAGTCTTGCATTGTGCTGTGTTTTGAAACCCAGTCCCCATGTACTGGGCCACGGCTTTTTCTCATGGTGAGAGGCAGCAGGGTTAAACACCAAATGTCCACTTCTCACTTGCTATTCCTACTCTTTCCACTTGCCACTGCTGGGATAGGTAAGTGAATGGAAGGAAAGGAAGGAGTTTTTGAAGGGGGTCAGTGGCACATCTATGCCAACTGGCACTCAAGGGCACACAGTTTTTAACACTCCTCCGAAAGCCTTAGAAAGGTACTTATGAGTTTAGGTAAAACTGGAAAGTGTCTCTGTAAGGGTTCTGGCAGGCCTCCTGCGGGTTGGGAAGGCCATGCACAAAAGGCCTGTTGGGAGTCTTAAGAAGGCAGGGCTGGTTTCAGTGAAAACTGGAAGGGCCTTTCGTAGGGCTCTATCAGGCCTTCTGGGGCCTTCCAAAGCTTGGGGATGCAGCGCACAGCCTTCCTGGGTCTCAGAAGGCCTCAAAAAGCACCCCCTGACACACATCCCCAGGCACGGCACTCAGGCCATTAACCCCCACCCCCATGCTCCTCCCCCAGCTGTGGCACTGGGTGAGAATTTGGAAGGGGGTCGATTTTTTTCTCGCCCCGAAATGAATAGGCAAAACCTCTGGCTTTTTTTTCTGATTTGGCAGAAAATAAATAGAATAGTTTCAGATCCAATTAAACTGAGCAAGGAAGAGCTCAATCAAACCCAATCTGCATCATTAATTTTTCAGCTAAAGCAAACTGAGGACATTTGATGAGGTGCATCCTCCTGAAATGGTATTCATTCAAGACAGTCTTCAAATGAAATCCCAGCAGAAAGACTAGAAATAGAGATCAAACTCCCTCATGTGTCTCAGCTATAACCTTGCAAATTCTCGGGAGGGGCGTCTGCCTCAGATTTTCTTGTCCCACAACAGCCAGCAGGCTGCTGCTTGCTCCCCACCTGGTGCCTGCGTCAGGCTTAAGATGATAGAGAAATAGACCACTTTCCCGTCTCTCCCCAATCCCTCTTTCAGCCCAGATCACACCTTTTGTGGCTTGACATTTTGCTTCATTAGTATATTCTCTGTATTCGGGAAAATCCTGCTGCTCCCCATCCAGATGTAACACCACCTGCTTGTTTGGTTTGAGGGTGGGGGTGGGGACTGGTTGAATTTTCAATTGGCTCTTAGCAATGGCAGGTGTCGAGAACCACAGTTCCCAAGAGGCAATATAAATTGCGGGCCGTGATCAGCATGCAGGCAGCAACGTTACCAGTTAGAAAAACAGATGAGTAATTTTTCAGTGCGCCCACTGAAGAAAGCTCATAAATAATGAGCCAACTCTGAACCGACTTGAGTTCAGTTCACCTATCTTGGGAAGGAAGTTTTCCTTACATTTGCATTCCATATATCAGAGAGATGACTTCCAGATCTGAGGTTTTTCTTTGAGTTTGCAAAAAAGTGAAGATTTGAGGCATACTAATATCACATCATCTCTCTTTACCAAAGGATTTAACATTCTTGATATGCAAAGAGGAAAAATGCCAGGTGCAAGGGAGTGGAACCAGGATGCTAGCATCTTGTTGTCTACTGAGCTACCTGAGGCACCTGGTGGGCCACTGTGAGATACAGGAAGCTGGACTAGATGGGCCTTTGGCCTGATCCAGCAGGGCTCTTCTTAAGTTCTTATGTTCTTATAAAAACAATACCTATTAAGACTCTTTAAAAAAATACCCTAAATAATGCATTTCAGTCACCCAACGATTAGGGCCAAACTATACATAACATAGGAGAACCATGGAAAAAATACTCCTAGCTTTTTTGAACTTTCAAATTAAAATAGATGAAGATGATGTACAGTAGCTCTATGGTTCCCAAACTGCATGCCACAGCACCCATGGGCACTGTGGCAAATTCACAAGGGTGCTGCGGAATGTCCCCCAGCACTGTCTTCTTGCCAGCTGTCTTGGCTGTGGCCATCTTGAATCACGTAAGACTGTATGAGATCTCATGTGTTTCAAGATGGCGGCGCCTGGGAGAGCCAGGTGATAGTGCCACTGCAATAGGGCTCCATGATCAAACAAGCCCATGACCATGATAAGTCTGTGAATCACTGACCTACAATTACAGTCTTCCAGGGAGAAAACAATCTACAGTTTAAAAAGGAGTTGGGTAGTTGGTGATGGGAAAGACCCTTGGTTGAGACAATGGAAATGGAACTCAGAACTTGGGCAGCATAAAATGCTTCCTATAAAAAAGCTCTCTTCAAGTGCAATTCCCTCTGCATTCAGCAAATGCATGAGGGAAAATGAGAACACACCAGCTAGCAACACCTCCAAATTGACTCACTCTGCCAAGGTTCTAAATCTGGAACCACAGAGGAACCACTGATAGAGGAACTACAAGTAAACCATCCAGTGTTTCTCTCTGTGGAAGCTCAGGCAGCAGTGGCGTTTCTACAGGGAGGGCAAAGCTCTAAGTGTTGCAAGGAGCCTTACCCTGTCATGTAAATCCCTCCTCTCCCTTGCTGCTGTAGCCAGTAAGCAACGCCAAGATGTTGCTTTTCCCTGTGAGGATTGGCTAAAACGGTGCAGGAGAGGAGTGATTTCCACTGCAAGGTAAGGCTTCTTGCAAAACTTAGAGATTTGCCCTCCCTGTAGAAGGCAGCTGGGGCATTGTGAATGGGTATATTGGCCCAGGTGTGCGTCTTGCTGGTGCAGTCCCATTTGCTTCTCACGCTGCGTTGTGCTGAGAGGGTGTCTTCGGAAAAGGGGTGAGTGTAGGCTGGATGTCTGTGACTATGTTTGCAAAAGTTGCATTAAAACAAAACAATTGTCTATAGTTTGCTTTCCTGCTCAAGTACTAGCCTCTTCCACAGACAGAAATAATGATTTTGCATATCTCAGTACCTCAGTTTGAAAAGGTGGTGCTTTGCATGAAGTTCCACCACACTCGGAATAATGATCTTTTAATTACTTGGCACTTTCACAATACTTGTATCCCATCTTTCAGGAATAACCCCACTAATTACGCTGTGAATAACAATGCCAGCAGGGGTTCTGAATTAGGGCAGTCACTTGATAGAAGAGATCTTTGTAGTTTCATGATCTGAGTGTTAACCAATTAGTCAAATAAATTTAACATGTGCATAAAACCAAGACTGGCATCATATGTGTCCTGTACAAATGATCACCAACTATATATATTGTTAGTAAAAGATTTTGGTGATATATAATAAAACCTCCTCTACACTGTTACTATAAATGGTGTGCATGATCTCTCCCTCTCTCTCCCCCCCCCTCTCTCTCTCACTCACACGCACCATGACCACCACCACCTATAGTGTAGTTAAATGTTGTTGGCAAACAATGATGCCATCAGCTCATTCATTCTCTGAAATTTTTTTTCACCATGTAAGGGCGCAATCCTAACCAACTTTCCAGCACTGGGATAAGAGCAATGCAGCTCTGAGATAAGGGAACATACATTCCCTTACCTTGAGGAGGCCTCCGTGACTGCCCCCCAACTGCAGGATGCAGCACATGCCCCATTGGCACAGCTATGTCACTGCTGGGAAGTTGGTTAGGATTGCACCCGAAATCTAGGCCGCACTAGTAGTGCTGGGAAGTTGGTTAGGCCTGCTAACTGGACAAGAGGCACTTTTTCCAGTGGTGTTCCTCTTATATTTAGCAGGGGGAGAGTAACTGTCCCTCTTCACCCCTGCGCAGTCTTTCTAGTGGCTGTTGCTGGCGGTCTGCCTTTTTTGAGATTGTGAGCCCTTTTGGGACAGGGAGCCATTTAACTTTATTACTATTTGCCTGTAAACCGCTTTGTGAACTTCGTGTTGAAAAGCGGTATATAAGTACCTGTTGATTGATTGATTGATTGATTGATTGATTGATTGATTGATTGATTGATTGATTGATTGATTGATTGATTGACATCTCTGTGTGTTCTCTGACTCCGAGAGTGGTCCAAACATACTTTATGGTGTCCCTTGTGCTGGACAAACTTTGCTGGCCTAACTATGCCAGCAAACTCCAGGTTAAGATTGCGGCCTGAGTCTGTCAGGAACCCAGCATACCAGTACTGCTCCCAAGGGCCTTGTCCACCCTAACCATGATCTTGACCATGGAAGTGAATCAGATGTCTTATGTAAGCTCCCAGTGGCTTAACAGCTCACCAAGCTGGGCCATCTCACTGGTGAGGCAGGGCAAGCAGCCTCCAACTCCACCCATGTATACAGTAGCAGAATGCTACAGACCTTTTCTGGTCCTTTCAAGTGAGGTGCTGCAAGTCAGCTTATTTGAGTGAATCTTCATCACCGTGTGGAAAGATATCCAGCCATCTTGAGGCCTGTGAAAATATATCTCCACCCTTTTAGCTCTGACTTTTTCAACAACTCTGGGTGATAGCAGTATATAATAAAAACAGGTCAGAGAAACAAATCACAGTTGAAGTGACTATCATTTCTGGAAAAAAGTAAAAGGTGGGGTGATATATGATGGCAGGTAGGATGAGCACATTGAAGTCCATCCTTTCTTGGAAAATGGTATGCTTGAGAAATTCTGGGAAATGTGGTGGGAGGGAAAAGTTAGCCTGATCTCTCAATCTCAATCTCAATCTCTCAATCTCTCTCTCTCTCTCTCTC
>JAJKFI010000031.1:1842517-1859252 GCA_029204185.1 Lerista edwardsae
AAGGGTGTTTGCTATGACTAATGTGTTCTCCTGACAGAACTCTATCACGTCCAGTGGTGGCATCTAAATGATTTAAGAACAGGAACTCACTTTTGATTGGCACGTGTCAGGATCCGCCCGCCGGAAGTGATGCCATAAGCCGGAGGCTGGCCAAGCCCAGGTCTACCCGCGGCTGGTTCCTAGCCAGCGACGACGTCAACGACGAGTGGGCAGAGCCAGCCGGTTGTGTACAGCACCTGGCACCTACAGGAAGCAAAGCATTCCCGCCACCCCAATTGCAGCTCCAATAGCGATGGGGACAGTCTCCCAAAGAAGCCTCACACCCAGAGCGCCAGTGAAACACTCTGGACTGGAGAGACAGCGGTGAAAGCCTTTCCTTGGTCTTCGTGGCTAGGCGAGGTGGAGTTATTCAAAATTGCCAGGGAAGTTGAAAATTGGCACGGGGGCAGCAGCCTCGAAGCCGAGGCTGGCTGAGCAGAATGAGGCAGGAACCTGTGGAAGGGGCTGAGGGGCGGCACCATTCCGGATGGCACCCTTGGGTGCTTCCCCACACCAAAGCCTGCTTATGCCGGGCACATCAGGAAGGCAGCTTCAAAAAGTCCCAGCTCCCCTCCGTCCCCTCTGGGGCCCCCCTCGATTCGCCACCTCACCCCCAGGATGCCCCTTCTCCCCAGTGGGCTGCAGACTCACCAGAGTGGCTGCTGACTCCACGTGTGTGGCTGGAGAGAGCGAGGAAGGGGGCTGTGCAGGATGGGACTTCCCCACTGCAGCCCTTCCCCCTCTTGGAATCCGGAGTCGCTCCCTTTAACCCTCTGAGTGCCGGCCAACCAAGAAGAAAAGCTCTTTGCAGAGGAATCGGGAGGGGGGAGGAGGGGGAAAGCACCGTGGAGTGAAGTGGGTGGAGTCAGCCCTAATTTTAACAAGTGGAACTGAGTTCCCCTGTGTTCCCCCTACATGACATCACTGCTCACGTCTGTGTGTTGGCCTCTCTGACTCCAAGAGTGGTACAAACATACTTTGCGGTGGCCCTTGTGCTGGCCAAACTTTGCTGGATTAGTGTATGACAGCCTAACTCATTGTAGGATTGCGCCCTCAATCTCATTCTCTCAATCTCAATCTCACACGCCCCTCTCTTCCAACTTTGTAGGGAAAGTCCTTTTGCATGAGCTTTCTTCCCCACCTCATCTTAGAACGTAACTCATTACAACCTAGCCGAGAAAATGCAGTTAATACCTACACAAAGCAGGGGCACCGACTTGGTCTCAACATTGGGGGTGCCCATAGCCACGCCCAAGCAGCAGTGAAACAGCTTCTTCCAATTAAATAACACAAATCATGTGCACAATTTATTGAACACTGATAGTCTCTACATCACTTCTGCCCCATCTCCTTTTCCAGCACTGAATCGTCTGAAGCGAGGATCAGGGGTGGGTTTTGGGTTTCCCCCCTAACTTTCTTGATGGAATTAAAATAGCAAAGTACGGTGCTATGTGTTCTCATCCTAATATCGGGACAGTGTGCTGGGAGGGACTTTGATGTGGTAGTGAGGAGCAGACAGGGAGGAGAAGATGATGGGAGACGTTCTCATGACAGGTGCAGCACTACACTCTCAAACACAATGCTTGACCCCAGCTAGGCGCTGAAGGATGCAGGACAGGACAGGACAGGACGGAACAGGGTGCTCTCTCAAACACTGAGAGTGCCTTCCCTTCCAGGCAGCCATCTGCCGCTTCTCTGCAGGCAATGTAATTCTGCAGCGGTGCCTTGACATGGCGGGCAGGGCAGGGCGGCGTAGGTACCAGCCTGGCAGAGGCATTTCTGCCATTTCTCTGCATGTAAGTGACTCTGCAGAGGTGCCAGCCTGGCAGAGGCATATCTGCCACTTCTCTGCATGCAAAGTGATTCTGCAGAGGTGCCTTGACATGGCAGGAAGGGCAGGGCAGGGCAGGGCAGCGTAGGTGCCAGCCTGGCAGAGGCACACTACTGAAGGATGCATGCAGGACACTGTAGTGAATGAGGGATGGACAGGGAGGAGAGGCAGCCTGCCAGGCGCAGTGGCACAGTACAGCAGGCAGTGCTGAGGGGCCCAGGACACTCTCAGAGGTGGAGGAGAGTGCCTGGCCCAGAGAGGTGCCCAACACTGGGGCTGGTGCTACTGAGTGAGGGACTGACAGGAGGAGAGGCAAGCCCACCAGCCAGCGTGCGTGGCCTGGCCATGGCTGTCCTGCCCAAGTGTCCAACACCGCTGATGACCCACTTTGCATGCAGTTGTGGCAGGAATGCCCAGGTCTCCTCCTCCTCCTCCTCCTTCTGGCTTTATTCTACCTCCATCTACTTAATAATAAATAATTCACTGGGCTCAATAAATATGAAAAGTAATTAAGAAAATTCTGTTGTATCTCCTTCCCTCCCATTGTAGTTCCTTTCCAAGTATACAAGATGCTCTGACCGTCCAATTCAAGTTGAATGTTCCTCTGTACTTTCGTACAGTTCTGAATGACATGACCATAGCAGAAAACAATTGGGAGCACAATCCTAACCTGGAGTTAGGCCAGCACAGTTAGGCCAGCCAAGTTTGGCTGGCACCAGAGCCACCGAGAAGCCCGTTTGGACCACCCTTGGAGTCAGGGAGGATGGTGCACATCTGTGTGCTGGTCCCTACTCCAAGAGTGGTCCAAACATACTTTACATACTTGTGCTGGCCAAACTTTGCTGGCCTAACTGTGCTGGCCTAACTCCAGGGGGTTAGTATTGTGCTCAAAATGAGTTAGTAGGGGAAATTAACAAACAAACAAAAGCTCTTCACGTTTACGATGAGATTTTAAGATGTTCACAATTTTAATTTCTGCTCAAAAAAAAAAAAGTCTGGAAATTGGAAGTTCAGGTGATGACTTTAACTGCAGCTCCAAGGAAGCAGTCTTCATAGGGCCTGGTAATGTATTGTTGGCTTCACAAATTAGGCACAGTGCACTGAACTTAACACAGAGTTAGCTGGAATAGAAACAAGCTGATAGGAACTACAACCTGAGGACAACTTGAGACCGCTATAAGGAACTTATGTTTTCACTTCACACTGAGTTGAATATTTTAATTACGCCAACCTTGTAGCTACACTTCTGCAGGTAATGATCTATGTAAGACAGTTGGGACAAGTTGCCTCAAGTCCTCAGTATCTATTTTGGTTCCTGCAGATAATTATATTGTTGTCTAGAGTTTAATAGAACATTTTGTCACATAATTAAAACAGTGCAGAACTATTGCTATGTAGCACGCGTTTCATTAGAGAAGAGCTTGGACGCTGCCAGTTTGCCTTTTGTAAACTCAGCATGACTGAACCTTCATTAAGGTCACATCTGTTTCTCATTTCTTTGTTCTGTAAAGGATGACCTTGCTGCTTATACTAGTTCACAGTTATCAACATTCTTGATGATAAAAAATGGTTGATAATGTACTGTTTTTGAATGAGTCCATGTCATTTCATTCTAAGTGACCTCCATTTTATTAGAAGCTGGGCATCATGTTTCCTTTCCCCAGGTCCATTTATTCCACCATAGACAAAGTTATGGTTATACAGGCATGCCCCAGTATTAGCTGATTTGGTGTCCATGGTTTCAGTTATCCACGCACACCATGGATACTGGGACTCCTATTAAAAAAATAAAGGGACATTAAACCATTTTTTTACCTTGTTGCAGCAAAACCACTGATGCTGCCTGTAGTGAAGTTGTGTTTGTGTCCTTGGGACTGAAGCAGGAGAGTTCACTTTAAATGAAGAAGAAAGGGTAGTCAACTGGTAGTACCCAATTAGGAAGTAAAGCAGGTTTCAGCTGGAAGATAAATACTCAGGAAGTTGGCATCCACTCACTGTTCTGGATAGAGGATATACAGGACAATTGCCCTGGTTGTGAGTTGGCAGGAAAGGACTTACTGGTTATAGAAGTATAAAGTTTTAAGCTTCTCAATTTATCAGTTATCTCAAACTCTTTTTTGGTTTTTGTGGTTGTACTGTGTTAATAGTTTGAATTGGGATCTGTATCATACAACCACTTGATGTTTGTAGTCTTAATTGTGTCTTACTCTGCCAATTTGGTGTTTTGCTTATGGTGTGGTATTAAATTCTTATATATCTTTATCTATCTCTACTTTCTTGTTTAAGAATTAAGGGGATTGATACCTCCCTCCTTTTTATACAATTTATTAGAGGTCAACCCTAGGAAAGGCCTTGAAAGACTCTGCCCAGGGAGCCTTTTGGGAAGTTTGGGAAGCCTGGTCTGGTGGCAGCGGATATATATTTATGTTTGCTTCATGCTTGACCATGACACTGCCCTATCTTTAAAAAGGCGTCCCCAGTATCCATGGCTTCAGGTATCCATGGTGGAGTCTGGAACAAATCCCCAGCGGTATGCCTGTGTAAGCTTTCAGGCAGAAGAATTTGCTCTAGGAACGCTTGCAAGAAAGCAGTTGCCCTTGTGTTTGTGGATGAATCTGATATCTGCATTATTATTTTTTAAAAAAGGCAAGGTAGTAGATACATTGTTTAAATTGCATGATGAAGGAAACTGGGAAAGCTGTACAAATACACAGGCCTGCTTTTGTCTATTTGCCACGGCAGCAGCCAGCAAATAGGCAAGTTGTCTCCATGCCCATTTTCATGATTACAGCATTCTAGCACTGCTGGCAAGTAGGCAATCATTCTAGTCATTCCCACAGTTGCTGAACAGCCAAATCATACTTTACCTCTAAAAAGTCACATTCTTGGTTCCTGGACAAGGAGAAAATAATGCCACAGGAGATGAGCATGTAGACATATGAAGCTGCCATCGTGTCATCTATTTTTGTATTATTCACAGGGACTGGCAACAGTTCTGCAAGGTTGCCAGAAGCCCCACCAGGAAATGCTAAAGATTGAACCTTGGACTTCTGCTTGCCAGGCAAGTGCTCTACAAAACCATTCATGGAATCCTGGAAAGAATCAAAAAGAAAGGCGAGGGGCAGAAGCAAGAAGCAGACCGCACAGCCAAGGGTGTAGCTAGAGAAGTGCAGGGGTGTGCAATTGCACCGGGCAACAAGCTTTAGGGGGGCAATAAGCTGGGCTTGACATTAGTGGCCTTGAAAACCTTGGTATGTATGAATAATATCATGTTATAGATGGTTAGAAAGGTAATTTAATGCAGAATGTAATGAAACAAACCAAAGTGTAACATCTTTACTCTATCAAAGGTTATGGCCAAAAAACCAGAGAGAATGAAAATACAACTGTGATGTCACGTCCTGTTGTGACGTCAGTTCCGGGGCAACATTTTGCTCTCTGCACTGGGCTATGCTTTCATTTGCTATGCCCCTGCACACCGCTACTGCTTAGGCACATAAATGACAGTGTCAGGCTAGAGGGAAAGGTCAGACGAGGAACCAAGGGTCCAAGCCTATAGGAGGCAAGAGAAAGGAAGATAGGGCAATGGTGGTCAAGATAAGGGAAGGTGAGGATGGAATTTCCCTACTGCATCAGGAAACAGGCTGTCAATAGTTAAGTGCATAATCGAAAATCCAGGGTTAGAGTATGGTGGTTTAGCATGTTGTCCTCCCTCCCATAGGAATGCCACTGACTGTCACCATTTCCCTTTCTGTACTGGCCTGCAAGGGGATGAATTGCTGGAGCAGTACAGTGGTGGCAAAGGGAAAAGGAGAAACAGCAGTATGGTCACCTGCCTTCTGTCAGCAGTAGCAATGCATGGCCACTTGCCTATCCTGGAATGGTGGTGGGAGGAGAGAAACAATGCACTGTTGCACTTGCCCTCTTCTATGGCACTCCGCTCACCTTGGACTAGCTGATAGGTGGCCAAGGCAGCAGCTGCAACTTTTCCCCTCCTCTATTTTCAAGAGAGGCAGCCAGAGGCAGATCTAAGGGAGGGCAAAGCTCTAAGTTTTGCAAGAAGCCTTACCTTGCAGTGGAAATCACTCCTCTCCTGCACCGTTTTAGCCAATCCTCACAGGGAACAGCAACATCTTGGCATTGCTTACTGGCTACAGCAGCAAGGGAGAGGAGGGATTTACATGGCAGGGTAAGGCTTCTTGCAACACTTAGAGCTTTGCCCTCCCTGTAGATCTGCCTCTGGAGGCAGCAAAGTCAGATGGGTGGAGGTGGGAGGTTTGCTCTTAATGGTGGTGGGGGTATTACATATTTTCTAAATTGGGTATGTATGAAGACCTCTGCAGAGTCATGGTCTGGCTCACCGGACTTCTCTGCTGGGCTTGTGTTTTTCCCCTTTTCCTCCTGTATCAGCTGCTCTGCTCTCCAACTGCTTTCCTGATCTTAGCTGCCAGGCTGCTTGTCTGGCTTTTTGCAGTACATTTACGGAGGATTTTCTTTCTCTTCTCCCCCAATGCTTCCTTCTCAAATGGAAAGCAAGTACAGAATCAGAGACCAGCTTGCCGCCCCTCTGTGTGCTGTGGATGATGGCAGGATCCTTCCTAGGAAAAGCTCCATCAACCCTAAATGCCAGTTGTATGTTTGCCCTGAATCTTTGGCACATACACTCATAAGGAAAACCCATTGGATTCAATAGGATAGAGGCGGCAATCCTGTACGCATTTACCTGGGAGTCAGTCCCAGTGACCTCAATTGACTTGTCAATCAATAATTTTTGGCAAGCATGTATGGGATTGCAGCCAAAGCAACTTTAATCCAAATAGTAGGACTGCGGGGGAAAATGTATGCAAATGGCTGTACATTTTGTGATTCAAATAGAGAACATGACCATCATGTTAAAATACTCCAGAATTCCTGAGAGGATCTTCAAGGAAGAGGGTACATACAAAATCTGCTCAGATGTGAAAATCAGCTTCACAGTACAAGCCTGTGCATATCTAATCTGAAGGAAGTCCTATTGAGACTTACTCTGAAAGCCCAATCCTATGCATGTCTACTCAGATGTGAGTCCCATTATAGTCAATGGGACTTACTCCCAGGAAAGTGTGGATAGGATTGCAGCCTCAACTATGTCTGCATAGGATTACAATGTTTTCCAAATAGTGAAAACTGGGGGGAAAAAACCTCATCTTGTCTTTTGTTGTTGTTCAGTCGCTAAGTCGTGTCCGACTCTTCGCGACCCCATGGACCACAGCACGCCAGGCCTCCCTGTCCTCCGCTAGCTTCCGGAGTTCGCCCAATTTCATGTTCATCGCTTCGGTGACACTATCTAACCATCTCATCCTCTGCTGCCCCCTTCTCCTTTTGCCTTCAATCTTTCCCAGCATGAGGGTCTTTTCTAAAGAGTCCTTTCTTCTCATGAGGTGGCCAAAGTATTGGAGCTTCAGCTTCAGGATTTGTCCTTCCAGGGAGCAATCAGGCTTGACTTCCTGTAGGATTGACTGATTGGATCTCCTTGCAGTCCATCTTGTCCTTACAGGCTGTTAATTGTAAAATTAGATGTATTCTTTGACATACTTACAAGTTGATTGCAATGGGTGCTGGTTTTACTTCTTTGACGTACAAGTATATATTGCAATTTTAGTAAATTTCTTTTCTCAAAAAAATCAATTGCCTGTGGGCTAGAAAGAGCTGCCTGTCTGTAATTTCAGGGACCTGTACAACAAAGAACAAAAGAATTCTCCTTGTTAATGTCACATTCCTATGCTCCCTCTTCTTGGTTTGCAATGCTTGTTAACTAAAAACTAAGCCCTGTTGTGTTCAAAGGGGCTTACTCTTCCAGTGTGAACAGCCTGTGTCTTGGAAGCAGCAAGAAAAGGGATGATCAACCACAAGGATTAACCACTGGGGACACTGCCTGCCACTGCCCCAGACCTGCCACTGCAGCATCTGCCACGGAGCAGCCCCTTACCAGATTTTCAGAAACTAGGAAGTGTAAGACCTCTGGTTTTATTTCAAGGGACTGTATGAATAAAGCATCTCTTTCATTTGAGCTGTGCCCTGAAATAAACTCTGAATCCTGCCAGCCTTGGTTTGTACAGATTTTTTTCAGGCACAACATTCTATACCTTGTATAGGATGGAAAGCATCTTCCCTTTCCCATCATGGAGCAAAATGTCTTGGCCAACTTGCAGAGGCAGATCTAAGGGGGGGGGCAAATCTGTAAGTTTTGCAAGAAGCCTTACCTTGCAGTGGAAAACAATCTTCTCCTGCACTGTTCTAGCCAATCCTCACAGGGAACAGCAACATCTTGGCATTGCTTACTGGCTACAGCAGCAAGGGAGAGGAGGGATTTACATGACAGGGTAAGGCTTCTTGCAAAACTTATAGATTTGCCCCCCCCTTAGATCCGCCTCTGCCAACCTGTGCCAAGATAACCATGCTGCAGGAGCATAGCCAAAGGGGGGCAGTGTGGTAAGTCCTGCAGGCACCACAATGTGCAATGTAAGCAGCCCCTCCCACTTGCTGTCACAGCCATTCTGGGCAGCAATGGCACTGCCACATTTCTGGCAGAGTATATGAATGAGCTTGGTGGTAAATTTGTCCACTAGGTCGTTGTTGTCGCTGCCTGGAATTGCTCTGACAATGAGGGGAGGGGCCACTTACTCAGCATATTGCAGTGCCTGCAGGATTTCCTGCACACCCCCTTCTGGCTACACTACTGCCATGCGGTTTGGCCAGGCATGCAGCATTGGTCCAGTTGTGTCAGCAATGGGAACAACCCCACCAACATTTTCATCCACATAGAAGCCCCTCTGAACAATCCCTGAAATTGTGGTGTTTGGAAGGAGGCACAAGTTTCTTCAGACCCCTCTTTCGACTCAGTTCTTGAATTACTCAAGAAATTGCATATGGCAAAGAAATACACACACAAGAAATCAGAGGGACAGACAGCGAGTGCGAGAGAGAGATTTAGTAAAATGCCTCAGGTCCTGAGAGATTATTTCTCTCAGTGAGAACAAGAATCCAAATGAGCATTAAGTATGGTTTCGTCCACAGTGGAGAAACTCAGTTTTCAGCCCTGAAAGGATATTGGTATAGATTATGATAATGAAGACAGAAGACGTGTTAACTTCCACTGACAGCACTTAACATTAAAAGGAAAGTGTGGTCTGGGAATTAAAATGTTGACAGCAGCAGGCTTGTAGAAGTGAAATATTGCAATTACAGTCTTTATATGCCAGCTGTTGGACACCTCGAACCAAGCTAATTTCTTACCACTTTCAGGCTATGGAAGAGGATGTTGATAGTAGACTACAAGATTTTGGCCCACTGAGGCTGGTAACTGGAAGTGCATCACCTTCAGTCTGTCCTTTCTTCATCACTGTCTTGTTTTAGACTCCAAGGTTCTCCTACTGCAGGGTAACTGGCTTGTCTAGGTGCTGAGTCAATTGTCATGCGTCAGTTTTCTTGCCCCACTTTCCTCCCTACAACTAGCTGGGCAGCGCCATCCTGTACGGTGCATAGCACTGACGCAATGTTGTTGCGTCAGCGCTGTGTCATTAGTGCCAACATGGGGGCACCAAGCAGCACCCCTGTGTCGGCGCTAAAGCTCTCAAGTTGACGCTTGAGAGTGCCGACGGGGAGCCTCCCTTGCGCCGACCGAAGCCGGTCGGTGCGAAGGAGGCTCTGTCCCGTTTCAGGATGGGGATTGATGGGAGGGAGGGGGTTGGGGGGTGGGGCATGGGCGGGTCCAGGATTTGGCTGTTCAGCACGCGCAGATCCAAGGAGCGCCTAGGGAAGGCTGGAGCCTCCCCTACGGTGAGGGAGAGAATGCTTCCACGCCACGGGGAGGCTCCAGCCTCCACTATACTGCGTTGGATTTGGTGCTGGCTGGCCGGCCTTGCCAATCCAGCGCAGTATAGGATTGCGCTCACAATCTCTGTCTTTTTTTAAAGCCCTTTTGTTTGGTCTGCTTTTAAATCAGGAGACCACTTGTCTTGGCAGCCTAGCTCAATACAAACTACGGCCTGAGGGCCAACCCCCTGTCCCAAGATTTAATCCGACCCTCAGCAACTTTTTGTTGTCAGAGCATTTGCTAATGTTTGACCTTTTTACTCATTACATATTATTTCTCAGTTTAAGCACAGCTTTGCTTCTTTGCAATTGCCACATTTCTCTTTTGTTCTGAATCGTATCACGCTGATTACGAAAAAGATCCAAGTAAAGCTTATTCATCCATTTATAAAACTATTTTTTGCAGCCTGTGAAAATGTGTAAAATATGCAATGCGGCCCTTGTAATGAACAGTTTGGAGACCCCTGCCTAGCTCTGTGATTTGTGCTATATATTACACACAGGTCAGCAGATAGGTAACCTTGGTCCTTGGCGAAGCCTAACCATCAACCACTAGGACCCATTCGATTTTCTTGTCTTCTGTGCTGTGGAATTGATGACAGGTTTTGCACCTCTTATCACTTTCCTCTTACATGTGCACATGTGTGTATGTGCTTGTGTTGGGGAAGCCTGAGATCAGTCTCAGACCTCCAACAAATGTCGCCTTAACTGTTTCAAAACAAACAAATCACTGGTTCTAGCTGATCTCCACTTGGAGGATATTGTGAGGCTTCAGTGCACCTGTTTCTGGTTAATATCAGCTAGGCAGGCATCCATACTCAAGCACACATTATAGAAAGGCTCAGATCTACAAAGTGTTCAAACCAGATGCCCAAAAGCTATTTTTGGGTCATGATATAAATATCTCGTGTATTTCAGGCACTGATGTTGATTGTCGCATATTGGAATTGGTATTTTTAGGTTTAAATAAACAATTACATTGAATAGACTAATGCCAGGGAGAAGAACTCTATTCTTGTATTTAACAAATACGAATCTAATCTGCTTTTGCAATGCTTCAGATTAGATACAGCATCACAGTGAAAGCTTTTCAAGAACGATCATCTCTTTTGCAAAAGCAATTAAGTCCTAATAATAAGAAAGCACATTTCAGAATAGTATTAAAACTTTGATAAATGGAGAGACATATTTTGGGCCTGGGTATTATTGTAAGTAGAGATTAGTAGAAAAGAAACTCCTGTATCTTCCAACTGACCATCAAAATTCCAAGGTCATTACATTACAAACACACACAGAAATTGCTGCTTGTATAATGTGTGGTCCCACATATTTGTATACTTGTTACTAAGAATGCACATAGCCATATTGTATGGTAGCAACACATACATCCCATCATCAGACATGCATGAAAGGCTATCCACCTGCTGGCTAAGAAATCATACACAAGCAAGTTATTCATGCTCTAGTAACATCCAATCCAACTCCAATTAAATGGCATGTTATACTAGTAGAAGGTGTGCTCTGCTAGCATAATGCACTTTGTGGCTGTTGCAAATGCAATACTGCCAGACAGAGGTGGAGGACATAAGAACATAAGAAGAGCCCTGCAGGATCAGGCCAAAGGCCCATCTAGTCCACACAGCAGCCCACCAGGTGCCCCAGGGAGGCATGAGACAACAAGATGCTTGCTTCCAGTCGCCGCTTCCTTGCACCTGGTACTCTGAAGTAGCCTTCTACTAATGTAAGGAGGTTGCACAATCCATCATGGCCTATAGACCATGATGGACTTTTCTTCCAGATATCCATTCAGTCCCCTCTTAAAGGCGTCTAGGCCAGATGCCATCACCACCTCCTGTGGCAAAGGGTTCCACAGATTAACTACCCACTAGGTAAAAAAGTATTTCCTTTTATCTGTTTTAACTCTCCCAACCCTCAATTTTAGTGGATGTCCCCTGGTTCTGGTGTTTTGAGAGGGGGGAAAGAACATCCCTTTATTGACTCTATCCCTTCCGTGCATAATTTTGTATGTCTCAATCATGTCCCCCCCTCAGGCACCTTTTTTCTAGGCTGAAGAGCCCCAAACGCTGCAGGGGCGTTTCTTCGTAAGGGAGGTGCCCCAGCCCCATAATCATTTTTGTCGCTCTCTTCTGCACCTTTTCCAGCTCCACTATGTCCTTTTTGAGATGCGGCGACCAGAACTGGACACAATATTCCAGGTGTGGCCTTACCATTGATCTGTACAATGGCATGATAATATTGGCTGTTTTATTCTCAACCCCTTTTTAAGCATAGAATTGGCCTTCTTAATTGCTGCTGCACACTGGGTCGATACTTTCATTGAATTGTCCACCAACACCCCAAGATCTCTCTCCTGAGCTGTCACAGACAGCTCAGAACCCATTAGCCTATAGGTGAAGTTTTGGGTTTTTGTCCCAATGTGCATCACTTTACACTTGTCTACGTTGGAAGGGTGAAGTGGGGGTGGTAACAGCAATAGGCGCTGGCAGCGGCGAGGTGCCATTGTGTGGAGCAACCTGTGCGTTTTTTGACCTGCCCGCCCTTCCCTACGCCCATATAGCTTTGAAATGGAGTGATCCCGGATGCAGGGAGCCATGGCTGGGTGATGCACGGGGGGGGGGGTTACGTGCTGGCGGCCCAGTTACATCGCCCTGCCCTGGGCGCGCTCAGGGCTCTGTGCGTCTGTGCTGCCAGAGTGCACGGCCTGGTTGCCACCATAAGCAATGAAGAATGAAGCTGGACCGAGGACACCTGCTGGTCCAGGTAAGGCTGCACAGGAGTCAGGTGAGAGGCAGGGAGGTATGGAATGGGATGGGGTGCAAGGAATGGGGAGGATATGGGGCAGGTGGAGGGCGGATCAGGCCTGTGAAGTTGGTGGGTTCAGTGGCAGTGATGCCCACTCAGTCCTAAGTCCTGATCCATCTTCATGGGTTAACACAGACTTGCGCCAGAGTTATTGCTGGCCCAGATCTGAGTTACTCACTTTAACTCACTGTGTTACTCACTAAGATGCTCACTTTGTAATGCACATCAGCATTCTATATCAAACCTCATTCCATGGGGTGTTGTTTGCCAGCTTAGAATGTAAAATGAGATTCTGCCAGCTTCTGTGTACATGCTGTCAGTGTTCTGTAAACCAAACACGCGAAGCCAGTTGCTTTGTGGGCACATATGTGACCATTTTTATCTTTAATGTAAAATCTCTTCCTTGCAATGACTGCAGTAAATTGTAGAGTTAGTTATGTCTGCACTGCCCACAGAAGCGTGACACCTTAAAGCAAGAAAACATGTCACTCCTGTCACCACGCTGACCCTGAACATTTTCTTGATGCCATCACCCTTCATCAACTGCCCCCTTTTTTGCCACCTGCAAAAGCAGGGGCAAACTGGAGAGTGGGTGGGATCATACAATAACATTTAGAGCACAATCCTAACCTGGAATTAGGCTGGCACAGTTAGGCCAGCAAAGTTTGGCCGGCACAAGGGAAACTAGTCTAAAGTATGTTTGGACCACGCTTGGTGTCAGAGAGGCCAACACAGAGACGTGCGCCATCTTCCCTGACTCTGAGAGTGGTCCAAATGTGCTTTACAGTGGCTCTTGTGCCGGCCAAATTTTGCAGGCCTAACTGTGCCAGCCTCACTCCAGGTTAGGATTGCAGTCTCACACAAAAACTGTCAGTCAGAATGGTAAGTTTTACTGATGTCAATGTACATAAGTATCAGATGCAACAAATGGGATTTGTCATCAGACGCTTCTTGCTGCTTATAAATCTTCATGAGCATTATAATGATGTAAGTTTCCTCTCAGGCAGCAGAATTCTCCGAATTCTCAAAAAGGGCAGCCAGTTTGGCATTGTGCATGTGATGTGCAAAACATAAAACACTTGCATAATTCAGGACCATATAAAATGAAAGCTGCCCAAGCACTGCCAGATTGGTGGAAACTGACCAAACTGCTGTTTAATAATGGAGCTTCTGAACACCAAGCCTCTTTCTTCCTTGGCGCCTACAGGTGTTCGTACTTGGTTCTTTTGACAAGTTAATGCCAGGCAGAAATCAACAATGGGATTCTGTCTTGGCAAGGATTTGCAGAAATAGGGAAAGCTACACCATTGTCTGTTGATTTCGTGCAGCTGTTAAAGACACAAAGTCTCCATGCATACAAGAGGCAGCAACCTCAATTTCCTTGTTCGTCTTTATGTTGAGATTGTAAACCTTGCTGACGGTGTTCAAAATGATCAAAGAATTCATTACATTTACATTCATTGAACATTACATTTAACTGGACACACTCCACCATCAGTTTTACTAGTTGGCTGATTGCCAACTGGAGATCTTCAAGCAGAGGCTCAACAGACCCCTACTGGAGATGCTCTAGGAGCAGGTCCTTCTACAGGCAGGGGGTTGGACTAGATGACCTTTGCAGACGCCTTCTAAATCCATGATTCTAATTGAGATGATACTTCTATGGGGCATCATGGGGTTATTCAATTCAGCTGAACAATGCTCCACATGGATATAGCTGTGGCATGCCCAGGTTCTAAGTGGTACTGGGCATTCTCCAGAAAGGTGAAGTAAATGAAGGGACA
This sequence comes from Lerista edwardsae, assembly GCA_029204185.1. Classification (NCBI taxonomy): domain Eukaryota; kingdom Metazoa; phylum Chordata; class Lepidosauria; order Squamata; family Scincidae; genus Lerista; species Lerista edwardsae. The sequence continues at coordinate 1,856,849 of JAJKFI010000031.1, forward strand.
GTAAGTGTTATGGCTGCATATGAGAGTGTTGGTTGTTAGAAAGCGAAATAATTATTCTTGGATCTTAATGTCTTGTATAAAGTAAGTCAATTCAGAACGCAATCCTAACCTGGAGTTAGGCCAGCACAGTTAAGCCAGCAAAGTTTGGCCTGCATAAAGGCCACCGTAAAGTGCATTTGGACCACTCTTTGAATCAGGGAGGATGATGTACGTCTGTGTGCTGGCCTCTCTGACTCAGAGAGTGGTCTGAATATGCGTTATGGTTTCCCTTGTGCTGGCCAAACTTTGCTGGCTTAACTGTGCCAGCCTAACTCCAGTTCAGGATTGTGCTTTCAATTGCTGAAGATGTATAGTTAGTATGGAGTAGGAAACCCTTTAGTATTTGTGATATTTACATTTGTAATGCAGAGCGATGCACTATAGCTGTAAGTTTCAAGCAAAACTCAAGCTGCTACTAGAGGAAAAAAGCCTGAAGGACTCACCTGAGGTGGATTTCAAGACTTTGGATTGACTGACTGCAAAGTTTGCCAAGGAAACGTAGTTAGAACGTAGAGGGACTATTGGTGCATCGATCTGTTCAACTGGGTTTCTTACATTGTTTGGCTTTATGTGGATATTTGCTGTATTGATCCATTTAATTGGATGTCAAAGTAAAGAGAACTAGCTTGACTTAAATCTTTGAAATGCATTCCCCTAAGCCCCATTGGACCTCCATTGGCAGCGATTTCAACAGCAACACTCGAGACACGTGGGGCTTGGATGTGCACTGGAAGACAAAGATTACTGCAATGGATGTTCGTAGCGAGTTGGGGTTGGATCTGCCTAGGATTGTTCTGTTAAAGAGATACAGATAATGGGAATGAAGAGTTTAAAAATGCTGCAGTATCTTGTGGTACCATTGCTAAGATGCAAAGTATGAAGGGTAACAATAGTTGCTACTTGAAGTGCAGTTTGAAAAGGCTGCCTGGAAAGTAGAAGGTCATTCTGGCAACTACAGAGGTCCCAGAGCAAAAAAAATGGTAGGATGTGGTGATGTAAAGGGGAAAACTTCACTTACATACTCTATCCCAGCCCCTATCCTATCTTTCTCCTGAGCCATTGATGGTTTTGCAAGCTGAGAATGCAGCTAAGCAGCCCTAGAAGTGAATTTAAGGTCCTAAACAAGAACATACAAGAGAACTTCGGGAGAGAAGTAATCTTGGCCATGAAGAATGTCAAGCACTAGAAGGGGGCATGGCATGGCTAGCTGGCTTTTGATGATGCTTGAATAGGACTGACAAATTCAAGGAGTTTTACAGTATAAGGCTGTTACTACTTTCTGAGAATGGCACTTTTTAGAAATGTCTGCTTCCTGAAAACCTCATAGCCTGGTAAAGGTATCCCCATGACTGAATGGTCTAGTCATGAGCAACTGTAGGGGGCAGTGTTCATCTCCGTTTCTAAGCCAAAGAGCCGGCTTTTGTCCGAGGACAAGCTTCCGGGGTCATGTGGCCGGCATGACAATACGGCAAGGCGCACGGAACGCCATTACCTTCCCACTGAAGTGGTCCCTATTTATCTACTTGCATTTTTACATGCTTTCGAACTGCTAGGTTGGCAGGAGCCGGGACAAGCAACGGGAGCTCACTCCATTGTGGGGTCTTGAACTGCCAATCTTCCAGTCAGCAAGTTCAGCAGCAGCAGTTTAACCCGCAGCGCCACCACGTCCCATAGCCTGGAATAAATAGATGTACCGAAGGATAAGGCGTCTAACCACACAATCCTAACTGAGACAAATGCTGGTGCGGTGCCAACTGCCCTGGACTAAGTTATTGCAAACATGCCATAAAGCACATTGCGACACCTGAGGCAGCAGCACCAGCCAGAATGCCTGTGCTTTCCTGCAGATGCTGGGTTCAAACAGAGCATCTGATGGCGCAGGTAAGCTACTCCTGGGCTATGCAGGGGCTGGTGGAAGGCAGGGGGGAGGCAGAATTATGGTGAGTAGAGATTAATAAAGTATGGGGAGAGGGAGGGTCAGGCTTGGGATGGAGTGGGATTGGAAGCACTGTTGCATACCAACAAATATCCCCCTACCCCTATGAGACCTCCTCCTTCCCAGCGCAGGATAAAGCATGGGCTGCCCTGCTCTGCGATATCAGCACTGGTTAGGATTGGGCTGAAAGCATTTAATGTTTGGGGAAAGAGGGAATTTTGAGCACGCATCGCATTTTGCTTGATGAGCTGCTCCTGCAAAAATTCTCTCCTTTAGACAAATGTTGGAACTATACCAGATGTCAAAAATAAATATAGAGTTTAATAAACGTAGAAAGGGGGCTATCATATATGTAGTCCAGTATATATATGGAAAGCGCATACACACACACACACACACACACACACACACACACACACACACACACAC
>JAJKFI010000031.1:1859262-1875395 GCA_029204185.1 Lerista edwardsae
CACACACACACACACACACACACACACACACACACACACACACACACCCCTGGCAGCTGAAGCCCTGTTTGCTGTTGAAAGTTTAGGTAGCCCTTTCTTTGTGCCCTTGACAATAGCTCTCCTGCTGTGGGGCAGGGGGAAGCATCGTAAAAGTGATTGTTTCATTATGTTTTACAACCCATTCCTTTCTTGGATGCTAGAAACACCTGCCAGGCTAAATTAATTAAGATATAATTGGAAAGCATGCCAACGATTAAAGCAGCAAACTATCTAGAAGTGCTAGAAGTTTTTGTTTAGTTTTGATAAGATAAACAATTATTCAGAGGGGGAAATATTCAACAAATGTCTTGTTTACTTATTTGGAATGATGTCCATGTTCAAAGCTTAAAAGCAGAATCGATGAATGGTGAAATATTTCATGACTAGCTGTTTTGCCAAATCCCCTGCTGGGCCTCCCCAAGGGCCCCAATGCCACACTAGGCTAACTAGTTTCCCCTCCAGAGCAGCCTCAGAGATAGGCAAGAGGGAGGGGGTTCTTTCACCCACTGGGCCTCCTCTCTTCCAGCAGCTTTGCTTGGAATCACAGGCTGGCCAGCCTCCTCCAGACTGCCCTCATCACTGGCTTAGGTCAAAATACCCTAATTTAGCACAACAAATTCCACCACCAAACAATAGGCAGTCAGAGTGCCTAAGTCACAACTGCCTCCTCCACTTGGTGGCTCCAGGGGCATGGCAGCCATACAACAGTTCCCCACAATTACTCCCCACAATAACCTTACCTTATCTAGTCCTTTAACAGTCAGTCCCTCCGTCCAGCACCAGCCTCTCCTCCAGCACCTACCTGGTGCTTCTGTCCAGCACCTACCTGGTGCTAATCACCCTTCCTTTAATAATCCATTCAGCACCTACTTGGTGCACTCCTCCAGCACCTACCCAGGGCCCTTACTGCAGCTCCTGCCTCCCACTTTATACTTAGGCAGGCCAATCGGTGTCTGTTGCTGGGAAGGCTCTAGCTCATCAGCCACACCCATCTGCACCTGTGCTAATCCCTTCCTAGCCAGGGCCCTCATCAGCCTGCAGCTGTGCTCCTGAGGCTTGCAGAAACTCTGGGATTAACCCCGTACTTCCTGGGTAATCTGGGACAAGGGGCTACTGCTGATACCATTCCCAATCTCCTCGGGGTAACTCCTGCCCTTTCCAATATAGCATGAGACCACTTCTGTATTTGTTGCTGAGTTGCAATGAACCTTGAAACACTGGAAGAACAAAGAGAAAGCAGGAAAAGAAATAATATTCCAATATTTTTGCAGGAATCTAAATTCAGATTTAACTATTGGGGTCACATTCTGGGCCACAAAATGAGTACTGTGGTCCCTGCTTATCCACCCTTGGCACCTGTCGATCTGATTAACTGTAGACACTGAGGCCAAGCCTCAGAGAACCTCAGAGAAGTTACTTCTGGTTCATGTTGGCCACTTCTGGTCACACCCAGGCGGCCTTCTGAGGAGGCTAGGAGACTGGTGTAATCCGCGGAGGGCCTCCAGGCATGCTTTTGCATCACCAGTGCCCTGTGTGTCCCCCACACCCACATTTTTCAGCATCTGTGGACTTCAGTATCCGTGGGGGTCATGGAACTGACCCCTTCCTGGAAATCGAGGGCCCACTCTACTTCAAATTGGATAGATTTTGAAACCTTTGCCAGCTTCTGCTCCTGTGATTGTTTCTTGATAGCAACCAGCCAGGTTGGTGGGCTAGGCTGGCTGGTGGGCTAGCAGCCTAGGAAAGGGCTGCTTTTGCCGATTACTCTGCTCTCCCCCCTCGCTTCCAACAAAGAACGCCTGAGCGCTCAATGAAGGTGCTGTGCAGATTTGAATGTCATCTGGGACGAATGTTCCTTTGCAGAAGAATACAAAGGCATCTCTTCTCGGTACAAAGCAAAGCTGGCACAGGGATTCAATGCCTTCCTGATTTTAGCATCATGTTCTGCAGTAAGATCATTTCTATATTCCCAAGTGCAAATTAGGTACCAGATAAAATGATTTCAAGTATGTGTGTTATTAAATAAAAACACAATCCAAGGGCTGGATTTGAGCCTAAAAACATCACTCCTTATAGCACTGACCTTCCCGGTCCTTGAATCTGCAGACTAAGGACAAAGGTAGACCAGCTAAAAGAACACCAATCGCTGTGGCCACAGATGTGCCTGGGGAGCTGCCACACCGAGTGGAAAACAACATTGTAAATCTCAGTATTATAAGTTTTGCAAGTTTATTACAAAAATACAGCAAATGGCGAAGTGGTTTGTACCTGATTGAAAGCAAGACTAAAGTTATAGATTGAACTTTAATAAAGCATTAGGAATTAAAAAAAGGAAAAAAGGAAGAAGATTCAGTTGGAAGGAAGATCCATTCTTTTAACTTTACAAAGAACATTGAAAAGAACATCCTAAAGAACGTTGAAAGAAAAATTCACTAGAAAAGCAGAAGAAGAAGCATCTATTTAATTTATATATACTGATTCCATATTGTGCTGAATTTAACACTGAATACTGAATTGTGTTGAATTTTATATTACATAATTTAGCAGTATTAAGCCAATATTAATATGCTTTAAGTTAGTGGGTAATAACAAGCATAATTACTCTATATTTTTTGCTAAGATTTTTTCTTAATAGAATTCTAGACCCCCCACTTTTTTTTTTTGAGTGGTTTTTCCGATTTTTCTCCATCCTTTTTTGCTTTCCTCCTTTTTTCCTCCATCTTTTCCTGTTTTCCTCCATCTTTACTAAAGCTTAGCAAAATTAGGAACTGCTTGTAATACACTTATGTTAAGATATACTTTATTTTTGTCTCTTCCCTTCCTAGTTATTTTTCCATCTTTAACCTCTCCTGCTTCTGAAGCAATTTAGAGTATAATTTGCCTTTGTAATTAAAGGCTCGAGGGGGTGTGTGTCTATAAGTGATGATTGTTAAACGCTAACTGAAGGGCTCTGTTATTGTTCAAAAGGAAGAATATATGCATATATAGAGAGAAAAGGGAAAAAAACGCAAAACTACAGAAGAAATTTCAAATTGCTAAAAGGCTAAGTGGGAATTTTTTGTAGTTGTTGTTATATCTTGCCATTTATAAGAAGCTTTTGATTGATCTAATCATTTAAGTCGTACTGTTAAAGATAATATTGTAAAGAATGACAGCTAAGAAAGAAGGTCTTAGAGTAGGGGTTAGGACCTCTCCATTATTGACTTCGGGTTTGTCTAATTTGGTGAGGCAAGATTTAAAAAGTATGGAAGCAAGAAGGGAGATTCAAAATGATACAATCTTAGCAGCAATAGAACAAATGCGTCTAGATATACGAGAAAATATAAGAGAATCAGAAACTAGAATAACAACAAGATTTGAAAATAAGTTAGAAGAATTTCAAATGCAATTAAGTAAGGTCTCTGAGGAAATGAAAATAGCTACTAAAGATAGGAAAAAAATAAAAAAAGAAATACGTTCAGTTCAAGAGGAAATTACGGAGTTAAAGAGTGAGTTTGAACAGTTAGAACTTATACAGTTAAGACAACAAATGGAAAATGCAAAGATGTTAATTCGTATTCGGAATTATCCGGAACAACAGAAAGAAATAACAGAGAAAGTAATTAAAAATTGGCTAGAACAAGAATTAGAAATAGCAGAAGAAGTCTTAGAAGAGGGAATAGAGATAGTATATAGAAAGAACTCTAATTATGCCAAAAGGTATAATAAACCAAGAGAAATAATTATAAAGTTCAGCAGAAAGAAACTGAAAGAGGAAATTCTGACGAGGTTAGAAGAAAAAGAAAGAATAGTAAAAGAACATAAACTCTTGATATTAAAAGAAATTCCCTATCAGGTAAGGAAAAGAAGAATTCCTTATAAAGACTTCAATGCGGTTTTAAGACAAAATCAAATAAAATACAAATGGAATCTAACAGAAGGGGTTAGCTTCTATTATAAAGCCAAATATTATAATATTAACTCAGTACAAAAAAAAGAACAATTTTTAGATAAATTCGGCAAACAATTAGGAATTATAAATACAAAAGGTATAGACAGAGAAGGAAAAGGAAGATATGAGAGAAAAGGAAAGTCAGAATTAAGTAGTTCAGAGGAAGTGGAGGAAATAATTAGTCAAGACGCAGAAAGTAAAGGAGAAGATTCTCAAGAAGATTTAGAATCAAGAGGCGCCGTGGCATTAAGGAAAAAGAATGATAAGGATACAATCAAGCAACAAGATGTACAGGAGGGGGAAAGAAGGAGGAAGACAACAAGGAAAAAGAGATGAATAATTTATAAATGTAAACTAAAATACTGTTACTTAATATAAATGGACTAAATAACCCGACTAAAAGGCTAAAAAACATATAAATAATTAAACAAAGTCAATCCAGATATAATATGTTTACAGAAAGTCTATATAAAAGACCAACAAAAAACTGATATATAATGAAATATTAGGGATTGTATTTTCAACAGTATTGGTTAATAAATAAGAAAAAAGGTGTGGTTATGTATGTTAAACTAGCTTTGAACTCAGAATTAATTTGGAAAGATGTCCAGGGACAAACATCCATTTTACAATCAAAATTATTAATTATTGATATGTAGGCAAAAAATATTAGGTAAGAACAACCTTATAAGACCTTATATCAAAAGATAATTGATCTTGCCCTCTTGGAATTGAAGGATCGATTTTGGAATTGAAGGACAATTTTGATAAAGCGGAGATGTATATAAAAAAAATATGTTATACTACGAATATATTATATATTATAAGGATAAAAAGGTAGAAATGGAAAAAATATGCAGATTATGGGAAAAAAAAGATTTTTGATTAATATATTATTTTGCTGTGACCTTTTGTTTCTTTCCCCAAGTCTCCCTGTCCCTTGTCGTCCTTATTACCTATCCCTATGTCTTTATATGTGTAAACACAAATAAAAAAAATATACCAAAAAAAAAATACAGCAAATGGTTACTTGTCCAACTGCCTTTTAAGCATCTTAAAAAAAAAATCAGTTATTTGAAAAATCTCTACCGATCCCAGCATTCTCGTTTCCCCTGGAAACGGAATCAGCACCAGCACAAGAACTATTAGGAAGCAATGCCCTGGCACCCTTATAGTCTCAGAACTAAGGTGGCAGAACTGGCCTGTTTGATGGTGAGGGAAAACCTCAATAGAGTGGGCATTTCCCCAAGTCATTGGTGGTGACCTGCACCACAACCACCACCTTCCCCCCTCCTGAGCTCTCTCTACCAGCCTATCTAGGTGAGACTTCTGCACCAGGCAGGCAGGTTGCCATGCAGTCCCCGCAACAATCAGTCATGGACCCACCATTACGTTGGGGGAGGCAAAAGCCCCTGGCGCGACATTCCTGGCGTGGGAGGAGAGTGGTGCTGAGGCACCTGGCCTTGCCAAGAGGTGAGCGGTTTTGGCCCTCTTGCCCGTCCTTGCCATCGTACGGATCCGAAATGGAGCCTGGCATGGCGTGGAGGCAGAGTGGAGTGGCGCATGGGGGTGGAGAAACAGCGGAGGGGTGGGTTGCTTCCTCCTCTGTTCCTGGGAGGCCCATGGCTGGGTCTGCAACTGGCATCAGTCAGATGCCCCAGGTCTGTATTCCCGAAAAGTGAGTCACCCACTACAAGGAGCCCCCTCCTCCCCAGTCCTTAGTGCAAGTGGATATGGGTACATCTCCTGAAGAATGGTTCCCCACTGGGAGATTTTTTTTTCCTGCTTCTCCAGAATGATGTCCCCCATCCTGGAGGTTTCCTTCTATGGCAGCTGTCATTCTGAGGTTAGGACAACACCTCCATGTCCTCAGAAGTCTCAGTGAGACACCTCTTTGCCTTGGTCCAGCTCCTGCTTTGCCTAATTCCTCCCCTTTATCTAGCTCTCCTCCTACCTTTTAGACTGACTTGAAAAGGCTGACCTCCAAGGGCTTACCAGGACAATAGATGACCTGTTATAGGAACTGCAGCTCTCTGTTAGCTAGTTAGGAATTTACCCTTCCTCTTTCCCTCTTATTTAAAACTGACTTTTTGGCTGGACTGAATTGATTTATTTTTTTAAATGTAACTGTTAATTTTTTAAAATTTTAATTTTTATATTTTATTTTTTATATTGTAAAAATTTAAAAAAGAAAACATACACTGAATTGGCTGGACTAAATTTAAACTGGAAGCTTGACTTTTAGTTTAAACTGAGCTGGGTTTATACTTTTAATTTAAGGTGTAATTTAAAATTCTAAAATAATTCTCTTCATTTTAACCTCCTCTGTTTTGTGGTTTGTGCCTCTGGCCTGGGATCTTACTCAAAAGTAGACTCTAGTCAGACTCAATGTCAGGCACTGAGCTCTAATTCTTTTCAGAATCAGCTCTCTGGGCTGTATATGCCCAGCTTCTGCTCTGCCCCCTTTTATTTGTTTGTTTAATTTTCCCACCAGTTGTGATGCGCTAGGTCCCATTCAGGAGATCCTCAAATTCGCTCTCTACAGTTAACATGAATTTAGAACTTTATTCTAAAACTTAAGTTTCAGTTAACATTAAACAGATAGATCATACTTACATACTTCTCATGCAGATGCGAACTTACTTATCTCTGCCTTTGTTTACCTGGCACTTTATCCCAGAAACAGGGGCCAATCCAGTGGTGTCATTCAAATGATTTAGGAACAGGAACTCACTTTTGATTGGCACTTGTCGGGAACCCGGAACCAGCCACGGAGCCTGTTAGGATCCGGAACGCCCGTTCTGGTCCGTTCCCCCTGAATGACACCACTGGGCCAATCCTATCCAACTTTCCAGTGCATTTCCGTACAGCTCTAAGATGCAACGTGCACCCCATTGGCACGGCTACATCATCCCTGGAAAGCTGGATAGGATGAGGTCCTTAGTCTCAGAAGGGGCACTGACAGCTCATAGAAAAGGAAATCAACCAATTGGAGAATGCAGGCATCGATCCCCCTACCTCTCGCATGCTAAGCAAGCACTCTACCATTTGAGCTAATTCCCCTTTCTTGGAGAAAAGCAGCCTAAAAATAGGATTGATGGACTGCCAATCTGATCAGCCAATGCTTTTGCGGCAGGCTTCCAGTCGATGATTTATTGCATTCAGTCCCTGCATCCGGAATGATGTGAGGAAAAGAAGGTATTTGTAGAAGCAGAAAGAAGAGGAATCCAACAGATAGACTGACACTGCAGCAGGCCTGCAAGCTGCAAACTTGTAAATCAACCTGTTTTCTTTTGTCTTGTTGCGAGTTCAGTGCTTCGGTAACTCAGATGGAATATCGTAATTGACTACTCAGCAACTCAGACGTTGTCAGATCATAAAGCAAAACCTTGGCCATCATTTCACAGATCACATTTTGGGTAATTGAGTTCATGGGCCAAAACATGCATCTGTTTATTTATTTAAAAAGCAAACTATAACATTTTTTTAAAAGAAAGCTATGAATGGATTGTGCAGCAACGAGCGCAATCCAAACCCAGGGCTGGAATGGGCAAGCCGACATGCCTGCCCCATATCCAGTGGTGTCATTCAAATGATTTAGGAACAGGAACTCACTTTTGATTGGAACTTGTCGGGAACCCGGAACCAGCCACGGAGCCCGTTAGGATCTGGAACGTCCGTTCTGGTCCGTTCCCCCTGAATGACATCACTGCCCATATCCAGCTTGGGGCTTGAATGTGCGGCTGCACTACCCGGGGAAAGGGAAAAATGTTCCCCTTTCCCTAGGTAGTGCACTGCAGCCCGGATGAGTTTGTTACCCTTCAACAAACTCCCGCAGCACACATGTGAACCATTCACAGAGCACCAATGCGCCATGGCACAGTGGTTGGAAATCATTGCCCGAGGGCCTGCTGCAGAGGCGTCATGCAGCCGGAACGCTGGGCGAGACTCGGAGGAACAGGTGAGCGGCAGCCCGCCCGTTGCGTTCCGGTCCGTTTTGCCGTGTTCCCCGCCCCCGCAGGGGCGAAACAGCCCGGAACACAACGGGTGGGCTGCCGCTCACCCGTTCCTCCCGCCCAGCATTCCGGCTGCATGACGCCTCTGGCCTGCTGCCTGATTTATAAATGCCAAGGCTTGTGGCTATAATGATGATTGGGCAGCACTACTCCCTCCCACAAATAGCAGCTTGTTTAACCCTTGATGAACATAACCTAATCTGCCCTGTTAGTCCTGTGAACCACCAAAAATGGGATCATGACCCACTGGTGGGTCTTGGACCCACACTTTGAGAACCACTTCTTTACAAGCAGCAGGCCCAATGTCAATCCCCAGCCTCTCCAAAGGATAATGTTAATATTGAGGCCACCTGAGGACTGAAAGCACCCATTACAACGTTGTCTGTCAAGCTGATAGTGGCAATCCAGCTACATTTAAAAAATGCCAAAGAGTTATGGGGTGTAGCAAAAAGGAGCAGGGGGAACAGAAGGCAGGAAATGGGAGGCAGTCAGCTGTCACTTCCATAATAAAGGAGCCCTTTTTTGCTTGCCCATGTTTTTCATTTGCGCTCTAATTTCATGTGGAGTATTTATCTCTTTCACCAGCGTGAACCATAAAATAGTTTTGCAATGATGCTAGTGTACTCTTCCCAGCTATGCTATATCAGCACTTACAAAAGCAATGATTTTGCTCCAGGAAAAAAGACACTGGGAGTGCTGTTTACCAGGCCCAGTCTGGATCCATGTAATATACTTTGCTACTGTATATAAATGACTACAAAGCCGAGAAAACCGTTTTTCCAACACTTAACACAATAAATATTTGACCAGACTCATGGAAGATGAATAATCAATACTTCTGGATGTTCACAGACCTTCCGTTAATGTATTTACATTTGTGTCCTGTCCTAGCCTGAATGCTCAGAGTACAGTAGATGTACGAAAGATGCAAGATAACATTTTCAAACCATAATCAAATGAGTCCTGTTGGCTTCGACTCCTTTCACCATATGACAGATCACAGAACAGAGCATTGTGCTTCTATAGAAAAATTCTACAGTCTCCAGAGGAATGATGAATGCTACATAGCATCAGCACTGGGCACCTGTGGCAACTCCCATTTGCCCCCAGATGCTTTTTGGACACTGGCACCAGTCCTGTGGGTTCAGGCCTTAGTCCAGCAGGGCCTTCTCATTGGCCTGGGCTCTCAGCCAGCATCCAACCTAGCTGATCCTTGATGCTGCACTTAGGAGGCTTTTGACTTTATATTTGTCCTTGTGGGTTGATCGTCATTCACTTCAAAGGTTTTGGGATTCCTCTTGAATTAATAGCACAAAAAGAGCACTAGCGGTGGATGCAATCAAACATTTTTTTTTTATTTTGAAGAATTTATACCCTGCCTTTCCCATGCCGAAGCAAATGCCCAAGGCAGCTTCCATGAGCAGGCTAAAGCACATTTTATCAATTTTTTTTTTTTTTACAAATCTACAGTATTCTTGTGATCTGCCAATCCTCAGTCCCAGATGTTGCCTTCACAGTGTGCTTCTCTCCTTTGGCTGCCTGCCATCAAGCCTCAGCAGGCAATTGCAAGTCAAGCCTGGACATGTCCTCAAGGTCGTATTCCATTCTTTTGCTGGCTGGCTTTCTCACATACTCCACAGCAGCTCTCACTTGCGGTGAGCTAATCAGCTCCACAGCGACTCTGTTCTGCCACCACAGGTACTGCAGCTTGTCACAACCTGGCATCATCTCCCATCCAAAAGCAAACCACAGATTTTCCTGCTTAGCTTCAGGCAGTACCAGCAGCTCAACCATCAGTCCACACCTCCTGCCCTATAAGTGCAATGTATGTGCTGCTCAAGTTCTTTTCAGCTTCATGTGAAATCAGACATAAGAACTTGTTCAGTGAAAACCAATAGGAAGCAGGAGTAAACTCCAGGAAACAACAGGGCAAACAGTGCATTGGGATGCAATCTTAAACACACTTACCTGAGAATAAGACTAAGACCCATTGAACACAGTGGAACAAGTAAACATGCATAGTTGCTTCTGATTTGGTGCTGGGGGTTTTTTTCCTTCCAGGGAGAGATTTATTAGCATTGCTTAAAGGCATCTTCTCTAACCCCGCATTTTCCTTGCATCCGCTTCATTCTACATTGATGTTCTCTCTGAATAACTTTGCCATCTGTGCCACTAAGATATTTATGAGTCTGTGAGAGCCCTAAAAATGAAGCTGGCCAGTCTCACTTCCTGCAAGTAGCCCCAATTGGTCACTGCACTGGAAAGCACGATGCTCTCAATTCATATGGAAAGTCTGCTCGTCCCCCTGTAGTATAGCTGCTCAGAAATGCCCAGCCCCTATGGAGGACGTCAACTCATACCTATCTATGCCACAACGCAGCGCAAAGGGTAAGATGCCCATGGTCATAGCAGCCAGTGTTACAGATGTCTTCATAGACTATATGTAGAGATCTCCAGTATATTGAGACATTGGTCCACCTTGTACTGCTTGAGGCAGTACTTTGAGCTCTATTTCCATCTGTCTCAGCCATATGTCAAGCACTCTGTGTCAACATGTTGGATTCTTTCGGTTGGAAAAGAGCCAGCATTGTGTTTTGTGTGTGTTCCCTTTCCTGTAACATGGAAAGGGGACAACATTGTCTTTTTACCTCCTTGCAAAACAATTTCCATGATTTTTTTTTCCATTTATGGTCCCAAGAAGAAAAAGAAAGCCATACATATAGGATTGCCTTCATATTATGGGATACAAGGTTGTTGTTTTTCATTCCTAACCCAAATATTATGCTGTGCACTGGAAAAAAAGTACTACATGAAGTAGGCCTAAGAGGACAAGTTTTTGTAGCAACTTCAAACTCTTGACCTGAGGAAAAAAACATGCCTCCAAAACTAGTTCTCAAATGCCAAAAGATGGCTTTTACTCAAACATGGCTTTTTATTCAACATGGCTCCTTTTGGAAGCCACTTTTGGAATGGAGAGATATTTTAAGAGTAATTCATGCTATGGTATGGGCTTTGATTTTCAAAAGAATGAACATTGCATAGGATACGGCCAATCCTGTGAATGCACCCAAAGTAGTTCTGGATTCCACCATGGCCTTATAGCTGGGACAAAAAAAAATCTGACTCCCAAAGTTGGAATCAACTAGCTGGCTATAGCCACAAAATTCAGGAGATTTTATCTCATAGGCAAAGCCCATGTCACGAAGAGCACAATCCTAACTGGAGTTAGGCCGGCATAAGCTAAGCCAGCAAATTTGGCCAGCACAAGGGCCACCATAAGTGACACCACTCTCGGAGTCAAGGAGGATGGCTCACATCTGTGTGCTGGCCTCTCTGACTCCGAGAGTGGTCCAAACATACTTTATGGTGCCCCTTGTGCTGGCCAAACTTTACTAGCTTAGTTTATGACGGCCTAACTCCATTTAGGATTGCGCGCTAAATTACGTGTAATTTTGATTAACACCATTTTGGAACTGATTACAGACACAAATCCAGCTAATGCATATGAAATAGGAAAATAATTGTATCCCCACTGCCACAAACCCCAAGGCTTTGGCTCCCATGCAAGAAAGAAAGCAAAATGTTCAGAATTGGCCTGTCCCTTTTCTTTCCTGGTTCTGGATTTTATACCCATTCAGAATCCCACCAGGAAACAACTGACATATGTGACGAGCGATCAAGCTGGACTTCTCATTGCTTGAGGACCACCATCTTCTTCCCACAGTTGTCATTGCTGCTCACTTGTGTTTGAGAGCAGGTTGCTTCATGGTGCTGGGTCATGGGTAACGGAACGTATTTCTTGAGTTCCATTTTTCTAACAAGGGTGACCCGCGTTTGAACCCGGTCTTGGAATTCTCATGCCAGAACTCGGTTCCCAAACACAGCAGGAACTTCAGGGATAAAAACCTGTTGGCAACCATCATTGTAACCAATACAGAGGCATGACGCCCAGTGGTGTCATCTAAATGATTTAAGAACAGGTACTCACTTTTGATTGGCATGTGTCGGGACCCGCCCACCAGAAGTGACGTCATAAGCCGGAAGTGAGGTCGTGGCAGGAAGAGACATGAAAAAAGCCCTTTTTGAGGCCTCAGACAATTTTAAACTGACCCAACAGTTGCAACAGTATTCCACAGCACCCCCAGAACATGTTAAGGAGGCCTGGCATCATGTTAAAGTGACCCAACAGTTCCAAAACCCCAGAGCAGCTCATTTTTCAGTGGCAAGGCAAGGCAAGGCTCTGCTCGCTGCCTGCCTGCCTCTGAGAACGTGCAGGCAACTCAAACATGCAGGAAATTCAAACGTTGCAGGGGGCGGAGTCAACAAGTGGGCGGGCGAATGGGCGGGGCCAGCTGTAATCCTAGAAACCGGTACTTGCGTACCCCCGCGTACCCCCTGCATGACATCACTGATGACACCCTGTAACTCCCCTCACCCAAATGCAAAGCGACACCTAAATAAAACCTATTGGAGGAAAATGAACAGGCCTACTGAATGATCAAAGCAAAAACTGTCAGAACATGACCCCGTTGTGCAGAGGAGACTCCCACTTTAAAATGAACTGAATGCCATAAGGGGAAAATTCTTTGGACATTATTTTCAAGTTGTTTGTGGCAGACATAATGGAATTAAGGGTGGGGGTAGAAGAATCTACTCTCATTACTGTTTTCATCTGGTTTTGTTCCGTTTTGTTATTTGCAGCATATTATGTATGGTACTTTTATTAGGATTGCTGCACAATTCCTTGGAGCATAAAGGAAGCTAATCAGGACTAAGCACTATTGCAAAGGAGACAATTTATTCATGACAAACTTGAGACCCAGGAATTTCAAGAGGATCTATGGCCCAATCCTATCCCCGACTTGTGCTGGTGGACCTCATGTTCCACCACACTATCCGTCGCAAAAGTGCTGTAAAGCACTTTGTGATGGCGCAACCAACAGGCAGTGGAGGCAAAAAGGTGCGAGACATGTGTTGAGCACATCTTCTGTGCCACCACTGCTTGCTTGGGCCCTTTCTAGTGCAAAGGTGGAGGCTTCAGTCAGAGTTGCGTCTTGTTGAGGGGTGGAGGATACACTGAGCATGCCTGAGTTTTCAGGCTTAGTGCACAGTCCCAACTTCTTTCTCAAACCCTTCCTACTACTCTTCTTGTGGCTTGAGATTAGCTGCTTGCCTTCAAAAGTCAGGAATTTTTGCTGTCAGCCTGACTGGCTCTTGGCTGGTGGGCTTTTTGCCTACTTCAGACTATATGGTTCAGTGTGGTTGTTTGACATTTTCAGCCAGTCACTTTAGGAGGAGGTGGCAGGCTGAGTAGGGAATATTTCAGCACCCATTCTGAGGTTGGCAAGATCTGGAGGTGAGCCAGGACTGCTCAGATTATGCTTGCCCAGGCTAGTGAGGCTGGGTGGCAAGCCCCAAGGTTGGAATATGCAAAGGTCCCACGGGTCCTGTGCTTCCCACCTGCCTTGACCCTTTGGGGTTGGCAGTCATAAGGTTATCTGGTCTATGACAAGATGGTACCTTGAGTCAGAGGATTTTCCCATTTATGCCTGGGGGCAGTGGTGTCATTCAAATGATTTAGGAACAGGAACTCACTTTTGATTGGCACTTGTCGGGAACCCGGAACCAGCCACGGAGCCCGTTAGGATCCGGAACGCCCGTTCTGGTCCGTTCCCCCTGAATGACATCACTGCCTGGGGGGGATGTAACGACCAGGACCATTTCCCCCATCTAGTGGCCCGCCTGCTTCTGGGTTTTAGATAGTTACACAGCTGCTGCAATCCTATGTTGTATTAAGTAAAGTGGCCCAACCCAACCCAATCTTGCATGTTTATTTGAAGGGTGCCCAGGTAAAGAGCCCAGGGCTTCAGTTCTTGAACAGAGCACATAGGCACTGGAAGGTGGTATGTATATTACATAGCTCATATGGAAGAAGTTTTAGATATCCCGACAAGCTTTTTCTTATGTTGTACATGAACAGACTTCAGATATGCACACAAGTAATACAAGAGCTACCTAAAGACACAGCTACTGTCATGTGTGAAATGTATATGAGTATAAAATGATCAGGTAACCACAGACCAAGAATGAAGATTGAGGAAGCACATCCAGACCAAGGCAATTCCGCAAGGAATCAGAAGGACATGGCAACTATGCAAGAGAAGAGTAGGAGCAAGAAGGATTTTCAAAGTTCACTCTCAAAAAGCTTCAGTGGGAGTGACCCAAATGAGGTGTGCTTTATGGGAAAGATGATCAGTGAGCAGCATCAAAATGCATTTTAGAATCTGGCAGCATCAGGTCTTCTTCAAAGAAGAAGAAGAAGAAACATCTTAGAGAATTCTTCTTTCACTGCAAGATATCTACTTTTTCTTTGAGAAGTCTTTGTATCTTGAAAAGTCAAAGCAAGGTCCTCTCCAAAGCTCAGCCTAGAACATAAAACAAAGGGCATACCAAAAGGAAAGAAAGAATCCACACAACTCCCCCTCTATCTATTAGTATACTAAAGCACACTCTATGCTCAGTCCCAAAGAGAAAAGATTCCTAGAGAAAATAAAAGATTGATGCCTATCGATATTGTCATGGTGTAAAAGAGTTACTAAACAACTAAGAGCACAATCCTAACCTGGAGTTAGGCCGGCACAGTTAGGCTAGCAAAGTTAGGTTGGCACAAGGACCACTGTAAAGGGCATTTGGACCACTCTTGGAGTCAGGGAGGATGGTGCATGTCTGTGTATTGGTCTCTCTAATTCTGAGAGCAGTCCAAGCATACTTTAGGGTGGCCCTGGTGCCAGCCAAACTTTGCCAGTCTAACCGTGCCAGCCTAACTCCAGGTTGGGCTTGTGCCCTAAATCAGAGTCAACATGTTTCATTAAGGAACATACATATTGCTGTCTTCATGTACACACATCATCCCTCTTGACCACCAGCAAATTGCACAAATGGAAGTGTGACGGGAAGGACAAGAGCTCCATTCCTCTTGGCAACACCAGGGCAGGGGTCTTAATCTGGACCCAGTCTGGATCAGTACACTAACTGTTACCCTGAGTTAATATCCAAGTGGCATTGGATGTGCTACCCTCAATGGGCAGTGTGACCAGGAATGCTGCCTTAAATCCATCTCTTGGCATGATCGTAGAATCACATAGAATCATGGAGTTGGAAGGCACCTAAAAGGTCATCTAGTCCAACCCCCAGCTGTAGCAGAAAATCCTCCTAGAGCATCTCCAGCAGGTGCCTGTAGAGCCTCTGCTTGAAGATCTCCACCAAGGGACAATCTCTGATCTCTCTCAACAATCTGTTCCACTGCCAAACCACCCTTACCGTCAGGAATTTCTTCCTGATGTCCAACCGGATATGCTCCTTGTTCTATTTCTTGGTACACACAAGTGCAAAGACTTTTTCTTTAAAAGGTTGCTGATTCCTTTTGAATTCACTTGGTCCCTTTCAATAAAATCAGAAGGTCCTGCACTTCTACATTTGAAGAAACTGCACAAGGAGTGCTTGGCTACTGTATTAAAGAGGCAAAGATATGTGAGCAGGTCCTGCTTGCCAGGCATTGATTTCTGCCTCTCTGAAGCCCCCTGAGGGTCAACCCCCACTACAATTACCCTGGCATGGGGGCTCAATAGTTGTGAGATTGAATTTGTCTGAAATTCCATGGAAACAAAGGGAGGTATCAGTAAGGACAGTAAGGAATAAGCATTGCCTATCCTACCCATACTCTTAGATCATCTGGGGGGGGCCCTTTTGACTGTGCCGCCAACAGGAGATGTGAGAGGGGCGGCGGCCAGGAAGAGGGCCTTCTCGGTGGTGGCCCCCCAACTTTGGAATACCCTCCCCTTCAAATTGAGAACTGCTCCCTCTTTGCTAACATTTCGGTGGGGGCTGAAGACCTTCTTATTTCAAACAGCTTTTAACTGATGACAGGCTAATCTTGATTACATCTTATGATCCACGGGGCTTGTTTTTTTTTTAAATTTTTAAATTGTATTTAATATTGTTTTTAAATTGTTTTTTAATGTTAAATTCTGTTTTTATTGTTTCTTTGTTGTAATGCCGCCTTGGGTGCCTTCGGGCAGAAAGGCGGGATATAAATCCAATTAATAATAATAATAATAATAATAATAATAATAATAATAATAATAATA
>JAJKFI010000031.1:1880633-1897279 GCA_029204185.1 Lerista edwardsae
TCTCTCTCTCTCTCTCTCTCTCTCTCTCTCTCTCTCTCTCTTTCTCTGGGCATCCAGTGCTGCCACTCCCACTCATGCTTGACCCCCAGCCAGGGCCAGCTTTAAGCCAATGTGACCAATGTCGTCACATCGGGCCCTGCGCTTCAGAGGGCCCCACACTAGCAGGGTGAGCATATTGCCTGTGGCTGCAGCTGGGATCTCTATGGGCTGTAAGTCGGTGGGGCGAGCAGAGCAGCTTTACCTTGGTCTCTCCCACCTGCCTCTGCCTCTGAACAGCCCCAAATGGGCCACCTGGAAGCAGTTGGCAGTGATGTTATGAAATCACCACCAACTACTTCCACATGCCATGCTTTGCACGTGGCACAAACAGCGCTCTTCTTGGTGAGTGGGGAGGGTTGGGGGCCCCGCAGGAACGCCCCACATTGGGCCCCGCTGCTGCTAGAGCTGGCCCTGCTCCCAGCATTTCCTCCACTGGCCATTAGAGGAAAGTGAGGGAGGTTCCCCCCCCACACACACACACAGCAAAGCTGAGTTCTGTTAATAACTTTACAGACACAATGGAATAACTGAAGCCATTCTTACTTAGGCAGAACAAGAAGGCAGGAGAGAGAAACGAGTGAGAGGCCCAACCAAAGCAGAGAGATCAATGTCCAGGTAGAGGATCCCTTATCCCAGTGATGGAGAACCTTTTGGGCTCAGTGTGCCAAAACTTAGGAAAATGCTTAAGTTGGCTTTGCTGATGTGTCAACCCCCTTCCCAGACAAAAGAGAAACAACTCTTTATATCCATTTATTTAAACAAAAAATACAGTCCAATCATGTGCAGTGCTACATATTACATAAAGAAACATATAATAATTACACAAATGAAAAAATGAGTAAAAAAAATCAATTTTTGTCATGCATTGGTGAACGCAGATGTGTCTGCCCGCCCAAATGTTGTGATGTGTCACTTTTGACACATGTGTCATAGGCATTATCCGGACATCCAAAATCCAGACATCTTTGTCCAAGACTTTTTTTAAAAAATAATATTTTATTTTTAAAAAAATTTCAGTCATGGGTAAAGGTAAAACAAAGACAGGAAAGGGAAGACATAAGGTACAAACACGAGGTTATCATTGCAATGCACTTTTTTACGCTTACATCAAAAATCGAAACCATCATATAAACTATCCAAGGTTAATTTCATATAATAATCAAAATCTTAACATCTAATATCCATCCATTCATAAAAGGCTTGCCAATTTTCAGCTACTTTATTTGTCTTTACTTCTTTCAATCTTTCTGTCAGAATATCCATTTCAGCTACCTCATAAATCTTTGTCCAAGACTTTTTAAAGCTTGCTATAGAAAGAAGGTCTTGTGCTCATTCCCACGTACAGTTACAGTACAGCTGTAAGTTCTAGTCTCTGCTCTGTGGTGTGTGGCTATATACACACTGTTGATAAAAATGTCAAAGAGGCCAGCAGAGTGCAATCCTATCCTGGAGTTAGGCCGGCACAGTTAGGCCAGCACAGTTTGGCAAGCACAAGTACGTTTGGACTCTCAGAATCAGGAAGGATGGTGCATGTCTACGTGCTGGCCCTTCTGTCTCCAAGAGTGGTCCAAACATAATTTACAGTCTCCTTTGTGCCAGCCAAACTGTTACAGATCTAGCTCACATGCTGATGCTCCTCCAACAAGAAGAGCCTGAAAGGAACAGGAAGAAAGTCCCAGTGTGCAGTCTATCTCTAGCTCAGATTAAAGTTCTATTATAACTCTTTAAAAGGTTGTAATATAACTCGTTATTATAAAAGGTGGTAATATAACTCTTTAATGGTTTTTCTATGCTTTTTGCCACTATACAATATACTATTGTATTTCCATAATACTCCCCATCTCCCCATGATTCGCTGTAATGCCTATTGCTGTGTTGCTTATGCCTAGTGCTGAATTTCCCTAGTGATGGCCACTGATTGACCATGTGCCTGCCCCTGCCCAGTTCACCCTAGATGGAGCTTCTCTGGCCACTAACTTTGGGGGTTGGTGGACATGGTTGTTGGTTCCTTGGATGTCACACTGACAACACATCAATGACTAGCTGACATCAGAGTACACTTGTATGTTTGTATGATTGGCATTCCCAAACTATGGGTCAGGACCCACCAGCAGATCTCAAGCCAATTTCAGCGGGTTGATAAGCACCTAGGGCAGCCATATTGAATATATGGGAAGATGGGATGCTGGAAAGAGCAAGGACTGTGTGGTTGTTTTGCTTGTGTCAAGGTAAGTAGGTTTTTCTTCTTTTTTTATTCACTTTGCTACTGGAAAATGACTAAGAAATAACCCAACTCTGGCGTCACAGTGACGGTACCTGGTCATGACATCACTTCTGGTGGTTCCTGGGAAGATTGTCATTCTAAAAAAGTGGGTCCTGGTGCTAAAATGTTTGAGAACCA
The DNA here is from genome assembly GCA_029204185.1 of Lerista edwardsae. Classification (NCBI taxonomy): domain Eukaryota; kingdom Metazoa; phylum Chordata; class Lepidosauria; order Squamata; family Scincidae; genus Lerista; species Lerista edwardsae. Next base: position 1,883,074 of record JAJKFI010000031.1, read on the forward strand.
CTGCCCTAGAGCCTGCTGCCTGATTGATAAATACCAAGGGGTGTGGTATTACTTACCTTCCCCAAGTAGCAGCTTGTTTAACCCTTGATGTACACAGCCCAATCTGCCCCGTCAGTTTCCTGAACTATCAAAAATGAGATCACGACCCACTGGTGGGTCCTGGACCCACACTTTGAGAACCGCTGTTTTAAAGGCAGAAGGTCTAAAGTAAATCCCCAGCCCAGCACCGCCACAACACGAGCCTAAACATGGATTTTGTAGGGAGGAAATGCAATAATATCAGTAAAGATATACTAAAATATTATAGACTGGTGGAAGGAAGTCATGCACAAAAATGGGAAATACCTGGCTAGGAGGTAGCACTACTGTGAAAAGGCCTTCAGGCCATTGCTATAATTGATTGCAAATTAAATGTGAGGTAGAATGTGATGGCAGTGCCAAAATCAAATCCCATTGTACTGTAGATTACTCTTGATTTTTAAAATTAAAACTCTTTTCAAGACACAATTGCCAAAAATCATGCTGTGCTTCCATTTAGTTCTTCACAGAATAAGAGCTATCCTAGAGGTCTGAAGCTGGAACCCAAGGACAATCAGTCACTTGGCTTCAAAATGTGTATCTTTTTTTTCCAAGATCCTTTTTGCTATGCAACTGAGCTACGTGCAGAGATGTATTTATCTTTTTTTCCTGAAATTAAGCAGCAGGATTGCAATACTGAGTTGTATACCTGAGGTTAAGGAGCAACATAAAAGTATGTTTTATTGATACTGTAGTAATTGCCATGGAGGGAAAACGGACACATAGAGACCAATTTAATCCAAAAACTGAGAAATAGTAGGATGAGGGGCAGGCTTCATGATGAATTCAAGTGGTTCTGTCCTAACTAGATATTTAAAAGGATGGACCCCTTGATCCAAGTTTGATAGTCAGCAGGCCAGTCCTGTAATCCAGGTCAGTCAGAGTCACACCAAAGCAGAGGCGTCATCCAGGCGGAACGGCCTGGTACGCCGTTCCGCTAGTTCTGCGGAGGGCCCGGGCCGCGCCGCCTCTCCGGAGGACGGGCGAGCTGCTGCTGAGCCCGCCCGCCCGCTTTCCCTTGCGTCCCGAATCGCTCTAAAATGGAGCGATTTGGGCGCAGTGAGGCTTGGGGAGGCGTGGCAGCCCTCCACCATAGGGGCGGAGGGCTGTCAATCATCCGGGCGTTCCGGTTCCTGGCGCGCCCGGATGACATCACTGCACCAAAGCCAATTCAGAATATGAGCTCAAAGTCAATAGTCCGTTCAGGTTTGTCATACACAGGTATGTCAATCAGTCCGCTCACACCAAACTTTGCTCCAACTACACCACCTGCTGCTGCTCTCCCTTCCTTTATAGGCAGGGGCCTCATTAGCCTGCCTAGGCTAGAGCTGTGTTCCTGAGGCTAGCAGGAGCTCTGAGATTAACCCCATGTGCTCTGGATTCAGCAGGAAGGGAGACCACTGCTGACATCACAAGCTATCTCCTCGCTGGATCTTCTGCATGCCCATTACAGTGGGTCAAATTCCTGAATCAACAGTATTGATGACATTTGAGAATTCTCTGTAATAGAGCATAATACACAAGCCTTTTGACTTGAGAATATAGGATTCTCAAGAATCTGACCACACTCGCTCTTCAGCTTGCCTTAATACTGGGATTGGGACCCTAGACACCATATGTTCAAAATTTGGCTTTGCCAACAATGCAGTGTGTGCGAGCCTCCATCTGCTACAATTGCTGTACTAAGGCATGGTGGGGAGGAAAGGGAAGGATAATTTCGTGGAGATTTTCTTCGGCCTATCATTATTTCCACTTCTAATACTTCTGTTACTGGACCAAAATACTCTTGATACCAGTGGTGTCATTCAAATTATTTAGGAACAGGAACTCACTTTTGATTGGCACTTGTCGGGGACCCGGAACCAACCATGGAGCCTGTTAGGATCCGGAACGCCCGTTCTGGTCCGTTCTCCCTGAATGACATCACTGCTTGATACCTTTGAGAAGCTAGGAAAGGCTATTGATAGTGCAATCCTAGCCTGGAGTTAGGCTGGCACAAGGGCCACTGTAAAGCATGTTTGGACTACTGTCGGAGTCAGGAGGGATGGCGCATGTCTGTGTGCTGGCCTCTGTTCCAAGAGCGGCCAAACATACTTTACAGTGTCCCTTGGGCCAGCCAATATTTGCCAGCCTAATTCCTGGTTAGGATTAAGCCCTGGGTGTTTCAGTTATCGCGGTCTCTTTTTCTTAAAAAAAAACAAAACAAACCTTTGTATTCAAAGCAGCCATGTGTCTTCCTGAAACAGGGTGGGTTTGTTTGTTTTCTCCCCTAGGCTAACATATGTGAAATATTGGAAGAAATATTGGAAGAAAAGGTTAATAGTGCAATTAGGAAGCTGAGCTTATTTTCTTAGATATGTCTCAGTATGGCATTCAGGGGCTGTAAATTGGTCTCACTAGATGTTTTGAAGAAGCACTGATAAACAGTTTCCGTTCCTTGAACTCTAGTGAAAGGTTATGCTAGAGTTCATGATAATGGTTTCAATTCAAGTGCCAACAATGCAAGATCACTTCAAAAATTCATCCAAAACAGAGTTTTTTCTTCTTCTTTTTAATCTCTTGTTCTCTGGTCTGAGAATTAAAGTATATGCTCCAACATGAATATAGTGTCGGTCAGTTGGATTATTAATTAGTTGTGTTATACCAAAAGAGAATAACAGGCAGCAAAATCCCAGGCTGCCCATTATGCAGACGCTTCATCATAGCATCGGTGCGACTGCATTAGCACCAATGCAGGGGCGCTGAGCGGCATCCCCATGTCGGTTCTAAGGCAACAGGACCGGTGCTGTTGGCCGAATCCAACTGGTGCAAGGTATGCGCCATGTTGAGACATGGGTGGGAGTGGGTGGGGAAGGAAGGTTCTGAGTGGGATGAGGGCAGGAGCTGGGCAGGCCGGCAGGAAGGCAGGCTTGGGAATTGGCCATAAGACTGAATCCTAAGCCCGATCGGGAGGCTGCGCGGCCCCAGTTTGGGCCACGCGGTCTCCTCGGATCTGCGCCTGCTGTTTAGCAGGTGCATATCCAAGGAGCGCATAGGGGAGGCTCCAGCCTCACCTATACTGCGTCAGGATATGGTGCAGGCCATCCAGCCTTGCCATTCCGGCGCAGTATAGGTTTGCATTTGCACCCATAATCTAACAAGGCCTTGCACATTGTTATAATGTTAAATCCCAATGATCAAAATATGCTGTTTAATGTCTGGTCACAGAAATGAGTTACTTCACCCAATGAAGGATTGAAAAAGCCAGAGCCGGCTTTTGGAGCAGTGAGGCCCAATGCAGGGCATTCTTGTGGGGCCACCCACCCTTCCTGCAGGCCCCCCCCCACTCACCAAGAAGAGCGCTTGTTGTGCTACACACAAAGCATGACACCTGGAAATAATTGGTTGGTGGCATGATGACATCACTGCCAACTGCTTCCTGGAAGCCCATTTTTGGCCATTTGAAGGCAAGGGCAGGTGGGAGGGCCCAAAATAAAGCTGCTCTGCTAGCCCCACTGATTAACAGCCTATAGAGATCCCAGCTGCAGCAGTAGGCGATATGCTCACTGTGCTGGTGCAGGGCCCCCCAAAGTGTGGGGCCCAATGCAATGACATTGGTCACATTGGCTGAAGGCCGGGCCTGGGAAAAGCAGGTACAATTCTATCTAAATCATCTTATATTTTCCTCCAAAAAGTTCTGAAGAGATATTAGTTGGGGCCTCAGGTCTCTACATTTGGGGCTGTGTGGCTGTTTTTAGAATAACATTATGCAGGGAGATCCAATCACATCTAGTTTGCCCCTTTTTGACATGAGTTATCATGATAAATGCAACTCTATTGTCATAAAGATACAGTCATAAATGTTGTGGTCTATGCATTATAAAATGCTTTCATGAACACATTGTGCGGTTTCTTGTGGAATACAAGTTACAATGTGTTTCAACTGCAAAGTTGCATTCTTTATTGTTTATCAAATATGCAACCCCTAGCCCAAATACTGAACACTGCAATACTTAACATTTTGCACTGCATGCCTTTGTGCAGTTTCAGACTCATGTCAGGCAGCCTGAATGCAGAAGCGCTGCCTTCTAATACTGAAATGTTGGGCACGTCTGTTCACCAGTGGCCATCACATTTCTGTTGCCGGCTTCACTTATTAGACATCCTGAAGATCCAATCCAGTGAATCTGATAACAAATTGTTGTTTTCAAGTGTTCATGATGTTGGGTGTTTCGTATCTATTAGCGCTTCTCCTATACCATGTTGACATTTTTATATGGCGTTGGAGGGGTTCTCATCACTGTATTGTCTGTCTTGACAGACATTCAGCCAGAACACAATTTTGATGCTTGCTGCATGTCATTCCTAATGGATCTGGTGCTCCTCTGTTTTCGTCCGTGCAATCAGAAATCAGAAAAAGAAAAAAAGTTTGGAATCAAAAAGTCTCTTGTGTCAATCTGGCAAATAGAACTCCATGCTTCTTTGGAAAATAGCTCTTAGAACTATACCCTGTAACCTTTTCTCTGGTTTAAACACGCTCAAGAGTCTGTTCTGATCTCTTTGCACCTCATACTTTTAACTAGTTTCACAATAACACTATTTCATCTTTGTTTTATCTTGCTTTAGAGGAGTTCAGCCAGTCCCAAAGTTGAGAGCTGTCATGGGAGCAGACTGCTGGCCCAATCTTACCATTGGGCTGCACAGCCAGAACTCATGGGATGCACTGTCATGTACTACTCAGCCACTAACGGAAATGGCAAGCAGCACCAGATGCATGGTAGCAGCCCTCCCAAATAACCTGGTGCTGGTAAGTCAGTGGTAGGGATGGGACATGGGTGGGAAGGAGGAGGAACAGGGAGGAACAGCGGGTGGGGAGGGGAAGAGAGGGGGTTGATCTGGCAGCAGTCAGGCATGCTGGATCTTATCCCCTTTTTGAAAACTTTCCTGTCCCCTTTCCTTGGACAAATGCCACCAATATGGGCAGCGGGAGAGCTTACATGGGGTAAGTTAAAATGTTTTTTACTCAACCCCCATTTAAGTAACTCCCCCCACCATGCAGTGTCTCTTTTTTTGGCAGGGCTGTGTGCTATAGCATGGCCGAGAAAAGGATGGGGCTCTTAATATAGGTACCATCCAACTTGAGAAAATACCAAGCTGGACTCCAGTCTTGCACAGCTGGAGCCCCTGTTGCTTGGATTCACAGATACAAGTTGACTTTGTCCAGACTGCTTGGGATGGGAAGATGTCTGGATCTTGGATTTGTCTGGATTTTGGAATAATTGCAGACATATAATGAGAAATGCCTCCTCTTGCTCTTTTCAGTTGTCCATTTGGGTGTCTGCTGGCTTCTTTTTCAACAATGTGTATAGGCACACACCGCACAGCAGAGACTAGGATTTACAGCCTGAATGTGGGAATGAGCACAAGACCTTCTAGTGTTCACACAACAGAAAGGTGTTTTTTTTTAAGTCTTTGACAACAATGTCTGGATTTTGGATGTCCAGATAAGGGATCATCTACCTGTACAATAGATTTTTGGTTCCTTATTCAGCTATCAGAGAATGTCCACTTTTCCAAAATTGTTGTTGTTCAGTCACTAAGTTGTGTCCGACTCTTCGCAACCCCATGGACCACAGCACGCCAGGCCTCCCTGTCCTCCACTAGCTTCTGGAGTTTGCCCAATTTCATATTCATTGCTTTGGTGACACTGTCTAACCATCTCATCCCCTGCCGCCCCCTTCTCCTTTTGCCTTCAATCTTTCCCAGCATGAGGGTCTTGCTGCATGAGAGTCCAAAATACATATAAAATATGAGGGTCTTTCCCAGCATGAGAGTCCAAAATACATATAAAATATTGCACTCCAAACACAACAAGGAGTGTGTGTTCTCACACATACTTTTAGACATTTCCCAGACCGCAGTATTCATGTCTAATCATTAGATTGTTGAATGGAAAGGTCTTTAGAACAAAGCTTGTGTGGCAACTTAATATTTGACCAAAAATAAAAGATCATTGGACAGCTTCTGACTTTCAGAAGTGTTGCTTGGTTTCTTCTGATTTGACCACTTCTCAAGCCAGCTTCTGACTTTCTTATGGTTAAAGAAATCGACTCAGGGCAGAATCCTAACCAACCTTCCAGCATTGGGGCAAGGGCAATGGAGCTCGAGGTAAAGGAACAAATAGTTCCTTACCCTGAGGAAGCCTCCCTGACTACTACCCTGTTGCAGAATGCAGCACATGCTGATTGGCAAAGCTATGTCAGTGCTGGAAAGTTGGTTAGGATTGCACCCTCAATTAGACAATCGCCAGTCCAACATGAAGTACAATACAATCAGATTTCCATGTTTGTTTGGGCTCACTGGAAAAGTGTCAGATGATCCTGGGAATTGTTGATGTAACCATGGATTGCTTGGATTGTGCACCATATTTGGTTCCATACCTTCTTCCCCATTCTCTGTTATAGCTAAATCCATACATGTAACTGAAACAATTTTCTACTCTTCTCTGTTTACCCTTACCTTGATTCCTCTTCCTTGCCTCTGCTATCTCCCTTGTGTCTAATCAAGTGAAATGTCTTCCCATAATGTAAATTGATGGTGCAGCATTTGCCCATATGAGCCTGTTCCCAGTTGACAATGGTTAAGACTGCTTGCCTGGTCAAAAATGGATTGAATGAATTAGCTCTTAGTTTTCATATTTTTTCTACGTATGTACTGGGGTCTGCAAAAAGTTCTGAAGAGCATTGAGTTCTGAACTGAAGAGCTACAGTGCGCCACATATCAGTTTGAAGAAAAAAAGATGAACACAAATAACTGCAGGGCAAAAAATGAGAAAATAATAAAAATCAGCAAAACGTGATGGTGCATGAAGATTAGCTGAGGGGGATGTGATGAGAGAGCTGAAATCCAATATCAGATGGAAAACAAGGGAATTCAGTATTCTCTAGTTGTTCCACTTTGACTGTGAGCAAGCAAGCAAATAAGCTGGCTCATCTGCACACACACACACACAAATTTGCCAGGTCTTTTGAGGTTTTCTAAAAAATTCTTTACCCCCTCTAAATCCAGTCGTACACTATCGCATCAAAGCGCTAAGTAGATTAAGGGCAACAGTTATCCTGAGAACAAGAAAACAGCATATTTTGTTTTAATGACAAGCATGCAACATTCTCTCTCTCTCTCTCTCTCTCTCTCTCTCTCTCTCACGCACACACACACACGCACGCACGCACGCACGCACGCACGCACACACACACACGTAGTAAACAGAGATTAAGCTATCTTTTCATTGGACTAATTTTTTGGTCTGCTAGGTACCATTATTTCAAATGGAAGCCCATTCAATACATAGTACATTTGCAAGTAAATTACCAACTTGACTGTGGAATGCCAACCCTATTAGCCTAGAATATGTACTATTCACTTGGAGTGGGTCCCTAATTAGTCATAGAAATGACAGAAATATAAGAATAAGAGCAGTACACGGGGGAGGGAGGCTTCCTCTTCCTCTTCCGACCAGCACCTATGCCTATAAAGTTCTCCAAAGTTCACCACAACAGCTTTTGCAGGGAAGTAAGAAGGATGTGAAAATGCAAGTAGATAAATAGGTACCACTTCAGTGGGAAGGTAACGGCGTTCCGTGCGCTACGGCGTATAGTCATGCTAGACACATGACCACGGAAGCTTGTGCTCAGACAAACGACAGCTCTTCAAGCTTAGAAACGGATATGAGCACTGCCGCCTACAGTTGGTCATGACTAGACCATTTGGTCATGGGGAAACCTTTATCTTTTTAAGGAGAAGGAACCCAGGAAGAAAAATCAGGCTTACCCATCCACAAACAACTGTTGGATCCAAGTCTTGATATCTGTAAAGTATATTAACAATTCAAATGAAAAACCAAGTGAGTTTCTGTTCCAACATCGTTTTTTCAACTACATGTTGCTAAGTGGATATGATCCTGTCTCATTCCAGATCTCATTTTGTTCAGAGAACTATTTGAGAGAGATAATTCCTCCACAATGTAAGTAAGGAGAGTTGGTGTTCCTCAATGAAAATAAAATTGACAGGTTCCTATTTGTGATGTTATGCCATTCAAAATATTGTTCTTGCAACATGGTGAAACTGCTAGGTCCTCTGTATGAGAAAATGATACTGGATAAAAACAAGACATCACATTAAGGGCTTGATGATGCAAAGCACAGCCTTCCCAGAAACAGGAGGCTGAAAATGTAGGGTTAGCAGCTCCAGTTAAACTTCCCCACCCTCCCAAATCCCTGCGCCCGCTTACGTGGGGTGACATAGAGGCTGGATGAGGCCTCCACGGGGCTGTGCACTTCCTCGCAGCAGCTCATTGACTCCCGAGTTGGCACAAATATGTCTTACAGCACATGTGTAGTAGTGCTGGACCGGTATACGGGTGGACCATACACCAGCCCAGGGCAATGTTTGGATTGCCCTTCCAGTAGGAATTCCAAAATTGTTTGAGGAAGATGAAGGGGAAAGTATGTTAGCCATCACGGAAACTGTATAGTAGAACAGTCATGCCAGAATACCAGAATGCCTCTATGATTAATGCAGCTGTGTTTGTCATGGTTTTAGGGCCTACTTTCAGCTTCCCCTTGAGGAAACTTGAAGTATAGTCAGATGCATTAAATGTGTATTCAGAATCCGTGGTTCAAGCATCCGTGGTTCAACCTGAACCCACAGAGTAGGCTGACCTGGAACCTCCAGAGGTGAGGGAAGCTGAGTGTGTGGCTCTCTATTCCAGCACAGGGGTAGAATTGTGCTCTAAAAGGTATTTTTTAAATTTCTGTTTCTCAAAGGAAGAAATGAGTGTTACTCACAACACACAAAAATGTGTTTGGAGGAAAAAAAACAAAAGCATGATATTTTTTGGTCTCAGTAACACTTTATCATTCAAAAACCTGAGAAAACCAATTTCTCTTGTTTAACATGTGAAATTCACCAGATCCCGACTCACATGGGGTTCAGGAACAGTCAGCAGTTCAGGGTAGTTAGAAGTGAGTAAATGGCGCCAACAGCTTTGAGGCTTCTCAAATCATGTTTGTACTGTGACTGAGCTACCAATTCAGAATCAAAGATAGTGCCATGGATGTGATAAGGAAAAGCTGCACATCATTGCTGCACAGAAATAAGGAAATAATCAATTCTGCACAACCTAAGAGGCATCGCAATGGTTTGTGGGTAACGTTATTGTGTGGAGCTGAATTCCCCACTCTGTTGTAATGCTAAGATGTACATTCTCAGATAATTCAGCATGTATAATTAAACAATGTTGTTTTTCCTCTGATCTCTTTGGAAAGAGAGTCTTGTTCTGAAAATGCGTGCCATCTCTATAGCCTGGATCCCATTTCCACAAAATATTAAATAATGACGACATGCACACTGCATTATGCAACACTGTGTCAATGTTTTTTAAGACAGTGATCTGGCAAAGTCTTCCAGCAAAGTCCCTGAACAACAAAACCCAAAGAAAGCGGAGACAAATCATTTTCAGTCCCAGTATTATCACTACTGCTCAGTCTGTGGTGAGTGGCAGATGATGCTAGTCTGCTCCGGGAAGCAGAATGTTTTCCTTGTCTCTCCAGTAACATCTAGTGTTGTAAAATATGTGATGTGAACGTCACCACACTGCAAGTTTCCCCATCCCAAGAAGTGGTCTGGATGCATACAGGCAATGCATGGCAGTCATGACTACTCCCTGTTGCTTGTTCCAAGTATCTGGTACCGAGTGGCACATCACTGCAGAAAACTGAGCTTTCATTTCTGGCTACAGTGGGCTATGCCATTGATAGACCTATCCAGGGCCGGCTCTAGCAGCAGCGGGGCCCAATGTGGGGCATTCCTGCGGGGCCCCCAATCCTCCCTGCGGGGCCACCCACTCACCCAGAAGAGCGCTGTTCGTGGCACGTGCAAAGCATGGCATGTGGAAGTAGTTGGTGGTGATATCATAACATCATCGCCAACTGCTTCCAGGTGGCCCATTTTCGGCTGTTCAGAGGCCGAGGCAGGTGGGAGAGACCAAGGTAAAGCTGCTCTGCTCACCCCACTGACTTACAGCCCATAGACATCCCAGCTGCAGCCACAGGCAATATGCTCACCCTGCTAGTGTGGTGCCCCCTGATGCGTGGGGCCCGATGGCTTGGCTTAAAGCCATTGGTCACATTGGCTTAAAGCCAGTCCTGGACCTATCATCCATTTATATTACCATATATGCTGTCTTCTGTGATAACACAGGTGTGGAATCCACTATGACAAGATTTGACACTATCTTGTCATAGAGAATTCCATTCCCACTCTTGGCAGAGTCAGGAGTGACAGGGTCTAAACCCCAACCTCCCAGTGAGCACCAGTGAGCACAAAAGGTGCAGAAGAGAGCGACAAAAATGATTACGGGGCTGGGGCACCTCCCTTATGAAGAAAGACTGCAGAGTTTGGGGCTCTTCAGTCTGGAAAAAAGGCACCTAAGGGGGGACATGATTGAGACATACAAAATTATGCATGGGAGGAATAGAGTCGCTAGAGGGATGTTCTTTTCCCTCTCACACAATACCAGAACCAGGGGACATCCACTGAAATTGAGTGTTGGGAGAGTTAAAACAGATAAAAGGAAATACTTTTTTTACCCCGTTGGTAATTAACCTATGGAACTCCTTGCCACAGGAGGTGGTAATTGCAACTGGCTTAGATGCCTTTAAAAAGGAATTGGACAGATTTATGGAAGAAAAGTCCATTGTGGGCTATAGCCCTAATGGGTGGTGTAATCTCCTTATGTTAATAGTAGGCTACCTCAGAGTGCCAGGTGCAAGGGAGTGGCAACAGGATGCAAGCATCTTGTTGTCTACTGAGCTCCCTTAGGCACCTGGTGGGCCACTGTGAGATACAGAAAGCTGGATTAGATGGACCTTTGGCCTGATCCAGCAGGGCTCTTCTTATGTTCTTTACTTACCATCCAAGCCACTTTCGCCATCTCCCACTTACCTTTCCTCAACTTCCTTCCCTCCCACTGCTTTTACTGATGTTCTAGAATCTATTTTGTGATAGGGAGGGACTATTGGAAAGGATAAACAGCCCAATCCTAACTGATTGCCCAAGCAGCAAGGCAGCAGCACCGGTGAGGCTTCACCTCTATCCACAGGGGATTCGGGCTGCTGGAGGTCTCCTTGGGGTAAGGCGACACTTGTCCCCTTGTCCAGGAGCCACTACAGGCTGACTCCGACCTGCAATATCTCGATCGCTGCATTGACCCGGGAATGTGGATCAGACCCAGGGAAGGTGGGCAGGATTCAGCATCTGCTGCCGCCACCGAACCCACCCCTCTCCTGGGCCTGATCTGCCCTTCTTCCCACCAAAGCACTGCCCCTTTCTGCCCATTCCACCCTCCCCCTGCACCCCACCACTCCCTGCATTGCCATGCCTGCTCTAGTGGGTCCTTGGCTGTCCACCAGCATGCAGGAAGTCATTCCTCTCCCCTAACATCCTGGCCGTGTGCATCACTGGAGAGTGCATGGTAGGCCAGTGCCCGGCCGGCATGGGACTGGGCAAAAGCGTCTCTCTCTTGCATTGCCCTTTTTGATGCCTGGCATTCAACTACAGCAAATGTTTTCCCAGCGTTATTGAATCTGAACCAAAGCTGGATGGAGAGATGGCAGAAAGATCATGGCGCTGGGCAGCAAGGATTTATTCTCTGGTTTAGGCTTTAATCAGGCTCAGCTTTAGGAAAATCTTCGGCAGTCACAATATTTGCCTCATATTATGAGCATTATTAACCCACCAAGATGCATATTTCCAAAGCCAGGAACAGGGAACATTTGAACTTATCTGTCAGCGGTGCGCCCAGCCTAGAGGCCGCTCTCCACCCCCTCCTTGCCCTTTGACACACCTTCCAGGCTCCATTTTGGAGCCATACAGAGCCAAGGGAAGGCAGGCGGGCCGAAACCACCAGCCTCTTTGAGCAGTGAGGGGCCTCTTCGCAGCCTTCCGCTTGCCCCATGAGCTCTGCTCCCAGGGTCCTTTGCCCCCCCCCCCGCCCAATGGTAGGTCTATGACTGACATTTGAATTCCCCTTCTCAGTGGTTCTGAGTAGGGCAGTCTATAACAGGCAAACAAGAACCACCGGAGACTATAGATTTCAGTAACGTAACTCATTGACCACACTCAAGACAATCCTCCTTCCTGAAGGCAAGAACAGGTACGAGATTCTTCAGGCTGAGGAACTCTTTAGAAAACCCTTAAAGCTTTGATGAGCAGAAGACAGGAAAACAGAGGAATCCAGTTTTGGGAAAAGTGTCAACACATCGTCCATGTGGTCCTGAGCAAGCTGAACGAATAGCGCAGGATAAGACTCAACTTTCAAGTGACAATATGCACATACACAGCATTATATGCCCAGGTGGAAAATAAGTCATTAAAAAAGTAGTTTTATTTTCATGTATTTTTGATTACAAATTAAGGAAACATAACCAAACCGAAGGAAGGGTTTTATTAGTGATACATTGATGATCTTAAACAACTAGATGACTTGTGAGTCACACACACACTACAAACAAGCACAAACTTACTTAAAAAGGAAATAAATATTAAGATAGTTTAATCTGGTCTTTTTAAACTTCAGTATTTATAAAATATATAGTGCTTTCTGTTACATCTGCTCTGTCATTCCCCTCCCCACTACAAATTAAAACATGAGACATTACCAACATCTAAGCAAGAAGAAGCAGTCAATGTGAAAGAGATGGGAGAAAAAAAATAACTATGCTGAATTTATTACTCTACATCGATTGTGCATCTGCTGTAAAAATAGTCATTTTTAACCAATATATACATATTTTACTTAGTTATATTTATGTAATAAAGCAAGTGTAAAATATACTGTAAAATATAGAAATAAATTTGATATTCCCCTTGTTCAGTAGTGTCTGAGGACTTATTATATCACTATCATTTAGACCAAACAATAGGTTGTAAGTTTGAAATATTTAATTAGGTAGGACTTGAAAGCTTAAATATAAGCATCTTTGCACAGGGTCATTCATGGATAATTATTGTAAGCATGATAATTTTAGGCCATCTATTGCTCAGATTATTTAGTTATTTGCTATGAGTGAAATCTGGGCTCACTTAGATGCGTAGTTAGTCCAATTAAAGTCTATAGGAGCAATGCACAGGTATGGTTTGGTGCGCTGGTTCAGATAAGTATATATAATGAGCTGTTTGGGCTGTTCTGTTTATGTCAAAAGAAGAAAGCATGGGTGTGTGCACACGCATGCATGCATGAACACGCACACGCTACAAAGTACAGTGAAATGTATGTGGCCTGCCATGAATCAGCCTTGTGGGTAGGAGATCTCTGTGCATTAATTGGAGCAGAGGCAGCTGTCAGTATAACTGGAGTGTAAATGGAATCCAAATTTAAAGTTTACAGTAATGTCTTATATGCTTTCATTGTATACGAAAGTTATTCTTGTATTTTTAGTGTCAGCAGTCTTTGTCAATGAAAACTAAAGAAAAATAAACGATGCTATCTAGAACATGATTCATTAGCTTGTAAGTGCATGCACAAGATTATCCATATTTAGAGCACATGCCTTCCTACAATATTAACTTCCTACAGTTAATCCTGTTAATGAGTTAATCTAAAAACAGAATTAATCATGCCCCTGCTAATGGGCCAGAGAGGCGCTTTTTAAAGTAGCAATCCTTATATGTCACAGGAGGGGAGCAACAGGTCCTCTTCACACCAGCATTGCATTTTCTATGGGCTGTTTGCTGGTGTTTCTTTATTCCATGTCTTTTTTGAGACCGTGAGCCCTTTGTGGACAGGGAAGCATTTATTTTTTTAACTGTGTAAATGGCTTTGTGAAGTTTTGGCTGAAAAGCAGATATATTATTATTATCATCATTATGATTATTATCATCATTATGATTATTAATGATCAATATCAATTATCATTATTAATAACAATAATAATATGTGGTTGACACCTAGGTAGCCAGTGGAGACCCTTATCAGATCAACAATACCAGTCAATGACATTTGTGGGATCTTTTTGCTCTACTAACTGTGTTTCTTGTGTTGTTAATAATAATAATAATAATAATAATAATAATAATAATAATAATAATA
>JAJKFI010000031.1:1905748-1949179 GCA_029204185.1 Lerista edwardsae
AGAGAGAGAGAGAGAGAGAGAGAGAGAGAGAGAGAGAGAGAGAGAGATTATAGGGAAACAGAGCTGAACACAAACACGTCGTGTGGGATCAATATAAGCTCTCAGAAATGAAAAATATTGCTTTGAATCCAAATGACATGCACATAGTATGTCATGAGGAAACACCAAAATAGGATGCATGAGCACAACAATCTCTTTTCCTCTGTTGCTTTTCCATAGCACAGGAATATTAGTGTATTTCCCCATGGATTTCCCCAGAGCTGTCCTACCTCTGGAGCTGATGCATCTCTTATCAACAGTTTGCACATTATCATCCTGCTGGATCCAAACACTTCCTCTGTCTGAGATGCTACCCCACTGCAACTGGAGTGCATTGCAACCATATGCTTCCCCAGGCACTTCACCTTCCTGTCCTCTTGGTGTACAAAATGCACTGCAGGCACACTCCCCACCCCAGTCTCCCTCTCTCAGGGATTGTTCTTGGCCTGGCTGATGCCCCACTCCTCTCTGGAGTCTTGGCTGGGTGGCCAAGACAGACAGACAGCAAGGTAGGAGAGAGAAGTTAAGGTTCGACCCCAGCCTCATTGACAATGGGCCTGAAGATCAACAAGCTCTGTTAATTCCGTATTAGCTTTGCTTATGCCATAAGAAAATGAAACAACCTGAGGTTAGTGCAGGTCACCAAGAAAGGGAGGGGCACAGCTCAGGGATTTTGAAATCAAAGGCGGCTAGAAAACAGACTTTGCCGAGGAAAGTGTTGGCGAGGAAAGTGTTACTGAGGCATAAGAAATATTCTCCTTCTATGTTGCATGTCTATTACCAGATACTGATAATCAGGGATCGGAACTTGATTCTCAGGACTCGAGTCCAACTTGCAAAAACGTGGTTTTTTGCTATCTCATCATGTAGACTCAAGTCACGCATGTCAAGGACTCAGGCACTGTTTCGAGTACGGACCTGAAAAACGGGAGTCTGAAAACCCGCAAGTCTGGGTGTGCTTTTTTTTAATGGCATGAAAGACCTTGTGGGGCTGAATAATAATTTCTGGTTGGTCAATATAGCAGCAACCAATCTATATCAAACAAAAAATCATACATAATAACATGGGCTTTCTTGGTTACAGCAGTCTCTACTGACCATTTCCTTTATAGAGAGCTCCCTTTATAACTGGAGCAGATCTCTCCAAAGGGTTCTCAAGGAAAAACGGAGTCACGTTTCCTCATTACGTTTTCCACCACAGAGGGAGCACAGCGGGCTGAGAGGGAGCTCGGCTGACAGTACACTTTGGCCAGGCTCCTCCCCCTTGGCTGGCTGCTTACAGTCTGATGGCTGGCCAGGAAAGATAACAATAAGGTGGAGCAAGCTCAGAAAGAATGCTGAACTGGTCTATCCAGCATCCTCTGACAGTGTGCGGCCTCCCCGCCCCGCAGTGTACTATCGGTGGTGGCCATTTCACCCAATCTGGTGGCTGGGCCAGCCCTGGTTTTTACCAAAGCAAGTAAAAGGGAAATGCTTCTTTATAACATATAAAACCAGCCCTACTAAGGCAAGGACTTGAGTTAACATTGCACAGAGCTGTCATCTGTTGTGCATGACTCCAAGATATTACATGTATAGTTACATGGCCAGATACTTGAACATCTGTTTCTTCTGCCTTTTTCTGGCATTTGAGTTTTTATTTTTGAAGCTTTTACAAATTTTCATTACAGTTTTCCTCAGTTGATTTTTGCCAACAAAAGCATAAAGGCCTGAGGGAAGAAAGATCTCACTTGCCCTTCTCAGCACACACAAATCCTGCTTCAGCAGAGCCTGTTGAGAGAAGTGGGAGTATCACCAACCCTGTGAAAATGAAATGAAATGAACGTGCTCCATAATTTCAGCTGGGGAGTTCTGTATTCACAGCTTCTGCCAAGCTCTGCCGAAGTACAATGTTGCAATGCATACCTAATGAACTTCCGTAGCATCTCTTAACCACTACAAATTATTTTCCTGGAGTAGATCATGCATTGCAATTACAGGTCTGCCCCCAAGAGTTACCAAAGTTTGCATTTCCCTGCATTAAGAGAGAAACTGGTCAGGTACTAACAAGGAGGAATGGGAGCGGAGGAGGAGGAAGGAAAACTTTTTTATCCTTAGCAGTTGGGAAGGAAAGGCAAATATAACTTTTTAGACTCATTGCCATCAACAGAAATAAGTTTAGTGATTCTCGACTGGCCACTAAATGGGGAGGGGACCATAATTCAGTGGCAGAGCGTACGCTTTGCAGGAAGAAGGTCTTGGATCCAGTCCCTAACATCTGCAGGAAGGACTGAGAAAGAAGCCCACCAGAAGCATTGTAGAGTCAACTATTATTCAGTGCAGACAATACTGAATCCAAGAGACCAGTGGGATGATTCAACACAAGGCAGCTTCCTCTCATACCTAGGAACCAAACCAATCTGGATTGTTCTCTCTTTGGGGATATATTTGCACTACTGAGTTATGATATTTCATCCACCCACTTTCTTGTACCTCAGAACTCATCTCTCTGAGTGCGAGAACTCTCAGGAGCAGGGAGAAACCCAGGCTAGAGGATTGTAGAAAGGTATAATTGCATTATGACACCATGGAAAGATGGCTTAAACTGTCTGAACATCCCCAAATAACTTATAAACATGAGCCAGGCAATTAGGGTTGAGATATGTACATGTGTGTAAGACCCAGTGAGTTGAATAGGGCTTAATTCTGAGTAGACAAGCCTAGGAGTGTGCGCTCTCTCTCTCTCTCTCTCTCTCTCTCTCTCTCTCTCTCTCTCTGTGTGTGTGTGTGTGTGTGTGTGTGTGTGTGCGTGCGCGCACACATGTTCAATGATTATTTTTTTCCAGCTGAGAGGAATTATATGGACAAAGACGACGTCTTCCTGGACCAAAATCTATAGTGGCCAATGATGCACACCTCAAAGTGTGCCATTTTGCATTTTGGTATTCGGGTACGAAATACACCGTGCCGAGTGCTGGCAGCTTTATCAAAATATTCCGTATCAATGTCACCAAAGGTCCTTCTACCACGGCTTAGAAATATAAACTTGCAGTGGTGACTGCTTCAGAAAAAAAAACCAAAGTTGACTTTGATGAATAGATGTTATTTTACATCTTCAGGCAAGTGACTTTCTTGGGTTCTTTTGACATTAATCGTGGTACTGCTACAGAGTCACATTTTTCCAGAATAGAGAAAAGTTATTAGAAATAGAACAGGCTGCTTGGGGACTGTTTAAATTGCAACTGAATAATCTATATGATCCCTAGGAAATAAGAAAGAAGGGTAGTATATAGCACGCTAGTTAAAATCTGTATTGGTTTGGACAACGCCGCTGTATTTTCTCAGTCGGTCATAGTACACACATTTGCCATAGCCGAATAGGCCCTAAGCTGCTTTTTGATTATGGTGCAAACTATATTTTCCAGTTTCCCCCCAATGCATGAAAAATACAGTGATGGCTTCCACAAGTATGATATGTTGGAGATGCAAATATCCTTGTTCATGGAAATTGCCAGGTGGTGTCAGGTCAAATTGGATTCCACTTGAAGAGCCATGCCCACCAGAGCCTGTTTTGCTGGGCTGAAAACTGAACCAGTGTACAGGTCAGCCAAGAGATTCATATTACTGATATGCTCCATACCCCATTTGCAATAGGTATACTTCAGAAGCCCCTGCGAAGGCCTTGATGCTGAGATTTGCTCCAGGATTCCCAAGTGCCTGGCACCAGGACTAGATGTCGCATCCACTCTCCGAATATTTCTCCAACATTACAATGCACATGAGAGCAGACCTCTTGCATGAGGCGATATTCACTTAATATCGGAACAATTTACTCCCCAAAGATCTGCTCTTCCTGTCTCAAAATGCAATGAGAGCCGGAAAAAACAATATGTGAGTCATGCTTATTCTTTTGCTACTTCTTTGAGAATAAAAGTCTTATAATGAAGGAAATGCTATTTGAGAGATGTGTCTCACCCCTTGGATGATCATAAAAAATCATGAGATTTTATGACATTCCTGATCACATTTAGAATTCCAGAATATAGTGGGCCCTGGTTATCTGTGGGGATTCCGTTCCCGAAACCCACACAGATATCGAAATTCGTGGCCGTGCGTGACTGCCTGTGCCCTCTGCCAGCCTCAGAATGGCCATTTAGGCCAAAAAGGCATCACAAGGGCAAGGCTGGCTCCAGGAGCAGAGGGGCCCAATATGTGGCATTCCTGCCCCCCCCCTCCCCACTCACCAAGAAAAGTGCTTGTGGTGTCATGCATGGCACCTGGAAATAGTTGGTTGTGACATAAGATGACATCACTGCGAACTGCTTCCAGGAGACCCATTTTGTATGGTTTGGTGCCACCATCGCCCTTGCTGGTGGAGCCATTCTGGATAGGATTGGGCTGTAAGGCTACAAGTTTATACACATTTTCATGAGAGTAAACTCTATTGAACACAATGAGACAGGGTCTGAGCAGGAGTATGCTGCAAATGTCTGTCTTGTGTTTTTGTAAGCATCAGTTTCTGCATCTAAAAATATTTTTTCTGCCCAGATTTCTGTTTCTAACTTGTCCTAATGTCCTTCTGCGAAGAGAAAAAAGATTTGAGTTTTTGCTTTTACCTTTGCTTCAATCTGCTTAGTATCTGGATTTTGGAACAGAAATTTGATTTTGCTCTTGCCATCATCTGAAGAACCTTTAAGCTGGGAAAACTTGTACCTCCATAATACAGCCTAAAGAAAACAAAAACATACACAGACACATCAGTATACAAAATAGATACTGAGGGAAAGCCCTGCCTTATAACTTTTTAACCTTGTGAAGATATAAAATTAAACAAATGCAGTGTTCTGTGGCCTGAAGTCTCTTTGATCATAAAGAGCTACATTATACTTTGACAGTGTCTGGTTCAGAGCAGTCAGCCTGCATTTATTAAATGTTCTTTGAAACCTTTTTGGCTTCACCTGATCTTGGTTAACAAAAGAAGAAAGAAAAGATTCCATGGTGCTACGTGAACCTTCTTATTGCAATATTCCTCATTGTCAGAGGGATTGCTCCAGCCTTTTGATAACTTCCATTTTGATACTGTTGGCAAACTGGGTGGGTGAAGCAGAAGATGACACTCCAACGTTTTCTGTTGCTTTACTATCTCCTCCAGCCGCTCTCCATTAAATTCCCAGTGCCCAAGTGCCCAGTTGCTATTGTTGGGTATGGCAAGTTCACTTCCTCAATTGGACGGCCACCACTTACTCCTCTATTGCTAACTGGCGAACCCATTTCCTCGCACACTGCTGAATCAACAGATCAAGGACCACATTTGATCTGCTAGCCTTGTACTAAACACAGCTAGCCTTGTACTAAGCTTTTCACAGCCATTCTCAACATTTTTTTTCCCATTGCTCCTTAGGAGGTCTTCTCAGGTTCCAGCCTCCCCCCACCCCGGTCAAACAAGGAAACAAGGTGAATCGATAAACATAAACTCATTTATTATTGAATACCAAGAAAACCTGAACATTCAGAGCTTCCCAGGGGGCCATATGGTTCTAGTTGAGAATGGCTGAAAAAAAATTGATATTTGTAATGACAGATATTTTGTAAGGGACAGTGGAATCCTATCCCTTTGAACAGTTAATCCCTAAATTATGATTAACCATGCTTCAAGTTCCCCAAATTAGTGTCTCTGTGAGCTGTGGCTTCTCTAGTCATTCATTTAAAATGCATGTCCTCATATCATATAGATTTGCACATTAGCCCCTGATCACAACATAAGAATATTTTCTTAGCATTCTCACACAGGGATCCATTTTTAAGAGTCTAATGCAATATGACAAAACATGTTTTCATTTATGCTGGGTCCCTATTGGTTCATCACAGTGCATGGAAATCTCTGGTCTTGAGGCTCCAATCCTTAGAGTATATAATATCATCATTGAAGTTACTAAGTTTCTTATAGACATTTTAGTTAATTTCTTTTTTTTTCAATCTAACACTAATTGGATGAATCAAAACAGCACAAATTTTTTAATTCTGTCAATTATTTGGGGAAAATAGTCATAGGAACAGCAGTGTGCAATTCTTACTTTCTAGACACTAGTAGCCCCATGATGAAGAGGTAGATACTGAAGGTGAAAAATTTCACTTAAGTATAATAACACAAGAATTGTCCTGTTAGGACAGACCATCTGGGCCAGCATTCTGTTCGTAAAGAATACATGCCCAAGGGAAGTCCACAAGTCAGGCAAGATGGTGATACTCACCCCCGTTGTTGGTAGTCTGAAACAACAAAATACCCACTGACAGACCAAATCTAATATTTTCAAAGGATAGTGGTTATTGTAACACCCCACTGAAATGCACTTCTTAGGCCAATGCAGTTGTTTTAAACAGAAGGGGACCTCACGCCACAGCAGCAGGAAAGCCAGGCGCACGCACCTGAGTTTCCCCAGCAATCAAAACACTGTGGGAGCTGTGAAATGACAGCGACCACATGGCAACAGCTCCCAGGGAGCTACAAACAACGAGCCCTCACCCAGGCAACTCAAAAGCAGGGGGTCAGCTACCATTAGCACTTACCACAAGGGAAGTACAAACAAACACAGCTGCAAACGCAGCCACCAGATGCCTTAAAGCAACACAGAGATTTCCAGATGAGCAGCAAGCCCCATGGAACTCTACTACCTCGTGCAGCAACCATGAGCTGGGATCCCATCCAGGGAACAGCTTCACCACCACCCCATTCTTTACCAAAGCCACAGGCAGGAGATCCATGTCCTTGAGCTCAGGTAAGGAGGCGTCCAGCAGCAGAAGCAGATCGGTTTTCCTTTTGGATCCAAGACGGAATGGCTCCCTGGAAGCCACTTCGCCACCAGGAGAGCTCCTGGCGACGCCCCCATGGCCGAGTGCCCAATGAGGGCAGCAGCTGCCTCCCATAGTGAGGGGGGGGGGAGCAAGCCAATCAGCAAGCACCCAGCTATGGTGCTGGAACTCGGCATACCTCAATGTTACCTCAAGTATTTGCCTCAATACCTCAATGTATTACCTATACATTTGATGATGAGGCATTGGGCATTATTCCTATTATTGGATGAAATTCCAGATTTTAACAAATTTGACTTAATAAAATATGTAAATCTTATTAATTAGGTTAATAAGAGCTTAACTAATCATTTCATTAGCAGTTACAGGAAGCGTTCAGGAATTTCATGAATTCACTCTGATAAATGCAACTGTCTAAAGCACTTCATGTGTATTATCCAGTTGAAATCCTTTCGGGAACCCTGTAAGCAAGGATCATTTATTCATTGTTGCAGATGGGGAACTGAGAATGAAAGGGAACGTCTTGCCTAAGGCCACCTCGTGAGTTCATGGCAGAGACAAGCTAGGAAAAGTCTTGATTCATAGCTTATGCTGCAATCGTGTACACATTGACCTGGGAGTAAGTCTCATTGAACTCAATGGAGCCTACTTCTGAGTAGGTTGTGCTTTTACACCCAATCCTATCCAGCCTGGCACCGATGGTAAGGTCTTACTGCTGGCGCCAGCCCAATGCCAGGCCCCAGCACCGGGAGGAGCAGACATGAGGTCAGTAGGTGGTGAATGACACTGCCACCAATACTGAGCTCTTTCGGGGTGGGGGGGAGGGTGTAACTGGGCAGGGGAGGGGTAGAACAGGGGGTGCGACTGGCAGTGGCCTCCATCGCTGGATCCTAACCTCCGTGTTGGGTGTCATGGTTCAACATGGAGGCCTTCAAGTCTGCGCTGGCAAAATAGGCAGTGCAGACTTGAGGAGACCCATAGGTGGGCCTGCACCTTACACAGTGGAAAGAGATAAATGTCCCCTACCCCTGAGGAGCCTCCTATGTCAGCTATGGCATCTTTAGGATGCCGGGGTAGCTGCTTGGATACTGCTGCGTCTACGGCGCCCGGGCAGTTCAGGATTGGGCTATTCTATCTTCTGTCTTGATACCACAACCTTTGGTTATGTTTTTTACTTAACAGTTGGAACAGGTCAGAACACTTATGAATGCCCTGATCATTTAACTATGCTAAAAGATTTTTGTTTAAAATTTGTGACTGTTTTCTTATAAATGGAACTTTTAAATAAATAAATAAATTCCCTGAATGACTTGCAGTGAAACAAATGCACCTTTGCGTCTTGGATACAGGCACTCCCAGTTTATCAGTGTAGAGGTTGGAAAAGAACCTATTGCTATCAAGCAAATAGAAGGTAAAAGACAAATCTCAGTCTGATTACGTACTGCTATCATATTCCATGACAATCAAACCATTGCTGGAGTTGGGTAATGTTGCTTCGAATCCCACTTCAATTCTGTTGCCTTTTTTTTTTTTTTTTTGCATATATGTTGCAATATTCCAAATTTTGCAAGCCAAACAGAATACATTTAACTAAATACAATTGACTAAACAGAATAATTGGTTCTGATGAGAGTGTTGGATTGCCTCCTCATAATCTTGCTTAATATATAAGGATAGTTTTTGCTAGACTGTCTTATGAGCAATTCTGCGGCTAAAAAATACTATGGTAAGTTTTGTAATTACTTCTAATGTGTCAAAACAAAAAATAGGGACGGTCTCAGGGAAACGTGACCTATACCACGATGAGTATGAAGGTTGATGAACACAGGTGGGCAGTTCTGTGCTGGCCCCTGCACTAGCATTGCTCAGGAGAGGAAAGGGGCATTCTGTGGCTGCAACAAGGGGTTACAGGCGTACAAGGCTCTGATCAGCAGTACGAAATAGAACTGAAAAACATCAGTGCATGTAAGCCATCCTGGCTCCAGCAGCAATCTCTATTTTATGCAATTTTCCCCTCAGCAAAAGCTTGTCCATGTCCTGATTGTCTCTCGCCACTGCAGCCCCGAGGTAAAGGAGCAAACCTTTGAAGAGGCCTCCATTACTGTCTCCCCACTGCAAGGTGCTGCGTATGTCCCATTAGTACAACTGCATGCACTGGAAAGTTGGATAGGATTGGGTCCTCAGTCCCCTCACCTCCACCCAGCAGTCTGCTCCTCAAGTCATTACAGTGCATTGCTCCTACAGAGGCCTACCAGCTACCTCTGGGGAAACCCACAAGTAAGAGAGTACCCTTGCAGATGGTATTCAGGGGCAAACTGCCAGTGAACCCAGAGGCAGTGTGCACCTATCATGACTTGCAGCCACTGATAGGCATGAATTTATCCAATCCTTTTAAAAAGCCATCTGCACTAGCTGTCATTGCAACATCTTGTGGCAATGAGTACCACACACAAAGTATATTCTGTGTGAAGAAGTCTCTCCTTTTGTCCGCCCTAAATATTCCACCAAACAAGTTCACTGGATAACCTCAGGTTCTAGTATTGTGTGACAGAGTCTCTCTTTTTCTACTGTACACCACAAATAATTTTATGTTTGCATCATGTCCCTCAACCCCTTAATCACCTTTTCTTCTACCTATCTACAGTCTTTTGATTATCACCAAAGTTTATATTAGCCAGTCCACAGTACTTCATTTGATGTGTAAGACAGACTGTAAGTCAAACTATTTGGGGACTGTCAGTGTGCACTATAGGGGAAACCTCAAATTTAGCATTTTGGACCACTGCTGGTTGAGCTGCTACTTACTATAGGATAAGAAACCTGAATTTTCTCTTAATTTGTTCATATTCACTATAGGGCTTGTTAGTAACATCTTTTGTTTCTTTTCTGCTTTTGCCTTTATTAGTGCAGATATCTACTTATCAACAAAATCGCTAAAAACATCATAATTCCAGCAATTTATGATGTATCATGCAAATGCACATTTCCAAACAGGGCTTATACAGCAAAGACTGAACCCCCCTTGGACTTATTCAGTTTTCCCTACCAAGTCTTTCTATTTAGTAGTGCCTAGAATTGCCAAAAAAGTAGAAATATGCATTAGCTATCATTTATTGTCCGTTTGTTCCACCCAAAAAGAAAAAATAGCCTAAAGTGTGTTTGAAGTGCTGGGTGTGGTGTGGAATAACAATGATTTCATAGGCACTCCATTTTATGCCTTGTTTGGCACAAATGATTCAATTTTAATTGGAAGCTGCAGGTTTAGCTTCCATGCCAATTAATAATGACCCAATTTCAGAAAATATGGAAGCCGCTAAAGCAATTTGGCTGAAGAACTGAGGAAATTAAGAAAATGGGAACAGCCCCGCTGGCTCACACCAAGGGTCCATCACCCTGTGTCCAGCACCCTGCTTCCCGCTGTGGACCACCAGATGTTTCCAGGAAGCCCAGAAGCAGAGCATGAAGGCAAGAACCCTCTTCTCTTGTTTGTCCAAGAGCAAACAGATATCCAGAAGATACCCAGAAGACATATCCAAACAGATATGTCTCTGAAGAGCTTCCATCTCTGAAGAGCTTCCATCTGAAAAGCTACCATTTCTATCCTTTCTTTAGTGTCATTTTTAATCTGCTGATACACTTATTCATACGTGTGTTTCATCCCCCTTAGTATCCATATAAACTAAGGACAATTGCCACATTTTGTGGCAGCAGATGCTACCAGTTAATCATGCATTGTGCAAATCAGTACTTTTAGATTGCCATCTTGACACTAGCAGGCAGAGATATTGGGCAATATCTGACACTAGATATTTGACACTAGCAGGCAGAGATATTAGGCAAATCCAACTGGTAGTATTAATGAGGGAGGGAGAAAAATGTCTCTGTCAACACTATGCCCAATTCTTGGGTATAATTGTCTAATAATTAGAACTGAGCCAAAAGGAAGGTGCTTTTCACAAGCCTTTTCAGCAGCAATGAACCATGCTCGGGATAATTAAACAAGGGATTGAGAATAAAATGGTCAATATTATAATACCATTGTACAATTTGATGGTAAGGCCACATCTGGAGTATTGTTCCGTAAGAACATAAGAAGAGCCCTGCTAGATCAGGCTGAAGGCCCATCTAGTCCAGCTTCCTGTATCTCACAGTGGCCCACCAGGTGCCTCAGGGAGCACACAAGACAACAAGATGCCTGGTTCTGGTTGCCACATCTTAAAAAGGACATAGTGGAACTGGAGAAGGTGCAGAAGACAGTGACCAAATGGGTTGGGGCAACTCTCCACGCTAGATCAGGCCAAAAGTCCACCTTATCCAGCTTGCTGTATCTCACAGTGGCTCACCAGATGCTCCAGGGAACACACAAGACAACAAGATGTTTGCATCCCGTTGCTATTCCCCTGCATCTGGCATTCTGAGGTAACCTATTTATAACACAAGGAGGTTGCATCACCCAGCATGGCCTGTAGCCTACAATGGACTTTTCCTCCAGAAATCTGATCAATTCCCTTTTAAAGACACCTAGGCCAGACGCCATCCCTATCTCCTGTGGCAAGGAGTTCCACAGGTTAATTACTCACTGGATAAAAAAGTATTTCATTTTATCCGTTCTAACTCTCCCAACACTCAATTTTAGTGGATGTCCTCTGATTCTGCTGTTGTGAGAGACGTGAAAAAAGCATCCCTCTATCCATCCCATGCATATTTCTGTACATCTCAATCATGTCATTAAACATTTTAACATTAAATTGTTAAAAGCCTCACTTATCAGGTTGTTTTCTTAAAGCAAAGTGTGATAAGTGCTTTACAGGCTGCCTTTGGAAGGCAGAATGTTTAAAACACAGACACAGACACAGATGAGTAACAAGAACTTCCTATTGCCCTCTGCTTTTTTTTTTAATGCTTCATCTGCTGGAGGCAGCATGCAAAGCACTTATTGCACTTTGCTTAAAGGAGAAGTTGCCTTGGTAAGTGGAACTTTTAACCATTGTAACGGATGTAAGAGGAGTGTCTTCTTTAAGGAAAGCGCACTAAGAGCTTTGCAGGCTCTTATTTGCAGACGGAGCATTTTAAAAAACACAGAGGGAAGCAACGCGAAACTCCTTAAATATTTGCATAAAGATGACAACTCTGGTAAATGAGACTTAATGGGTGCGGGGGGGGTGTGTGACAAGGGGTGTGCACAACCCCCCTTGCAGTGATGTCATTCAGGGGGAACGGACCAGAACGGGCGTTCCGGATCCTAACGGGCTCCATGGCTGCTTCTGGGTTTTTTTTGGTTTTTTGGTGTTTTTTTTTTTGGTTTTTTTTTTTCAACATTTGAATTTGAACTCAAAAGTGAGTTCCTGTTCCTAAATCATTTGAATGACACCATTGCCTTGCACCCATTAAATGGTTAAAAGTTCCACTTATCAGGATGATTTTTTCCTTTAAGCAAAGCTTGATAAGCACTTTCCATGCTCCCTCTGGCAAACAGAGTATTTTAAAAAAACAGGCAAGGAAGTAATAGAGAGGCCCCCGTTACATCCCTTTGTGTGTATTTTTAAAATGCTCCATTGGCCGGAAGGAGCATGCAAAGTGCTTATCACACTTTGCTTAAAGGAGAAGTCACCCTGGTAAATGGAACTTTTAACCCTTTAATGGGTGCAAGGGATTTGTGCAGGGGGGGTTGCATGTGACCTCCCACCCCTTGAAAGACTCCACACCCATTAAATCATTTCAAAAAATTATCACAGAATCACGGATACAAGGGCACCCCTGTACTGCCCAGTGCATTAAATTGGAGCCTGGTACATAATTGGACCGCTTTTGCTGTTACTCCTCCTACATAGCAGTGGTGAAAGATGATGGGAGGAGCCTATTCCTAGGAAGAGGAGCCAGGTTGGAAATGACAGACACCTTGTTGAAGAAGGCATCTAGAGTAGATTGCCTTGCCTGCTTTTTTCTCTCCTGAAGCATTTCCTGGTAGCAAGCAATTGGCCCTGTACTAGCCAGAATATGTGGATCTCATTTAGCGCAGCACTAATCGGAATACACAACTACCTTTGGCAGAAAGCACCACCCAGACAACGGTACTGTACTTTTCTTCATCAAATCTTTGGACAATTTTATGGTTTAAACAATTTTCTTTTTATGTAACTAAACATTAAAACAAAATGTGCAATAAACACATTGTTATATGAGATCTCATTTATATGTTGAATTCGTGTACAGCGTGATTTTACCGTTCGGATGGTTTTTGTTTTATGGTCTCTTTGTTGGCAAGTGGGATTAAGTGCCAATAACAATCCATAAAAAACTTAGCAGTTTGAATGCCCAGCATACCGTCTATTTTGAACAGTAGAGACATGAGGACAAAAGAGACACTCCTCATAGGTTGCTGGAATTGTTTAATTTTGTGGTATCTAATAAAAAAGATGAATAGTTGGATTGTGTGTTAGCTCATGAATTTTTAGGACAGTGAAATAGTTTTTAGTCTATCTGCCACAATTACCAGTATTAATTCGTCTACCCATTTTGAACTATTCATATGAGCAAATGAAAAATTCCAGTGGTAGCCAATGCTTATTTAAATAGTAGTGCCAAAATACAGAAAATCTGAAATGACAGCAAACAAAACAAAAACGAGTTATTTTAGAAACTGATCGCTATTGTATGCTGTACTGCAACAAGTGGTGTTTCTGAACATTCCAGGTTAGAGTGAAATTATATTCACGCCTCTCATTCATCATAAAACTACTATATCATTCTGCTTCGATAAGGACTACAAGCATTTGGTTAGGAAATCAGTATTTTTTTTCTTCATTTGGAAGTGTATTAACTAGGTACAGATCAAATGTTTTCATCATTATTCTCCTACCCAGCAAATCAATATAACAAGAGGGTTGAATGAAAGTGATTTCTGAAAGTGGTTTGAATTGTCAATTAAGGCATGAATTTAAAAGCCTATTAAATAAAACAGGTTTATGTGAGCAGTGATAATCACAGAACCCTTAAATGGTTTTTATGCCTGTATTTAGTTTAGCATTTCCAGGGACTTTGGGAAATGACTGTGAAATTTATTGAGCTGTACACATCAAGAAATATTGTCAGCATATTTGGAATACGCAGTCACAAATTCACAGTACAATCTATTCATACTGAGGAAATGACAAACGTACAAAGAGTCAGGCAGCCTGATCCTGTGCTGATGGGCTCCCATAGGAGCAGCGAGGCCAAAATGCGCACCACTGTTTCCCGCAGGGGTGGCAGCAGCTGCCAAGGTCTTCTTGAGAGAAGGAGGCGTGAGGAAAGCTGCGGGCCCCACAATGGGGTTACTCCAGGCTCTGTCTGCTAGTTTGCAGGCGGAGATTGGCAAGCCCCATTTTGGGCTTCTAAGCCTGACATGGAGGGTTGGGGATGTGGCGGCAAGAGCTGCAGCCAGACACATCTCCCCATGCCCGTTCTTCCCCTCCACCCTGTCTCCACCTCCTTCACCTTCCCCATGCCCTCCCTGCACCGGTAACTCTTACTGAGGTTGGGGGTGCAGCAGCGGCCCCAGTGGCTCAGCACCAATGGCTCTGGGCCAAGCATGGTGGTAGAGCTAAACACCAATGCTAAACCTCAATCCAGCAGCATCTGGACAATTCCAGGTTTTACCAAGGGAGGAAGATCGCAGTAGCTGGAGATTGAGAGGGGGACAGACTCTCTCAAGCACAAACTCCCAATCCAGTTGCTCAAGGGAAAAGGCTACGGAGGAGCCACATTACACTGCTTTCCTGAAGTGATGACATTTGATGACCCAATCCTATCAGGGCTGGCCAGCAGCAGACCTTGTGTTCTGCTGCTGGGTACTGCCGAAAAACTGCTGTAAAGTGTTTTCCAGAATCATGCTGAGACGGCTGGAGCCTTTCCGCATGCGTTGTCAGCTCACCAGCCAGAGCAGGTAAATCAGCAGAAGAGGTGGGGAGGGGTGGGGGAGGGCACGGCCACGGAGGGGTGTAATGGGGTGGGGAGGCTGTAGGATCCATTGGTGATGGCAAGCACTGGATCCTATCCCCCTTTACTGCAGTCTCCCCTTCTCCCTTCTCTCCTTGGATTGCGCTAGCAAAATTGATACAAAGAGAGCCATTGCAGAGTGGAAAATCCGCTTTCACCTCTGAAAGGTCTCCCTTATCCCCACCCTGATGGATACAGCATGCTTATTTTTGGATAGCATAGCACTAGGCTATAAGAATACCTTGGTTATAACCTTTTAAAAAGCCACTCAAGGACATGAGAGGGAGATAATTAGCACAGATATTTAACTGTGAAGCTTATTAAGTTATTTGCTGTCTGGAAATGAAGTTAACTTAGTTAACGAATAAAGTGTGACCTACTGACGTTTGAAATATAAACGTTCTTTTAAAAAATTTCATTCCTGAAATTTAAAAAAAAACCCTGTAAGGTTGATGTTAACATGGGCTGATTCTCTGATTTAACTACTGAAAATCAGTTAAAGCTTGTTAACTCTACCAATTAATTCCAGATGGAGGAATTAATTTATAATATTGACATTTAATAGATTAGTAATTTCAAACAGTGGGAAATGCTAAGTTTTGCAGGAGTCTGAGCTCCTCTGTAATACTAGAAATTCCTCTGTAATGTAGAAATTCCACTGGTTGCAAAAGGGAATGACTGATCAGGGAATGACTAGGTAATTGATCAGATCTGATTTAGGGAGCAATCCTAACCTGGCATTGTGCAGGCACAGTGCTCTTGCACCAGACCAGCGCTGTCACAAATGTGACATAAGGCAAATGTCGCCGCAAATTTAGTTGCTGGGCTGGTGCAAGCAGCAGCTCTGGTTCATGGGCGCTGCTACACCTGTCAAGTGCTGGCTTAGCCCTGCTAGCGTAGGGCTGCACCAAAGGCATGCCAGAGGCAGGGGGGAAGAGTAATGGGGCGGTGCCTTGGCCGAAGATGGGGGCAGAGACGGGACCATATCCAAACCCCTGTTCCCATGCTGGGCTGCTTATGGCCACATGGACTTGAGCCTGCTCTTTTGCGGGTGCAGATCTGAGCAGCCCCATAGGGCTTGTCGGGGCTTACCTTGGGGCAAGGGAAAAATATTGTTAGGATGCAGTGCAGGTGAGCCGGCCTGCCTATTCCAGCGTAGGTTCAGCACAGAGGCTGAACATTATTAACAGAGAATGTCCTATGCATGTCTACACAGAAGTCCCATTGCGTTCAGTCGAGCTTCTTCCTAGGAGGGTGTGTAGACAACTAAGTTCCTTGTTGAGATAAGAAGAGATTGTCAGAATAACTGGAAATTCAGCAAATCAATATGTAATACTATATATGAAGTAGGTAAATTTATAGGTTCTGAACATATAATTCACTGTAGAACAAAATGAAAAGTGATTTTTTCATTATTGAATTTGATTAGCACAAAAGTGATTAATTAGTGGGTAAAGGAGGTAAGAATATGTGTTAATGGATAACAACAACAAAGGAGATTAGTTCATGTATGAAATAGAAACAGAGAAAAAGGAAATGAATATTAAATAGCAAAAGGAAGAATGATTAAACCTGTACC
The DNA here is from genome assembly GCA_029204185.1 of Lerista edwardsae. Taxonomy (NCBI): domain Eukaryota; kingdom Metazoa; phylum Chordata; class Lepidosauria; order Squamata; family Scincidae; genus Lerista; species Lerista edwardsae. The sequence goes on from JAJKFI010000031.1 coordinate 1,922,133, forward strand.
TAAGAAAGAACTAGAATGTATTTCAGATGAAAATAAATGGGAAAACGCAAAACGTGCAAAATATTGCATGTAACGGACAGCATATTTAAAGTAATTTGAAAAAGGTTTACCAATTTTTAAAAAATTAAACAAACTGGACAAAAATAGAATGGTGATGCAACCATCTGGATGGTGCCAGTTTGGGTTCTATATTCCATGGGGGGATTTTTGGCCATGGAAGCCCTTACTTCAACCCCCAGAAGCTGCTATAGATCAACCTGGACTTGTGCCAGCTCAATTGATGATGCAAAACTGAGGGTGAAATCCTAGTTAGGCCGACATAAGCTAAACCAGCAAAGTTTGACCATCACAAGGGACACCATAAAGTAAGTCTGGACCACTGTCAGAGAGGCCAGGACACTGATGTGAGCCATCCTCCCTGACTCTAAGAGTAGTCCAAGCACACTTTATGGTGGCCCTTGTGCTGACCAAACTTTGCTGGCTTAGTCTATGCCGGCCTAACTCCAGTTTAGGATTGGCTCTGAGTTGATCCATGAATGAGGGGAACCTAGGAAAGGGGTCAGGATTTGGGCATGCGCTGTTGCCACCAAGAAACCCACTCTCCTCCCACACCTGATTTGCCCTCTCTCTGCCTCTCTATCAGGGTCACCACTCCACTGCACTCACCACGCCTCCTTCCAACTCTCTATGCCAATTTATCCGCACCAACCGGTGTCTGGGGTCAGTCTTCATGCAGACCCAGCCGCTTGTCACTTGCAGCAGCAGCCAGGCCCTGTACACTGGCCTAGTCATTTTTGTGATGACCATAAAGCAGTTTATGCCAGCGGAATGCAAGCTAAGCTGATGTAAAGGCCTTTTAGGATTGGGCTGTAAAGCTGCAATCCTGTACACACTTACATGGGACTACGTGCCACTGAACTCAATGGGAGTTTACTTCTGAGTTGACCTGCCTAGGATTAGGCCACATAGGATTAGGCTGATAAGTGCTATGCAAAGGTTGATAAACCAGGAAAAATGGTCTTCACCATTAGAACAACTAAAAGAGCAGAATTTGAAGGTTTATGATACGAGAAAATAACAATGCAGTGAATTTGGAAGGAGTAAAGGACATGGGCAGTGCAATTCTGACTGGTGCTTTATAGCTCTAAAAATCATTGGGGAAAATCCTGTACGAGGTATGATAGCGTTTAACGCAGTTCTGTCTTTTACAGTCAACTGACTTGCACTTCAGATTTGTTGCTCTGGACAGACAGAGCCAAGAGTGCAAGAGCTATGAAGCAACCTGCAAATAGGCAGGATGTTTATAAAGACAATTTGTGCTCAATACATCAGCTTTATGTGCCTGTGCCTTTCAGCCACTGTGCCATGCCTCAAAGAAAAAATCCTAAAATACGTAGAGGAACAAGTATTGCTGAAGGAAAGTCAGCATGGCTTCAGTAAGGGTAAGTCTTGCCTCACAAACCTTTTAGAATTTTTTGAAAAGGTCAACAGGCACGTGGATGTGGGTGAACCTATGGATATCATATACCTGGATTTTCAGAAGGCGTTTGACACAGTCCCCCACCAAAGGCTGCTGAAGAAACTTCACAGTCAGGGAATAAGAGGGCAGGTCCTCTTATGGATTCAGAATGGGTTGAGGGCCAGGAAACAGAGAGTGGGGGTCAATGGGCAATTTTCACAATGGAGAGGTAAAAAGCAGAGTGCCCCAGGGATCTGTCTTGTGGCCGGTGCTTTTCAACTTGTTCATAAATGACCTGGAGACAGGGATAAGCAGCGAGATGGCCAAGTTTGCAGATGACAAAAAAACTTTTCCGGGTGGTGAAAACCAGAGAGGATTGTGAAGAGCTCCAGAAGGATTAAACAAGTGTAAAGTGATGTACATTGGGGCAAAAAACAAAAACTTCACCTGTAGGCTCTGACTTGAGCTAATGGGTTCTGAGCTGTCTGTGACAGCTCAAGAGAGAGATCTTGGGGTGCTGGTGGACAATTCAATGAAGGTATCGACCCAGTGTGCGGCAGCAATTAAGAAGGCCAATTCCATGCTTGGGGTCATTAAAAAAGGGGTTGAGAATAAAACAGCCAATATTATCATGTCATTGTACAAATCTATGGTAAGGCCACACCTGGAATATTGTGTACAGTTCTGGTCAACGCACCTCAAAAAGGACATAGTGGAGCTGGAAAAGGTGCAGAAGAGAGCGACGAAAATGATTACGGGGTTGGGGCACCTCCCTTATGAAGAAAGATTGCAGCGTTTGGGGCTCTTCAGCCAAGAAAAAAGGCGCCTGAGGGGGGACATGATTGAGAAACAAAATTATGCATGGAAGGAATAGAGTTGACAGAGTGATGTTCTTTTCCCTCTCTCAAAACACCAGAACCAGGGGACATCTGTTAAAACTGAGGGTTGGGAGAGTTAAAACAGATAAAAGGAAGTACTTTTTTACCCAGTGGGTAGTTAATCTGTGGAACTCTTTGCCACAGGAGGTGGTGATGGCATCTGGTCTGGATGCCTTTAAGAGGGGATTGGATGGATTTCTGGAGGAAAGGTCCATCGTGGGCTATAGGCAATGTTGGATTGTGCAACCTCCTTACATTAGTAGTAGGCTACTTCAGAGTACCGGGTGCAAGGGAGTGGCAACAGGATGCAAGCATCTTGTTGTCTCATGCCTCCCTGGGGCACCTGGTGGGCTGCTGTGAGATACAGGAAGCTGGACTAGATGGGCTTTGGCCTGATCTAGCAGGGCTCTTCGTATGTTCTTATGTTCTTAACATTGAAAAGAGAAGAGGAACTTGACCCCCCTCATTTCTTCTCCATTACTGGAATTCTTATTGGGTTACAACAGTTTGGGACAGAATATCCAACACGTACACAATATTGGCACCTCTGAAAGCTGTGTATACTGTATATATATTTCTTCTGTGAAGATTTATGAGGTAAAACAGGAGCATGGAGCCATAACAACATTTTTGGTTCTGTGACTGTGAAAAACCATCTCCATTTCTGATGGGCTTTTGAGTGCCCCCTTCAAATTTTGTTTATTTTTTTCTTTGTTCTTTTTTGGCCATGTGTCTTTGAAATCTGCAGGGAACAGAACAGTTTCTGCGCTAACACAGGGTACATGAAAGAGCTCTGCTGAATATTTTTGCTCAGTTGCGTGAATGAGAGAGTTGCCCAAAACTGGGCAAGCCAACTCAGGGATTCTCTGCCCCTTTGCTTCCAAGGCTCTGCTGCTTTCCAGAGTCGGGCCCTTTCCAGAGTCGGGCCCAGAGTCGGGCTCACAGACAACTAGACAAAAAATAATACAAAAAAAATACTAAATACTTTAAAAAACGATAAATACTACCAAATAATCAATAAATACTACCAAATACTTTAAAAAAAATCATGGTGTACAGTTTCTTTCCTCTCAATCCTACCCAGAACACCACACCAGTAGAATGTGAGTTCCACTGACAGAAGCATCAGGATTTAAGCAGAAGTCCCTGGGTTTGGTGCATATTGTATGACGCTGTCGACACTGCTGACAAATGCAGCAAGGCCGTCTGTGCAATTTCTGGTGGCCACATGTGCAGGCTAGCAGCAAGGCCACTATCCGCTAGCACCAGGTGGATTGGCTGTGGGGGTGGGCAGTGGGGAGGTTGGTGGGATGTTTCTCGGTGGGGAGGGGGAAGGAAAGGGGTGGAATGGGGCAGGGTGGGAGGGGAAAGAATCAGTAGTACTTGTATGTATTGTATACTGTCTCCCCTTCCCTCTCTCTTAAAGGCTGCATACTGTATACTGACAGGCTGTATTCTGTCCCTCTCCCTTACTTTCCTCAGTTCTGAACTAACAAAACAGCTGTCACAGAACTGAGGAGACCCATAGGGAAAGTGGAAGCTTTCCTCAGGATAAGGGAATGAATGTTCCTTTACTCTGAGGAGACCTCTGCAACTAACCCCCTCAGGGTGTAGCACATGCTACATTGGAGTGTGTGCATCAGCAGGAGGGGGGATGGCTTTGGATAAGATTGGGGCCATTCCCGTTCAATGAACAGTTCTCCCTCACTTTTTTTTTTTTGATACTTCCAGCGGCGTCATTCAGCCGGAACGCTGGGCGGGAGGAACGGGTGAGCGGCAGCCCGTCCGTTGCGTACCGCTCCGTTTCGCCGTCTTCCCCGCCCCCGCGTACCAAAACAGAGTGGTACGCAATGGGCGAGCTGCCGCTCACCCGTTCCTCCCGCCCAGCGTTCTGGCTGAATGACGCCGCTGGATACTTCTGATATAAAAGTCAAACCTCAAATATTCTGGGTCAGGTCTAAAGGAAAACCCCAGCCGTGCCATACAGATAATGGTATGCAATTAGTTCCCAACTGAACTCACTGTTTAGGCCAGATATATACTTTGGAAAAATTATCTGCAACATTCCCCAAGGCATGTTCTCCAAGTGTTCTCCTGAGGCATGTTTTTTAAAGAGGAAAAAAATCAATCGAAAGACACCCAGTGACTTCAATGAAGTATCGTTCAGGTCTGCAGTAATCATGATAATATCAGAGCTGATGGCATGTCATGGGCCTGTCAGAACAAATAACTTGCTTTTGGGTGAAAGAGCAAAGTGGCATTTTATAAAGCTAGAGAAAATATTAGAAGGACTGAGTCTTCTGTCTGCTAGGTAGCTGATATTCTTCTTACTCTAATAGCACCAGCAGTTGAATATTTTGATTAAGATGATTGCATCAGGGTTTTTTCCCCTGACTGTTATGAAAATATAAATATGAAATATTGCAACATTAATCGTCCCTATTTAATGCAGTTCCATAACTGAATGAATGCTTTTATCAGAGCAAACTGTATGTTGCAAGAAATCTTCAAGGAAGAAAAGAGAACAACAAAAGGAAACAAAACAAATTGAAGCTTTTTTGGGGGAAGCTCTCCCACCTGCCTCGAAGCTCTCCCACCTGCCTCGGTCTCTGAACAGCCCAAAATGGGCCACCTGGAAGCAGTTGGCGGTGATGTTATGATATCACCACCAATTTCTTCCACATGCCATGCTTTGCACGTGGCACAAACAGAGCTCTTCATGGTGAGTGGGGAGCCCCACAGGGAGGGTTGGGGGCCCCACAGGAATGCTCCACATTGGGCCCTGCCGCTGCTAGAGCCGGCCCTGCCCCAAGTTCCCCCCAGTTTTTGAAATCTTTCTTAGCCTTATTCGGAACAAAGGAGTGATAAACTTCAGAATCACTGGTATAATTTGGTCCTCCTAGTATTTCTGTATTTTGACCTTGAAAACAAGACTTGCCACCACTTTCATTGAGAAAAGGGATGAAGAAAGATAAAGAAAAACAGAGACTGGTAAAGGTTCTCTCTTTTAGGAACAAGCTTCAAACACCCTGACTTCAAAACAGCAAATCCTCTGGAATTACTAAAAGCATAGACATGGATCCAAAAATGTACAGGGCATACCTAATGAAATGTTTTGTGTCCTTTTGAACATCAGATCATCCTGCCATATCACAAATTTGAAATGTAGTCTGTGATATAGGCGGGGGGGGGTCAAAGGTGGAAATGGCTGTGCCTAGGCATAACTTGATTTGGATCCAATCCATAATGAGGGTGTGACAGAGAAAGACGTATTGGAGTGGCAAAGCTCAAAAGATGAACTCAAAACACAACCCATGAAATGGGAGTTATAATGCCACCCAGGACCACTTCATGAAGTCTTACCTTTGTTGCAGCATCAAAGCACACAAAACCCATGCCAAAGTCAATGGTCAGCCCCATAAGATGACTCTCCAGGACACAGGCATATGTCTTGGACTAAAAAGATCAGAAAACATCAGTATGTTATGTAATACTTTAGCAATTATATCAACATTATGGCTATGGAACCAAAAACATCAATAGAAACTTATGTCCAGCAAGCTAATGTGCAAAAACAAATGCGATAACTGTAACCTATTATTGACTCTGTCTAAATGCATTGCATAGACCTTCAAAAGTATTGGCTTCACTAAAATATGTATTTATTTTGTATTAATACATACACATGTATTTGGGATAATACGTATTTTAGGATAAGTGTGTTGAATATTTTGTTCAATGCATATAATGAAAATTACTAGATTGTTTGAGGAAGTGAATGCCTCACCCACATATGTTTGTGTGTGTGTGTGTGGGGGGGGGGCAACATGATCCAACTTCCATTGTCAGCAAGCCATTAATACAGCCCTACAAACTACACATTTCTGAGAAGTGTTTGACATTCTAAAGAGCTTCTATTTTTAGCATCTCCAAGTGTGACATTTTGGTTGGAGTTACTAAAACAAAGCGATGTCACTGAGATTTCATTAATGGCAATATCAAGCTGAACTCCTTATCTGAAAGTTGGCCTTCAGCTCATAATGCTTTGCTTGTCCCAAATTGCGTACTTACTGGACAAAATATCATTATCAAAATGTGAGGCACAGAAGTGCTTGAAAAGGCCAGCCTAGTCACAAGGGAAATATTTAGGGAAGGTTTCACCTTTTCAGATGAAAGCCAGAGATAAATATCTTAAAGTCCTTGCAAGACTGCTGAAAACCCAAGATAAGATGTGAAATGCAATACCTTGTTGAAATTTTGTGCAGGGTCAGTATTTAAACAGAAACTATGAAAGTGAAATAATGTATAGGCATCCCTGTACATGGGAGGTATCCATGGGGGGGGGGGCAGGAATGTAGCCCCTGAGGATAAGGAGGGATCCCTGTACATCACAAATGCATCAATATCCTGCAGCACTGCACCTATCAATTAAAATGTAGACGACTTCTGCTTGCTGAGAAACAAAATTGATAAATTGACTTTGATACTAATTGCCATCCCATAAACGGAACAGAGTTCAGTTCATGGACTGCGACTTTCCAACCTTCTGTTTCCATCTGAAGTCACCCTGCATTCCCTGAAAATGTTTTCCAAAGAGTTTAAGGACTCTCCTGAAGGACATGATGTTTGGCACAGGGAATTCCAGGGGAATGAGTCTTGTCACAATTCAGAGACCTCCATGTACAAGAAATGTCTTCCTCTCAAACAACTGCACATTTGGATGGAACCCAATTATTTTTCTACATTGCTCTGGAGCTATTGCCCAAAATATTGTACAGGTAATTAATCACTGGTCCATCGGGTCGCGAAGAGTTGGACACGACTTAGCGACTGAACAACAACAACGATTAATCACTAATGTGATCTCAGGATCGCCCCTCCAAACCCTACAGTTACATATCATTAACTGCTCCCATTCAGTATAGCATTCCCCCCCCCCAATATTGGAAGGCGCCTGTATAGCTCATAAGTGGCTCCTTCTATTGGAATGTTCTGGAAGCCTGGAAACTGGCTCATTTCCCCTCACTCATTATAGTGGCAATCGTTGTATGGCAGGTAGCCCAACCCTTGTCCCTGCCGCTTTAATATAGGTGCCAGCACTCCCAAAATTGTGCTGGCGCCGGGGGAAACCGGTGTTTTGCCTGACTTACCGGCCGTCATGCCAGCTTCTCGCATATTAAAAATCACTTGTGACCTGAAGCACTTTTAAGGTGTGGGAGGCCTGCAGAGGGGTCTGCAGATTCCCCGCATCCGCCAGAGGGCTGGTGTGACCCTTGAGTAAGTCAGGCAAAACACCTGTTTCCCCGGGCGCCAAATGCAATCATGGGAGCGCTAGTGCCATCCCCTCCACCCCACTGCAAATACTTACAAGGCTTCAAACTCCAGTAGCCATGACATGTCAACTTAATACCTGTGCCAGCAATCAGGCCAGGAAGGGGGTTTGGATTCAGTGTGCACTGCTGCTGCTGAATTTGCCCCCCCCTCTTGATCCCAACATGCCCACCCACCCCAAACCCTTTCAATGTCCCAAAATACTCCAGTTTTAATGACATGATTATTTTGAACCCTGTCTGAAAGGCTATCCTGTTTGAAGGCTGACCTATTCAGCATCAGCCCAAGGAAGCCCAAACCCAAAGGGCTAAAAAGGAGAGAAACACTGACTGTGAGGTCCATTCTTGCAGCCTCCTTCTGTGTGGTAAGAAAAAAAAAAAACTAACCACCAATAGAGGGTGAATATATGTGTTCTTCCATACAGTGTTTTTTGGACCAGCAACAATTTGAAATAAGCATTATCAATTATCTACCATGCATATGCATTTGTGGTATTTTGGGAGAAGGGACAACTCTTATGAATAATCCTAGCCAACAGATGTTTAGTTATATACTCTGGAAGGGCATGAAAATAGAACAACAAAGGTACTATTTATTCTTCCCCTTTTTGGAAACAGTATGTCCCTTTCCAAATGAGTCATGGAACAAAGGACAGGGAGGACATGATGAGTAAAAATAATTGGACCATTGTTAGCTGAACGAGAATCCATTCATTTCTTGGTTTCTGCCTCCCAGTGACTGCTACCTTTTACATTGCTCTCTTGCATGGTAACCACAAGGACTTGGTGGGAACAGGAGAAGTGAGACATAATCAACCCCAAAGTGCTTTCAGTGCCCCACATTTCCATCACATTACTGCATTATAATGCATTATTATAAACACATTTTTATTGCATCATTAAATGCATAAATGCAAAATTATTACTATAATTATTCCATGTCCCCTAAATGCTGGAAGTTTCAGGTAGCCTTTTTTATAGGGTCACTTGGGAGAGGAGTGTCACGGATAAAAGATATTTTAAAATTATCTATACATTTACTAAGGCTCAGACAAAATGACCTCTCAATTTCATCCCCCCTTTTGTGGGCTGTGAAGTTGGGGGCATTAGTTCAATTATTTTCAGGTAGTACGAAAGGAGGCAAAACTGGCAGCAACCTTATTGCTAATTGTGTTGTAGCTTTGCAGAGTCCCAGGGGTTGGTGAATGCCATTTTTTCTTCCCAAAATTTCTTCTGCATGAAAGCAGGAAGCATTGCTGACTCTTAGAGGAATTCCTGGAAGAAAAACAAGGGCAGCCATCCCAGGCTTAGCCAGTGCTAATGCATGGCCTAAGCCAACTCCACAATGCCTTATTTCTCCCCCCCCACACACACACAAAGTTAGAAAGAACAGGCAGAGTCACTCATCCCTTCTCTTCTAGCTGCCCTGAGAACAGCCTCCTTGCTCGACAAGTCCTGTTCCCAGGTTCCAACATGTTCTGCTCTTCTGGGTCATTTCAAATAAGACCCAGGCAAGAGCCTGTAGCCTGAGCAGCAAAAGCTGGAAGTAAGGTAAAAGGAGGCTGGGAGCTCTTCCATCTCCCAGCCCACTTGGTTACTTGGCTAAAGGCCCAATCCTACTGAGCACTGATGAGGGTGGATCTCATTATCTACTGTCGTAAATGCCTCTGCAGTGCTGTAAATGGCATGCTGATGTTGTGAGTGCTGGACCCGCTGGAGCAAATAGCAGTGAGCCCATGACAGATGGACCCAGCCCGCATCCCAGCAAGTAAGGTGCCTGAGAATGTGGGCTGTGGGTACTTTAGGGAATTCAGGGGAGGTTCAGGACAGGAAATGGAGACAGCAGGAGGAAGTTTCAGAGTGGGAGGGGATGGATCCCAGCAGCATGTTGGAACGCTACCACCATTTTCCAGGTCCAACATACCCTAACACACTACTTACAAATAAACAGACTGAGCAAGGTGAAGCAGCCACAGTGCTGATCTTTGAAACCACATCACTTTCCTTAAAAACAGACTGCTTTCTTCTTTATGGGCCACAATCCAACTCAAAACCATTTTTTAACCCATATTTAAGAGAGTTTACTATGTTCAGTAGCTTAAGTAGTAGTTTGATATATATCATTGTGCTGTCAAAGTGTTTGTTTTTGCCAATTAGCACTGATTTCCTGATAAGTGAGCACCTAGCCCTGGGGTCAGCAACCTATGATTTTGGAGCCGCATGTGGCTCTTTTAGCCATCTGCTGCGGCTCCGGAGTCCAGGTGAAAGTAGCAAAGGAGGTGCCTAGCATTGGCTGCGACCGCGGGCTCGCTCTCCCTCCCGGTAGGCTGCACTGTGCTCAGGGCTGCAGGTTGGGAATCGCCCCCTTTTCTCCCCTTCCTTCCAAGCCCCCCAAGCCGGGAGCTGCCACCGAGAGCACCTCTCCGCTCGGCACCAGTCCCGCGCTGCACGCTGCTCCGGGAAGCAGGGAGAGCGTGCTGGCGGCGGCGGCGACTGGGCTCCCGCTCGGTCCGTGGATAGCCTTGTGCAGAAGGCAACCCGCGAAGCTCCAGAGCTGATCCGCCGGCTGGAAGGGTGCGTGACTTTTTGTGTTGACTGTTCCATGTGTTTGCATTGCTTCGCACGCAGAGCTGGGATGGAGCATGGCGGGGGGTGGCGGCGTGCAGCAGAGAGCCGGTGGGGAAAACTTTCTGGCTCGCTCTCGGTCGGGTTGCAAAGTTGCCCCTGGTTTTGCACGCGTTGGGGCAGCTCCCGCTTACAAGCACGGAAAGCGCCGGGTCTCGCAGTTGTGTATGTGTGTCCCCCGCCCGTTTTCCAGGATCTTTTGCCCGGTCCCTCTTTCTGCAACGTCGAGGGATTGTTTGCATCAATGGCGTGCAAGTTGCAAAAGTTCCTGTGCACGAGCCTGGAATCCCCCTTTTGCAAACCTAAAAATAAAAAATCCTCCACCGTTTTGAAAAAAAACCAACACACCCCATAGTGGCAGCAGTGGCACGGGGAGCTGCTCAGCTCGGCTCTGGGGTCTGCCCTGCCCGCCCATCCTGCTGCTGCTTGTCACATGTGCTCTTTGCAAGCGGGCAATCCGCCGCGTTGCCCTGCAAGGTGCAGCATGGTGGCTGGTTTTTGTTCTGCCGTTCTTTTTTTACGCGCGATCGGAAGGCTGTGGAGGGGTGGGAGAGAAAGAAAGCTGGAGACAGCAAATGACGAATGTTGAGACCCGATTTTCAGCCGCGATGGCTCATAAGAACATAAGAAGAGCCCTGCTGGATCAGGCCAAAGGCCCATCTAGTCCAGCTTCCTGTATCTCACAGTGGCCCACAGGGAGGCATGAGACAACAAAATGCTTGCATCCTGTTGCCACTCCCTATAGTGGGAGCATAAAGGTAAAAAAAACATAGCATAAAGGTAAAAAAAAACTATATATGCAGTATTATCTTCATTTTAGATGTCAGAAGGGTTTTGTGGCTCCCGAGGTTTTCTTTTCTCCAGAAAACGGGTCCAAATGGCTCTTGGAGTGTTTAAGGTTGCCTACCCCTGACCTAGCCTGTATAAGCTTGCTGGGACTTAGGTTGGGGAGTGACTTGACTTTGGATGCCAGAATGCTGCTACATCACTCCGTGCCCGCCTGATACACTTTGTAAGTCTTGCTTTGTTTGGTGATACAGGCTTTGTTTTAGACTTGGGAGAAATAAAGTACCTTTGTATCCTGACTCTGGACTGAGCATATTCCTCCCTCTGATACCCAATAAGTACTCCCAGCCAGCAGCTAGAACTGCCTGGCTGGAACAGCATCAGTGACAAGGGATTATGGGAAATTCCCTTAGCGGAAAGAAAAGTGGCCACTGGCCACCCAGCTCAGTGCTCTGATTTAGAAGTTCAATGCCTCGATGAGAACTAGATTTGCTTCATCAATCATTTCATTGAGGGGTCTTTTTCCTGTTCGTTCAGCTACAAGGTTTCAGTGCTCAAGCACAGTATTTCAGTAGGAAATACTGACAGGTTAACATCTATAATGGGCTTTGTGCAGTTGTCCCAAACTGGTAAAGAGAGATTAATGTGCACTATAGGTTAAAGGTCAGCTCCTAGTCTTTCATTCTCTGGCTCCTAATCAGATAATTTGTTTCACTTTTAGCTTATTTGCTTATTTTAATTAATCCCTTTTGTGATGAATGTGGAGAGAATAAAACCAAGGACACTGCCGAGAGGGTACATAATGTCAAAGTTCTTATAGCTTTAATGCAAACCTTGAAAAAAGTAATGCCTGCCATTAAAAATGGGTATTATTTGCTTTTGATTATTGATTTCACATACTGAAAACTGTTTTTTTTTAAAAACCCATAATCAACTTTTCCTGTATAATAGGCAACTCAATATTTAACTTATGTCATACCTATCTTATTATACGCAGATGATGCGGTTCTTTTGTCAAGAACTCGAGTGGGCCTTAGGAGATTGATTCATGGCTGTTTGGATTATTTTGCCAAGAATAAGCTTTATCTTAATTATTCAAAATCCAAAATAATGGTCTTTGCCAAAAGATGGTCCCCTCAAAGTTGGGTGTTTAATGGCCATTCTGTTGAACAGGTAAAACAGTTTAAATATCTAGGTGTTCTGTTCACTTACAACCACTCTTGGGTAGGTCATCGCCAAATGGCACTGGAAACAGCAAAAATTACTACCCGGGCTATTCTAGGTTTTTTCTACAAAGAAGGTGGCTCATTTGTCCCGGCTGCCATCAGGGTTTACAATGCTAAGGTCATTAACCAACTGCTTTATGGTATTCCAGTCTGGATCAAGGCATTCAATCACATATGTGAAAGAAATCAGGCTATGTTTTTTAGGAAGATCTTAGCCTTACCAAATGCAGTGCCCTACTCAGTTCTCTGCCTTGAATTAGGACAAGTGAAGATAGAGATCTTGGCCTGGCTGAGAACTATTAGATTCTGGCTGAAGATTTATTTTAACAACTCCCAAAAAGGTCTTCTATATCATCTAAAAAAGGACACTTCTTTCTCCAATGTGCTTTGTGAAGGAAAACTAAATCAACTGGGCCTTAGTGCTGAGTTACTTGGAGACACCCCTTTAGTGGCTGTCCTCAAGCAAGTTAAGCAGAAACTGTGGGATAACCAGGCCTTGGAATTCTCAAGGGCTATTAATAACCTTCGCTTCCCACTACCGTGGCTTATGCCTGTTAGATTGGGCACAATTCCACTTTATTTCTCAGTGCTTTTGAACCATAATGTAAGACGTGCTTTTACCTTAGCCAGATGTAATGCACTGCCTTCTGAGGTATTATGGGGCAGGTTTCTGAATATCCCCTTTAATGAAAGAATATGCCCGTGTATGTCGGGGGCTCAAGAAACGCTGATCCACCTTTTTTTTCATTGCCCCCTACATGATTATGCTCGTTATAAGTTTTTCTCCTTTTGTAAGTTCAGGGCTCATCTGAAGGATGAAGTGGCATTGTTAAATTTTCTCCTCAGGACTTCAGATCCGATTCTTATCCAACAAATAGCAGAGTTTTTGTTCTCCATAGTTAAAATTAATATGAAACGTCGACAGATAGAAGAGTGCTCTTAATTTTAGTCTCATTCTATTTTACTATTTACTCTAGCTCTGGAGAGGTAGCCAACTGTTTGTTGTTGTTTGTATTACGGTTACTTGCTGGTTGCTTATGTTCTATATGCCAATAAAGGTTTGTGAATTGTGAACTTATGTCCAAGATGTTTTAAGGTATAGAATCTTGAAATTGGATCCATGAATAATTCAACAGCTCTACTTCAAATGCTGAGCTGAAAAGCATTACATTTCTCAGATCCAAGAACTGTAGTCCACTACAGTTTAGTAGGAATCACAAAAGACCAATGTGCTGTAAGCTCATCCAAATCCATTTCTGGTGTAGAAAGGACCCGAGTCATAAGATTATGCCTGAATTCTGGCTTTAAAAAAAAAAAATCCATTACAGTACAAAGACGTTCTCCTCATCTTACTCAAGTTATTTAAATAGTCCTTGACCTTTTTTGGTGAAGAGCTACAACAAATGGAAGCAGAACTTTTCTTTAAGTTCATAATAATGGCACAGAAACCTTTTGAAATGGCAGGGGAAGCATAACACATTATGAGTCAAACAGATTTATTTTATAACATTGCAGTTTTTATGTATATACCATATTGATTTTGCTGTGATTTGGTACCAGGGTGTTGTAAACCCTCTCCCTGCCTCTGTCCTGAGGCCTGTGGGAGGAAAAAGAGGACAACCCTGAAGAGACAAGCCAGATAATTGTGGCACTGGAGGCTTTAAATAGCTTGCTGCCCCCTTACATGGTGGGGATCTAGGGGATGGGAAGGTGTCCAAGAAGGCGCCCCCTTCTCAGTACCCTGACATGAGGCTCAACAGGCACCTGCTGGAGCTGCTCTAGGAAGATTTTCTGCTCTAGGCTGCTCTAGGAAGATTTTCTATAGGCAGGGATGACCTTATAGGCCCCTTCCAACTCTATGATTCTATTACTATATCACTATCTACTTGTTGCAATTTTTACTATGAAACTATTTCCAAAACAGCAAATGGCTTTTTCTCAAGCTGCTCATCATAATAATCCTGACGATCAGATACTAATGATAAAAAGGCTCTCTTACCTGTATTCTTTCCACTTCCAAGAAAGTTGCTGATTGGAAGGCCTTTTCCCATAATGTGAGGTCAGATTCTAATTCCACGGAAAAGTAGAGATCCTCTCCAGTTTCCGATTGGACACCAAAGCAGTGTTTCCGTCGGTCCAGCAGATCACTATCCTGATGAAAACCTGGAGTTATATAATCTTGCATACATCAATTGATATATTTCTTATAGTGTATACCCAAATGTCAGATTGCAGAACAGACTATCTTGTAATTTTTATACACCTTCTATCAGCCTCAGTCTCAACATCTAAAACCAAAAATTGTGTTATTATATCAAATTTTCAATATAAATAACGCTGTACAGTTTGGTTTATAAATGCTGACTGCGGCAACATTTCATCTATCAGATAAGCCAATTCTCATGAATGCCACAATCAGCTCTTAACAGTTTTATGTTCTGAAAAGCCTTAGAAAAGTATACTATATCCTGTCTTTATGCACAGGGCAGAAGCATAACCCACATTTTAGAAATGATACCGAATGGCCTTCTCTTAAAACCAAAGATAAACAAAAGGAACAACCATTAAATAGCTTTCCCATTGTTGATTTTTCTACTACTTCATTAGTTAGATACTGTGTAATATGTTGTCAGGACTTTGGGGTCATGCATCAGGACCCTTTAGAATTTAGCTTGGTGTCGTACTTGAGAAATCCAGGACCCCTAGTCTTAAACACTTTTTTAGAAGTGCTGCTGTAGTAAGTTTTTTTCTCCGCCCCCCCCCCAACCATGCATTTTGGGGGACTGTAAATTGAGTGGAAAACGACACTTTCTTAAAAGTAAAGGTAAATGGCCTTTTTTTTTACACCACATACTTTACACCACGGCCGAATGGTCTAGTCCTGACTGACTGTAGGGGGCGGTGCTCATCTCCGTTTCAAAGCCTGTTGAGCCGGCATTTTGTCCGAGGACAAGCTTTCATGGTCATGTGGCCGGCATGACTCTACGCTGTAGCACACGGAATGCCGTTACCTTCCCACTGAAGTGGTCCCTATTTATCTACTTGCATTTAGGTGCTTTTGAACTGCTAGGTTGGCAGGAGCTGGGACAAGCGACGGGACCTCACTCCGTCATGCAGTCTTGAACTCCCAACCTTCTGGTTGGAAAGCCCAGCAACAGCGGTTTAACCTGATGCGCCACCACACATTGTATGTACTTAAAAGTACATACAATTTAAATGGCTCTCCTACACAATAATGCAATAAGAACATTCAAAAGTGATACATCCCAGACCAAAACGCATTTTCAGAATCTCATGTGAAGGAGTTCTCAATCACTTTCTTTCCCATTCCAAAGAGAAATATACATATTCTAATCAACCTGTTCAGCAAAATGCACTCTGATCAGCAAATCGTCCTAGAAATGCTCCTCAGCTTCTTATTTGCTTGCACAATCAGCCTCAAGGCTGATTCTTTGTCCCTTTAGTCCTGCTTCACACACATGAGCCTGACTGTTGCTTAGAAATGTTTTCTCTCTGATCCGATTTTCCCCTGCATTTAAGAATGTGGATTTACCTGATCTTGGTTGCAGCGTGGCACTGATGCTTTCCACCATTCTTTCATTTCAGAAATTGTTTAAAAAAAATTGTAATAGCAGTGTTTCTGTCTGAAAAAGCTTTTCTTGACCATCTTTCAAACTTAGTGTGAAAATCTCACATGTACCTGAAGCACTAGTAATTTATTATTCCTTGCAATGTAGACAAGAACTGGTTTATATACATGCACTTTTCAGAAATAAAAATGCCCTTTGCCTTGGCTGGCTGACAGGGAAAGAAGGAGGTCAGCTATTGGCAGGTTGGCTTGGGAATTCACTTCCTCTCATGTGAAGCTGACAGGTAGAGGAAAAAAGGTTTCAATGCTGCCAAGTCCAATTCTTTTGAAGTACATTAACTCCTATATCCATGGACTCCGTTTCCACAGTTTCAGTTATCAATAGTTTTCAAATTTTCTCTGTCATTCTCCCTGTTAGCCTCCCACTCATATCAGGACTAATCTCTTTTTGTTTGAAGCTTCCCCACAGTGAGTATTGGGTTCAGTATCCAGAGTAGCAGTAGGAATATATCTTCTGCAGATACGGATACAGGATGGGGAGGCTACAATATTATCATGCACACCAGCACTGATTCTCATAATATTTCCAACAAACCAACCAACCAACCAACAAAACCCTGTTGTGTTATTTATTTTAATAATTTATGCCCCACCTTTTTTCTCACTAAGCATTAGCTATCTATCTGGATAAAAAATAATCTGGATTAAAAATTTTTTTATCTAGGTGGATAAAAAAATAATCTAATGTTTAACAATGACATCCCATGGGGGGGGGAATTGTTTGAGGAGGTCTGGATACTCCAACTGTTCATTACTCCCTTTTTGGACCCAGCTCCCCATCATATCTCTATACATGTCTCTATACATCCCTGAGCTCAGTCCTTTGTCCCTTTCTCCACTACTACTGATTTATTTATTGCTGATTTGCATTTAGAGATTTGAATATTTTGGCTGACGTTACCAGTTGTTTGCTGCTTTGACCTTAAGCTTGGATTGGTTTGATACTCTGGGTTCTATGACAGCAGTGCCTGTATCGCAACTAGTGTGCTTGACTCTTCCTTCATGTTGCAGCAGAGGAGCTACCAAGAGTCTGTCTCCTAACCCTCGCTCCCTGCTCTTGAAACACTGGAAACTGCCAGAGGCAAGACCTCTAGTTTGGTCTCATCAGCCACCTGCCACTACAGATTTTTGTCTCCCTTATGTACACAAAAGCCAGTCACGAAACAGTATAGCAGAGTTTCAGTTTATTGCACAGAAGGATGTAGCAACTAATTCAACTTCCACAGCAGAAATTAGCGCAAAATCAGAGTGCAGCCTCCATTATGACCTTTCAAAATCTAAATATATTTACACAGATAATGGATACAAGATGTATCCAGGCAACTACCCCATAATTTGTCTGATAATTTCATCTAAATCCAATTGTAGCTTTCTTGTCTACAATTAATTAACTGTACACTAATTTATTGTAAATTACAATATACAATAAAAAGTACAATAATTAACTAAAATAATTAACTAAAATAAATTAACTGTAATTTACAGTTAAATTACTCAAGAAGAATTAACAGAAAAGCATTCTCAGTGCTTGCCCCATAAAAATGAAAGCTCCACCTCTAAGCCTTTGTGCCTTAGCCTCTGGTTTATATTCTAGAGGGCAAGTAGAAGAATACTCACAGAAAGCTCACTTCCCAGCCTTCTTGACATAGTAGCCATGGTCCCCCAAAGTTCACCCCAGGTATACAGGGGACCCTTCAGAACAGAACCCTGCTGCACAGGGGGCAGCAGAATTAAGGGGAATTTGGCAAAACTTACAACTTTCATGCAACTTCCATTTATGGAAGAGAAACTGAAGATGCTGCATAAGCCTATGATTCAGGTTTAACTATGAATACAGTTTTGATTTCAGTATCTAAACATACTCACTGGAGACAAAATTATGACAGAAATATAGGCACTATATTTCTTTTCTTCATTTAGAAAAGATTTTATTTTCCTGAAAATATAGAAATGAAATAAACCCTGTAGCACATCTGTCAGATACTTGGCTCTTCTCCCAGAAGAGTGCAAGCCAGAATTTCTACTACTGAAAAAGTGCAACACTTGTTGCCCTAATTAATACAGATTTTCATTTTAAGTGACAGTAAGACATTTACTGAAGGGAGACAAGGCTGTTTGTTTAACCCGATCATATTTAAAAGCACAAATGTCAGACCGTGGCATTATCCGGACTTGGGATGTCTTTCAATGCAGTTAACCCAGCGTGACTACTCCTTAAGTCCATCCCTGAGACTTGTACAGGACTTTACTGGCATGAGCAGAGAATGCACAATGTAAGTTCTTGGTGGGTCACCAGCAATGGCTCAAAACACCCAATGCAACTGATTAGCTTTGCACCGGCCCCCAGTGGGATTCTTCTCTACACTTTACTCCTTTCAATTCTTGCACTATCATTGTTTAATAGACCAATCCTATCCCCCACCACTCCACAGCATGCAGCTGGGCCAACAGAGTGCACACTGCATATTCTAGTGGGGTGGGGGCAACCAGAAGGCCAATAAGAGGTTAGTTAAAAAAAAGTACTTCTCACTAAGCTGCTTAATAGGCAATGGGTATGAATGGGTATAATATAATATACATGGGTATAATAACCCATGCCAGGTATCTTGCTGGAGTACGTCCAAAGAGAGGAATGGAGATAGCAGAGAAAGAGGAGGTAGCATCCAGGCACACGCTACTGCTGCCAGGATCCACCCCTTCCAGCACCTTGCCCTCCCCTGTCCCTATCCTGAAAGTCACCTGAACTGCCCACAACCTGCTGCCTCTACCACCGTCTCTGGTCTTCCATGGGCCGGATCCATTGTTGGTGGCCGTGCAGAGCTGCCAGCTGTTTGTGCTGACGGCTCTGACATGCCTAGCAGATGCGTACCATTTCCATCACTGCTGCGGCTTTTATGAAAGCATGGACTGTGAGATCTACTGACTTAAAGGCCCTTTAGGATCGGGCCATAAAAGACAAAAATTCAGTTCTGCAAGGTACATTGCTTTCTTTGGGTCCCAGCATCGATCCATCTTGCATTTCCACCCCTTTCCTTTAAACTTCTTTTGCTCTTACCTTGATTTTTTAAGTTACTTTAAAGCCCTCAAAAACACTGTCTTTTAGTCTCTTTTATTGCCGTCTGGGCCTGAGAACTTTTATGTTATTCCATTCAGGAAATAAATTTGGAATCAAAGTAGCATACTGTGTAACACAAAAGAAGCAGAATCTGAAGGTGAAAACAGACAACAACACAGTCAGGTCATTATTCTTGGTTTTATTTGTCTTCATAATGTCCAGAAGACCAGTAAGAATGTGTCAAGAAGCCGGCATTGTTCAAGCCAAAACCCGATTTACAAAGCTGAGGAAAAAAAAATCTCAGAAAGCTTTAATGTCCTCAGGAGGACATTGTGCACATTGTGCTGTGCACAATGCTACAAAACAAAAATGACAATATGGGGAGTAGATCTTTTGACGTCAGAAGACATTTGTAAAGAGTGGGCAGATGAACACCACTATTATTTTGATTTTTAAAAATCCAATCCAATCATTTCTGGCTGTTTATAATCAGTCTCACAAAATGAAAAATAAAAGAGAAAAGGAAAGAAAAACAATTCTGCTCCCAATATTTTTTCAAAGATCCTTTACACTGGTGCCATGGTGGAAGAATTCTGTAGGTATTGCTGATGCCTCCTTTCCCCAAGGAGTGGTGTTAGGCAAACAACTGAACAGAATTGTTATTGCTTCATGTCCTATTTTCCCTTTAACCAATTGGTGTGAAATTTGCCTTTATAGAAGGCCCATTATTGTGTTCACTTAAGCAGAGAGGTATCTGCATTAGTAATTGTTGATTGTTGCTTAAATGACTATTGCCAAGGGGAGCCATTGGGGACAGAGAGAGTACTAAATGAGGAAAGGGTGGAAAATGAAAAGGAGAAATTGGAAAGAATGTTTGGACAGAGAAAGGGAGTGCCAGAGGCAGAAACAGGGGAGCAAATTTAGGATAAAAGGATGCTTTGTACAAGAAACAGACATGAGGCAAAGAAACTGGGTTGGTACTAATCATTGCCTTCAGTCCACTATTTGCGTGATAAAATTACTAATGCACACAGCATTTGCCAGTTTATCATGTCTAAATGACACTGACTGGAAGTTGCAATACCACAATCCTATGGACTGCGCAACATCGGTGCAACGGGGTTATGCCGATGCTGCACGCTTAGCCCTGACGCGGGGGCAGCAATCGGCACCCCTGTGTCAGCGCTAAGGCAACAGGACCGGTGCTGCAGGCAGAGCCAATCCCATTGCGCCCGTGCAGTGCCTCTCTTGCATCGTCCGAAGCCAGCTGGTGCAAGGGAGATGCTATGCCAAGGCAGATCGGGGATTGGTGGGTGGAGTGCAGGACATAGGCGGGACATAGGTGGCTTCAGGATTCAGCCATACGGCCAAATCATAGACCCGTTTGGGAGGCTGCCCGGCCTGAACGGATCAGCGCCTGCTGTTTATAGTGTAGATCCGAGGTGCAGATCCGAGGAGCTCATAGGGGAGGCTGGAGCCTCCCCTATGGTAAGGGAGCACACGCTCTCTTGCTGCTGAAAGGCTCCAGCCTCTTCTATACTGCACTGGATATGGCGTTGGCTGGCCGGCCTCGCCATTCCAGCGCAGTATAGAATTGTGCCCTAAATTAAGACTCAAATGACTTTGTTCTGGAAAAAAATGACTTTCCCTGTTTAATGATAAATCACTGGGTTCCAATTATGCATCACTGGTTAGGCTTACCAGATCCCAACTGGGACAGAGTGCCTATACCTTTAACCAATGTATTGAATAAAGAATTTGGGCAGGTGCAGCTCATCATGGAAGGATGGCAAAAGCTGCACCTGCCAAATTCCCTCTGCTATACAATGGTTAAAGGTATAGGCACTCTGTCCCAGTTTGGATCTGATAACCCTATCACTGGTAAACATCTCTAAAACTCCCTGCAGAAATCAGTCTAGTAGTGTTGTTGTCACAATGTCTTGATAAAGTTGAATTTATTTTCCTCTCTCCAGATGCCACTGAGTAGTAATGCAGGGCAAATAATGACTTTGAATTCAGCAGTTGATGAAAGACATTTGTCTAATGGGCATTTCTGCACATATAACTCCAGAAATCATGTACTGCAAAGTATTATTAGCTACACTTATATACAACAAGTATTTTTAACATCTCTAGCTTTTTTTAAAAAATATTCTTTATTATTCATTTGTTCCTTGTCACTTAAAATAAATTAAAATATTGTAAAACCCTAGCTTATTAAGCTTTTGTGAAATTTAAAGCACAGATGGCCAGGGAAAATACACATCAAATAAGAATGGCTGCATTTTCACAGTTGATGCTAAAAAATATTTTTGGTCGGTAGAATGCCACTTCTGAATGATGCCAATGTGACATAAAAAGTGGAAATGGCCGTTTAAGAACTCAATACATCATTGTTCAGTTTACAAAATGTGGGAATCTGAATTTAGAGTTCCTAGAGTAATTTGTTCAAATGTCCTAAATACACACCATGGTTTTGTGCAAGCTGTGAATTCTTCCTCAAATTCCTTAGAATATGTTAAATAAAACTAAGGCAAGATTAAATGGTTCATTTATTCTACAAGAAAGGCTTGTCACAGGTGAAGTCTACTTAGAAATTAAGACCTCTGTCATCTTGTAAACCTCCTTTCTTATCTCAGTTATAAGGGGACTGCTTGTGGCTGTTCAGGGAAAACAGAAATCAGCTCCCTGAAGTATGTTCCAAGGCACTCTTATTATTTTACAAGTCCCAAGATTCTTCCTGACACTGAAGACAGGGGCCTTAATCATGGCTCGCATTAAGCTCTGCCCTTGGATTACCTCTAGTATCCTACATTAGAAATCCTGTACCATCTTGATTTCAAAGGGTTATTTCCCCCAGGCAGTAAAGAAATAAATTCTGCTTGGTGAAAAAAGCTGTTCAAGATTTTTGGTATCTCCTTCCTTCCACTTCTTCACAGAAAATACTAATTTCTCATACCTTGAGTATTTTGTACATAATCTCAAACGCAGAAAATGTTCTTTCAGCCCGTGTCCAGTCCCACGTAGTTACCTTGGGTGAAAACATACAAAATATAATTGCACTGTTTTATCATCCAACTGTATACATTGACATTTTAGGAAAATAATGGTGATACATTGTGCGTGCTGTCATTTTGCTTTGAAAACATTCTTGTGGCCAAGGATTTCCCTCCACCCTCAGGCCTGACCAGCCTGCTCATCCTGGGCCAAATGGAGGATGGAATATGTGTCACTTCATCCCAAATGATGTCATAGTTAGGTTTGCTTTACTGCAGAGATTCTACTGCAGAGATTGCAACCCTATACCACTTTCCAAAAGACACCATATTTGGTTATAGAGGCTATGATTTTAACAGAGGTTGTGCCTCAGAATCCGTGGGGGTTCCGTTCCTGCAACCCCTACAAGATGCTGAAAACCATGGATAATCACATCCGAGGTTTGCGGTCCTCCTGGCACAGGTTCGGAACCTACAGTGTGTCAAATCCACATATGATGAGGACCCACTGTAGCAGTGGCGCCGACTCGCATTTATAATTGGGGGGGATGCCCAATATTGGCATGGCCCCACCCCCGACGTTGACATTGCCACGCCTACCTTTAAATCAAATTACATTATAGCAGGTAGACCTGGATCTCCCTCGGTCAGGAAAGCAGACATTGTGCGCACATGCCAGGAGTCAAAATGGCGTCGCATGCTTCACTAGTCTATCTCCCAAAGACCGTGCAGGTTAGCTGTGGGTGCTGCCATCCGGATTGGGTGTGGGTGCTGGATGCTGGGGGGCTGGCATTAACATGGGGGCTGAAAAACCCAGAGCCCCCCCTTGATGGCGCCTATGCACTGTAGACAAAACAAAAAGTGGTTCCTATTCTGTCTTTTGTTTGCGGCTCACACTATTGCTGATGGCAGCCTTGGCAATCTGATGGTGCAGCCTTCTAATGATGCCCGTTTAGGCCACAGGTTACAACAATGAGTTCAAGAAGAGGGGGACTGTTCATTGCCATTCACTTGTCTGGAACTAACTTATGCCAATGGTCCAAAAAAAATTAAAAAATCAACCATCATTTTAAAGTGATCCAAGAGTCTTCTTTTTAGAAGAAAGAGGCTACACACTAAGGGCTGAAAAAGGCAAGGGGTTCTTTATAATAGCCATCTAAGATACTATTATATTATATTATATTTATATACTGCTTTTCAACGGAGTAGTTCATGAAGCAGTTTACATAGAAATAAACCAATAAGTGATTCTCTGTTCCCAAAGGGCTCACATGCTAATATATATATATATACACACACACACACATACACACACACACACAGAGAGAGAGAAGAGACACCAGCAGCAGCCACTGGAAAAGACACCATGCTGGGGTGAAGAAATATCAAAATATGCTTGCGTAAAATATCCTCATTATTGAGCATAATCCAACCTAAATAAAATATATTCACAGGCCACTGATTTCATGCTTAACTCTTCCTTATTGAAATCAAAAATTCCTAAGCACAGAATTCAATCAAACACTTTTATTTCTGATAATGGTATATCCTCATGTTTGCATTTTCAAGCACTGTCTCACACAGATGCTTAAATTCTACATGAATAATTGTTTCAAGGTCTTGTGCGAAGACATTTCATTCATTATTTTAAATCATTATCTGGATGGACAGGGATCTGTATGCAATCAGTATCAGCAAAGACTGTGCCTTGGCCTTGATGAGCAAACTAAGGGAAATGGCTCAGGGTACCTCACAAATACCATCCCTTTCAGTACTCAGATGACAATACAATTACACACCAGGTGAGGATTCATTCAAGAACGTTTTATCTGAAAGCAACTCTCATACTACTGGAAATGCCCTAAGGTTTTTCCCATGCTCATGGCAGTTGTCAGCTGGAAGGTGGCTGTCCTTTCACACAAACAGATTAATTTCCCTTGCTGTTAACCGCCACACATACAGCAGTGTAAAGGTCAAAACATTTCTAACTTTACCAAGAAAACCTGGAACTGGGAAGGGGCAAGCTTTGCTATCACTGATCCCATAGCAATTTTATGTTTATTGCCTGTTTTGAATACACAGTAGAATGCAATGCCTAGAGTATGTATAAAATACTGAGGCCAATGTCATGAAATATAAACCATCTACAAATGTAATGGGCATTTAATATAAACTAATGATACTTACTGGAGGTGCAATAAATTTATAAAGTGAAGAACCTCTTAGTGCTAGAAACTTTGGTGTGTACATTCGGTCCTGAAGAGAGTCTTGTTCTCGTTCTTCTGTCCAGCCCATGTAGACTATCTGACAGAAAAATCAACAGTTTTGACAAATTCTACCCACAAGTATACACAATTCTAACAAAGACGTAACACTGTATGCCAATTGTGAAAATATGTGGAATCAAAGATCCCTTTACACAATCATCCAGCGAATATTATTCATGAATGGCAGGAACCAACCGTGCATGTAACATGCTTGACCCAAGGTGTATGTGCAGTCAGATGCCATGAAACAAAATACAAGATTCCTGATCACAGTTTGTAGCCAAACTCTACTCCTGGGCCTGCAAAATCTGGTCTTATCTTCTCCCCGCCTTCCATTCATCCACTACCCTTCCCTCTCTATCTATCCATCCATATGCATCCCCTATCAATTTTCTCGTCCATCTGAATACGAGGACAGGCCAGATGGGTGCCTGTGCCTCTTCTTGCTGAGTTCAATATTTCTCTCATCTCAGGTAAAAAACTTTCCAAGGGCAGTACCTGAGAGACCACTCTTATCCTCCCCCCTCCACTTGTGCAGCTGCACCAAAAGTGAATGTGCTGTATCCAATTTGATGGGGGTGTGTGGAGGAGATGAGGAGGCTTTGGTGAGGAAAGGGGGTTTAAATTCCTTTAGGCATTGGCAAGCATGCTGCTTGCAATGGGCCTCCTCAAACATGGGCCAGCTCTTTAGCTAGCACATATCCAGTGAGAGAAATGGCAGGGAATCTGTGAAAAATGTTAGGATCTGGCACACACCATCACCTCTAGATCCACCCCTCCCCTGCCCCTCCCCGCCCCCTTCCCTGCCCAGTTTCATCCTTTCCTGCTCCCTCCACAGCCTTTCCTGCTTTGGTGTCTGTGGACAGAAAGGGAGCACAGCTGCAACTTGAGGCAGAGCTCCCAAAATGGCCGCTGATTAAGCGCTCTGTGCACCATCAGCAGCCATTCTGCAACAGCGGAAGTGTATCCCATTGTTACAAAACTCTCTGGCTGTAAGTCTTCCTGCTGACAGTGTCATACTTCGCCCTGCCCTCACGTTTCACCCATGCTTAGCTTCTCCTGCAATTCTGAGCTTGTGACAGTCTCAACTTCTATTCCAGTTACTTTAGATAAAGTTAACCAGGCATGTATGAGAACTTGCAGTATTTAATTTACCAAAAGTATTTTTTCTATTTATCAGATTTTTTCCCTAAAAGCCATGATAATATTTCATACATTTTCTACTTTTGCCATTCATCAATCCAACAGAATAAATCCATTTGTTCAATACAGATGCATTGATATTGCACACTGGCGTTTTTTCCAGTATGAAATTTTTTTTCCCCCAGCATGGATTTTTTTTTCCAGTCATGAAAGCAACTGCTCTTTTAGATATTGTTCCCTTGTCTCTCAACATTATGAGAACGAATTAGATTGAGTTTACGCAGTGCTTTCTTTTATTAAAGATGTATTATTATCTAAAAGAGGGTTTCTGAGATACAGAAATGTATAATAGCTGTCAAATGGTTATGAAAACGTCTACAGAATATAGAGGCAAAATTCAAAGCCATCTCATCATCTGCAGTGTAAGATCTGATCTTGGGGGGGGGGGGGACAAGGGAATTTATATTGTGGTAGATTAATTAGAGACTTCCCAGATTTGGCAACCAGGCAGGTCAGCCTTGCCCAGCCTACCAACTTCAAAATCTCCTTTCTCAAAGGAAGACAGTGTGATCGACAGCTTACATAATGTCACACCATTCGTTGCTATGCAAAAGCCTTCACTGTGCAGAGGAGTCTTTGTCCTTACTAACGCCCTCTGCAGTGCTGCAACGGTGCCAATGGTATGCATGCTGCATCCTGTGGAGGAGTTTTGGGCTACAAAGGTCTCTTCAAGGTAAAGGGCCATTTATTCCTTGCCCTTCACTGAGTCTATGTGGATCTGTGCCAGCTATATAGCTGGTGCAAGTCTGAATGGGCCCAGGAAGGCAGATTGAGGCTGGAACTAGGATACCTATGGTACTGCTGTCATCAATACAGCCCCTTTCCCAGCCCTGATCCATCCTCCTCCCTTTGCCCAGTCCTTTTCCTCCTCCCTCCTCCTCCCTGTGCTGACTTGCTGGGACTGAGGATCCTTCCCTCTCTATTCGCATGTGGACCCCACTTGGGGTGGTGGCCGGCTGACACCAAATAGTGAGCCATGCTTTACGACAGCCTGAAAAGAGCTTACACAGCCAGAATACCATTAGGATTCAGCCACTGCAGTGCAATTCTATGTGTGTCTACTCAGAAGCAAGCCAGCTTGACTTTAATCAGACTTACTCCCAGGTAAATGTAAAATTGCAGCCTTGGAAGCATAGGGAGCTGCCTTATACCTAGTCAGCTTACTGCTCCAACTCAGCAATTTTTCAAGCCTTTTCATCTCATGGCACACTGTCCAGGTACTAAAGCTGTCAAGGCTCACCATCAATGTTTTGACAACTGGCAAGGCACATTGTACTGCCAGTGGGGGCTCACATTCCCCAATGGCTCTATGAAGAAATACCCCCCCCCAAATTCCCACAGCACACTGTGGCCATTCATGACACACCAATGTGGGGAAATGCTAAGAGATTGATGGTGGGATCTTCTGAATGAGTCACAGCCTTTTCCTAATAAGGGGATGATTTATCTGCCTGTGACTTTTGCTTCTCCAGATTAACCACTATAAAGAAACTGAGAGGTCTTCTGCACCATGCTAAAACCCTATCCATTCTTCTTAGATTCTCTGAGGGCACAATCCTAACCTGGAGTTAGG
>JAJKFI010000031.1:1949189-1973630 GCA_029204185.1 Lerista edwardsae
CCGTTGTACTGGCCAAACTTTGCTGGCCTAACTCCAGGTTAGGATTGCACTCTTATGCTGATAACTACCTTCCCAGAATTGCTCTCTCTTTTTTAATTAATATATTTTTTATTAATGCAACTAAAACAGACAAACAACTATAAGAAAAACAGACAAAACTAAATTTGAAGTATATAAAGCGTGGAGTAATACATCTAAATTTCTTACATCATTTAGAGAATATTAATGATTACTAATATTTCAAATTGTGTCTCTTGAACAGGTTCTTATTCTTTTCTTTAATCTTATAATTTTAATGTCATTATCATTTATTTTAATCCCCAGCAAAGTGTTTTGCGTCTAAATCAACCACCTATTCATCAAGTCCATGATTCATAGCAATGATATTTCCCTTCTCAATCTCCCCAGAATATCTCAGAGCGTCACCATCTCTCTCTTCCTCCGACAAAGACCCAATTCAAAATGCAGCTCAGAGACAAGGAGAGAGAACGTATGTCTGTATTTATTAATATTTACACTGTCTTTAGCCTTCTGCCATCTTCCTCCTCCTGTTGAAGACTGTAAGCACCTCAGGTCAGAGAGCTGTTCTTTGCTTTCACTACTCTGCAAAGCATTATGCACAGTAATGCGCTATATAAGTAACAAACAACAACAGTGTGAGCAGCACTCATCACATTGAGGAATTATCCTTTAGCACCAGCCTAGGAAGAGTTCCTATTTCCTGTGTGGAAAATGGGGGATTTGCTCAAGCGCTGGAGCACTCACTTAGCATGCAAGAGGCAGCAGAATCAATGCATGCATTCTCCAAGGTTGTGATTTCCTTTCTGTTTTGCCTTTTGGGGAAGGGCCATCACTCCATGGAAGATCATCCGCTTTGCATGCAAATGGTCCCAGATTCAATCTCCAGAGAGGGCACAGCAATCATTCCTGTCTGGAATCACGGAGAGCCACTGACAATCAGGGCATTAGTACTGTGCTAGATGTCTGACTCAGCATAAAGCAGCTTTGTTTGTTCCTATTGCATGAACTTTAGAGTTTAATGTTATAACTCCATCTCCTACAAAAAAGTAATTAAAGCGGCATACAAATAGATTACGAAATCAACAAAACACAACCAGAACCTGAAAGAACAAAATTAAAACAAATTCATCATCAACAACAGAAACACAAAAACAGCTCTATAAAAACGATAAGCTAACCATAATGGTAAAGTGATGCATCACAGATTATGACATGTGAGGAATAAAAAGGCTCTCACTAGCCACCTGAAGAGAAAAACAAACAAAAAACAGGGAACAAGGACGTCTGACAGATCTCTACCAGGAAGAAATTTCACAGTCTAGATGCCATTGCAGAATACTCCCTGCCTTCATACTTGTCCATCTAATTTCTTAAGTAGCTGAGAACAGGGTCTTTGGGGCCAACTGTAAGGGCCAGGAAGGCTCATGTGAAAGTCAGGAGTTTCCAAACTATTTACGGCTTTAAAAGGTCAGCACCAGCAGTCTAAAGCAGGCCCAGAAACAACAGGGCAGACAGCGCACATATAATAAAATTCACAAAATGTGTTCTGAACTTCTAACATAAAATAGTAGCTGTAATTCTACAGTGTTTGAAGTATCTAGAACTCTTTAAAGACAACCCTGCATAGACAAGATTACAATGATTTAATCAGGGTGATAATTAGGGCATGAAAAATTAACAACAGATCCATCTGGTCTAGGAAGAGCCACTACTAGTAATCAAAACTGGTAAAATGCCAACATTTATGTATCGAGATACAGTGATGGAGAACCTCCAAGTTGATTACCTGCTGCTTCAGGGGAAGGACACCCTTCCTCTCAAATTCCCACTGCTGCTGTTCATGGTGAGAACT
This sequence comes from Lerista edwardsae, assembly GCA_029204185.1. Lineage (NCBI taxonomy): Eukaryota > Metazoa > Chordata > Lepidosauria > Squamata > Scincidae > Lerista > Lerista edwardsae. The sequence goes on from JAJKFI010000031.1 coordinate 1,951,063, forward strand.
TGTGAGCAGCTATGAAGGAGGCACAGTGGTGTGGCCCAGAAAGCAGACTCCATAACTCTTTTTTTTTTTTTTTTGCACTAGAAATAAGATATGTGCAGTGTAACAGGAATTTGTTCATATTTTTGTTCAAACTATAATCTGGCCCCCCAACAGTCTGAGGGATAGTGAACTGGCCCGTTTAAAAAGTTTGAAGACCCCCTGGTATACAGCATGACCATATTATTCTGTAAACTCGCGATTTTCAGAATTTGGGGTTCAGTAGTGACATCCCGCCCCGAAGATGGCACCTGGGGCGCTGTGCCCCCCCCACTCCATACACCACTGCATGGATTCCTTACCTGTGGTTTTAGGTATCCAGAATACTTGAACAAACTCTAAGAAGGTTAACAGGAAGAACTAACTTTGCTTCCTGTTAACTTCCTTCCAGTTTTTTTAAGTGTTCCAGCTGCGAGGAGGTTACCTGCAAGGAGTTACAAGCCTGTAGGCATATCTGTTTAAAGAAGATTATTTTTGTGCTACAAGACTTTAAAACGTGTTACTGGGTACATGGGGTGGGGTGGGGTGGGGTGGGGTGGGGTGGGGAATCCCTGTTATCCTGTATCCACGGGGGGGGGGGATCCAGAATGGAACCTCTGCAGATAACAGGTCAGTCCTGTAATGACAAATCACCTAGATTAAATTTCAGTTATTTCACTATCATCCCATTCAAAACCAACTTCATGGAGGAGGGAGGGAGAGAGGGAGGGAGGGAGAGAGCTGTGTTTCATCCATGTATAAATGTCTTCCTCAGTCTCAATATCTGGATGACCTCTTGCAGTGGTTTCAAGTAGATGTTAAATGCATGGGTTGCAGAATGGAACTCTTACGGGATCCAGAGGATGAGACAACAGTCTTCAAGCATCACCTACTCTGGCTAATTTGTCAGGCAATTTGAAGTATGCTGCTATCAATCTGAGTACCAGCAATTTTGCTATTTTAGTATAATTAACTAAGGGCACTATATTTTGTTGGACCCACTCCATGAAGCAATGAGATAATTCAATTAATTTTAATGAATGTGGCTCTACAAATCAAATTTTGGTAACTGTATTCTCTGGCTTTGAGTTACAAAGCTTCTGGGAGATGTGTGATGGCAATCTTCAAAAAAAAATCTTGGAACTGGCCCAATGCAGGTCAAAGTGGATCAATTACCAAACTATTATTCTACTGTACATTAGTTTTTGGAACTGAAACAAACTGAAGAATTAGAACACTGCTGATTCTAAAGCAAGTATGAACCAAAATCTCTTGGCTTCTACCCTAAAAAAATAATTGAATACTAGAATATTCAAATTCTGCATTAGACCTACCATTAAAATATTCATATTATTTTGACAAAGTCATAGCACTAATGTAAGGATGAGGGAGGCTCATTTGTAGGAAATTTCCCAGATGAGTTTCCAGTGTTTGGACTGGTAATAAAACCATTATTATAAGACACTACATGGACCCAATATTTGAAATACATAAATTATATAGGGTTGTTCTCACAGAGTTCACCTTGTATATCTGACTGCTTGTGCACATGGGTGGATGTTCATTCAACACGGACATTCATATACATTATACTTCCTATGGCCATTTATCTACTTTCCAAATTCGATATTTTTCACGGCCTTTTGAATCAAGGACATTTCTGATTTACCTGCCACATCACTCACTAGCTTTTGCACATCTCTCAGTAATTCCATTTGGCGATTAGATTTATCACTGGAGGGATCCCACTGTGCTTCTTTCCAAAAGAATTTTAGGGTTTGCTTGTGGACTGAACAGACATTGTTTGACAGTCCCAATAGAGCTGTTTCCCACAAATTCTCCGATATGAGAGTTTCCTACATATTCTGACCAAAGATTTACCATTCATCGGGGTGTCACAGACTACCTCTCGTTCCCTCTAAAAATCCACTGCAGAATGTTTTCTGCTATAAAACCATCGCTGTAAAAGACAAATTGAACTGGGACCGCAGAGAAGTCAGAAAGACTTAGTGGGCTTGGATTAACTTATTAGTGCTGTGGTAGTGGGAATCAAGCATGTTTTTGATATGCTGCCTGGATGTTAATTTCCTGTGGAATTATCTTACAACTACGGCTACTGCCTGACCAGCTAAATAATGATCCCCAATGGCTTGTTATTCAACTATACTGAGCCAGGATCAAGGGAGGCCCATTTATTTCTGGTTAATTCCTTTGTATCCTTTCCTGCACAACAAGTCATTCTATTGTTGCTACTTATGGCCCAATCCTGTCACTGGGCAGTACTGCTTTTTTAGGTGCTGCCCTGGCAACGCTCACCGCAAATGTGCCATAAGGCATGTTGTAGCAGCCAAGAGAGGAACAGTGCTAGTGAGCAGTCGCGGATCTAAGGTGGGCTAGGGGGGGCATGAGCCCTGGGCGCCATCTTGGGAGTGGGCGCCTTAACCATGGCGCGCCACACCCCCAAAATGGCGCCCGCGGCCCGCCCCCGCCCGGGCCCTGCGCAATCCTCACTCTTGCTAGCCTTAAAGAGCCAGCCAGAGTGAGGAGAAGGTGCTGCCGCCCGGTGCGACAGGGCGCTGCGCTGTGCCGCGTTCTCCTTGCTCCCACTGGCTCTTTAAGGCCAGCGGGAGTTAGGAGAATGCGGCGCCGCGCAGCGCCACATCCTCCTCACTCTGGCTGCCCTTAAAGAGCCAGCTGGAGCGAGGAGAAGGCACTGCCGCCCGGCGCTCCCTCCCGCCTCTTAGAGCGGGGGCAGGGCGCTGCGCGGCGCACGTCATGACGTCACGACGCTGTGACATCATGACGTTGCGTGCCCCTGTGGGGCGCGTTTTGATTGGGCGCCCTGGACGCCATTTCGAATAGAATCGCCCCTGCTAGTGAGGAGGCCAGCACCTGTCAGTGCTGGGCCTCCGTGCTGGTGGGATAACCACTTGGACCCATTAGATACTCCACAGATACTCTATGAATATCTCAGTGGGGTGGGGAAGCATTTGAGGGAGGGGAGGAAAGCAGAGGAAAGGCAGGATGGGGTGAAACTGGGTGGATGAAGGGTAGCCTGGAGCATATCAGGTGCAGGATGGCCTGCCAGCAAAACCTGCCACAAATTCCTATCCCATCTCCTTGGCCTCAGAGCCCTACATGGGACTCCTTAGTTCTGAAGCAGCTAAATAGCACAGATCAGAGTAATGTAAATATCCAAACAGCTTACTGACAATTGCCCACTCCTCTCTAGCCAATCCAGGAGCAGTCACAGAGGCCTCCTTAAGGTAAGGGAACATTTGTGGGCTTGGGGCTGCAATGCAGCTGTCTCAATGCTGAAAAGCTGGATAGGATTGGGCCCTTAGTCTCCTGAATGAACTAAAGTACTCACACACTGTAAGCAGGAGCAGTAAAGGTACAGCCCTTCTCACTGAGTGCAGTAAAGGTACAACCAGGTAATGCAGACTATGAGACAAGAAAGGGACCTACAACTGCTGAATGTGAAGCAACAGACATATCAACCCTCTTCCAACTCCCAGTTCTTCCAGGAGGTGCAGGGAGAAGACATTATGGGATAAATAAGGTCATGGTTGGGCAAAGTGGGAAGAGGGCCTCAGGGAGCCTCAGGGAGCCCTAGGAGCACACTTTGAGAAAACCTGGTGTAACGCATATGCTTATACAAAATAAGTTAGATTTAACATTGGTTACCATGAACAGCCTCCATATTCCTAAGCACCAGCAGGCCTCAACTGGATCCTAAAGTCTGTCCTCACAGCCCATTGCAAGAAAAGTTGAAAAAGCAGAGGAAAACATGGAATATGCAAGTCTTTGGCATATTAACTCAGAAATGTCAAACTGAGTTCCATGGAATCTGCTCCCAAGCATGCTTATTATTACAGCCTGTTGAGCATCTGCAATACCCCTGGGTGCAACCAGCCAATTACTTCCAAGCAGTGACAACTGAGTTTCCACTGAAAATACTCCAGCACAGTCTTATGGGCCAGTTGTTTGTCCAAGGTCAGGTCAAGACCACCCAGCCTGAAATGGTGCACCATACACTGCCTCCTAACCAAGTTGTAGGTTGGCTGTACCACTGGCTCCTCCTCCTTCCTGGATTCAGAAAGAAAGCGGGAAATAGCATGGAAGAGGACATATGAAGGAAAGTGTGAACTACAGTATTGGAGACCCTCAAGCCCACCACTTCCCATTCAGTCTTCCTTTTCAAGTCCTGTCTTCAAGTCCTGTTCCTGTCTTTCTGAAGGAAATGGGGTAAAATTCAGGCGACTAAATGTTAGAAAAATAAAAGAATTAAAGGCCAAGATCATTCCAATAAAATGATATATCTGGGAAAGGGTCTCTCTTGAGTAATGAGTGTTTAGATAAACTTCCAAGGAGATTCCAAGCTGAAGAGGTCCAGGAAAGCTGGTTTGTAGTTTGCCAGACTGTTCCAGGGACATTCCAAAATGTCATGACATATATTGATGGACCGTATTGCTTACTGGTAAAGGAATATCAATTCCAGATGCTGGATGAGCTGAGTCAAGTTGTTTCATAAGATGGTCGTATAAGGGTTTCAGCAGGAAGAAGACCATGTTAGGAAGGTAAAATGACATGGTAGGATTTGTTTATCTCCTAGTATATAAGCCAGGGAAGGTTCTGGGAGATACCTGAGAGCATAAATCCTCTGTAACATGGAATTATTTATAATTGGGCGGATCAATAAAGAACCTTTAATAGGTAAAAACTTTTGTGGCATTTTATTTCACTAGGATACTACCAGACAAGAACTTCTTCCCATCAAATTGGCTACCCCAGATGGGACTGGTATGATTATTGCCAATGAAATAAATTAATTTATTGCCAAGATTAAAAAGAAAAAATTGAAATTTTGAAAAATTAAGATTTTGGTGTTTAACCAAAACATAGTTTGCTCAGAGGTCTCTCAGCCCCAGTAGGCCCCTGAGGCTGTTGTAAGTTGGTAAGTATTTATATGTTGTTGGTTTTTTTTCTTTCTTACTCCTATGGAATGTTATTGTTTGTCATATAGCCTACCTCATAAAGCTATCCATATGAGTATGGATCTGTATGAGTATTCATTTCATTTTGAGATACAGTATGGTATGTTGAACAAAATTTTAAGTCTCAAGCTAAAAGGAATCCAAAGAATCGAAGATTTTAGATTCCAGTCCTGTCAAAAGAAGTAAAAGCTATGTACACTTCATGGGTTAAATTAGTTAGGCATATTGGATTAGAGTAAGGAAAGGATGTCAAATAGACAGTGTAAGACTTTTCCCATTTCAAAGGGGAACCTTTCTTCCCTGTCTTTTCTTCTCTATCTTTCCTGTCTGTAATAAGAGAGGTGTAACTTCAGATTTTTTGTTTGTTCCATCTGATCTCAAAACTCTGTTCTTAACCATGGAACTTTCCTTAATGTTCTTAAATGGTATATAAACATTTTGAAGAAAATATAGAAAGTGGCATTTCAATGCAGGGAAAAAAAGAACTTATTTTTGTAAAGTTCATTTTTATTTGGGAGTTGTCACGAAATTTCGCCAAGAAAATTGAGAAATCAGTTAGGTTAGATTGTTTCCAAATGTGATAGCCATAAATAAGTGAGCAAGTCTAGAAAGTTTTCCAATGCAGTCCTTTTTTAGTGAAATAAATTAAGTCCTTTTGTTTAATTTAAATGGAAGAATATGGGATATAGGATAAAGCATACGGAGCCGTATCAGATGACATTTAGCCAAAAAGGGATCTATAGGAGTACAAAAAGGAGATCTACAAGATGTAGCTAGCTCAATATTTTCTTGTGTCTCCGATACATCTTGAACACATTCACATTGTTAATCAAGTATTGCACAATCAATAAATAAGGAATCTGTCAAACTCTTCTCCTATGGGATTTGATCTTTCTTTAGACAGATTTTTTCAGCTGGGTAATTTAGTTGAGAGTTCTTCTTGAGGCAGAGAGGAAGGATTTTTGAAATTAATTTTCTTTGAATGTTCCCCTTCTTTACTTTTGCACTGTTTCTTTGATAAAGGTGAGTTGGAATTTTGGGAAAATCAGGATAGTGCAGTAGCTTAAGATAGCTGGGAGGCTGTTTTCTGTTTCTTTGACTTTCTCTAACAGCTCAGAGTAGGACATAGGTATAGCCTCAATGGAACACCAAGAACATGAGCATAATGAAGGGGATGTTTTAGCTGAGATAAGGGTTATGTTTGCAAGGAAAAGAAATGATGGTGTGCTGTACTATGATTCCCAACCATGTTGTCAAAGAGTAAATATTACATTAGAATCTTATTGTGACCATTTTTCAAGTTGTCATTATACAGTACGTAGTCTAGATGGGAAGTTTTTCTTTATTCATGAATTGCATATTTGGGTGATTGTTTGTAAGGGGACTGACATACTGGTGTGTAAAACATGGTTGATTCAAGAGGGAACACACCTAGGGAAAAGTCGGAATTTTAAAGGTTGGTTTTGGAGATATGCCTTTGAGAAAGGAAAGTCTCCAACCTTTCAATGGTTTGGGGACTTACTTTACTCGAAAGTGGAATTAGAAAGCATTCCTTCTAAACTCAGAGAGATAGTGTGCTTGGAATGTGCTAAGCAAGAAGGAGAAATGTTCATCTAATAACCTTTGAAAGCAAAATGGCCCTGGAGAGCAATGCTCCCCAGGTCCAAAGGGGGGATTGAAGGAAATGGGTTAAAATTCAGTTGACTAAATGTTAGAAAAATAAAAGAATTAAAGGCCAAGAGGAATAAGGCCAAGGATTTTCCAATAAAAACATTTATCTGGGAAAGGGTCTCTCTTGAGCAATGAGTGTTTAGAGATATGCGTTTAGTAAAACTTTCAAGCTGAGGTGGTCCAGGAAAAATGGTTTATGGTTTGCCAGATTATTCCAGGGACATTCTAAAATGTCATGTCATACATTGATGGTTTGTACTGCTTACTAGGAAAGGAATATCCATTCCGGATGCTGGATGAGCTGAGTCGTTTCATAAGATGGTCATATAAGGGTTTCAGCAGGAAGAAGGCCATGTTAGGAATGACGTAAGATGAGGTGGTAGGATTTGTTTATCTCTTGGTATATAAGCTAGCAAATGGGAAGGTTCTGGGAGACACCCGAGAGCATTAATCTGCTGTAACATTCAATTATTTATAATTGGGCTGATCAATAAAAAACCTTTAATAGGTAAAAACTTTGGTGCCATTTTATTTTATTGGGATACTACCAGACAAGAATTTCTTTCCATCATTTCTTTCCCCTGTCAGGGAGGGAGTGAAGATAGGTAAGCAGATGGAGGCAGGAACTCCTTGCCAATCGCCTGAAGTCACCAGTCACCTGAATGGGAGGGGGTCAGCCTTGGCACTTGTATCAGAAAATGAGAATAATTGTAAAAGTGGCCATTAAAAGAATACGGAGCACTTTGTAATCCTTGCCTCATTCACCCTTGATCACCATTACTTCCACTAGTAATTAGAAATACATACTAGTTGTAGTGCTACTTGTAAATCCAATCTTAGCAGTCAACAAACATGGAAAGGCCTTGAGACAAAGCCTGCAGGATCAGGACAGTTGAGGACTACAATCCCCATAAGCTAGATAAAGGTATAGATGGGTGCACACCGTATTTCACAAACTGATCAATAACTAAGACTTTAAATTGCATTGATTTAAGGCTCTGATAGTTTCTCTTTCCCAGAGCTCCCATAATAAACAACATGACTGTTGTGTTAGGCTATATATTTGGAGGTTTGGGGCACTAGGTTGAATGTATTCATTATTACTTGACAGTTCTTCAATACCCTAATATAATAAGACGGTAAAATAATGCCAGAACCCCTGAAAATTGAATTAAGAAACTGAACTAAGAAATGGAAGAATATTTTTATTCACTAACAGATGCTGAAAGCTTAACTAGACTGCAATAAAATAAGCATCAAAATGAAATGGTGGTCAATTTGCTGAATTTCTAATATTGAGTTTGGTGTTTTGTGTTTTTTTGTTTTAAAAAAGTGATAATAAGAGAGATTGCATACTTTAGAAAAGAAGGTGATTTTCTAGATTGATATTACACTATTATCCTGATAGATTCCAGAGATGGCCCAAGACTTTCTATCACCTCAGGCAGAATGCCAAACACCACATCCCCTTATCTGCCAGTGCACCAGATACTCCTCTTCCTCCAGCGTCTTGGGTTAAAAAAGGAAGAGGGGAACAGAGAGGAAGAGGACATGTGGAGGAGAAGACAGTGATAGGCTAGAGCAGGGGTGTCAGACTCGCTTTATGCAGCAGACCAAATAGCATTCATGGTGTCTGCTGAGGGCTGGGAATGACATTCCTTGCCTTTTGAGGTCTCTTTCTGTCTCACCCTCCCAGAGCCTTGGAAGAAGGCAGAAGGAAGAAAGTGCTACTAAAGGGAAGCACTGTGACAGCCCGATTATCAAGGGGGGCATATAAAGAGCTTCTGTGGGCTACAGCAGTGGTATTCAAACTTTTTAGACCGGGACCTACTTTTTAGAATGGCACTCATATTGGGACCAACCAGAAGTGATGACATTAACCTGAAAGTGATGTTGTGGCAGGAAGTGACATCATCAAGCAGGAAGTGCTGTCATTGTAACATAATAAAATGACACTCCTGAAATGCAAATTGACGTTCTTGGACTGCAGCAACTGCACAACCATGAAACATCCCTGATAGAAAGCAAGATGAGAACAAAATATGTTGTAAAAGCACTGAACTAAAAACAAAATTTAAAAAAAACCCTCACTTGAAAATTCAAACCGTGAACACTCATAAAAGGCGTATAACAAGAGTAAGGTCTGCAGTTTCCAAGATGGCTGCTCCCAGCTTTCCGTGACTCACCTGACATCAGGTTGTGACCCACCAAGTGGGTCCCGACCCATAGTTTGAATAACACTGGGCTACATCATATCTGGCACTCTGACTCATCCTTCTCCTTTCTCAAAAACCTAGTCTTCTGCTCTGTTCTCCTCTACTTTTCCTAATCCAGAGCTTGGGAAGTTAAGGAATAGTGGTGGGAGGTGGGTGGACATGTGTTGTTGGGCAGAGGTATGTGCCCATTGCCAACCTACTACTTGAGGAAACCATTATGGATAGCCTGGCCATGCTAGATTGGCTTCTCTCAGAGTGCAATCCTAACTTAGAGTTAGGCTCGCACAGTTAAGCCCGCAAAGTTTGGCTGGCACAGGAGACACTGTAAAACATATTTGGACCACTCTTGGGGTCAAGAGGCCAGCACACAGACGTATGCCATCCTCACTGACACCAAGAGTGGTCCAAACATGCTTTATGGTGGCCCTTGTGCCAGCCAAACTTTGCCAGCCAGGTTAGGATTGAGCTCTGAGATACGTTGAAACTTCTCTCACTTAAGGAATGATATGGAGGCTGACAGAGTCAACGGTTCGCAATCTCATAGACAAACACAGTGCCCTATTAGGAGAGGCGTTTGAAAATGGTTTTATTGTTTTGCCAATTTTCATGATTTGAAAAAAAAAATGAAAAAGGCAGAAAGCAGTGTTATATTACGTTCTCATTCCAAGTTCTCATTTTTACTAATTTTAAACACTTTAGAAGTGTACTTGGTAGGTGATATAGTGTGAGCAGATGCAGCCATGGTATTATTTCTAATTGGAAAAGTAGTTAATATAATTATATTATATAATTATATAATTAATATAATTAATTAATTATATATATTTCTATAAAATAAAACACCAAAATGTATTTTTTTTATATCATGAGCAACAAAAACCATCACGTCTAACTATGAATAGCTCAAGATAATAAGCAAGGGCATGTGTCTGAAATACACTGGAATTCATGTGTATTGGTTCATGTTTGGTTCATGCGTACTGGTATTCGTCTTATGAAATCCTAATGTAACAAGGGAACAGCCTTTGAATCTTGGCCATGAAAACAAAACAAGAAACTAATGCACTGCAGGCATTATAGCTCTCAGTACAAGGATTTGTTGTTGTTGTTCAGTCGCTAAGTCGTGTCCGACTCTTCGCGACCCCATGGACCACAGCACGCCAGGCCTCCCTGTCCTCCACTAGCTTCCTGAGTTCGCCCAATTTCATATTCATTGCTTTGGTGACACTATCTAACCATCTCATCCTCTGTCGCCCACTTCTCCTTTTGCCTTCAATCTTTCCCAGCATGAGGGTCTTTTCTAAAGAGTCCTCTCTTCTCATCAGGTGGCCGAAGTATTGGAGCTTCAGCTTCAGCATTTGTCCTTCCAGGGAGCAATCAGGCTTGACTTCCTGGAGAATTGACCGATTGGATCTCTTTGCAGTCCAGGGGACTCTCAAGAGTCTTCTCCAACACCATAATTCAAAAGCATCGATTCTTCGACGCTCTGCCTTTCTTATGGTCCAGCTCTCACAGCCATACATGGCTACTGGGAAAACCATCGCTTTGACTATGCGAACCTTTGTTGGCAGGGTGATGTCTCGGCTTTTGATTAAGCTATCTAGGTTCACCATAGCTTTCTTCCCAAGAAGTAAACGTCTTTTAATTTCATGGCTGCAGTCACCATCTGCGGTGATCTTGGAGCCCAGGAAAATAAAGTCTGTCACTGCTTCCATTTCTTCCCCTCCTATTTGCCAGGAAGTGATGGGAGTGGTTGCCATGATCTTAGTCTTTTTAATGTTGAGCTTCAAACCAATTTTGGCACTTTCCTCTTTCACCCTCATCAAAAGGTTCTTTAGGTCTTCCTCACTTTCTGCCAGTAGAGTGGTATCGTCTGCATATCTGAGGTTGTTGATGTTTCTCCCAGCAATCTTGATTCCAGCTTGTGAGTCATCCAGCCCTGCCTTCCTCATGATGTACTCTGCATATAAGTTAAATAAGCAGGGTGACAATATACAGCCTTGTCGTACTCCTTTCCCAATTTTAAACCAGTCGGTTGTTCCATGTCCAGTTCTAACTGTTGCTTCCTGACCCGCATAAAGGTTTCTCAGAAGGCAGATCAGGTGGTCTGGAACTCCCATCTCTTCAAGAACTTGCCACAGTTTGTTGTGATCCACACAATCAAAGGCTTTAGCATAATCAATGAAGCAGAGGTAGATGTTTTTCTGGAACTCTCTTGCTTTCTCCATGATCCAGCGAAGGTTGGCAATTTGATCTCTAGTTCCTCTGCCTCTTCGGAAACCAGCTTGTACATCTGGTAGTTCTCGATTCGCATACTGCTGAAGCCGAGCTTGTAGGATTTTGAGCATGACCTTGCTAGCATGTGAAATGAGTGCAATGGTGCGGTAATTCGAGCAATCTTTGGCATTGCCCTTCTTTGGGATTGGAATGTAAACTGATCTTTTCCAGTCTTGTGGCCACTGTTGGGTTTTCCAAATTTGCTGGCATATGGAGAGCAGCACTTGGACAGCATCCTCTTTTAAGATTTTGAGTAATTCCGCTGGAATGCTGTCACCTCCACTAGCTTTGTTGTTAGTGAGGCTTTCTAAAGCCCACTTGACTTCACTCTCCAGGATGTCAGGTTCGAGCTCAGTGACTGTACCACTGTGGTTATCAGGAACATTGAGATCGGCCTTATAGAGTTCCTCTGTGTATTCTTGCCACCTCTTCTGAATCTCATCTGCTTCTGTTAGGTCCTTGCCATTTTTGTCCTTTATTGTGCCTACCTTAGCATGAAATTGTCCTTTGACATCTCCAATTTTCTTGAAAAGATCTCTAGTCCTCCCCATTCTGTTGTTTTCCTCTATTTCTTTGCATTGCTCATTTAGGAAGGCCTTCCTATCTCTCCTTGCTGTTCTCTGGAAATCTGCATTCAGTTGGCTATATCTTTCCCTTTCTCCCTTGCTTTTGGCTTCTCTCCTTTCCTCAGCTATTTGTAAAGCCTCGTCAGACAGCCACTTTGCCTTCTTGCATTTCTTCCTCTTTGGGATGGTTTTAGTTGCTGCCTCCTGTACAATGTTACAGACCTCTGTCCAAAGTTCTTCAGGCACTCTGTCTACCAAATCTAAGCCCCTAAATCTATTTGTCACCTCCACTGTATATTCGTAGGGGATCTGATTTAGGTCATACGTGGAGGGCCTAGCGGTTTTCCCTACTTTTTTCAGTTTAAGCCTGAATTTGGCAAGAAGAAGCTGATGATCTGAGCCACAGTCAGCTCCAGGTCTTGTTTTGACTGCCTGTATGGAACTTTTCCATCTTTGGCTGCAAAGAATGTAATCAATCTGATTTCGATGTAGACCATCTGGTGAAGTCCATGTGTACAGTCGCCGTTTGTGTTGCTGGAAAAGGGTGTTTGCTATGACTAATGTGTTCTCCTGACAGAACTCTATCAGTCTTTGCCCTGCTTCATTTTGTACTCCAAGACCAAACTTGCCTGTTATTCCTCTTACCTCTTGACTGCCTACTTTAGCATTCCAATCCCCTATGATGAGAAGGACATCTTTTTTGGGTGTTAATTCTAGAAGCTGTTCTAGGTCTTCATAGAAGCGGTCAACTTCTTCCTCATCAGCACCAGTGGTTGGGGCGTAGACTTGGATTACTGTGATGTTGAAAGGTTTGCCTTGGATCCGAATGGAAATCATTCTATCATTTTTGAGGTTATACCCCAGTACTGCTGTTCTCACTCTCTTGTTCACAATGAAGGCTACTCCATTTCTTCTAAGGGATTCCTGCCCACAGTAGCAAATATAATGGTCATCTGAATTAAATTCTCCCATTCCTGTCCACTTTAGTTCACTAACTCCCAGGATGTCGATGTTCAGCCTTGACATCTCACGTTTGACCACATCTAGCTTGCCTTGATTCATAGATCTGACGTTCCAGGTTCCTATGTAGTATTGTTCTTTGCAGCATCGCACTTTCCTTTCACTTCCAGACACATCCACAGCTGAGCTTCCTTTCAGTTTTGACCCAGCTACTTCACTCTTTCTGGAGCTACTAGTACTCGTGTTCTGCTCTTCCCCAGTAGCATAATGGACACCTTCCGACCTGAGGGTCTCATCTTCCAGTGTCATATCGTTTAGCCTTTTTGTTCTGTAATCCATAGGGTTTTCTTGGCAAGAGTACTGGAGTGGGTTGCCACTTCCTTCTCCAGCGGACCACGTTTAGTCAGAACTCTCTGCTGTGACCTGTCCATCTTGGGTAGCCCTACATGGCATAGCTCACAGCTTCATTGAGCTACTCAAGCCCCTTCGCCACGACAAGGCAGTGATCCATGAAAGGGCAGTACAAGGATACATCTACGTATAATGTTGGAAGATTCTGAAAATATTTGCAACATTGGTTCCAATTAAATTCTGCTGACACAATTCCTTGAGGAATAACATTCATGTTGATTTACATTTTTCACCCTAGCTTAAAATAATCATTAATTCTGGGATTACACAGAAAAGTCCAGCAGGAATGCTTGTATGCAAGTCTGCTGAAATTGAAGAAAAATGAAAAATGAAGTAATCCACATGGGTTTGAGCAGGTTAATTTCCTGATAGACTGTGCCCATTGTTTCTTACATCAGTTGCACATGAGTTACCTGCTCTCAAAATGAACAGGCAAGGAAGTGCAAAGCTGCTGGAATAAGGATATCATCTACTAGCCATAGCTATTCATATCACACTGCATTCTAATGAGTTTTAGAATCAATAAAACTCAAAATACTGAACTTGATACCATGGGATACCAGACTGATGAATTAGAATGAGTACTAGGTTAAATGATTATGGGTACAATCCTAACCAACTTTCCAGAACTGACATAGCTGTGCCAATGGGGCACATGCTGCATCATGCAGTGGAGTAGTAGTCACGGAGGCCTCCTCAAGGTAAGGGAATGTTTCCCTTCCCTCAAAGGTGCATTGGCCTAACCACAGTGCTGGAAAGTTGGTTAGGATTGTGCCCTAGTTTATTAATTTGGTACCATCAGACTTTTTACTCTGTACAGGAATGCCCTGGAATCTGCTGGAGTTTTGTTCCAGACCCTACTATGGATACCTGAAACTGTGGATACTGGGCACGCCTTTTTAAAGATAGGGGTTTTGCTACAATAAGATTAAAAAAGAGATTTGTTTAATGTTCCTCTATCTTTTTAGGCGTCTCCCCAGTATTCATGGCATCCGTGGATAACTGAAACCGTGGATACCGGGGCACACTTATATTTCTTCCAGAACCCACTCTTGAATTTGCCTCTGGTTCTGGAATTCAGCTTTATCACCAAAACATAGAATTCTACTCCAGGAGATCTGGGAGTTAAGTATTATAGTTCATGCCTCACACATCAAGAATCCTCCAATGATGCGCTGTACCATAGGATGCCATACTTGATATCTCCTTAGCAAAACAGCAACTCATGAGACTCTGGTAAAATGTTGGTCCAATTTGGCATTACTCTACAAACTTCACTTTGCTGCTCAGTGGCTGAGAGGTGATTGGGGGAGGACAATTATAATGGGAGCTGGATTAAGAGCTTCCAAGGGCTGCATCCAGCCAGTAGGCCACATGTTGGATACTTCTGGTCCAGAGGTTCTCCAACTGTGTATCATGACTAGCAGTAATAATAGGGGGGAGGTTCACATCAGTTCATATATTATTTTTCAGGGGTCACAGTTATATAACATTTGCAAATCTCTGTCTTAAAAGAGCTGGCAGAGACGAACTGGGCTCACCATAGGACAACCTGTGGATTGGAGCCAGGATAGGGTATACCAAAAAGTGAGAGAAGCCGGATAGTATCCTAAGCTGTCTCCTCTAAGGCAAGAGACTGCACTGAAAGGTCAGTTAGGATCAGAATTCGGTCAGTTAGGGCCTACTGCAGAATTCACCATCTTTGAACTTGTGCATACTTGAAAAGGATCTTGGTCACACCTGTTGTGTCTACAAGCTTCTGGAGAACATTTGGCACATACATGGGAAACAGTTCAGGAAGATACAAAGTTTCCAAATATGAGAAAGACATAAAAAAAAACCTTACAGCTCTTAAAAATAAACTGTCTCAGACGAATCTATAATAATTACGAAAATGAATTACATTATATTCTTTTTTAGCTTCTCTTTTTCTGCAACTCTCTTTTTGGAAATCTCCCTTTACTTAAAATAAAAAGAACTAAAATGTATAATATCGAAAGCTTTCCAGGCCCAGCTCTCTGCACAAATAATCAATGTTTAGTTGCAAAGACAGCTGACAGTGCAATATGAGAAAATTATCACAGCATAATTGACACCCTAGTGTGCACTTCTGCTTAATTTAACAGCAAGAATCCAGTTCCCCTATGGGTTTTTATATACACTTAGCAAGAGCTGTTTCACTTCACAATGAGTCTGATCAAAAATCTGACAACAGATGGTGAGAGGGCAAGCATATTCTAGGATCCAAAAGTTCAACAACTCTCAGCCAAAAGATGCTGAGTGGACATTTAGAAGAGCAACAACTATTGAGAACTGAAACAATGATTATCACAGAGTTCCAAAAAGAATGGAGATTCACAGGCATGTGTGTGTCCATTCCAATATAAAACTGAAATGCTAATGAGATAATGAGATTTATCCGAATTATGATAAACATTATGTCTGCTTGGAGATTACTATTCCACAAACACTATATTTGTGCACTGCCAGCTCCTGCACAGGTGTCTATCAGTCAAGCAGCTGTTTCCTTATCAATTTGTCACAGCGAGCTCCATTCACTTTTACAACTGGGATAAAAATCAGAGCACAACAGGACACAGGACACTACATGACATCTGTTTGAGTGACAAGGATCTAGCTGGCAGTGGTGACTACACACACACACACACACTTGCGTTTTATAAAGGAGACCTAATCAAATAAAGGGGAAGGTTGAATTTACTTGTAACCTTTTGTTCCTTGGATGGTCATTGGTGCAGTGAGACAGTGCACATATAGGTCGCAACATTAAACTGAACATACAAAGCTGCCTTTGGTCCATTTAGGTCAGCATTATCTATACAGAATACAGCAGCTCTGCAGGTTTTTGGACATGGTCTCTTTCACATTACTTCATGCAGATGCTAGGGTTTAAATCAGGAACCTTTGTTCCCATAGTATGTACTTCATCAATGAGCTACAGCCCTATTCCAAATTCAGGACTCAAAGTCAGGCAGAATTTGTCTGATGTCAGCTGTGGTAACCTTTCTGACAACAGGCCTTCTACAGCACAGATCAAGGCTGAAGGCATTCCCACTTTCTCCTCTCCTAAGATTTCAGAGTTCCTGGGTATACACCAATGGGCAAGGCAAGTTATCTTCTCACTCAACTCCTTTACAACAAGAAAATCTGAGAAAAGAGCCCATGGAGCAGTGGCATTCCCAGCCGAGGCTCTGCCGCAGCCGGGTAGATGATTGCCACCCCCTGACACTGGCTTCCTGCTTCTGGTGCCGTCCCCGCCACATCACACTCCATTTTGGAGTGTCCTGAGCACATGGGCGGGTGGGCGGGCCAAAAGCTGCAGTGGCCTTTGTGTCTGCAGTGGCTCGGGCAGGTGGGCGAGCGGCGGTGGCTGGTCCTCTGCCACTCAGGCCCCTGTGATTCTCTGTGACCCCCTGCAAGGCACACCTCTGCCATGGAGCAGGGAAATTAGTGGGAAATGAACTTGAAAATGTATAGGTAACCAGTCAGACCAAACTTACAGGTCATAGCCAAATCCAGTTTCCATATAAGGGAGACTAAGCTGGCTTGCCTGAAGGGGCGCTCAAGTATTCTTACAAGAAAAATCTATGCAGAACTATATTGCCCAAAGGAGTATCGACCCTTCCTCAAAGACTATTATGTAATGTTTAATGATATAAGGGTGTGGAGTCTTGTGAGCAATGAAAATTAGCCCAGTTCATAGTTATTTAGCTTATTTACCAGGATCGGCAAAGACCTCATATGAGAGGTGCAATCCTATGATGCCTACTCAAAAGTAAGTCCCATTTATTTCAATTAGACCTACTCCCAGGTAAGTGGGCAGAGGATTACAGCCTCTTTTCAGCCTTTAATGACTGTAGCCAGTAAGTCCTCCTCAGAGGCTCCCATGAGCTACAGACAACTGCAATTAGGACAACAAATTGCTTGGCTTTTCATTGCAGGAGAAATGAGCAGAACCACCCTGCCAAGCTACAGGCATAGGAAGCTACTTTGTCAGACCATTGACTCCTCTTGCTTAGTCTCACCCCACTGGCTGGCAGCAGCTCCCCCAGGGTTTCAGACATGGTTTTTGCAACCCTTCCTAGGGATACCAAGGACTCAGCCTGGGACATACTGGATGCAAAGCATGCGCTCAACCACTGATCTATGATCCCATCCCCGAAGTTCGCATGTTCCCATCGCATCTGGGCTGCCCAACCAGCTTAGGTGGCATTTCCATCTCTACGTAGTTCAAAACAGAAGAACTTAAAAGAGAAACAAAAAAAAAATAAGATTCAGGATGAAAGGGATTGGAAAGCTTGGAAAAGATTGAATTGTGGCTCTGATTATTCATGCCAATATGTTTACATAAACTTATGTAACTTTTCCAATTTACCACTCCTTGCTACCATTTCTACCTCCCCCAGGTGCTGACATTTTCAGTCCCTGATAAACAGCTGTTCAATGGTGATGAGCTCTAAGAAAACGAAGCACACCTGTGTTTCCTGTCCTAGTCTGGCAGGCAAAATATAGAAGCCCTTATATGTCACCCTGACATTTTCTAATTACAGTGAATGTTGGAGCCTCCCTCCACTGAAAGTAATGGGAATTTCCTCCCCCCTCCCAATCCCTGCCTTTCCCTCTTGTGTTATATGTTCAGGCTGCAAGCTACTTATGGCAGGGAAATGTATGGCAGGGAAATGTACAAGTTTTCAGCCTTGTAATATGTTTAATGAGTCAGCCAGGGGCTTGGGAGGGACAGGGGGATAAATAACTTTCTGAATTATAAAGATCTTGCACTGTTTGCTTCCAGTATTTTAAAGACGAGCTGGCCCTAAATAAAGTATCATCTCACAATGTATGCTGGTAGTCTCTTTGGAATCAAACTGCAATGATTCTGGAGCCACTACAGAGAAATCCAGAGTCTTCCACCTAAGGAGTGCAAGTTTGAACAACTCCTTGCATTGTAGCACCGAAGGGAGCTTGTTCGGATACCAAAAAAGCCACCTTACACCACAGAGAGGTTATGTGTTACTGGATGCATAGAGAGCCCAGGCCAGAGGAGGGACTGGGCTTGGGGGGGGGCGGAGATAGCAGCAGATTCTGCTGCTGAAACCTATGACCCCGCCATGGCTGGAAAGGGGCTGATCCTAAATAGCAGGAGCAGATCTGGGTCGAATTGCCCCCACCCCGCCAATTATAACTGAAAGTATTTCACTGGACATAAAATAATTATATATTAAGGTTTCAAAACATATTTTTGTCTTACCTGCTGGTTTACGGGAAAATTCCTGTTGATTTTTTTAATCTATAAAAAGTGAATATAGAAACTGATTAATAAGCATCATAAAGAATATTCAAGCATGAAACTCACTCATGTCTCAGTTAGCACTGTAACAATTTTCCTTCATGAAATGAAAAGTGAAATTCTCCAGTGGAACCTGGTGAAAGATATCTGCAGAGTTAATTTTTTCCCAGTTTTTTGAAGGAGGTAGAACTCCTGAATTTTGTACCTTGCATGTGCTTAGTGCTACTGTTTCTATTTTTTGTATCCCTGTTGTGCATACCAGTCATTTACCAAACTATTAATTGTGTTTACTGTTTCTAAACTTAAGTTTAGCTACCTATTTAACTTTGTGGCCAATAATGAGCATGCTTTTAATAACTTCCGATATATATCATTTAATAGACAAGATCAAACTGTCTAGGATGTGAATATATAATTGAAAATCCAAGGGCAATCAAGATGTGAATCTCAGCCATTCATTCATTCATTCTCTGGGGGCCATTTCAAGAGATACTTTGGTTTTAGGAAAGCATGAAATGCAACTCCTCCCCCCCAAAAACAACAACAACAACAACAACTACGACTACTACTACTACACACAAAAAAACCCTCACTTTGGTTAGGAATATGAAGGATACCTGTTCCAAATTCAGCTTTTTCTTTCAAAATATATTGTAGTAACAACTGAGTTCAGGTGCCTATTATGAGCATTTAGCACATGAATCTATTTCACTGGACACAATCCATGGGCATTTATACCCAAGAACAGTACCCAAATGGGTCTCAAGAAACCTCCAATCTATAGAGAAAAACTCAAATCCATTTTGTACAGCAATTAAACAAATTGGCCTAGGTGTAGGGGTGTATGGGGAGGGGCCAAACACCCTGGCACTGTGAATGTTCGTGTCATTGATCAGACATAGACAGTAAAACTTGTCAATTATTGTGCAAACCGGCCCAAAGCGGGCTTTCCAATATCAATGATTTACAATCAGCCTACATTCATGTAGTGCAGAATAGGTACCTTCCAACATTTGAAAGATTAATTGGCCTATTAGAATCACACACTCACAGTTGGGCATTGATACACCCTCCCGTCTGCATTCCCACAAGGGATCAACTCGTAGAATTCAGGAGCCTGACAAGACTAACAGCCCAATCCACTGCAACTCCCTGCACAGCAGTGCAGTGGCACCAACATGGCACCCGCTGTATCCCATGGGGGAGTTTTGGCACACTGTGGTCTCCTCAGAGATAAGTCTGCACAGCTGCCATCGGTCATGGATGAAGGCAGATTGGGCCCAGAAAGAGGGTTAGGATTGGTGGTTGCCGCTGCTGTTGAACCTACCCCTATCCTGGGCATGCTCACCTTCATCCTTGTCCCCGTCACCTCCCCCATTCTGCCCATACCCTGCCCCATTCCACTCCTCCCAGCCTCCCACCTGACTCCTTTCTTGCACTAGCAGGCATCTGTACTCTTCTCCATGAGGGCCAGGTGTTTCCTACTCGTGGCAGTGGCCAGGCTCAGGTGGTGTCACGTTTGCGACGGCCACAAAGCACTTTACGCTGGTGGAAAACACGTTCCACCAGCATAATTATGCCATAGGAAATTTTCCCTTTGCGTGTACACACAGACACTCACATGTACTCAGGTTGGTTTGAATCCAGGCCAAAAATGTTATCCATGCCGATACAATGGCTTGCAGGTTTTGTACCATGAAAACTAAAAGACCTCTCTTTATGCAGAGCAAAAGAATGTTGTAAAAACATCTTGCCGCAATATCTGAAAGTGACAAACTATCTGTGATGCTCCGTCTGAGATGTGTCAGGATTGCCAGAAACACTAGCAGCTGGAAACAAATAAGAGTCTACACATCACTGGAAAGAGAATTCTACTCTCTCCAGGCTTGTCTTCTTTGTCAGTAAAATGAGCACACGTTTTACAAGACACAGCACGACCCACGACTCTGCCAAGAATAATGTTAGTTCCATTTTTTTTCATTTTTTTTTCCAAAATGAATGAAATCTTTTTGATGAAGGCAAGAGGAAGACTGGAGAAAGTGCAGAGATAAGAGTTTACACCTCAAGCCAATGTACCCTAATTAAATTATACCTTCCACAGTTTATACCTTGCACACTAATAATCTTTAAAATTAATAAGTGTACAGAAGTTTCTGCAATTGGCATACTTTATAGCAGAGCATTGCTAATGTAATTACTTCTCTGGCTACTTTTACCCACATACCCTTTTACCAAGGGTAAGGTTTAACTCAATGGGTCAGTTATACGGCTTGTGTGTTAGAACAGAGATAATACCAAATGTGTACAGGGTGAAGTAATTTAAAGCAGAGACACAGAAGGCAGGAAGGGTGCTGAACTCTTTCTCTATCCATAGTTTCCACCCAAAACCATATCCTTTTAGTCATTTTTCTTCTAATAGAGTTTATTTCCAGTTTCAGAGGAGAGAAACGCAGTTGGGGAAGGGGGACAAAATGCCTCCCAAATGTCCCCCTTCTTCCCATGACATCCAACTGTCCAGGGAGACCGCCACTTGCAGCCTCTGTGGTCCGTCCCACACTGTTTGGGGGGCCCTGTGCCCTTCCCTGCTGAGCTGGCTGCCCCTGCAGCCTGGATAGAAGAACCTGGTGGCTTGTCTGGGGCAGGGGTACACTAGCACAAAGCACACTGGGGTGAGCCTGGCCAGCTGATACAGACGACGTGGCAAGGTGGTTCTTGGTTTGCTGTCCTGTTGGGATGGTGGAGTGCAGTGCCCAATCAAAGGGGGGGGGTTTTCCATGTTTTCTCAGAAACTTCTATGAAAGTAGGATGCTGTCCCACTGTCATAAAGGGGATGTTAGGATTGGGGTCTAGGTTTGTCTGGATCATGAGTAACCAAATCCTATTTGGTTGTCCTGCTTGCAGAACTAGCATTGTGCAAGTGCTGGCTGCCATAGTTCTCTCTCTCTCTCTCTCTCTCTCTCTCTCTCTCTCTCTCACACACACACACACACACACACACACACACACACACACACACACACACACACAGAGAGAGAGAGAGAGAGAGAGAGAGAGAGAGAGAGAGAGAGAGAGAGAGAGAGTTCTCTGTTCAAACACACACTAATCTTCCCCCAAAAAACAAAACTGAAGAGCTGGTAAGTGATCACTGATGTCAATTCTGATCAACAATCAGACAGTGCTGAAGTATACGCCCACCCTACAACCAGTGAACTAGAGTGTCAAATAATTCTGCAGGCACATCTTATCTAGGTACACTTGCACCTCTGGAACAGGCAATCAATGCTATCAGAGTTGGCAATGACAGCCACATCAGCTTGATAGGGAAGGGAAACCTACACATTCTGCCTCACAGGACTATTTTACTTTCATCAGACAGCAGAAAATGCATTGTAGAAAAATTATTTGTTTTGTCCTACTTAGAGCACAATCCTAACCTAGAGTTAGGCTGGCACAGTTAGGCAGCAAAGTTTGGCCAGGACAAGAGACATTGTATTTTTGGACCACTCCTGGAGTCAAAGAGGCCAGCACACAGATGTGCGCCATTCCCCCTGACTCCGAAAGTGGTCCAAACATACTTTACCATGGCTCTTGTGCTTGCCAAACTTTGCTGGCCTAAGTGTGCCGGCCTTATACCAGGTTAGGATTGTGCCCTTATCACAGTAACTTTCCTTTCAATTAAAATGCCAATAGCTTTATTCCCAATCAAAAGTATCCTTTTGATTTTGAGGGCAATGAGTGACATTGTAACAATAGACACATACTGGTCACATGCAAGCCCTTTAGTCTTGCCTGTGCAGGCAGTTCAGCCTAACAGAGCATGCTGCTTAATTGCTTTCTGCAAAATATATTGGTGCATCAGTCCCCATAAAACAGGTAAATTGCTTTTGAACTAAACCATCAGTTTATTAATAACTTTACATTCATTTTTAAAGCATAAACGTTTCCAGGTCTCCAACGCAATTGTTGAAATGTGTTTTCTTCATTGCATTAATAAAGCTTCAGCTGTTGAGCACAGCCTAAGAAGTAAAATATAATGAAGATGGATGCTAAGGCAATCATAACAACTAATCCCATGCAGTAGGGGTCAGCAAACATCAGGTTTGCAGGATCTTCAGTCCTTCTCTTAAAAAAAAACAACACAAAAAGA
>JAJKFI010000031.1:1983420-2041410 GCA_029204185.1 Lerista edwardsae
TCCAGTAATCGAAGAAGGCCCCTTTTCAAGGACATAAATTAGTAAATAAATAACTTTCATGGATGGACAGATTCACATTTGGGAAGGTGGCCTTTTAGATACTCTGATTCTGAGGGAGCCCTTCGGGCTTCAAGGAATTTTGACTTTAAAGGACATAACTAGCATCTAGAGTTGCTTCTTGAAAGAAACTAGTAACCAATGAAGATGGAACAACAATGGTCTCCATTCCTTTTTGTCCAATTCTAACAGCAGCTGGTTTGTGATTGACCTTCCTGAATGTGTTCAGGTCCAGCCTCACTATCCATGGATTAACTAATTTTAACAGACCATGGGTTCCAAATCTGAGCTCCAGGATGTGACCGGAGGTGTTTTCATCAACACTGGAAGTGCTCTTTTGGCACCTCTGGGAACCTCAGAACTCCTCCGTAGCAGACCAGAGAAGGTTATTTTGGACCTGGAGGTTAAAATGAACCCAGACCCCTGAATCTGATTATATTATCTGCAAGTTTTGGTAACTGTGGGGGGTGGGGTGGAGGTTCAGAAACAGATGCCTTGCAGATACTGAGGTCTGACTGTATCGAGTTCAGGCTGTAAGACTAAAAAACAGTTTTATGGGTCACAACTTCTTAGACACTTATCAGTAGTTCCTGAAACCATTCAGAAAAGGAATTCCATCTTAGGTTTTAACTCTCATATAGATTTGGCTAATCAGAATGTTTTATGTTCACTCTGTGCAGGAAAGTTCGAAGACCCAGTAACCTAGTAGAATAACTTAAACTAGTATCAGCTTTAACCACAGAAACTTTAACTGTGACTCTGCAACAAGCTACAGGTGTTTCTAGCTCAAACTACTGTAATTTGTATACTTTAACCCTGGATCAATCAGCCTAAGAGATTTTCAGCCACTTTTTTTACACCTGCTGAGACTCTTCCAATCCTATTTCTTCCTATTTGTTTTTTCTGTGCCTTGCAATGGCCTAAAGAATCCATCTCTGCATCTCAGTGCGTTTATACTTCTTTCTGAGGCCCAGGATAAATTGACACTATTACCGAGAGCAAATAACGATGCACTTCAAATTTAGAAGCTCCGACATGGTGCACTTCAGCTTGGTTGAATGTTTGCAGAAATCCCCTTAACTATTTTGGCATTCTGACACTGCATGTCAAGTGAAACTGCAATCATTGTTGACCCAGGCTAAATTATCTCATCCTGAAGTGGGACAAAAATTGTTGCCCTCAACAGCATACATGCCAATAACCATTGTGATGCACTTAAAGGAATCACTGGCATTTCTGATCCTATCCTATTGTTGCTAAGACGAATGCAGCTATATTTTCTTTGTAACTCTACAGCTGAATGTCCTCTTTGTCCTTTGATGTCTCTGAATACCTAAAGGCTCAGTACAGTTCTTCCTTGTGCTGTCAAATATCTAATTCCTACTGCCATCTAACATTTAAAAGAACATTATGACTAAATTACAGATCAATTCCCCATCAGACCAAAAAAAAAAGTCATTAAGCAAAACAGGAGACCCAGGTACAGATAAATATGGGCTGCCAGAATGAAATTTCCATTAACTTTGAGCATTTAGCTTTATGACATTTCACAATAAATGCCTTTAAGGAGCTACAAACCATTTCTTCCACACAGGCCAGTTCCTGCACTAGCAGAAGCGGGCTTTCTTTCCATAGAGGAAGGGGGAGGATTCCTGATCCTTCACGACATAACTGAGTAACACTGGTCTGTGGATCTCCTGATGGGAGACAAGCGTTTATACTTTCAGAACCTGTCTCCTCAATGCCTCATTTGCTGAGGAGAATGCATCCATCTTATAATGTCTAGTGAAAGTGCAAATTGAGGACAAGGCTGTTGCCCTACTACAGATCTCACCTAAAGAGAAAAAAAATCCCCCAAAGCAGCTGACACTGTCATCCCTCTCAGAGGATGATCCATAATCCCTGCAGGAGCAGATTTTCTCAGCACCTCCAAGGCCAGCTCACAATCCTGGAGACAGAGCTCGTGAAACCGTCGGTTTCAAGGACAACCCGTGAAAGGACATGAACATCTTCTCCAATTTTCTGACCAGAATAATCCTGTCCAACCAAAATGGAAGGCTCTACACACATTCAGCATGTGCAAACTCTTCTCCTGCAGAAGAATTTGTCTGTCTGCCTGTCCTCTGTGCACCTTGCTGTTTCAGTGGGAATGGTGCCTATTGTTCAGTCGCTAAGTCGTGTCCGACTCTTCGCAATCCCATGGACCACAGCACGCCAGGCCTCCCTGTCCTCCACTAGCTTCCGGAGTTCTCCCAATTTCATGTTTATTGCTTCGGTGACACTATCTAATCATCTCATCCTCTGCCACCCCCTTCTCCTTTTGCCTTCCATCTTTCCCAGCATGAGGGTCTTTTCTAAAGAGTCCTCTCTTCTCAGGAGGTGGCTGAAGTATTGGAGCTTCAGCTTCAGGATTTGTCCTTCCAGGGAGCAATCAGGCTTGACTTCCTGGAGGACTGACCGATTGGATCTCCTTGCAGTCCAGGGGACTCTCAAGAGTCTTGTCCAACAACATAATTCAAAAGCATCTATTCTTCGGCGCTCTGCCTTTCTTATGGTCCAGCTCTCACAGCCATACATTGCTACTGGGAAAACCATCGCTTTGACTATGCGAACCTTGGTTGGCAGGGTGATGTCTCGGCTTTTTATTAAGTTGTCTAGGTTCGCCATAGCTTTCCTCCCAAGAAGTAAATGTCTTTTAATTTCATGGCTGCAGTCACCATCTGCGGTGATCTTGGAGCCCAGGAAAATAAAATGTCACTGCTTCCATTTCTTCCCCTTCTATTTGCCAGAAAGTGATAGGTGTGGTTGCCATGATCTTAGTTTTTTTAATGTTGCGATTCAAGCCAATTTTGGCACTTTCCTCTTTCACCCTCATCAGAAGGTTCTTTAGGTCCTCCTCAGTTTCTGCCATTAGAGTGGTATTGTCTGCATATCTGAGGTTTAGTTGTTGATATTTCTCCCAGCAATCTTGATTCCAGCTTGTGAATCATCCAGCCCTGCCTTTCTCATGATGTACTCTGCTTATAAGTTAAATAAGCAGGGTGACAGGATACAGACTTGTCATACTCCTTTCCCAATTTGAAATCAATCAGTTGTTCCATGTCCAGTTCTAACTGTTGCTTCCTGGACCGCATACAGGTTTCTCAGAAGGCAGATAAGGTGGTCTGGTACTCCCATCTCTTCAAGAACTTGCCACAGTTTGTTGCGATCCACACAATCAAAGGCTATGGCATAGTCAATGAAGCAGAAGTAGATGTTTTTCTGGAACTCTCTTGCTTTCTCCATGATCCAGCGAATGTTGGCAATTTGATCTCTAGTTCCTCTGCCTCTTCGGAAACCAGCTTGTACATCTGGTAGTTCCCGATTCTCATATTGCTGAAGCCTAGCTTGTAGGATTTTAAGCATCACCTTGCTAGCATGTGAAATGAGTGCAATTGTGCAGTAGTTCGAGCAATCTTTGGCATTGCCCTTCTTTGGGATTGGAATGTAAACTGATCTTTTCCAGTCTTGTGGCCACTGCTGGGTTTTCCAAATTTGCTGGCATATGGAGTGCAGCACATTGACAGCAGCACCATCTTTTAAGATTTTGAGTAACTCAGCTGGAATGCTGTCACCTCCACTAGCTTTGTTGTTCGTGATGCTTTCTAAAGCCCACTTGACTTCACACTCCAGGATGTCAGGTTCGAGCTCAGTGACCGCACCATTGTGTTTATCAGGAACATTTAGATCGGCCTTACATAGTTCCTCTGTGTATTCTTCCCACCTCTTCTTAATCTCATCTGCTTCTAATAGGTCCTTGCCGTTCTTGTCCTTTATTGTGCCTACCTTAGCATGACATTGTCCTTTGACATCTCCAATTTTCTTGAAAAGATCTCTAGTCTTTCCCATTCTATTGTTTTCCTCTATTTCTTTGCATTGCTCATTTAGGAAGGCCTTCCTATCTCTCCTTGCTGTTCTCTGGAAATCTGCATTCAGTTGGGTATATCTTTCCCTTTCTCCCTTGCTTTTGGCTTCCCTTCTTTCCTCAGCTATTTGTAAAGCCTCTTCAGATAGCCACTTTGCCTTCTTGCATTTCTTTCTCTTTGGGAGTTCTAGTTCTAGTTGTAGTTGCTGCCTCCTGTACAATGTCACAGACCTCCGTCCAAAGTTCTTCAGGCACTCTGCCAAATCTAATCCCCTAAATCTATTTGTCACCTCCACTGTATCTTTGTATGGGATCTGATTTAGGTCATACGTGGAGGGCCTAGTGGTTTTCCCTACTTTTTTAAGTTTAAGCCTGAATTTTGCAATAAGAAGCTCATGATCTGAGCCACAGTCAGCTCCAGGTCTTGTTTTTACTGCCTGTATAGAACTTCTCCATCTTTGGCTGCAAAGAATGTAATCAATCTGATTTCAGTGTAGATCATCTGGTGAAGTCCATGTGTACAGTCGCCATTTGTGTTGCTGGAAAAGGGTGTTTGCTATGACGAATGTGTTCTCCTGACAAAACTCTATCAGTCTTTGCCCTGCTTCATTTTGTACTCCAAGACCAAACTTACCTGTTACTCCTATTACCTTTTGACTGCCTACTTTGGCATTCCAATCCCCTATGATGAGAAGGACATCTTTTTTGGGTGTTAATTCTAGAAGCTGTTCTAGGTCTTCATAGAAATGGTCCACTTCTTCCTCTTCAGCATCAGTGGTTGGGGCATAGACTTGGATTACTGTGATATTGAAAGGTTTGCCTTGGATCCGAATTGAAATCATTCTATCATTGTTGAGGTTATACCCCAGTACTGCTGTTCCCACTCTCTTGTTCATTATGAAGGCTACTCCATTTCTTCTAAGGGATTCCTGCCCACAATAGTAGATGTAATGGCCATCTGAATTAAATTCTCCCATTCCTGTCCATTTTAGTTCACTAACTCCCATGATGTCGCTGTTCAGCCTTGACATCTCACGTTTGACCACATCTAGCTTACCTTGATGCATATGACGTTCCAGGTTCCTATGCAGTATTGTTCTTTGCAGCATCGTGCTTTCCTTTCACTTCCAGACACATCCACAGCTGAGCTTCCTTTCGGTTTTGGCCCAGCTACTTCACTCTTTCTGGAGCTACTAGTGTTCTGCTCTTCCCCAGTAGAATAATGGACACCTTCTGACCTGAGGGGCTCAATTTCTAGTGTCATATCGTTTAGCCTTTTTGTACTGTAATCCATGGGGTTTTCTTGGCAAGAGTATTGGAGTGGGTTGCCATTTCCTTCTCCAGTGGATCACGTTTAGTCAGAACTCTCTACTATGACCTGTCCATCGTGGAGGGCATAGCTCACAGCTTCATTGAGCTACTCAAGCCCCTTTGCCACGACAAGGCAGTGATCCATGAAAGGGATGGTGCCTATAGATTACTCCTATGGTCTAATATAGCCATTCTCCTTCCCCCCACCCCCACCCAATGAAAGGCAGACCAGGAACACCATCAGGTTTCCCTCCCTCCAATAATGGGCTCCTGGCATGAGGCAGGACCAGTGGGGATGCTGGGTGTCTCTCCCCTCCCCCCCATGGCAGATAAGACAATTTAGCTAGCTGATGAAATTGCCTCGTGTTGCATGGGTGAGTGTAGGTACTTCTCTGCCTTAGTTCCTCCTCCAGATGGGGGCTCCATATCAAAGTGGGATGGGAATGGCATGCCCAGAGGTGCCTGGTTTATCAAAATTATAGAGGACAGAAGAGCTGCTGTTTATAATTATAGAGGGACTGATTTTATTTTTTTTGCTGATTTTTTATACATGGGATAGATTAAACCTACTTGGTCCAACAATGTACAGAGGGGAGTCTTGGTTCTCATCATTATCTTATACTGGTCCCCAAGGTGAGCAGCTACTGGTGATTTATGTCCCAGTGGGGGGCTGGTACAGAGATAGAGGTTGGGGTTTTCGCAAGTCTACCTAAGGTAGCAAAAAAGGCTAGTCTAGAAAAAAGACGCCTGAGGGAGGACTTGAGTGAGACGTACAAATTCTGCATGGGATGGATGAAGTGGATAGAGGGGGGTTCTTTTCCTTCTCTCACAATACCAGAACCAGGGGACCAGCTCCCAACAACTCCCCTTTTTTCTGTCCTTTCCCTCTAGGCTTCTCTACCTTTCTGCCCCCTTTGCCCATGTGGCTCATTGCCTCCTGCTGAGGCCCTCTCTCACCTCTTCCTCGCCACTCAGCCCTTTTCATCCTTGTACTTTGTGTCTCTACCTTTCTGTCACTTCCCTCTCCTTCTTTCTCCACTTGCTATTAAGCCTCCTATCCCACTACCCCATCCCAACTGCTAGAATTCCAGCCAGCTGCCCTGCCTCCCCAACCTCATGAGATCTTAACATCTCGTGATATTGGGCAACAGACCTGAAACCCCCGTCCCCATGTGACCACCAGTGGTGCCTCCAATGGGGTTATCCCAAAAGATCAGAAATGACCCTCTTCCTCTACCAGAGAACCCTTCTTTTTTCACATAGTACAATGGAGTTCTTAGGATGCTCTATGGGTTTGCTGTATGCGTTAGGCACTTCGGAAAACATGCCACGTAAATGCAAAGCACCAAGCGCCATTATTTAAACTGGCAGCGATAATTACAGTATTTATCACAAATCACTTGGCTAAAAAGGTTGGATGCAATTCTAAGTTGCGACTCTAAATTACAAAAATAGTTTTGTGCATAAGCTAAAATTGGTAGTAGAAAATAGTTTGGAGTAAGCACAAAGGTTAGTAATAGAGCCATTCATCAAGACCATGGTAAGATGGCTAGCCTGATGCAGTGACAGTACTATCAAGATGTATAAATAGTGATTGAATCGGCATGCCTGGGATGGAATGTTACAGATGGCAGACAAAGTCACTTCTTGCATGTTTCTATCACGCATTGATTTTTCCATATTGCCCCCAGATGGAACAGTTATGTGACTGGATAAAAATCTCCACGCGCTACAACATTCGTCAACATGTTCCCAGCATTAGAAAGTAAATTCATTTTAGATGCATACGGATATATTTCACATTTAAGGAAGTCAATATGTTATCCAAAGTAAAGGCAGGCAAGTCAAATTATTTGACGCAAGGATTCAATGTCATTTGGGAGAAATTTAGGTAATGAGACATTTCATCCACATCGTATGTGAACCAAATTGTTACACTAAAAGTCCGATGTAGTAATTTAAGTACTATCAACTCAATCCCATCCAACCATCCCCCACTCCCTATGCACCTGTGCCGCCAGTCTGTACCCTGTAGCCTGCAGGTGAAGGCAGTCCTGGAGGTCTCCTCCAGGGAAGGGAACATGTAGCAAGGTAAGTCTCCACTACCAGAAAGTGTCTACTCGGACCTGCACCGAGCGAATGCAGATATTCCAGTCTCCTTAATTCCACAAGGTCCTTATGACAGCTGAGATAAAATGTAATTAGGAAATCTGATGCTCTACTCAGAGCCACACTTACATTGTGCTTTGTGAGGTTGGAGATATTCATTGCTATTGCTTGTAGCCAGTCAATGCAGTCTTCAGCAGAGAGACACTGGATTATGCCACTGCAAACGCCATCCACAGCAATTACTTGGAGTGCGTTTTGCCTATAGACACATCATAATAGATCAGGTCAGGTCTGGAAACAACTGCAACTTCTCCAACATTGCCAGTAGTAATACATGTAGAAAAGGCTTAGCATCCCCCCCCCCACCCTTCTCCATGAAAAAGTCAGCCCTTGAACTCATTCTGCTTTTCCCATTTTATGACTCATTCTTCGCTATATTTGGCTTTTGTATGTGGCACATCTCCAGATAAATCTTGGCAAAACTTGCAGAACCAACTAGATTGCTTATATTGGGCAATTTGCTTAAGGCACTAAAGCTTGAAAATGTGAGCCCTATAGTTAGACTTTTGTGTCAACGGCTATGCAGTAATGCCACACACATGGGGGAGGGGGGAAGAAGGGGCACATCAAAGTGTATGTGGCAGCATAGTTGGAGCATTTTCCTGACACAACACTCTGTTCCTCCAGCAACAATGTGATCCAAATAAGTTTTGTGGCTGCAGGAAACCTATGTTTAGGTATCTAATGTATTTCTATCAGGAGCAAATAATAATCTGACTTACAGCACCTCTCTTTCTCTGCCCTATTCATATATAAGATGATTGT
Organism: Lerista edwardsae; assembly: GCA_029204185.1. Classification (NCBI taxonomy): domain Eukaryota; kingdom Metazoa; phylum Chordata; class Lepidosauria; order Squamata; family Scincidae; genus Lerista; species Lerista edwardsae. The sequence goes on from JAJKFI010000031.1 coordinate 1,991,627, forward strand.
CTTAAAAGGGAAAAGATACAGAAAACACCTAACGAATGAATAATTGTTGCTTTTCTTCAAGTATAGGTGAACAGGAAGCAATTAAGATGGGGATCTGCAGGATGTAAATCACAAATGGACAGGCTCAGCACAACAACTATTTTTCCCCTGCACACTTAGTGCTGAAATAGTGTGTATGGGGGGGGGGGAGTTGCCACCAGGCTGAGACTACAAGATAATGTATCAAATACAACTAGGCACTCTGTCTTTTGGGATCTGAAATAAAATTGTGGCTAAACAGATTATCGCTGTAGCATTCCACTCCTAGAGGAGGAAGAAAGAAACAATTGTTATGAGACAGCCAAGTATAGGAATCAGCAATGGGAGGCCTCAGGGTGTGATCCTATCTAATTGCATACTAAAAAGGTAAGGGTTTCCCCACTAGTACCTGGGTATAGTACTGGGTACCAGTACTTTCCCCACTAGTACTGGTACCTATATCTACTCACATTTTTAGGTGCTTTTAAACTGCTAGGTTGGCAGGAGCTGGGACAAGCAACGGGAGCTCACTCCGTTGCGTGGTCTCAAACTGCCAACCTTCCGGTCAATAGCTCAGTGGTTAAACCCGCAGCACCACCACGTCCCTTATTGCTACTAATTGCTGGTACTAATTGCGTACTAGCTGTCCTCTAATTGCCAACCCAGAAGCAAAAGTTGCACATGGAAGGAATGGTAGTTGTGTCAATGAAATCTACTGATTACCAATGAATCTACCCATTTTGGAGGGTAGGGACTGGCCAGTTACCCTTCGTTCTCTATCCACTGTTCTCCTATCCATTGTTGACCATTCAAGTATGTCAGTCCACTAGGGCCCAATCCTTCCAACTTTCCAGAGCTGATACAGCAGCAATGCAGCTTTAAGTTAACAAATGTTCCCTTATCCCCCCCCCTTTGCAGGATCCAGTGCATATCCTATTGATGCAGCTATTGGTACAGCTGCATCAGCACTGGATTAGGTTGGGTTGGATAAGATTGGGCCTCCAGTCTCCAAGAGTTATGACTGACATGGAGTGTTTTTTAATAAACCGGTGGGTTTGTAGCTTTGGAACTAGTTTTTTTTTTTTTTTAAAGCCCACAACCACTTAAATGTACCTTCTGTTTTCTGGTTCTTGCACTCCTGCTGCAAGTATTGAAAGGGGCCTTATTCAGAAAAGATGAGAGAGAAAGACTTGCAAATCTTGCCTGCAAAAGCCCCCCTTTTGGAGACTGCAGCAGCAGAACAGCAACTGGAATCATAAGGCCCTTGCATAATAGGTAGCTGATTGAGGGTACTGTAATTTCAAAAGCCATTCTGAGATGCGGCTTAAGGAAAATGGGGATAGTTAGTGGCATCCATACAGACTTGTAATAGAAAAATAATGTGGTGCCTGCACTGACAGTACAGACATGGAAAAATACAGCAGACATCACCTAATAGCGCTGAGATGGAAAAAAAAGAAGTCCTTTGAAATACCCATGTGACAAGCTTAAAAATGTGCAACTATAGCATGCACAAGAATTCCCTTTGTATATGAAGGATATATCTGAATTCATAGTTTATAATTACAGAACCTGGGCACATTAGGAATTTTCAGGCATCAAGTAAATAAAAAGGAAAACCAGAATAAATGCTCAACAACATTTATAAATTATTTACTGTTTAAGAATCTTGTCCACCTCTATGATGCAAGAATTCCAAAGTACACATTTCCATATTAGCTAGCTCTACAAAGTTCGAGATTTTGTTGCTGTTGTTTCAAAGATGATCCACTTCAAATGTGACTTAGGGAAAAGAGTTGGAGAACTCAGAATTGATCCACATAACTTTAATTATTTTCACTTGCAGTGTCCAACATTTGGACATAATCAGATGAAAGTATGTGTCACATCTATCAATATTCAGAGGAGGCCATGTAAGCATTTTGTGTCGGTGCACAGCCATGATGTCTGCCATAATGCACTGTGGACTGATTTACTGACTCCAAATGGCGGGTAATTGCAAAGTCTAGAGAAAACCTTTGGATGCTGGGACCACTAAGGGCCCTATTTCTTCCACTAATAGCCTCTTTGGCACCCAGCCTAAGAAAAGTTCATGGGTCTGAGCAGCCTGAGAGTCACAAGAGCTGGACAGTATTTCATGACCTGAAATCCAACTTGAAGTTTTCCAGACTGTTTCAAAAGTCTGTTTGGTGATGGATGGATGACTAAGAATAAGGCATTGGAAGTTTAGAAATTTTAGCAATATTTATGGAGAACAGATTGATTTTTGAATGAACAATAGGAACACACTACTGACAGTTACATTTCTGACATCACTGGAGAGCTGAAGTACAAACATTCTTTTCTTTTTCTTAAAACTCAGAAATGTGCACCCTGTATCAGATGTAAAAACTTTTTTACTTCTCCATTAGCATAGTGCTCTGTGGTGGAAGCAAGGTATCCACCTTAGGGCACAATCCTAACCTGGAGTTAGGTCAGCACAGTTGGGCCGGCACAAGGGGACATCATAAAGAGTGTTTGGATCACCCTCGGAGTTAGGGAGAATGGCGCACATCTGTGTAGTCCAATCATACTTTACGGTGTCCCATGTGCCAGGCAAACTTTGCTGGTCCAACTGTGCTGGCCTAACTCCAGGTTAGGACTGCATCCTTAGGAGGTCAATCCAGGAGATCAGGAAATTGACACTTGAAATTCCAGCCATGGACTTGAATTTGGCCCATTCTCCCCTACTTTTCTTCTGCCAATCAGACCCAATAAAACCATTTGGTCCATTCTTGCCTACCTTTCTTCCTCTAATCAGAGCCAATGAAACCATCATTTACCCATTCACTAAAACACCACATGGGATTATTTTGCAGTGAAAATCCAGTGCTTCCTCAAGTTGTGTGGAAAGAATACAGCTGGTGCTGGGTAACATAACTCTGCTTAATACTACATCAAATTGTTTTTTGTAAACAGTAAGTATCCCTCTTTTTTCCAATATCCAGACCCTCAGATAATGCTGTTATACCTCAGAGTACTAATTAAATTCTTCTCTTGCACTAAAATGTGTTCTTCAGCCCCAGAAACCATTTCTTATTTTCCTTTCTGCAAACATTATTTATTTCCTGCGATAATGGTAAAAACTGATTTAGTGGATAAGGTCACCCATCCTGCCCTGGACTTTTTATCTCTGCATACACCTGGGATACGCTTGCATACAGAGAACATACTCCACATCTCCTTACCTGCACATATCTGACCCTGGGAGATACTGGGAAAACCGAGAGTGAAGGAGTGGGATTAATCGAAGGTCACACCACCTTTTCTCCCACCTAAGCCCTGGAGACGTGGGCCATGAAGAACATGAAAGTGTGTCCTGGGGGGAAAAAATGCCATGCACTTTAGATGTTTTAGCTTTAGCATCAATAGTCACCACAAATGGATTCTCATTTTCTCAAATTAGTCTTGCCAATCAGATTCTTGCCACAATCTGATAAAAGCAGTTTTGTCAGGCTTTGTCAACAGAGCCTGAGCAAAGGATTCTAAGCCTATTTGTTTCAACAGTTTGGAATCACTTCCAGATAACGTATCTCAGAAATACTTTTCTCACAAAAATACTCTTGCTTAGAAAATATGAAGTTAATTATATATAACAATGAAAGCAAAGTACAGCTAAAGGGCTATCAAGAGTCATGCAACTATACCCAGCTGCACCAATTATTCACAACTGCATAGGTTGCAGCAGAAGTCAACCCTTACATGACTGTTCTTGAAGTGGTATCAAAGATTCAGCCTATTGGTAATTACATTGTCTAAAAAGGAAGCTATGTGGACACTATGCTATTCCTTTGAAATGTCTGCGCCAGTGCAGAAATGCTTCTGCTTCTCTATCTGTGCACTTTCAGTATGCAGCAGCAGGAGAGATTCAGTCCTTAGCACTGCTTCTGATCACCATGAAAGGAGAGCCTGGGAAACAGATTGCAAAATACAGGTTCTCAAGGCCTTACCCAGTTTATCCTAGCTTACCCAGGATATTCCTGGGTTTGTACTCACAAAGGACATGTGGACGATGCATGTTCTGAGAAATGGAATTCTCAAACTGTTCACTGTACAAATGGTGCTTGAAATGCCCTTTATGTGAAATTGGGCTTTTATGTAGAGTCCTGAGGGCATGCATTACACTGAAGGAGTCCCTGGAGGTTGCAAAGTGCATGTGCCCAGTGCAGACACATTCCTCTTCCTAAAGAGGCTTTGTGGGAAGACTGGGCCCACTCCACATCATATGCGATGGGGAAAATAGGACTTGTGGAATGATAAAGAATGAAGAGTACAAGATACAGGCATTTGCAGATGATTTGCTTTTTATTCTAGATGATCTGATAAATTCATTAGAACAGTTGATGGAAAGACTGAAACAATATGGGGAAGTTGTAGGATTGAAAACGAACTATGCAAAAACAACGTTAATGATGAAAAATGTGAAGCCAGCGGAAACGGAGAAACTGAAAGAGAGTGGATTAAAACTGGATTCGAAAGTAAAATACATGGGAATCACTATTATGAAGAGAATCAGTACTTTGATGGAATACACTTACTTAAAATTATTAAAAGATATCCAGCAAGATTTAAATAAATGGGATAAACTACAGCTCTCCATGATGGGAAGAATAGCAGCAATAAAAATGACTATTTTACCAAAATTATTATTTTTATTTCAGACAATCCCAATTGTAATGAAGGAAAATCTTTTTATAGAATTAAATAAAATCATGACAAAATTTATCTGGAAAGGGAAAAAGCCAAGAATAAGACTTAAATTACTGCAGGAAGACAAGAAAAGAACCGGTTTTGGGTTACCGGATTGGGAATTATATTACCAAGCAGCTACTTAGAATTAAAGAATGGAGTACACTACGAAACGAGAGAATACTGAATTGTAGAAGCCCATGACAAGCAAATTGGATGGCATGTGTTTTTGATATATGATAAGGCAAATACTTTGGACATTTTAAATGACGTGCCTTGAGGAGAGCCTTATTGTGGTCTTGGGAACAAATAAGATATAAAGTGTATAATAAAGTACCTAGATGGATTAAACCTTTGGAGATATCAACTAAACCGGATTGCTTAAGAGAAGACCAGTATAAGAATTATGATGAACTCTTGAATGAGAAAGAGGAACTTTTGCAGGATGAAGATTTAGAGAACAAAGGAATATTTTTGGTGGACAAAAGCCCAAATTAAATCAAAAATAAAGGAAGATGAGAAAATAGGCTTCCATGTGGGGATGGACTTTGATAAACTATTATTAAATGAGAAATAGGTAAAAAAGATGTATGAATTTCTTTTGAAAATGAGAATGGAGGACGAAACGGTAAAAGATGTAATGGTGCAGTGGGCTAGAAACTTTGGATATAATATAGAGTTTGATGAATGAGAAAAGATTTGGGTAACAAATATCAGATTAACTAAAGCAACAATCCTGAAAGAAACCCTTTATAAGATGTTTTATAGAAGGCATTTAGCACCTGAGAAGTTAGCAAAAATGTATCCAGGTACCCCAAATAAATGTTGGAAATGTAAAGATAAAGAAGGAACATTTTACCATATGTGGTGGACTTGTGAAAAGGTGGGGAAAAAAATGGTATTTAGTACATACTATGTTACAAGAAATGTAGAAATGTGAGATACAGGTCAAACCAGAACTATTTCTCCTTAATATGACCATTAATATTCAAGATAAAGGGGAAAAGCATCTTATTGTACATGTAAATACAGCAGCAAGATTATTGTACGCACAGAAATGGAAAAATGAAGAGATTCCAAATGTTGATCAATTAATAGAGAAAATATATGAAATTGAAGAAATGGACGTTCTAACTGAAAGAATGAAAGAGGGCGATATAATAAAGACTCAAGAGTATTGGAGAATATTTTATGAATGGATAAAAGAAGTGAAAGATTAGATGTTAATGTATTATGGTTAGATGATTTAGGTTGTTGAAAATTATGTAAATAAGAAAGAAGAATAAGAGTTATTAAGATTTGTATACATAACTTTTAAGATGATAAATGATGACTTAGATTGTATGCAAACAGTAATTAAGTGGAGATGATTAAGCTGCAATCAATGTGTACCTTTTGTGTGGACCATTGTATCCTTTTCCTATGTTTTCCCTATTACCTTACCTATACCTATTTATAAAATAAAAAATATTCTATTAAAAAAAGGATTTGTGCAATGCATTCCAACCTACCCCACTTTTTTTTAATCTCAAAGGGGAGAATGGGATGTAGTGAAAGAAAGTAAAGGGATATGGCGGTGATCTTCGCTGTCAGATCTCAGCCTCAGTGTCAGGCTGCATGACCCGACATGGAGGCTCTTGCCTCTGCACCGGCAAAATGGCCAGCGCAAATGCAAGGAGACCCATTAGCGGGTCTCCAGGCTTACCCACGGGAATGGGACAAATATCTCCTTTCTCCAAGGAGCCTCCTGTGGCTGCCTGGGTAATGCTGGATGCGGTGGTAGCTATTTGGCTACAGATATGCCCGTGGCAGCCAGGCAGCTCAGGATTGGGCTGCCTGCCAGTCTATACATAGTTTTTTGGCCTACCAATGGTTCTACTTCTTAGGCAGTTAAAAAGGAACCCCTACTGGTGGGGTAGTACTTCCCCAGACACCCCCCCCCCCCAAAGATTTCAAAGATAGGAAAGGTTGTTCTCACTCCAGCAGGATTCATGATAGCATTATGTTATTACGTAGCATTGTCATGAAGCCAGAGTTGGGGCAGTACAGCTTGCCTTTCCTTCAGGGAGAGGATATCCTTGGTGACTGCAAGCCACTGAAGTCCTGCCACTTCCAAGACTCTGAGACTCATGGCAAAAGAAAAAAAAAAAAGGTAAGCAGGGAATATTGATTAGGGAAAACCTTTTCCCCAAAATTTTCAAAAGAAATTCAAGGAAGAACTTTCAAGTTAGCCTTAGTTTTACTTTTACCACAAAATTTCAGTGCTTTACTTATTTCTCAAAGGAATGAAATGGATGTCATTTATTTGTGTAGGGTGAAGTAAAAGGGTGTATTTGGGGACATCACTATGGGGAGGGGCTAAATCTCTACCCTGCTCCTACTGACCCTGCCAGAAACTTCCTTTCTTAGTCATTGTGACAGAATATTAGAATGGAAGGCAGATTAATCATATTCTCCTTGCTAACCCTGGGGAAAGGACAACAAAATCATCTACACCAAAATATTCTGGTGTTTGAAATAACATTTTCTTCTCAATGTTTTGAGGCCCAGCAGACATAAAAAAAACAGGGGGAAAATCTTATAAGGGTCTTGGGAAAAGCTATTAGTGAAGTATTTCTGCACAGAAGCAGAAAGTGTCAAAATGTTCTTGACTGAATCTTTCCAGTCAGTTCTGGAGGCAGGGTACTACAGAATAATGTTGTAACATTTCAGGTGTTTATTTGAGCCTCTGGGTCTGTCAGCGCCCATGATGTATTGCCAAGTGACATTCAGGCAAACAAAGTACAAAGAAATCTCTCTTCTATTGAACTGAGCTCTGATTCCATTTACAGGAACACAGAAACTTATTTGTCATTCCAAATTGTTCTGGAGTTTGATTACATAATGTCTTAAAGATTGTGGGTTCAGTCTGGATTCAGTAGTATTAATTGGTTGAATTATGTCAAGTCGAATTGGAAGTTTCATTGTAGGGCACAATCTAACCTTGTGCTGGAATAGGCAGGCTGGCTGGCAGGCCTGTGCTATATCCTATGCAAGGTAGGAGTAGGCTGGAGCTTCCCCGGCACTAAACAGCAGGTGCAGATCCGAGGAGACCGCACAGCACAAATTGGGGCCATGCAGCTCGGGGAATGGGCCAAGGATTCGGCCTTATGGCCAAATCCCAAGCTTGCCTCCCTCTCAGGCCAGCCCGCCCGCCGGCCCGCACAGAAACGCCCTTCCCTGCCCATTCCCTCCCTCCCTCCTCATCCCACCTCTGGGCCAGTCAGCTTTGGCTGGCACAGAGGGCAAGCAGGGTGGGCACTCAGAGACCAGTGCTGCAGGCAGTACCGATCCCAGAACGTTAGCACCTACACAGGGCTGTTGCTCAGCACCCCCGCGTTGGTGCTAACGATGTCGTGCTGACTTTGCTACACAGAGCCAATGTTGCATCGGAGCTAAGGGGGGTTAGGATGGCGTTGCCTGCATGGGCTCACTCATTTAAATTCAGCTGCGAACCAAGATAGTGACCACCAGATATCCTATGCCAGAAGCATCTGCAATGCATCCAGGTTCGATCTTTGGCATCTACAGGAAAAAATACCATTGTAACTTTGGAGAGCTACTAACAGTCAGTATTAACAACACTGAACTAAATGAATGAATGAATGAATGAATGATCGATCCATCGATCGATCGATCGATCGATCAAACAGTATTTATATACCACTTTTCAATACAAAGTGGTTTACAGGCAAATAATAATAATAATGGCAACAGCCATTAGAAAAGACACTGCACAAGGGTGAATAGGGAATAATGTATTCCGTATAAGGCAGTTTCTTATGAATTAACACAAGGAAGTAACCACTGGATGTTAGAAAGGAAATCCCTTTTCAAATGGTTTAATTCTAAATCGGCACAGTTTTTAGGCCCTAGTGTGCTCCCAGTGACAGACACAGAGAACACAGAGGAACCCACACTGCTCTCAGTTTCCTATATTGCATATTTATTGTGCGGGGGGAATAGAGATTATCTAGTCAGATTTGGAATGGGGAGAAGGCTAAATTCAAAAACCCACATGCAGTGTGCCTGCGGCATCTAGGCAGAATGGAAAGTGCAATTCCCATAATGCACAGGCGAGTTGGATGCTCTACACACATTGCGATACCAAAATACCAATTGGCTCATTTTAGGGGAATGAGGAGGTATAGTGGTAAGAGACAGATCAGTGTCAGAAAGCTCTCTAGGCCTTGGCACATTTTAGATGATGTCCATGGACTTAACATTGACTCAGAAGTTAGGGTAAAATAAGGGTCTCCCCAAAACTGGTGAGCAGGTCTGGTCCCAGCCATTCCATTTCTGAAGCCAGAAGATATAGTCAAGTTTCTGTGCTTTAGCAACATCATGCGGAGACGGTTATGACTGTTCATATAATACTTACCTATTATGGAAGTTGGTAAACTCTCAAGAGACAAATACAACATCCAGTAAGCACTTTCTGTTTCATGCACACTTTTAGAACTACACAATTTAAAACGTTACTTTTGAATTTTGCCATAAAAGCATTAGGTTAAAAGATATTTTGGCATCTGTAAACTGAACGGATTTTATATTCTGTTCAGCTAGTGTGCAACGCTGACATGTGCTTAGAGAGTGTGCATTTCTCAGACAACACTGGCCTATTGATAGTTTTACTATCTTACCGTATTGTTAGGATGGTAGTTAAGATGAAGACCACTGTCGCACAGAGGTGACGATGTGCCACTACTTTGATCACTAGGAATACCTAATAAAAACATAAACGCAAATAAACCTTGGCCTATCACATGCAAATGCAAATAAACCTTGGCCTACAAAAAAACTCATACATAGTCAAAGAGGATATTTGTCTGCATACTTAGTTATACAAAGGACACAACTGTTGACTTTCCTCCAAAGAGGGATTTAGCATATTGTAGAAATGTTCAGTGCATGGAAGCTCAATAAGCGTTGCACGTTTGCAAAACCAGCTTTTATGTAGAGCTTCCCAAGAAGCAAAAATAAAATAAAATAAATCCCTAGTATCAGTAAAGAACTGTAGCCTTATTTTTAAGCCAAGAGACTTTTGCTAAGCAGACCTTTTGATCTATTTGCAAGATATCCTAAACCAGCACTGAGTCTCTATTGAAATACAGCATGTCACATCAAACGTACTTAACAGAGGCAGTGGACTGAAGTAATTGAGGTACATTATTTGCTCAGCATGAGATGAGGAGAAAGAATTTGCACAAGCATTAGAACACAATTACAGTTTTAGTCAGCTGAACTAGTTGACTATAGTACTTTTTCTACTGTCAGCACGTTTGCCTTGTAACCGCAAGTACTACAAGACAAATGTCAGGTGTCAAAAAAACTGACAAGATTTTACAAGCAGTGTCATTTTTTATTTATCAGAACAAATCATGGAAGTTGGTGCTTTTATGTATTATGTATAATTAGTTGGTAAGAAGTTGATTTTTTCTTTTTTTCTTTTTGGAATTAATCTGCCAATACAAGATGGCATTTTTTTCTAAATAGTCTTGTGAGTATTCCGTGTGAGTACTCCTAAGAGGAGCAGGGGTGAGAAAGCGGTTGTGGAAATGTACAATTTTTGAAACTTGAAAAGACTGGTCAATGAATATTTTAAAAAAGATCCTCCTTTGCTACTTGTATAATGGAAAACGAAGCTATTGCAATGAATAGAAGAAAATATTTTACCAACAACTAAATCAACACTTTGGATCCAAATAATACACCAGATCAGAAGTTACTCACGGTTTTGAGGCCATTCAATTTCATAAGCATATTTGCTCAAGGAACTTTAATCTGCCAAAGTAGTTTTAAATAATTTTATTGCTACTAATTAAAAGGGGGGAAAGCCTCTGGAGATAATCTGAACAAGGCAACTCAAAACACACACAGATATAGCTAGGATTATGGACCAACACCTAGAATGTGTTAAAATTATAAGAGGGAAACAGCTGTTTCCACTATTTCCCACTGAGACTAATCAACCTGAATCATTTAACTAAAACAAAATACTGTACTGACAACTACACTCTATTTATCTCCACTTAAATAGATCTATCCTTTAAAGCCCAAGATGACAATTTAAATGGAAAATTCATCAAGATGTATGTGTTCATTCTCAATTGACAAGCTGAATGGAGGGAGAGCCCAACCCCTCTCGCCATTCTGTGAAGACTGAAAGATAAAATGAAAGTACTCTAGGACAGAAGGTGCAAATCGTTGTTTTTTGCAATAACTTCAGTAGTTCCCAAGGAAAGTTATAATCAATTGAGAGCATAATACTATTTTTTTAAAAAAGATTAAATGTTGGGGTGTATTGTTGACAGGGAGCAGCTCATATTGAGATCAGAAAAAGAAGTTACTGCTAATATTTGTAGTTGCTTTATTTGTAAATTATCAAAAGAAGGTCAATTCATGGGTCAATTCAAGGTCAATTCACCACTTTTGATCTTTTTTATTCATCCAGATTATAAGCACTTGTGTATATGCACACATGCATTTACTCTAAGGGCTCAATCCTAATCTGGAGTTAGGCCGGCACAGTAAAGGCAGAAAAGTTTGGCTGGTACAAGGGACACCATAAAGTATGTTTGGACCACTCTTGGAGTCAGAGAGGCCGGCACACAGACGTGCACCATGACTCCAAGAGTAGTCCAAATGTGATTTACGCTGGCCCCTGTGCCAGCTAAACTTTGCTGGTTTAACTGTGCCAGCCTACCTCTAGGTTAGGATTACACTCTGTGTGTGGCCAATTTGGTATACTAAGCTCATATTAAGAAGATGGCAGGCATCAATTCACACGATCAATTTGCCACATCCCTCCTTAGTTCTAACAAGAGAAAACATGTAGGCACAGGTTGAAGTGGGTCCAAGTAAAATGCTAATACGGAAGGTTCTATGAACTGCATTTCTATGAATGAAAACAATTTGTTTCTTTGAATGATTGCTTACATGCACAATCCTCATTGAGGGGCAATTTGAGAAACGCAGGTGCTCTTTTGAGAAAGGACACAGTTAGGGTCACCTCTTCACCAGCATTCCGAAGTACCTGGACCTGAGGATTAAATTATAACAGTAGATGTAACACAGAGAGACTACAACATTACAATCTACTCTTCACTCACAGTTCCTCTGGTGATTATTGCATAAATATTAAAAGGAAATAACAGCAAATGCGTAATTTTAAATTTTAAAAAAAAAACACCAAAACAAGGTTCCTTTTTTCTCTCTAGGAAGGAATAATATACAAATAGAAATAATTTGATGCCAACACCCAAAGCCAGCTTTTGTTTTGTCAAAATGCTTCAGGGCACAGAGCGTGACAATGAACTTGAGATCCAGCAAAAACTGAGCATATCTCAACAAAGCTCCACAAAATCAGACAATGAAACTATCTCCAAGCAACACACCCAACTCTCCAAGCAGAAGAGCTTCAGTGCCCTTTCCCAAGGCAAAGTCAGCATAATAGCTGAAATCACTGAGATGAGGACACGTTGTAGACAACTGTGGGATGAATGCTCGGCTCTGCAACTATGTCCAGTGGAAGGAATTGAGGAGGCTGCCTTACACCAAGTCAGATCATTGCTTTGTCTAGTTCAGAATGGTATGCACTGAGTGGTAGCAGCTTTCCTAGGTTCCAGAAGGGGTTCCCCCCCCAACCTTGCTTGGAAGTACGGGGGATTGAATACGGACTCCATCTCCTAGGCCAGTGGTTCTCAAACTTTTTAGCATTGGGACCCACTTTTTAAAATCACCATCTGTCCGGGATCCACTGGAAGTGATGTCATGGCCAGAAGTGCCAACATTGTGATGCCAGAGCCTGCTGCTTTCCTGACAGTGCAGCAATAAGTTGGGTTATATTTGTCAGCCTTTTTTCAAAAGCAAAGTGAATCAGAAAGGAAAAAGCCTATTTACAACCCTGACACAAGCCAAACAACGACCCAGCTCTCCCCCTTTCTAGCATCTCAACTTCCCATCTTCTTTAAGATGGTGCTTCGCGACCCATCTGAAATTGGCTCGTGACCCACTGGTGTGTCCCAATCCACAGTTTGGGAACCACTGCCCTAGGCAAAACATCTCAAGAGCTATGATACTCTGTAATGATTTGCATTGATGAATTAGATGATTTCCAGGATAAAAGAATGCCCTTCCATTAAAGTTGAATTCTTTCCCATCTAGTGATACAAGCATCAGGACTATTCTGATCTGCATAGATCAAGGTGTCCGAACTATAGCCTGGAGGCCACATTCGGCCCAGCACACCATTTTTTTCCCCCAACCACATAGACAATTAACGTGTGCAATGCTGTCTGTCACACTCCTTTGTATATGGCCAGAGTGGTGTCAGCCTGGCTAACCCTCCTTCTCAGTCACCTAGGCCATATGTTTTAAGAATGATGATTATTCAATGTTAACCTCACCCCTGCCGCTAAAACAAATTGGGTTTCTGCATGCTGACTTTTCAACAATGCTGTAAAACAATCGCAGTGAGAAAATAGCACCATTCTTGCACATGTGCAAACAACTCGTAGCAAACTGGGTTTTGCAATGAATCAAAGACAGTGTGCAGAGATCAGCCTGATTTTTTCAGCCCGCAAAAAGGCATAGAATATATTATGTGGCTCTCCTACTGAAAAGTTTGGAGACTCCTGGCATAATGTGTCCTTTTTCCCCCTTGAAGGAGGAAGAAGCAGTTCCCAGAAATGGTATCCTGGAGTAAAGACTCCCTGTGGCCAAAATGACTCCCCCTTTTCTTTCAACAAGACTTTTAAAATCTTCCTAATTCATTGTACTTTGTAATACAATTGGTAGGCTGCTATTTTTTCTCTGCTGCCTTCTCTTTTGTTGCTTTTCTTATTTGGTGCTACTCTTAAATTATCTCCATTTTTTAAAAGGTATAATTAAGTTTGGTTTATTATATTCTACTGTAATACAATTTTGTGTTTAATATGCTTTCAAACTTTGTATGCTACCTTGGCAGTATGTGGATTGCAGAATAAGAATTTAATAAAAAATACACACATGTATTTTTGAAAAGTGTTGCTGGCTAAGCCTTCCCAGCCTGAGAGATAAGTAAAAAGTGCTTTTGCCCCCTGCTATAGACTATGACACTGCACTTCCATCAGTTCATGATTTAAAAGCAATGGCATTCTGACTGTTATATGAATTGCCTGGAGAGTCTCTCTATCCAGATTATCAGTGCCATTCTCACTAGTTTAACCCGCCAGACAGTCCATCAAGAAATGAATTGACTGTCCCTGCTCTACTCTCTGAGAGATGGGCAAATGTTTCATAGTAATCTGACATCGTGTGAGCCCAGTAGACTTTGCTGAGCATGCTTTCCTGAAAAGTGGGACACATTTGATAACAGAAAATATCAAAGATGACGTTACTTAGGTTCTAGCAGGCGGAAGACAACTGAAAGACAAAAAAGGTAGTAAAAACCAACTGTGATTTCCATAAATTAAAGGACACCTATCTCAACACTGTTAGGAATGTTAAAGGAGGTATAATTTAACTGAGCTGTGTGTGGTTTTATGTTCTCAAGTCAGTTTAGACCTATCATGATGAGACATTTGATATGTTTTAATCTTAAAGCTACAGGTCAATGTTTTTGCCCTTGAACAGATGCCTACCATCACTCTGAGCCAAAGTGCTGTCCGACAGGGTGCACAAATTCAGCCCCGACAAAAAAAACTAGCACATGCATCCTATCATCATCATTGCTGATTTGCTCTCCTTGTCTATATCCAGCTGCTTAGGAAAGCAACTGCATGCGGATGAGGAGGGGGACAACATGGCAATCTGCCCCCTTACCTTGAGCTCCAGCACCCCTTCTTTCCCCATACCTGTCCTGCTGAAAATAAACAGCATGCTGCTCTCATCTCTTTAATATAAAATGGGACAGGCGTAAATGATGCCAGAAATAAGTGATGCCAGAACCAAGGATTTGGGGAAGAATTGCTGTGCTTCCCTCTCCGTGCCCACCTGTGGCTACTTTCCTACATAGCCAGGTGTGAATAAAGATGGTGGGAGGTGGCAGCGGCAGCTTTCCTCCCCTCCTTTCCTATAGCGGTGCTGCTGTTGGTCTAATCCTCTCTCAATTAATGGGTGACACTTGGTGGTTTGCCTCCACCTAAACTTTCTGCTCAACATGAGCCTTTCAGCTGGCATCACGGTCAGGGCAGACCTACCTACTATATTCCTAGCCAGCTCTATACATCTGCTGAAGGGGTCAGATGCCTATAAAACAGTGGCTCTCAAACATTCTAGCACTGGGACCCACTTTTGAGAATGACAATTTGTCCAGGACCCACCAGAAGTGATGTTATGGCTGGAAGTGCAGACATTGTGATGCCAGGCCTGCTGCTTTTCTGAGAATGCAGCAAGAAGTTGGGTTATTTCCCAGACATTTTCCAACAGCAAAGTGAATCAAAAAAAGCCTATTCACAACCTTGACACAAGCAAAACAACCACACAGCCCACCTCACCCTTTCCAGCATCCCATCTTCCCATATTTTCAATATGGCTGCCCTAGATGCTTCACAACTCACTAGAGATTGGCTCGCGACCCACTGGTGGGTCCTGACCCATAAGTTTGGGAATCACTGCTATAAAAAAATTATGAATTCACAAGCAAGAAGTCTCTAAAATATCACAGCATTTTTGGTCTATTTGCTGCTACAAAGTATACCATATTTTTGGTATGGTATCTCAAAGTATATATTTGTGGAACCTACAGACAGGACCAACCCAAGATTCCTGGGCATCTGGGGTAGCACACCAAATACACACACACACACCATATCCAGTGGTACACTAGCCACAGCCTCTGCCATCTACTCTTCCTCCTCCAGTGCTCTATGGTTCCCTTTCAGGTATGTTCCTCTCTTCCATGGAACACAGAAAGAGTAGAAAGTGAAAGAGTGGAGACCTGTGGGCAAAGGCAAAGGCACCTGTTGTCTTAGACACTTTGGAGTTCAATTGCCTTACAGTCGCCATTTCATTGTTTTTAAGTTATTGTAAGCTGCTGTGGACGCCCCCTTGTGGGTGGAGAAAGGCAGGATAGAAATGTGTTAAGTACAATAAACGTGACAGGCAAGCACCGATTCAGAGCTCATTGAGGGGCGTGGGGCAGCTGTCAGGTTGTTTAAACAGCCTGATTGATGTGAAGCACGGACTCCAATTTAAGGTAAGGAGTCAGGTGCACAGATATGCTGTTGTAGGCATCAGTTCCGTACACTTCCTCATAGGTCAGCACGAATGTTGCCACTTCCAGCTTCTGCTTATAAGCTGAATAGAGTCTTGGCTGTGACTTCACTTTTCAGGCACCTGCACTGAAAGTCTGGGCACCTGGTGACAGATGGTACAGAGTGCTTTTCCACTTGACATTTGTTCTGAAGCAAGTCACTGAGAGAAAAGAAATCCCCTCAGGCTTCTGTTTTCTCTGGAATCAAGCAAGGGCTGCTTCTAACCTTACACTTTGTACTCTGGTATGAACACTCAAGGACAAAAATATACGTGATTTGCATCAATTGAGAACAGATCACATGTGTTTAAATGGCTGCTCTTCTCAGCAAAATAAAAACAACACCAACACCACAACACTAAAACACCTGAAATGAAATAAACCTGGACTGTTATCGATCAATATATTTTTCTATCATCAATTGCTCAACAGGCTTTGGATGTTCTAAACAAGCAAGATGGAAAGGCTTTGGATGTTCTAAACAAGCAAGATGGAAAGGAAGGAATGGGAGTGATTCTAGTTTTCTTGAGCTTGTTTAGAACAGTGGGGGCTGCTCCATGGACAAATACATCATGAATGTGTATGTACTACAGTCAACTAACATGAGGCATATATTTTATCATCAGGTATGCGAAGTATACGAGGCAAGTTCCAGGAGCATTGGGGAGCAATGCGGGGCATTCCTGTGGTGTCCCTATCCTCCCTGTGGGGCCCCACACTCACCAAGAAGAGCACTTGTGGTGCCATGCGCAAAGTGTGGCACCTGAAAATAGTTGGTGGTGACACAACGACATCACTGCCAACTGATTCCAAGAAGCCCATTTTGGGCTGTTCGGAGGCGGAGGCAGGTGGGAGGGCCCCAGGTAAAGCTGCTCAGCTCGCTCCACTGACTTACAGCCTATAGAGATCCCAGCTGCAGTAGCAGGCAAAATGCTCCCTGTCCTGGTGTGTAAAGGGAGATGGACTCTCATGAGTCAGCATTTTAATCTTCCCTCTCCTTTCTGAGCCAAAGTGTCCAGATTTGCTTCAGCTGAACACATCTAGAATGTGCATGAATCAATTTCTGTCAGAGCTGTGAAAGAGGATGACATAATCTCTTGTAGAGAAGCAATGTTTGGACTCAGTCCATGTCTCTCTTACCTAAGCCAGTGATCTCACCGATACAATAGCACTGGCCTCAGATTTACTCAACTGCCCTGGAGGCTGATGGAATTAGGGAATCCAGCCAGCATCATGAGAGCTCCCTTCCCCAGCATGGCTCTTCCAATTGACCAGCGCAAAGGTGCTGTGACACGCTTTTGCCTGCCTGAAGCACCAGGCTGGACTGGGGACTGAATGTCTACCGAGGGCCACCAGAACCAGCAACAATCTGAACAAGCCAAATATTTCAGGCAGTTCTTTAATATTTTAAAATATGTTCATCAATATGCAATGAATGCATTTCTACAATGTAAATCATAATAGATATTGAACTATGTTTACTCATTTATATTCAGCATGCTTTTCTTATTAAAATTGACTTAGAAGAACCTCTGAAAAAAGATAAGGATGCATACCAATAAGAATTTGAGATGTATAAAATTCAAGGCTGGAAGTGCTAATGTAGCTCTGCCATGATGACTTCTAAGTAGTGCTTAACACTATTAATAAATGCCAGCCAGTGAAGGGCTGTTGTAATCAGGCAACTTACTTTATTTGCATTCTCAAGTCACCCACCATAACAGACAGTTCTGAATTGCTAAATACACTGCAGTGAGCCTTCCATATTCATAGTGTTCCAATAGCAGCTCTTTAAACTATTTGCAGGAGTGGCAGAACACAAAGCACTATGAAAAGAATTGCCTAATTTTGCATGTGTGCTGCTAATGACATACTGTGCTCCAGCACCTTAGAGGTCTCTATGATCCGTTGACACTGGACAATCTTTTTGTTATGTTCCTGGGCAAACAAGGATGCAGGTTTGTCAGATGCTGTTTTGGGGAGTATCAAAGTCTTCTGCCCAAGAATTCGCAAGCAGAAGTGAAATTCAAATTCATTTTGTGATTAATAAAAATACATGAAAACCCGGGGAGGGGGACAAAAGAAAAAACTGTGACCAGGGCAACATGAAGTGCTAGCTGAAACTCCATGCTCACAAGAGGACATTCTCAGCTGGGCCAACCCCCAGTGGTGGTCATTTTGCACCCAGGGCCAATAAATTTTTGATACATACCCCCGACAGAATTTGTGGACTCATCATGTAGGCCCACAAGTTTTATGTTTGATATCCCTGCATAAGACACTTGAATTTTGGATGGGTTTTTTTTGGCCATAGAGCTATTACACTCCTTTTTTTCCATTGAATTCCAGATGAAATTCTGCATCCAATGGTATATCATATAGCATGATGGTATATTCCTTAAAACCAAGATTTTAAAAAACCGTGAGTTTTACAAAATAAATTTTATTTTGTTTGTAGTTTTTTTGTCATAATGTTTGCTGGAATAGATATTACAATTTTTTTCCCCACTGAATTCCGGGTGAAATTCCACATCCAACGGTATATAGCATGATTGTAGTATTCCATAAACTTGCAATTTTTGACATTTGGGGTTCAGTGGTGACACCCCCCCCCCCGAGGATGGCACCTGGAGCGCTGCACCCCCCACCCATAGGTAGCTACGCTGCTGCCAATTCCTAAACCACCCAGCACTGATGGAATAAATTGGCTGGGAGATTTGTACTGTCAGCAACCCCGTCTGTGGCACTGAATGTTCCCATTAGTTCGAGGGCTGTCATTAGAGAAGGGGCTGCCACCACCAGCAAGTTTTCCCTTATTTGCTGATCCAGGGGGTGAGATAAACTCTTGTCCCCAGCCAATCCCCACCATCAGTAAGTTTGGGGAGTAGAGGGACTCAACGTGCCAAGGTGGAAGCAATACAGAGCTCTGCCTGAGGAATTCTCACGGGCCTCGTTCATACATACCTGGTCTAGAACAAGTGGTTGACCCTGCTTTAAACACCCCAATGCAATCTGCTCATTGTGAGTCGCATGCCACAGGGCCTATGTGTCCATGTACCTGTGTACATATCCCCACTCAAATCCCTGGGGATATTCTATAAAGCCATGGCAAATCTATCCTCCATAAGTAGGAAAGCAAATGGTTTTTGTTGTTAATTTGGTCAATGAAGATCCAGGACTGTGTAGTAGTTTTGGAGCTGGAGGTACACCTGGAAAATCCAGGTTCAACTCCCTGCTCATCCATGAAGCGTCCTGAGCGACGCTGGGCCAGTCACTCTCTTTCAGTCTCACCCCGGCGGGCGGGAAAGCGGTGGAACGTGGTGTGATGCAACAGGCGGACTGCCGTTCAAAGGTAAGTCCCGCCCAGCGTACCGGGTGAATAACGCCACTAGTCTCACCTACCTCATAGGTTGTTGTGAAGAACCATGTACACCGCCCTGACCTCCTTGGAGGAAAAGGGGTATGAAGATGTGAAAAATAAACCACCACACCAGTGTTTTCACTGCCATTCTCGGCATGTCTACTCAGGAGTAAGTCCCACTGAGTTCACGTGGACTTATTCCCGGGTAATTGCATATAGGACTGCAGTCTGGGTCTTACAGAATGTTTTACTTGATTTCTTTGGGTAACACCATGTCACAGTCTTTTAAAAAATTTTCCTGTTTTTTTAAATTATATTAGAACAACAAACCCAAAACTGCAAAATAAAAACTAAACTATAAAAACCAAATTCAGAATGCATAAAGCAAGCGTGGAGTTATGCCTCTAAATTGCTTACAACCTTTACAATATGTTGATAACTGCTCAATTTATAAGTTGTGTCTCTTAGCCAGTCTCTTATTCTTTCCTTTAATACATCTTGTTTTTTTTAAAAAATCTCCTTTTCATTTATTTTAATCCCCAGCAAAATGTTTTACATCTAAATCATCCGCCTAAATCATTCAAGTAAAATCTTCAGTTCATCCATTTTCACTAAGTCTAGCATTCTTATCCACCAGTCTTCAATGGGAGGTACCATGTCACAGTCTTGTTCCAAGTCTTGGAGCATTCGTGAGGAAAGGAAGCTGCTGTTCCAGTCATTCCTTTGGGCTCACACAATCAGCAGTTTCTAAGTTCTCTGGAACCTGAACCCATTAATTTGAATGCAGCGTAAATATCTGAAATAAGTGGTGGGCATGAATCTCAGCATGTAGTACTTAAAAAAAACCACAACGATGCCGGGGGACACTCTTCTCAAAATAGGATTTCTTAGAATTATTCCCCATTAGTCAGCTTCATTTATAAATCATTCTCAAAATAAATTTAAAAATGGAGTCTTATAGCCACACTCATCAGCTTTGCATGCTCCAAATGTTCTCACTAAAACAGCAACTAAATGTACGGAACAATCAAAAATCTTTTTTAGAACTTGACTCCCACCCCCACCCGCAACATACACACAAGCTTAGCTCTCCAGAAACTTGACAGCGGCATAAAGCAAAATCCTTTGACAAATCTGTTTTTGAAGTAATGCTTTTGATCAATACTTGCAGCTTTCTCAGCTTAGTATGTAGGCTGCACTGCCTCCAATCTCCTTTGAGAAAGATATTTTGGTACTGCAGTAGATGCTTTCATGGGCAAAATTAGCCTGTCACCTGCAAACCATGTGAAAACTTCCTTTCCTGCCTACTTTAGCCCATCTACATAATGACAGCCTTTCATACACTGATGAATAATTGCATTGCATCTGCAAGGCATGGAGTCTAAAACCTCTGAAATTAGATTTAGCTCTCACTCACACATTTTTGCATTCAATTGGACCACCACTTAGACAACACTTAGGCACAATGCTACAGTATGCACTTCAAACAGAGAATGTCACATGTTTATTCCTTGGCATCTCCAGCTAGGTCTCCAGCTAGATGGAAGACTCCCCCTCTGAAAAGGGTAGACAATATTTAACTGGATGGAATCAACGGACTGACCCAGTGTAAGCATCTACCTATAAAACACACAGACTCATGTCAATACTTTGTTTTGCAAAATTCTTTCAAAACATACTGAGGACGCCATTCTAACATGGAGTTAGGCCAGCAAAGTTTGGCTGGCACAAGGTACACTGTAAAGTATGTTTGGATCACTCTTGGAGTCAGAGAGGCCAGCACACAGACATGCACCATCCTCTCTGACTCAGATCAAAGGCTTTACGATGGCCCTTGTGATGGCCGAACTTTGCTGGCCTAACTCTAGGTTAGGATTCTGCTCTGAATCATAGCCTAAAACAGTGTTGCTCAAACTGTGGGTTGGGAACCAGCAGTGGGTCATGAGCTGGTTTTTGGTAGGTCACAAACATGTCTGAAATGTTTAAACAAAAAACCCATTCTGCGATCACCCTTGCCTGATTTGCAGAAGAAAATTACAGCAGCAGGCCCTCTGCTTGGAGAGACCACCCTCGTGGCTAGAATGCTAACTTGTGGTATGAATCATCTTCATACCCCATACTCATACTTAAGTATGGAGGATTTTAATTTCTAGATTGACAAGCAACTCTAAAACACAGAAAGTATGAAGTCACAATTCAAGCATGGGATCGAAAAAAGGGAGTCTGCAATATAATTCCTCTATGATGTTCAAAGATGAGCAGAAGGCTGATATTTTGCACTCACTGGAAACAATAATGCCTGTCACAATTCATATTTAATTTTGTTCCACTGAAGATTTTACTTTACTTCTGTCTCATAGTTCGAATTAGATGCTAATCCCAGAGAAATCCACACTTGCCAGCAGCTGATTAACTTTCAGGATATAACTTCTACTATGGCTATGTTTTTTATACATGGAAATATCCGAGTGATTATTTCCCCCTTGGACAATAATCCGCAATATCAACAACAACAGAAAACACAAACATACTATTTAAAGTGTCACTGGATGTGAAGACTCATAAACAAATGAATATACAAACTATAATATAGAAAATACAAAATCTACTCTCTGGAGATACGAATAAAGCTGAAATCCCAGATCATCCTCCTTGAGCCTTAAAAGTGATATATCTCAACAGATAAATAGGCAGGAAATCCCTAAAATACAATGATAATGAAGTGAAACAGCAATCCACAGGAGTGCAAGCGACAATAAATTTTTTAGTTGTTAAGATGCCAAAAAATCTTTGTTGTTTTAGATACTGTAAAATTTCTACGGGTAATTCATATTTTTTCCTCTCACTGACTACTGAGTGTCTTTGTATTCTGAAATATATCTAAAACCAAGAGTGCATGCATTTCAAAGTTATGTGTAACTTCCCATTGCTATTTATTGATAGCTTTAAATTTTGTGTCACGGCCAGAGTTCTCAAATGCTAGAATGAACTATAGTCATGAAGTCCTCTCTCCTTCCAAAAATATCAATAAATCATGGTCAGTCCACATTTAAATTAAAACACTACTACTATTGAAATACTTTATAAACAGAAGTAAAACATCTTTACTATTTACAATTATTCCTGATAATGAAATATAAGTGACGCAACAGGATTTGTAACATTTTTCCATTACAGCTCCTATTTGGAATTAGCCCAGAACCAAATTATTAAGGAGAAACTAACTATAATGATTTCTTTTTTCTTAATCCATGTGCAGGAACAGCTGCACCATGTTTAGATTTACTGTTGCTACCATATTGATTTCAGTACATTCTGCTGGTGGTAATCAATTGTACTTATAGTATTTTGTGAAATGTTCCAACATTTTCATCCTAGTATTAAAGATATTGCTTGCTAGATATTGGATCCATACAGAATTTGGAACACTGCGGCAACTGCTTTCATTCATGCTATGAGCATAATTCTTCCATGAATCTTTGCCTCTCCTACATACTAATACTTCTGAAATGCCTGTCACCAAAAAACATCAAGCAGAGAAAATGGTTATAGTTTCCGGTCTCAAGTACCCCTTGCACTGTGATGGATGCCTATCATCCATCAGAGCTGAAACTATAGAGAACTATGGAGAGCCACCCTTTTGTAGCATCTGGTTGCATATCATGACACATTTTGACACAACACTGCAACAAATGAGAAATGTGAGGTTCTGGGGAAAAAATACTAACCATCAGTGGTCTGCATGGCTATAGTAACAACATGACAGTTAATCACTGCCGCCAGGATGCGAATGGTCAGATGAATCCATTCCACTGCAATGAGAAGTTCTGAAATGCTGCAACATTAGGCCATTTAAGTGAGACAGAGTGGTTACAGTTGGTTTAGGTGGTTACAGTCAATTCCCACTACCTGCGAGGGTTAGGTTCCTGCAAACCCTCTTGGGTCACAAATTTGCAGGTATGGAACTATTGAACCAATGGGATTCCATAACAGGGATTTAGGGGGTTGGTGTAATTTACCTGAAGGCACTCCATGCTGGTCATTGGTGTCATTATGAAGGAATATATACCAGTTTGCCCTCTTAGATCATCTAAAGGGACATTCCTTCAAGTACCCCCTCTATCCCAAGTTAAAAAGGATGGCAGCTTCTCTGTAGCGGCTCCACAAATAGGAACTCCCTTACAGAAGAATTAAGAACTACACACTCCCGCATGGGTTTTCGGAGATGGCTCAAATCATACCTATTTCATCTGGCCTTTGAACGATGGAGGGATGTCTGCCCTCTGTCCCTCTAAACATAAGAACATAAGAAGAGCCCTGCTGGATGAAGCCAAAGGCCCATCTAGTCCAGCTTCCTGTATCTCACAGCGGCCCACCAGGTGCCCTAGGGAGGCATGAGACAACAAGATGCCTGTATCTCTGGAATACTGCATCCAGTGGCAGCAAGGCAGCTAATGGAGTCTCCCCAGGAGAAGGGGACGTTCTTCCCCTTCCCCCTGGGAAAGCCCCGGAATGGGGCTCCTCGGCTTGCCGCCAGCAAATCAAGCAGCCCTATGCAGTCACCACTGAGTCCCTCCCCTTTGTGGCTGGCTCCTCCCCTCTCCCATCTGATTCCTCCCCCCTTCGCTGCCCCCAACGGGCTTACTAGCTGCTGGCACTGCTGGAGCACTGGGCGGCCGCCTGCTCATGTTGGGACCTGGTGCTGAATGGGCACGGTGAGTGCGGGCATACATGTGTACCAGGCATATGCATGTACCATTGGCGATAAGGACCTTCAGGATTGGACCCTTACTGGGAATAAGATTACTAGATAGCTTGTAAGTCTACCTCTACCTTTACACCCCCTTCTGATTTAACCATAGTCAGAAAAATTTTGTTTTATTCAAGTTTCATCACATTTGCCACACAACTTCATCAACAGAAATGGGAGGAGCGACTCCACCTTAATCAGGAACACTGTATACCTTCACACAATTATTGGTTGGTATTGCACTTGGCTATGCTGTCACAAACACAGACTTCATACTCACAGATGTTCAGAATAAGGGAGTTCTCACGATCTAGGAGGATAGTAAAAACCAAAACAAAACATCCAATACCTTTTGGTCCTAGGTCTCCTTGCCCTTCACAACAGCAAGACAGTTTCTGGCCCCCAAACCATGTTTTGAATTTGAAAAGGAGAATTGTGAAGAGAACATCTGTATTTTCCAATACGTAGTTCAAACAGGACTACCTGTATACAGTATCTGTGGAAACTGGGTCACAAGGAAATCAGATTGTGGTCTACACTTCAAAACAACCAAGTGGCAATTATAGCTGTCCTCCTTCATGTCAGGCTCAGAAGATAAATGATCTCTGACTTTCCAATCACCACTGCCATCAAATGATAAAACAGGGGGGGAAAAAACATTGCCAACTATCTGTGTGCGTTCTTCCTAGCAATTATAATCACCACTTCTTTCATAAACATACAAAGTCACTTTGAGAAAAAAACAGATTTAACAATATAATCCAGATATAACACTATTGCTGCAACATGAGCCCTGCTTCATTCTTAGACCAATTGAATGGGAGAAGGGAAACATGGCCCCTAGTTGAATGCTGTGGAATTTAGCAGTGACATTATTACTGAGCACTGCCCAGCGAATCAGCACAGGCTGGGGTGCATGAGCCAATGAGGCTCCAGCTGCTGGTAATTTGCCAGGGGAGGAGCTACATTACTGGTACCAATCTGGTACATTACTGTACCATTACTGGTACATTACTCAGGAAAAGGGCTGAGCCACTGAAAGGGGGGCTCAAAGGGGCAGAGGCAGTGGAGAGACAAGAGAATGATGAGACAGAGCAGAACAGGAAGGTGAGAAAAAGGCTAAAAGGCAGAAGGAAAGATGCAGGACTTCCGTAGGAAATCATGGTGACCGAGGGGAGAGAGGCAAAGGAGGAGGAAGGACAGGCAAGAGGGACTACACACCTAAACAGGAAAGTGGAAGTGTGGAAGGAAGGAGACAAAGAGGGAGACGAACTTCATAAAGGCAAGGTTGCAGGCCCCTGACACTAACCTACTCGTTTACCAAAAAGAGCTTCGTAGCCAGAATCATCTTGGACTTTTAAATGACCCACAGGAGGAAAAAGAAAAAAAAAACCTTCAGAAAATACTTAATCCCTTTCTGTGAATTGGAACTTAGCAAGGGCATCTGGCAATTGACAAGGGCATCTTGCCAAAAGTATCAAGAGAGGTGGGCCCTTTTTATCCGTGAACCCTCACGTATATAAAAAAGTCTGTGGGTAATTAAACCTGCAGATTTTGTCCCCCACTCTGGAGGGCTATCTGAGTGTCTGCATGCAGCCTCCCTGGGGCTCAGAATGGGGGGATTCCACCCACCCTACCCTCTGGACAGCTGTGCTCCGCTGCTGTCCGGAGAGCTTTCTGAGCCATGTCGAAGTGGCGTTGGCATGCAGCCTCAACTGGGAGATTTTTTTTAATGTTCCCAAAATTTTTTGCAACCCAACAAAAAAATTAGTTCACTTGACCAGAGTTTGGGAAACCCTGGTCTATGTGCTAAAGGCTCTGAACTCAGATTATATTAAAAGAGACATTGGTGGCAGGGCCAGCCCAAGATCTCCTAGAACTCATGAGATGATGTTCCAGATCATAGAATTGGAAGGGGCCTACAAGGTCATCTAGTCCAACCCCCCTGCCTTTAGCAGGAAATCCTCCTAGAGCATCTCCAGCAGGTGCCTGTCAAGCCTCTGCTTGAATGTCTCCAGTGAGGGAGAATGCTGCTTCCCTTGCCTGGTGATGTGCTACAATCTGCTCCTTCCACTGCCTGGGCTGGGAAAAGAAGAGAAGGATGGACTAGAAGCATGTAGAGACCCTCTAGCCCACCACTCTCGTCTCCTCCACATTTCCTTTTCACTTCTGCCTCCTTCATTCTTTTCCAAGCCAGGGAGTGCCAATCTGCCAATCCTCTGCCAATCTGCTGATTGATACCATCTTAACCAGCCTTATGGATAGGCCAGCCCTGGTTAGAGGTATCAATTAATGGACAAAACTAAATATAGCTTTGAAGATCTGGAAAGAAACGCTGTAGGAAAGGGTAGACCCCCATGTTCCAACTGAAATGGCCCCACAAAGCTGGTATTAACATTGCAGGGGAAAAAGACAGATGAACTAGAAGAAAGAAAGAAAAAGAGGTAAAGTGGGAGGGGGGAGATAGATGGGAAAATAGGGTCTTCCAATGCCCTACTTCCCAGATCTTCAAGGTAACCCTATGGGGCTGCTAATAAGTAAAACAACTCTCAAACAAATCATTCAGAGATTATTCTAATTATGAATCTTCCACATTTGTGTCTAATTTGCTCTTAAGACTGAACCAAGACAGTGTGCAGTCTTGGAATGGGTGCTTTTCCCCACCATCCAAATGCAGGGAGCTTAAATTCAGTGGCATCAACTTGCACCTTAAGCTCATTACCCATTCTGACATTAAAATACTCAGTAGATTTCCACACTGCCAACAAAATTAACATACTCAGGGAAAGCTCATGTTCTGCGAAGCCATGAAAACAACCGCCGGTACCTATACGCAGTGCCTTTTGTTTAACATGCAGTCATTAGATATGGATCAAAGCTCCCTGCGACAGGAAAATTAAGACAAAGTGGGCTTGCCTTTGTTGTTCACATCAAATATTGTGAACGTAGCAGCCTTCTAATTAGGTCTTGTTTATCCTGATTTCATTCACTTCTTTTTTAATGTCTACAGCTAGAGCACAGAACGGAAGTGTGAAAATGCAACCACTCGCCCGGTGAGAGCAGGGTCTTCCTTCCACCAGTCCACATGAGACAAGGCAGGGGTGGGCTGCCCATGATTGGTGGACTGGGCCTTTAGGGCAGAGTTTAGGGCCATATTTCTGCTGAACACAACTTGAGTTTGACATCATGAGCTGGGAGAGGTTGCACCCCAACTCACCCCCCCCCCCTAGGAAAGTCTGAGGTTAGCTTACTCCTCTCCTGGGTCCAGATAGGCTTTTTTGCTTCTCAGAGAAGAAGCCAGAACTGCTCTCAAGAGGCTGTGTGGTTTGGAGATGCTGGCTGAGGATGCCTTGGGATTAAATTGCAAAGTCCATTTTAAAGGCTGTCTGGTGGGAGGATGTGACCATTTGATTGTCTTCATCCCCTTTCCAGGGGTTAGTGGGGAAAATCTAGGGATTAGAGAGAGGTTATCTCTGGTTGCAGCCAGGGTGTTAACACCCAAGAGGGCAAAAACAGCTGCGCCTGTCTCCCCAGGGTTGGTGCCCACACTAACAAGGAGGGGAGTTCCCTAGTCAGGAACCACTGCAGGATTTATATTGCATTTGATATTTGATATATTGCTTAGATCCATACTGAATTGGATTTTAGTAGTAAGCTGGCCAATTCTATACCAATAGGCAACCTTGTCTTGTGTCATTTATGTGATTGTTCCACTTGAGAGGTACAGAGAGCTTGCTCATTTATCACCATCTTAAGATATACACCATTAATGATCTCAGACCACAAATAAGACGGAAGACAGGTTGAAGTGAATATTAAGCTTAAGGCTTGTGCATCAAAGATGCTGCCTGAAGTTCTGCCCCAAAGGCCAACTGGTGCACCTGAAATATCTTAACAGCCCAATCCAACGTAAATCCATAATGTTAAAGTGTAGCAATGTAGCAGCCTCAGCGTAGGCTTTTTTACCTGGAGGTCTCTGGTTAAGAGAACATTTGTCCACTTGCCCCAGGGTATGCTGCAGCAGCCACAAAGGGTCAACTCAGACCTGCGCCAGCGCTATAGCGCTGACCCATGCAGACTGATCAGATCTGGGAAGGGGGTCAGCATTTGTCACACACCAGCACCCCAAATCCCACCTTCTCCTAGGCAGGGCTCCCCAAGCCTCGAAAAGTTAAAAAATAAAGATTGCACTGCAGTTCTGGTGAGTCCGTTGCGGTCATTATTTTTTTTATTTTTCGAAGCTTGGGGAGCTCTAAAAATGCCCTTGCAGGGCTCCCCGCATCCCCAGGACAACAGTGCTTCAGTTGATAAGTAGATCAAAGTAGATCCCCTATCGCCCCAGGCAGCAGCACAATCCTGAGGTTCACACTACTGCCTGCTCTCCTCCTTGCCCCTTGGGCCCCTTGTGGCTTGCATAGGGCCAGAGGTTCTCTGGGTGGGGAGTCGCGATGCCCCAGTTTGAAAACCTCTGATGAAGGTGCTCAAACTTGTGGAGGAACACTGCCATCAGCTCCTTTACTCTGTGGAGGGTGAGACAGGCTGTGCTTGTTTGGGTGAAAGGGAGCAGTACTCAGTCTGCGCTCAGAGGTATTTTGAATGGGTGAAGGGCAGAGGGAGGAAAGGGATGCTTAGTAAGCTATTTGTGTACATCAGTTATTTGTGCACCGATGTAGATACACCTACTGTTGGTAGAAAGAATTAAGCATAGTTGGCTGCGCAAATTATAACCGAAAATAAATAGTAACCCTAGCAAGGATAATCAGGTTAAAACGAGAGCCAACGTAATTTAGTTTTCAGTTCATATCCTGCTTCACAGGCTTGAGCACAAAACAATGACAAAGTGGCACAGCACCAGAGCACTTCACAACCTTTTCTGGAAACCCCAGTACCTTATTTTGCCCCCACTGCGTGATTTCTTCCATTCGTTTTAACTACAGCCTAATCTGTGCACTGCTGGAACTCCAGTGCTTGAAGATGCAGTAAATAAAATCCTGAGCCTCAGTGTACACAACCACAGCAAAGGATTAAGCTTCTTTTACAGACAAAACACACTTTGAAACTTGATTAGCCCCCCCCCCAAACACACACACACACACAAGAAGTTAGGCACATCTCCAAAAAACAGGATTAGGAATTCTTTAGAAATTTTTTATTGAACGTTATGAAATACAACACGCTATTCAAAAGAAACCAGTTTGCTTAAGAAGCCAAGAGCGTTTTTGAATTTGTACTTGAGACAAAGTTTTGCTCGTGGTTGTGTCACTAACTTTGAGAATGATGAAATAATTCAAATAAAATGAATTTTTATGCAACATCATAGCTATGCAACACATCTCAAATATGCAACCCATCTCTGAATGGAATCCCTCCTTTAAAAAAAAAGAACAGTATAGAAATACTTTTAAGGTAGCAAACATTGGTGCAAACGAGGACAAAGCAAAAATGCAAAAGAGGCAAAGGCAAAAGAGGACAAAGCAAAAATGGTCTTCAGATAAGCAATTCAAGTGATTGATTGTGGGCCAAACAACACATTAGGATAAATAAGTGTAATATGGTCATGTGTGCCTGAGTTTTTAAAAAGCTAAATAATAGCCAGTGTGTTCCCCAATAGCCAACAGGTATACGCATTTCATCTTTTCCCACTGTCTATTGGTCCTGCTGGAAATTTTGCCCCTAAATATTCTATTAGTAGCAAAACGGAAATTACTACTGGCATAACAAAAACTTTCCTTCCAACTCTAATAGCAGTCTCAGGAAGATGATTTCAATTCAGACTAGTGGTTCCAACCCACTAGGGGAACAAGAAGAAGGCAATTTCCCCTTAAGGGAAAGGAAAAGCATTTTTGTAACTTGTCTGGGGGTCATTATGGAGTCCCAGCAACTCCTTCTGCCGCCATCCACATGCATCCAAACTGTTGAAAAAGAAAAAAACCCACCCAAACACACACACCAGTTTTGCAACAAAAACTGGCAGTGGTTTCCCCCCCTCTTTTTACAGCAGTTTGGAGGTCTGGAGAGGGATGCAGAGGAGGCTGTAGGCTTCCTGAACTGTGATGACAAGCAGCTATTAAGTTAAAAATAATACTAACGATCCAAACTACATATTTGCTGTAATATGTACTTTGGCCTGTGGTTTATTGGTTACAATTCAAATCCAGAGTCATATATTGAAAATCAAAGCTTGTTTTATTTTAAAGCAAGGCTTGCAGGAGAAAACAGAATGGGTTTTTTTCCTTGAAATCTTTCCAACCAACTTGGCCAACTATGAAAAAAATAAGTGTTCCTTCTTAACCAGGTGTAATAGAACTGCTGAAAGTGAAGAGAGATAAGCAAGATACATCACCTCTGAAATAAATTACCTACAAACCCTAATACATAAAATGCTGCAACAGAGGGGAGCATGACAGGTCAGCAAATCTAATTTAAGGTGAAGATACAATATTAAACGGTTGGGTAACCTACAGAAAATGTACCCTGTTACAAAGTGTGATGATGAACACCATAAAAAAATGGAAAAATCCACAATCCCAAGTATGATAATACTTTTATTGGAACTAAAATGTGACAAAGCAACAAGCAGCAATTATTTGAGTCCTACGGAACTCTTAATAAGGCTAGATGGTAAGCAAAAGAAGAGAGGGAAGGTGGGGTACGTTGGAGGTGAACAAAGCAAAAAAATGCTTTGGGGCATTTGCAGGGGCTCTTTGGGGCTCTTCAGCCTAGAAAAAAGGCGCCTGATTGAAACATACAAGATTATGCATGGAAGGGATAGAGTCGATAAAGGGATGTTCTTTTCCCTCTCTCAAAACACCAGAACCAGGGGGCATCCGCTAAAACTGAGGGTTGGGAGAGTTAAAACAGATAAAAGGAAGTACTTTTTTACCCAGCGGTAAACTCTTTGCCACAGAACTCTTTGCCACAGGAGGTGGTGATGGCATCTGGTCTTGATGCCTTTAAGAGGGGATTGGACAGATTTCTGGAGGAAAGGTCCATCGTGGGCTATAAGCAATGATGGATTGTGCAACCTCCTTACAAAGGTGGTGGGCTACTGGTATCGGGTGCAAGGGAGTGGCAACAGGATGCAAGCATCTTGTTGTCTCATGCCTCCCTGGGGCACCTGGTGGGCCGCTGTGAGATACAGGAAGCTGGACTAGATGGGCCTTTGACCTGATCCAGCAGGGCTCTTCTTATGTTCTTATGTAATGAAATATGTTTAAAAAAAAAGACAAAAAATACAGCACTGTTGGCCACCAATGGTAAACAACAGAACACAATGCCAATTGAGCAACCGGCCACTCAAGCAAAGCAGCCTATGCTTTCCTATGCTGCGCACAAAACAGGCTTTTTCCTACACATGACCAGTCATGACCACCTTATAACCCATACCAGGCTGCAGAATGCAAATTGTGTTCCTTAATTAACTGATCATGATATCTCCAATTCAATTTATGAAAAATCCCACTATGGGAGCAGTGCTTGCATTTCTCTATGGTTCTTTGCAGTTTACCATGGAAGATGGTTGGGGCACCCCATATATAATATATAACACTATATAACACTATATAGCACCCCACAAAACGTCCTTTTTCTAACCATCAAACCTGATGAAGAGTTCTGTAGGCTTTCATAGCTTTGTGTTTGTTGCTTTGCTACTGTTTGGTCGGTTGTCATAAAAGGCATATAAATGACCCAACTTGAGCTTCAGGACTTTTGTGCTAATAGACCACCTAGGATACAAAAATAAAGTGAAGATATGCCAATTTACATTGTAAACATGCTAATTTAGAAAACGGAGTAAAAGCTCACCACTTCTTCATGCCTGCATTTTCTTACATTAATTCCATTAATCTGTTAAGGAAGAAAAAAAATACATTTTCAAAAGTTTAGATTCAAATATTTAAGTTTATACAAGTCAGACTGAACATTTGTAGGAATGAAACCTCACAAAAGAATATAGGCTTAGCTTACCTGTAAAATTGCATCTCCTATGAACAGCAAGCCTGAGAGTTCCGCTGTGAATGATAAAAAAGAAGAAGAAAAAGGGAGGCTTTTTTCCAAACTTGTCTATAATTATCTGTTGCAGACAAAGCACAGTGCAAATGGATCAATGAGAAATAGTTGACAAAGAAGAAAAACTCACTGTAAGGTAACCCCAAAAGTATATTTCCTCCAAATATTTATTAAAAATCATAACCTCCTTTTCCCAATGGGTTGTATCCTATAAAATTGAATCCTTTCTACATCACTTTAAAAAAAATGAGATAAGCAATTCAAAACCAATTTGATAGCCCAATCCTATGGGATTGCAGTCCCCTTGAGGCAGTAGCACCCTTATGGTAGTCACAAAAGTGACTACATGACAGGGGACTCTTGGACCCATACCACTGATGGAGATAAAGTAGTGAGGAAGGTGGAACATGGTGGGGAGAGGCAGAATAGGGTGAGGGAAACAAAGTGGTGATGGGGACAGGGGAGGGCAGAACTGGGCGATGACAAGGAGATGGAGGGTGGATTGGGCCCAGGAAGGAAGCAGGTTTGGTGGCAGCAGAAGCTGCCAAATCCTAACCCCCTTCATGGTCCTGATTCACAATCCCAGGTTAGTGTGGACTTATGCCAGTGATTTCTACAGCACGTGTTCAAATAGAGTCCCCTCACCACAGAGGTTTACCCCTGGTTAATGAAATAAATGCTCCCTTATCCATGGCCTCCACGACTGCCCCCATGTCACCACCCACTATTAGCAACCCAAACTGGACCATTTCTCCTTAACGGGAGTGGCCTAGTTTTTGAGTGTTTTGAAGGCGCCACAGCGATCGCTGGCACCCAGGGGCTTTAGCGCTTACTTGGGGGTCATGCTGGTGTCCAGAAGGGCCTGGGATGCCCTCAACCCCCTTTTGTCTGCAATCCCCCATGCGTCTGAAAATCCCAAAAAGCGCACAAAAACTGGAAGTATTTTCCACAGAGCAGCCCCTAGCCTCACCCCTGTAAATATTCAGTGCGGTCCCAATGTCCAAGTATCAAGGATCAGGGAATCACTGATCTGGTATATACTTCCAGAACCTGAATATCTCACGGGAAGTGCAATCCTGCCCTTGCTGTGGCAATCTTGCCCTTGCTGTCATTAGCACCAATGCGGGGGTGCAGAGCAGCACCCCCACGTCAGCGCTAATGCTCTCAGGCCGATGCTACGAGTAGCGTCAGCCTGAGAGTGCCAAAAGGGAGCCTTCTTCGTGCCAGCCAAACTTGGCTGGCACGAGGGAGGTTCTGGTAGGGACAAGGGCAGGGAATGGGTGGTTCTGGGTGGGGCTTGGGCAGGCCGGCAGGCGTGCTGGCCTGGGTAGGAGGCGGGGCCAGGACGCAGCCATTAGGCCGCATCCTAGGCCTCGTTGGGAGGCACTGCAGCCCCGATTCAGGTCACACAACTTCCTTGATTCTGCGCCTGATATTTAGCAGGCGCAGATCCGAGGAAGCCCTTAGGGTGGCCGGAGCCTCCCCTGGGGCAAGGGGATGAACATGCCCTTGCACCTGGGGAAGCTCCTCAGTGCACCAAAGGTGCGTTGGATTTGGTGCTGGCCTGCTGGCCTCGCCAATCCAGCGTACTTTAGGATTGCTCTAACTTTGTTTGGATCCTCAGTGGGATTTAGTGATCTGATAAATGTTAGTCAGAGATTTGATTAAGGAGGGAACTTATGAGATTGATCTTTCTGGCTACAGTTACTCACCTCGTTGCTCTTTGGAAATCTTGGAAACAACCACTGGGATATTATGTTCTGCTCCTCCCTATAAAACGAAAATAACCATATTTCATTCAGCCTACATTCGGCTTATAAGCATTATTATATTTCTTTCAAGTTTTAACTTTTTTTTCCAAAAGGGAAAATATTTTACAATTCATCTGAGCAAGAAACAAACAAAATGCAATCAAGTCTATTGTTGAGGAAAAAGTCTATTCACCATCATCAACAATAAAAAATATTTAAAAATGGAACAATCAAAAATTGTTAACAAAAAATAGAAAATTCACAGGTTTTTTTTTAAACTGTCCATAGATTACAATATTAAACTCAAGCCATCAAAGGAAAACTGGGTGCATGCTGTGATCGTTTTCTTGTCATGCTAGCAAGGAACTAACAAACAAAAGCATACAGTAGAAACCTGAGACATTTGGACGTTAGATTAAAAGGAACATTAAGATTTTCTTTGGTACTTTCAAATTCTATTTTTACCATTCTCACATGTATTCTCACATGTACAAAAGTCAGTAAGAAAATTAATAGAAAATATGGAACAAATAAATAAATAGAAAATATGGAACAAAGGAAATGGAGAATTCTAAGAAAGGTAACAACAGGTGCTCCGTAAATCAAAAAATAAGAAGAGGAAAACGACTCTCTGATAGTCTTTTATTCTATGATTCCACAAAGGCTAAGTCTGGATAGAAAGCTTTAGCCCTTAAAAACCCAAAGTCCTACAAATCAGAAATCCCACTGCTAATTCCATGTCTCATTTCTTTTGGTAAATGACACAATTGTATTTCTCGTCTTCCTGAAATCACCATCTAGAACATATAAATCACTGGAGAAACAGACTCCAATTTCTAGGCTGGATTGCCCTCTCCCTGCCAAGGTTGTATTGTTAAATGTCATCAGGTAGGTCCTGCAACTTTGAGTGCCAGAATGCACAATAACTGATTGGTTGATATTGCAACCCCATTCCAGGTTACTAACACAGATTCTCTTAGGGAAACTTGTCTCTTGAAGGATGTCTCAGGCTGTATTTTATGTATTTGAGAGAGAGAGAGAGAGAGAGAGAGAGAGAGAGAGAGAGAGAGAGAGAGAGAGAGAGAGAGAGAGAGAGAGAGAGAGAGAGAGATCTATAAATAGCCTTGAGTGCACTCACATAAACCATGTTTTGTCCATTGCATGCTAACTTTTGCAGTTTCCATATGTGTAGAAAGTCTGAAGAGAACTACCTGGCCTGAAGGAAATGCACAATGAATTCAAGCGCTTATAAGACAAGCTGAAAGCCAAATCTGATCCCCAGCCTCCATGCCAAAACGGGCGCCACTGTAACCTGCAGGGCTGAGGCAGCAGCCAGAGGTCTCCTCAGGGTAAGGGAACCGATGTTCTCTTACCCCATGTAGAGCTCCAGTGGCCCCAATGAGCAGATCCAGGGACAGAAGACACACATGTCGGGCTCCGAGGCATGGGAGGGGGATAGCCTCTGCTGTCGTCCCCTCCTGGGCCTGATCTGCTCCCTAGAACACCTTGTCCCCTTACACTGAGTAGACCTCCATCCTGCTCCTAACCAACACAGGATACAGCATGGGCCACTTGGCCCCACTGCAGCGGTGCTGGTTAGGATTGGGCTTACCATTGGTAAAACATGGGAATAGCAATATATATGTGTGATTATTTGACTCTTACAAATGGAGTAAGCTACTCATGTGCAAGCTGAAACATTCAGAATTAAAATGGTTGAAAAAAATTGTTAAAAATCCACCTTAAAATTAGGCCTCTCAAGGGTCTGAAGTTCTTAATATAATCTAGAACCTGAAGATGAAAGTCAAGGGGTTCTCCAAAATATGTATAAACAGAAAAGAGAGTTTCCAATTGGAGAGTTTCCAATTTCAATAAAAGAATCAATGTGTTGAACCATGCATTGAACCATGGAGAAAACTGTTTTGAAATGCAAGGGCAAGGAAATATTGATGAAAAATCACACACACACCCCTTGATATATGGAAGACAAACTTACAGTACAATTCAGGGCACAATATCCTAACCTAGAGTTAGGCTGGTGGCAAAACTCACTTGTGCTGGACCAGGAGTGTTGCAACTGTGCTGTAAAGTCAGGGAAGCTGGCGCACCAATGCGCAATAGCCTCTCTGGTTTCAAGAGTGTTGCAAACGTGATTTAAGAAGCATTTGCAACACTCCTAGGCCAGAGCAAGTGACTTGTGCCAGCCTAACTCCAGGTTAGAATTACACCCTCAGTGTTTAATACCTAGAAGTCTGTTTTAGCTTAGCTTCATTTAAGTTAATCATCATCATCATCATCAGATTTATATACCACCTTCCTTAGGTCATTGGATTACTCCAATGACTATAACTCAAGGCGGTTTACATGGGCAGACTTTATTCATAAACCCGAAGGTTTTAACAATTTTACAGAAACGTTCTATCTTACAAGAACACCACAAACAAATGGATCTTTCTGGATTTAGTCTTCTTTCTAGCCACACGTTTGTCTTCTGCTTCTCTACTCCCACCAGAGAAGCAGCTGACCTAGCACACTCCCCCTCTCACAGGGCAGCCGGAGACAGCTCAGCTTTTAATCAGCCGCAGTTTTTACAAAGTCTGCCGCTCACAGAGACTTCCGGTAGTCCCAAACTGGCGACCTTCAGATCTTCAGCTCTTTATCTTCAGGCAAACAGAGGCATTAACCCTCTCGACTAAATCTTCTGCCCAAAGTTCTGCTCTGTTTCCAGAAAACCCACTCTTGTCTGCAGTTCCTGCCCCCTCTGAGTTGCATTTAAGGAGGACCTGACACCCTAAAACCTCTCTCTTCTATTTTGTTACGTCCTACATTTTCTTGAATGTACTGCATTTTGGGATGCTGTGTCGTCCTTTGTGGCTATGACGTCTGGTCACCCTGAGGTCACTGCACTCAACCTATGGAAGAGGCAGTGGTGGCAGGTCAGGGGCCATGTTGGGTGGCAGAACTGGTTGGGCCATTCTTTATAAAAGCTAAAGAGAACTGCGCATTAACTTGTTTCTAGAGTCATATCTTAGGAGGTCACTTATTAACTGATTTCTTTCCATACAGATGTACAGATTTATTTTATTTTATTTTGAAAAATTTATACCCCGCCTTTCCCATGCCGAAGCAAATGCCCAAGACGGCTTCCATGAGCATTTTTCCAATGGGTTTTTTTTACAAATATACAGTATTCTTGTAATCAGCCAATGCTCAGTCCCAGATGTCACCTTCACAGTGTGGTTTTCTCCTTTAGCTGCATGCCATCAAGCCTCAGCAGCAATTGCAAGTCAAGCCTGGACTGGTCCTCAAGGTTGTATTCTTTGCCGACTGGCCTCCTCACATACTCCACCGCATCTCTCACTTGTGGTGAGCTAATCAGCTCCACAGTGACTCTGTTCTGCCACAACAGGTGCTGCAGCTTGTCACAACCTGGCACCCGTCTCCCATCCAAAAACAAACCACAGATTCTCCTGCTTAACTTCAGGCAGTACTAGCAGCTCAACCATCAGTCCACACCTCCTGCCACTCAATGCAGCTGTCCTGCATTCCTGGACAGTTAACTTGAAATTTCTCTATAAGGAACTCAAAGTGGCAGACCAAATTATTAAGAAGGAAAACTAGGCGCCTGTTGCAACATGGTGCTTCAGAATTGTAGAAGGGGGGAAAGCCCTGTGGGGAAGAACACAATTGGTAGTCTTATATGGAGGGAACTGTGAAATTAATGTAAGGTTGTTGAAGAATGCATTGGCTGCTCTGTGTAGCTGCCACTGCAGTTTAACCTTTACTTCATTAATAAGCACTTAAAATTAAAGTGCCTCTGAACAAAAGTCCAGAGTGTGCAAGTGACAATCTTTTTAATATATATATCAAACCTTATCAGCTCAAACTGAATCTTAATGAGCTGCTGCTTCCATGTGCTCCCCCTTAACTAGAAAAAAAAGTCTCCGTTGATTGCCCCATTGTAAAGGTAAACACATACTTAATGAAACCTTTCAGAGCTCATTGAAAGAGCGGGTAACAAGACAATCAAGCACCTTTTGATCTCATTAAAAACAATATTTACAAGACAAAAGATATTTCTGGTATAATGAATGAAACAATCGGGAAAGTGCATACTACCTTTATACTTAATCCAAATCCTCCTACAGTTTGTCTTCGAATTGTTACCGTTCTTTCCTGAAAAGGCAAACCAGGTTCAGTAACACTTAGATTTAGCATTGCCCTGGAAAAAGAAAAAAAATCTACAAGAATGTACCAATTGGGCGTTCTTCATCCGCACACCATATTTTCATAGTGGAATTTTAAATTCCGTGGCTTCACTGTAGAAAACCTACCACACCCAAGGCACAATCCTAGAACGCCCTTGGGTTGTCACAAGCTGCTTGCGCTGTCGCGAACGTGCTGTAAAGCACAACCACATCAGCGCAAGGCGCAGGGCCGATGCTGCTGCCTGCATCGGCCCTGCGCCTCCCCCCAGAATGCAGCTCAGGCCTCATTAGCATGGCTGCATCAGTGCTGGAAAGTTGGTTAGGATTGGGCTGTGGTACAAGCAACCACTTGTGTAGATAGAAGTATGCCGTATGCGTGGGAATTACTATATAATGTATTAGAATGCATCTGCCCTACAAATATTATTGGACATATGGTACAAAGCTCTCCTTGGTCACAGTATTATAGCAAAGGTAATTATTGTGCGATATTGGTCTGATCCTTACTGACAAGACTTCTTCAAGCATTGGTCTGTGTGACCAGCAATCTGCTAGTAGAACAGGGAGAGCAGCCAAGTTCAGCTGGGCATATCTAAGCAGTTCTAGACAATAACTTAAACGCCATGTTACCAAAAACAACAACAACAGACCAGTTGCACAACACACAGCCAATCTCCATAGCTAGAGTGAACCTATTGATCGAGGATCTCATTTTAATTCCTGACAACTTCAGGTGATGGGATCAAAAGGTGTGAATAAACTGTTGTTCTGGCAAGAAAGGTAAATCTCACCATTACATTCATATAAACTTGCTAATGGGCAGTGGGGCTTAATGTGCATACTGCCAGGCTATTCAAGTGGAGCAGATCATTTGTTATCATCTACAATAATATAGGCTGTAACGCTGGTAAGGAAACCCTCTAGTGCAAATAACAACAACAACCTATTTTGCATATATTCTAATACATTAGGCA
Organism: Lerista edwardsae; assembly: GCA_029204185.1. NCBI lineage: Eukaryota > Metazoa > Chordata > Lepidosauria > Squamata > Scincidae > Lerista > Lerista edwardsae. Next base: position 2,030,702 of record JAJKFI010000031.1, read on the forward strand.
GCAGCCCACTCCTATTCCTCCCACCATAGCATGCAATGCATGCTGTGTTGATATGGCTGCATGCTATTGATGGGAGATGGGAGTGGGCTGCTACATACGGACAATCTGATGGACAGAGCAAGGTAGTTAAAAAAAATGTTCCATTGACTCCAGTAGGCTGCCTCAGAGCCCATGGACTTCCTCGAACCCATGTCAGCTATTTTGCTGGTTAAGTCTAAGGAGAGGAAGGGGGCAAGGCAGGTTGGAAAATCGGAAGTAGGATCCCCTCCTGCCCTTGAATTGCCCCTGGGTTCAGCCCCTCTTTGCACTAAACTGCCCATAAACCGATCCCAATATCACCTCACCTGCTCCGTTGCAGCCTGGGTGGTCCTGTTGGGCACCTTGAGAGCCACCAGCTGTTTCTGCTGGCAGCTCCTTTGCGCTCAACAGCAGTGCACCATTCGGGTCAGTGGGCTGCGAGTTCCGCTATCATAAATGGCAGATATGCTTGGGCCATAAATGTAGAGAGCAATATAAGTAACAGATACTCTAGCATATTAGGAAATGCATTCAGGGAGTAATAGATAGATTTGGGTAGCATGGCAATGCTGTGACGTAGCAATATGAAGCAAGTCTTAGGCTCTCCATTGTGAAGTTAGGCATTGGAAGCCACAGCAAACGTCACAGCATGCCAAGGCCAAATGAAAGCAATAATCATGCACAGGACCTCTGAAGCGTTTTACAAAAACACCACATTTCTGTAATGTATATTATACAGAGGATCCTTTTCTGGACCTCTGCGAGACACAAATGTATTTTGCCAGGGGAAACAGCCAGTGTTATATACCCAAGCACAACACTGCTCAATGAAAGGCAACAGTGAACTGCAACAGCCCAATGTAGATAACAACTTCATTATGGAAGGAAATGCAACTTACGCTGGAATAGAAAGGTTCGCCCGACACACAGATCACGTCTTGTTCTTGAATCGTCAAAATATCTTTGGCTAAGTGCAGCCGCACTTTGAAAGGCTCCTGGTTACCATCCTGCAGCAAACAAATCCCTGTCTTTGTCTTCAAAGGAATGATAAAGAAAAGGATGTCCTTAGTTGCTAAGTCAAAGACTGGTTTGCTCACAAGCTACAGGAGCAAAAGACTTTCCTTTTTGTTTTAGTTTTTAAACTGGAAAATTCAGTATTTAGTAGAAGCTACTGTTTTTCTAAAGATCTTCCAACTTATGCCCAAATTATATGGCACTCAGAAATTGTAACATTTGGCTGCTTAGATACATACAGTAAGTCCAGCTATATAATGAGGTTCTGCTCATGGATGAGAAAAAAATGACACCTTCTTAAAATCCAAGAGGCACTTGGGGGTTCTAAATACAAAGAACAACATTGTTCTTCTCATAGACCCGAATTGGGTCTATGAATAGGGTTACCAGATACAAACTGGGACAGAGTGCCTCTACCTTTAACCATTATATAGAAGAGGGAATTTGGGCAGGTGTAGCTTTTGAAGCCCTTCCATGATGAGCAGCACCTGCCCAAATTCCCTCTTCTATACAATGGTTAAAGGTAGAGGCACTCTGTCCCAGTTTGTATCCGGTAACCCTATCTATGAAGTCTGCCTTTGAACTGCCTTGAGTAATAACCGAAGAGCAACTTTCAAGCACTAATGCAGCGACAATGCAGCTCCAAAGTAAGGAAACAAACATTGCTTTACCTTGAGGAGGCCTCCATCACTGTACCCCCACAGCAGGATGCAGCACATGCCCCATTAGCATGGCTGCATTGACACTGGAAAGTTGGATAGGACTGGGCCCTAAATCACTGAAAAGAACTCTATCTCTGTCATATCAAGGCATATACAGATCCCCCCCCAAGTGCGAGGGTTCCATTCTGGGGGCCGCTGCAGATACAGAAACCATGGATATGGGGGAGCCCCATATAAATGGCACCCCCTTGCCTCCACCTTTGTTTTCTTTAGCAGCTCTACGCATTCTCTGTGATTTAATCTCTGGAAGAAGCAAGAAAAATAATGTATACACCAAATAACTAAGTCCAATAAACCTGCCAAAGCAGTCAGCCCAGTTAATTCAGAAAATGTTCAGCAGCTTTTGCTCAGTAGGCTCTTCTTGCAGTCATTACTTTTGTGCATGCTGTTTTTCATTAGATTGGACAGACAGACAGCATGTTTTCTCTTCAACTATAATCCTTTACCTTGCTTTTGGAAAAGAAAATCTATTTTATAAAGCTCATGATAAAAAAGAAAGGAATCCAGAGCTGTGTGATATTCTCAATACTATTTATTGTGAAGGGGGGTGCACCACCACAATCTGGGAAAAGATCAGGGTTACAGTTTTACAACCCAAATCCTGTTAACTATTGAGGAAATATATACACTTTGGCTTTTCAAGATCTATCATATCTCAAGCCAATTTACAACTGTTGGGTCTTCGCCCTGGCCTCTCTCTCTCACCCATTAGTGTTCTGTGGCAATGCAGACTTTTGAAAGGCAAAGCAGAAAGGGAAGTGAGCACTCTAATCAGTAGTATAGTGGGATCTAAATGATTTAGCAAAAGGTACTATGACAGGGACTCACTTTTGATTGGCACTTGTGTTGAGACCCGCCCACTGGAAATGATGTCATAGCAGGAAGTGACATCATCAAGCAGGAAGTGCCATTGTTTTATTTGAAAAAAAATTTCAGAAGCAAAAGCCTAAGGTGGCTTACAAGCCCCACAATAAATGTACAATGCATCACAATACTTTGAGGGGGGAATCCAAACAAGGCATTAAACAGTTTTCTTGTTAAATTAATTATTGTTTATTTAATGCAGGCAGAAGGCAAATGCAAGAAGCTGAGGGAACACGAATCTCTCTCTCTCTCTCTCTGCCAGCCCTTTATACCTCCCTAAGTAAAGGACACCCCAGCACTGCCAAAGGCTTAATGAACCAACCAGATCCCAAAGCATGAGTAAATTTCAGAAACACAAAAGTTGAGAATGAGGAAGAGGCCATAATGAATATTTCAAAACCAAGAGGGGGGTGATTATTCCTGTAGACAAAAGACCCAGATGGTAACAGAGATGGCTGGTGGTTTCCGCAAGTGGGGTAGTGTGCACACGACAGAGAGGCCAAGGGAATAAAAAGAAGCAGGGAAATAAAGAGAGGGTGGTTGAAGGGGGCAAAGAAGCTACAAAGAAACCGCTCTTCTTTCTCTCTCGACCATACCAAACTTCTCTGAACCCCCCCTTTTTGCCTTCCTTTTCTTCCCTCTACTAAATCATGTCCTTATAAACACAAACTGGTTTTTAAAACACACGAAAAAAACAACACAGCCTCTAACACAGTTGCAAATGTGGTGCAAGGCGTGTGCAGCAGGTTGGAAGGCAGAAGGGCTAACGCAGGGGATTGGGGACTCGGGGAGGGAGAAAGCCTCTGCTGGCCAGCAATCACACGACTGCAAAGGTGGGAGAGACTGGTCAAGACTTTCACAGCACACATGTACAGGGGAAGAAGAGAGAAAAACACACTGGCAAAGGAAAACACACACACACACACACACACACACACACACACTATCATTGGTCACATTTTTAAAGTGGATTTTTTTAAGTCTGGGGCTCAGAGCACACTTGTGTCTTTTCTAGTGGCTGTTGCTGGTGGTGCTCTGCATTTTTGTAGATTGGGAGCCCTTTTGGGACAGGGAACCATTTAACTTTATTATTATTTGTCTGCAAATTTAGGAACTTCATGCTGAAAAGCAATATATAAATACTTTTTGATTGATTGATTACCATGGCTGCCTGGGGAAGCCAACACGGACAGAGCAGGCTGTGTATGAGTTTTAGGGACTGGTTGCTTATGTTATGATGCAGATAAGGAGAAAGAATTCACATTAAAACATTTAATATTAGCCTGCCAACTGATCATCAGAAAACACAAGTCTTAATAAGAGACTTGGAAGCAATCCTATTCATGTCTTCTCAGAAGTAAATCTCATTGTGTTCAATAAGGCTTATTCCTAGGTGCATAAGATGGCAGCCTTACTACTTACTTTAGAAAAAACTTTCCTGGCTTTTTTGTGAAAAATTGGAAACAAGAATGCACATTGGTAAACCTCCCCTGAGCCTAGCCTTTGCTTGCCCAGTGTTGCCACAAAAATAATACCTTAAAATCAGAAGAGGGGGAATTGATTTTGAAAAAGTCTTGGGTGGGGTATGTACAAAAAAAACAACAGTTTGGCTGCTGCAACAGCAGCAAGGAAGTGGAAAGAAAAATGGAATTTTTTCAGGGGGAAGGAGTGGAGAGGAAGAGCAAGGAGGAGAGGGGGGCTTTCCTTGTAGTTTGGGGGCAGCAGCAAAGCATCTGGGGAGAGAATTAGATGGTGGGAGGAAAATGGGGGGCCACCGCATCTGCTTCTTTTTGCAACCCACCTGATCTCCTGCTGCAGCACTAAACACCTCTGGTTTCCCACTTGCCTGCCCAGGAACTTTCCACTGGCCAGACCCCGCCTGTTCATCTGCATTTGGCTAATTTGCATGCCTCCTCTCTCAGAAGCCTATATAACTGAGGGGCAAGCGCATGCTAATCTCCCATGCAAATTAGAAGCATTGCATGATGGTCTCTGCTCACATGTGGCAGTTCCTCCTTGCTTTTTCAGACACTGACTCAGATTGCTGAAAGTGGAGACACAGGGCTTTCAAACTGTACTCAGCAAAGGGAAAGAGCCAACTACAATAAGCTGAGGCTGAGCTCACCATAACCTGATAGGGATCCAACATATGAAGCTTAAATAGCTGGCTTTCAGGCTGCTTTAAAGTGAGGCAAGGAGGCAAGGTTCCTGCAGTATGGAGATGGGGGGGGCGCAGCTGATACGCATCTGCTGGAGATCAATGGAAGAGCAAAAAAAAAAAATGTCAGCGAGTGGGCAGGGCCAGCCCACATTGTAACTACCGGAACGCTGTTCCGGTGCGTCCCCCATCAATGCCATCACTGACTCTAATCCAGGCTTTCCTGCCCCAGGTCATCTGAAGGACTGGAATGCCACGCTGACACTTGCTCTGCCACAGCAGCATGCCTTGCTTCTAGAACATTTGGACATCAGCCACCTTACCCCTCCCCCAAAGCGGGATGCACCCTTCATTGACTCAGCTGCATCAGTGTTGCAAAGGACTATGATATTGAAAATAAATTATATTACTAATTGATATAGCGCCACTGGTGTACATGGCTCTCTGCACAGAATGGTACTGAAAGTCCCAGTACTTTCAATCCCAGTACTTTCAATCCCAGTAGTCCCAGTACTACTGACAATCTAGATACTGGCATAGGGGAACCAACAGAGAAAGAGGAAGGAAATCATGGTAGGGGGAGGATATAGAGTTTTTTTTTGTTTTTTTGGTTACACATAAGTTAGGTACAATGAGGAGGAACAGTGACAAAGAATTACCCTTAAAAGGTTGCTTTAACATTTAATCGTACTATTATGATTTCCATCAGTCAAGGAACCTTACTGATTCATACAAACTAAGAGCCATCAGTAGAGGCTGTGGACAAGCCCCAGTTGTTCATATGTAATCCAAGGGATGCCTGAGGTAAAATTATTTTTGAGAAATGCTAAATAGTTGATATAGTCATTTCGCTTCACTTGACTGCTCACTTCTGACTTGGCTGATTACCCTATAAAATCTCCTGAGAAGCTTTATGAAGAGAGCTGGGGGCAAGAATTAAGCTCTACATAACTATACAGTAGACATAATTAGGCATCACAATGAAATCAAAACAGAAGTCAGTCTTGTGATGCATGTGGGAAGAGTTTATTCACACTTGGAACAAGGAAATTGAGCATGAGAAAAGCAAATTATTTGAGGCCTTGCAATGACAGATTACACACATGCAGAAATCTAATTTACATGGAAAATTCCAAGAGGGTCAAGCAATCTTTTCTTTATAGTACACAAGCTGCTATTCCATTGTACAGTATATCTTTAAAATTTAAGTCTTTGGTTAAATTACAACCCCATCCTTTCACATTGGAAAACAATAATACGCATTAACCGCTAAACCCCATTTAGAGCCCCTGCACTGGTGCAGCTGAGCCAAAAAACAGGCATGCTGTATCAGATGAATGAATTGGGAACGTATCTGAAGCAGAGGTAAGTGTTTGCTGGGCGGCGTGGGAATGGGAGAGGGCGGTAGGAGGATGTTTTGAAGGTGGGGAGGGGTGTTTCTGGGCAAAGAAGGGTGGAATGGGGGAGGACTGGGTCAGGGAAGGGTTAGTATCAGTGGCCACAGATCATGCTGCAATCTAATCCCTGTTCCCAGGCCGGCCAGCCCTACACAGATTTCCTGGATTTGCACCAGCTATATAGCTGGCACAGATCTGAGAAGCCCCATAAGGATGGCTGGGGCTCTACTTAGGGTAAGGAGAAAAATAACTCGAGAAGAATTCTCGAGAAGAATGCATAGGCCATGCAGCCTGGCTGCACCACTGCAGTTTAGGATTGGAATGTAATAGTGATTTAAATTTTTCAAATATTGTGACAGGAAAATCTGTGAAGCCTCTTCTAGCAGAAAGAGCTCGCACACTCTCAGCCAGAGCTAATCAGGATACAGAGGATGGGGCGGGGAAGTGACATATCACGAGAAATGGTGGGGAGACCAAAGCATTAGAACAGAAGTAACCTTTCCTGCATTAGAACAGAAGTAACCTTTCCTGCATTAGAATAGAAGTGAATTTGACATACCCACACAATTGTCGTGAGTTCCTTGTTTACTCAGAAATAGTATTCTGGAAAGGACAGTGGATTGGGTGAACATGTGCTAAAAGTATCCCCTGACCTTATTACACAAACTATGTTGGGGAAGTAATTTTCTGCCAAGGATAAGTTTAGTTGATTACTACAGTTTCATCTACCTTGAAAATCTATCCGTTCAATTTTCCCACTCAAACATATAGGTCACAATAATACAAAAAGATGTGTGGGGTTTTGTTTTCCTTAAATTATGAAAATGTGACATTACCTCTTCACACGCAGTCCTGAAATCCATGTGCTATGGCACAGAAGAGATAGTGGTCTACAAAGAAATGAAAAGAACACTTTAAAAAAAGATATGAAGAATTACTGGCGGTTAAACATTAAAATGTGTATAAAGTAAGCTGAGAAATGGCTACATTATCTGTAGGTACGTGAGGCAGGAGTGAAAGATCTTTGAAGTGAAACAGAACAAGATGTTCCCAGCTTTGATGAAGTGTGTTAGGTGGTTTCATTAAATACGAATTTGTTTTCTAGTATCTCTCAACATACTAGGCATTCAACATTTCTTTCACTGTGATTAACCTTCAATAGGAGCTGGATTTTATTTGTGCTTTATTTATTTTTTATAGCAACAATATTTGCAAAAATGTTTTCAAAGGCATGTTTTAAGCATTGTTGATCGAGTTCCTGCTTTTGTAGGATCATGAATGTCGTCAATTTATTCTTAATCTTAAAGCCATATATGTTTTCTTTCACTGGATTCAAACAATAGCATCCAAATATATTTTCCCCGTTAACTGTTAAAACGGTTAAAAGCGAAGGTAACACAGATTGAATGGTAACATCCATTAGAGCACTGGCTTAGTGAGCACTGAAATTATTGGGAAAATGGCCCTTATTCATAATGCATCCCCCCCAGGTACACACATTTTGCAACCATTTAGGTAATTTCCCTTTATAAGCAGGAGGCTGTTAAAAAGGGGGGGGAAAGTTTTCATCAGAGGAAAATGATGATTGCCCTGTGTACAAGATTTCTGGGAAATGGTGATAATGCAAAATGCCTATTTTCAAGACAGGACACATTGAGAAAAGTCTGCTGCAAACATCTTTTAACTATAGTCTTAAAGAGAACTATTCTGCCATTACTAGAAATCATACATTTACCATGACCCTATTTACAATCAGAACACCATTAGCCATTGTACAGCGGTATAAGCTGGGGAAAAAATACCTCCCAATGAAAGATCACAAATGTCTTTTGAACGTGAAACATTTTTAACCTGTTTCACGTTTGATTCCTAAAGTACACACAGGGACTACCATCCGAAGAGAAATAAAAGTCACGCATGAAGGTCAAGGAGGTATGGCAATTTACAGCACAATCCTATGCATGTCTACAAAGAAGTAATTCCCATGGGGCTTACGCTCAAGGAAGTGAGTATAGGATTGTAGCCTTATTCAGAGAACCAAAAAAAAATGCATCTATAATTGATCACCATACATTGAACACTTTTGGTTGAAAAGCAGTTCATAAGCATTCTTAAAGAATACATGAGTCATCTCTGACTTCATAAGAAGAAAATGGGATCTGCAGAGAAGATTCCCTGCAACTCTTTGAGGACTGAGATGAGAGTAAAGAGCAGAAACGGGTGACGTTATCTCAGTGAAATGTAACTGGCCAATGGTTACCATATAGAAAATAATGTATAGGGGCGATTTGGCACATCCAGACTTGCCAAGCTGCATTTTTGCTTAAAAGTTTGCAGTCATCCACCTGTGTGGATGGATAAGGGATAAGGAAACATCCAGGACTGAGTTCTTTAAGCCTTTCCCTCCTATAGAATAAAAAGCATTCAGAGCATGGATTGATGGCCAGTGAATGAATGTGGCCCCTACATGATTTTTGTGTAATTTGTTGTAGAGTTGGAAGGTTTCTGCAAGTCCTGTTTCAAGAAGCTTGAAGTTGCATAGAACAGCAAGCTGATTGTGCAGTTACATTTGCTACCAATGCTATAACCTTGGCTTTCAGTGGAAGTGTATCAAATCAGGTCACAGTAAAAAGAAACATCCAAAAATTACGCACACATGCACGCAGGCGCACACAAAATCATTAAAACTAGCAAAACATCAGAAGTTAAAAAGGAGCATAAAATGAATCATACTACAACGTGAAATATCCTCAGGTTATAGTGAGATTACTTGGAAAAACAGTGCCTAGAGGGAACAAGTTTTTAGGAAGATTGTTGGAAGTGGGTGTGTGGAGTGGGGAATGCAGGTAACTACAGTTCTAATTGTGACCAGGCAGACAGTTCTTCTATGGGAAGGTTTAATGAACTGCTCTCTTCCTATCTTCCAACCACCAGAGACTTAAAAAGGTTCAAGAGTAGCAAACTCATTTAACCCAACTCTGCCAATAAACACAAACAAAACACCCCCTTAACAGACAAATAGGTGATCGGACCTGACAACACTTTGATAGAACGAGAGAGAGAGAGAGAGAGAGAGAGAGAGAGAGAGAGAGAGAGAGAGAGAGAGATTTGAAAGCACGATTATAGTATATTTGTTCTATATGAAAATCAGTGTAGTAGCAAGATAACAAAGGCCCTTTGAGATTTGTTTTTAAAAAAATGAAAGCTTTGGAAAAGCAGTGGAATAATATCACATCACAGCTAGAAAACATAATCTTAAGGGTCTTGCTGGCACTACTTTTCCAGATGGTAAAATGTGCATATTATGTACTACTGTCGGTGCAATCCTAACCCCGTGTAGGAATAAGGAGGCCAAGTGGCCTGTGCCATATCCCATGCAGGGCTGGAACTGGCTGCAGTGCAACCCAGGGCAAGGGAAACAGATTCCCCTTTCCCCTGGTAATGTGGTAGTGGCCCAAATGGGGCTACTAGGATCTGCGTGATTGACATCAGCAGCACAAATCCAAACAGCTGGAGTGAGGCTGGGCCACGCAGGACAGAGGTTAGGATCCAAAGAAAGTGTCGGATCTTGGCACCACTCCACTCCCCAGGCTAGTCCATCATCAGGCCCTGATGGGTCTACTCAGATCTGCCCCAGCTATTTAGCTATGTTGGGCTCTCAGGCTTGGGGAGTGGGGGGGAACCGGAGTTGGTGGCAGCCTCTGCCACTGTCCCTGCCAGCCTCCCAGGCCTGATCCTGGCCACCAGCGCTACCCCGGGGAGGGGAGGGCTGCCTGGTGTGAATGAGATGTCTCCAGTCCAAATCTCAATTTGCTATGAACTCAGCAAGCAGTCTTACAGCCCAGTCCTCACTAACCTCCCTCCCACTGATGCAGCTATGCCAATTTGAGTGTGCTTCATTCTATATTGGAGGGCAATTGTAGGGGTCTCCTCACAGTAAGGAAATTTTTGTTCCCTTACCCTGGGGCAAACCTCCACTGCCCAAATGGGTCTCCTTATATCTGCATTTCTGGGCAGGAAGAGGGGGGAGGGAACGGATTCTGTTGTTTTCTGTTCTGATTCTTTAGCAAATTCTGGAATAGTGCACTTCATCTGTTGTGGACCTGAAAGCCGATGCTTTATGTAAGATAATAGTATTCCTGTTGCAGAGGTATCTCTGTTGTGGAGGTCAATTTCTACTGATGTGATGGATGGAAAAGCAGGCTGGATAGTCAGATTTTAAAAACAAACAAACAGAATATCCATTTCTATTGCTTGAAAGCATTTGTTGTCAAACAGTCAGGGCAAACACCAAAGGCTATTACTTCACACAGAAATCTATAATACAGTAAGTTTGAACCACTAATGCAGCATCCATCAAATAATAAGTCTGCATGGTAATGCCAGAAACAAATAGAATCCAATTTAAGTGTTTACCAGACGAAGACATAAAGCATGAGATCAGAGGATACACAGTATACAGTCTGTGTGTGTGCGCGTGTGCGTGCGTACACACACACACACACACACACACACACACACACACACACACACACA
>JAJKFI010000031.1:2041420-2051481 GCA_029204185.1 Lerista edwardsae
CACACACACACACACACACACACACACACACACACACACACACACACGAAAACTGTAAGCGTCCAGGATCTGAAAAAGCTTGCCATCAAAGGGATGATTAAGATAGTGAGTTGATCTAAGAAGTGTACCAAAAAAGAAACACAACCTCATGCACCTATTTTTAGAAGATGCTGACATTTCTGTAGCCTGAGGAAATGACTGACTGCACTGCCATCATAGTGCTACTGACTACAGTGGCATTGCGCCAGAACAACACAGAGAAATTACACAGCAAGGATGTTACATTATTTTAAAAAAAGCACCAAGTGAAAAAAGCACCCTAAGAGTAAAGGGGATCCCCAAAATTCTAATGAAAGTCAATAAATAACTGCTTATAATTGTAAAAGCAAAAGTATATATACAGTCCTAGGCCAACAAAAAGAAAATAATTACAAAAGTTAGACAAATAATAATTACATGAAACACCATCATTTTTGTCACTGATTTTACAAAAGAGACCAAAAGATAAATCTAGGCCAGTCTTCTGCTGCAAGGCACAATCACTCATACACCAGTATCCGAAAGGTCAGTGTAACAATTGACACCACAATATGCCACTAGCAGAAGGCAAGCAACCCACAGAAGGATGCGGATAGGATGGGAAAAAATTCAGATCACAACAAGCCAGAGACACTGCCAAATCAACCCAAAGGAAAATTCCCTCCCCGTAGCAAATATGGTGTGATGAGTCAGAAGCTGTGCAGAAACAAAGCCCACCCAATGAAATTCAACTGAGCATAATTCCAAGCCATCCAAATAATTTCCCTGACTGTGTTTGAAACGTTAGAAAGAAGCCCAAAAGCACAAACTCCAAAATCACTTGCATGGGGCCATTTACATGGAGACTGTTCAGCACAAGACATGGCTCTTTTGTCCAGGTGGTACATTAGCTCGCTGCTGTCTTGTTATGTAAATGAATACAGATCACCATTCCATTTCATAGAATCAAACAACGTGGATCTTGGAGATCACCTAGTTTAAAGCCGTGCTTTAGCTGCCTGCTATTATCCCTAACAGGCAGCCATCCAGCCACTGCTTGAAAACGTCCAATGAAGGTGATCCCACTATTGTACTAGGCAGTCTATTCCAGTGCCCGACAGCTCATATAGGTAAGAAATTATTCCTCATGTCTAACCTAAATCTACTTCTCTGTACTGTAGTTCTAACCCACTGGCTCTAAGCCCTGCCCTCAAAAGGTGCAGAGTGTGAGTTCTCTCTACTGTCTATGTGACAGTCCTTAGTTACTTGAATATGACAGTTATACCCCCCCTTAGGCTTCTAGACTACATAAACCAAGCTTTTAAAACATTCTTCATACGACTTCATTTCCAGAGTCCTCATCACCTTTGTAACCCTTCTGTGAATGGTGGATGATGATGGAGATTGATACTGATAGATAGATGCTGATATACCTTCTGGACCATCCTCCCCTGCCCAAAGCAGCCCCCTCCCCTCCTGTTTCACACACACCCCACCACGCTCTTCCACCCCCTGCACCTGCCTGCCTGCCTGCGCCAGCCCAAATTTTCCCTGTACGGGCATGTTTCCAGCATCAGGGAGCCGGGAACGCCAGCCTCTGCGGTGGCCTAGCTGACTCTTGAGTAGCCCCAAATGTGTTTTATGTTATGGTTGAAACACTCCTGGGCTGGCACAGGCCTATCTTGATGCCTGGATTGTGCCCTTTGTTTTCTTGATTTTGTTTTGTTTGCTTTTTCTTGTTTATAGCAATGGCTTATTATGTTTATTTTTAGTTATTTATTTGAGAGGTTTATATCCCACCTTTCCTGTGCTCAAGGCAGCTAACAAAGTCATAGTCAATAAAAGCAAATAATAAAATACCATAAAAGAGATTATTAAAAAAAAAAATCAATAAAATTCCAAAGCTTCAGCCCACATCCCATAAATCACCACAGCATTATAGAGTCAAACTGGTGGATGTGGCACTAAATGAAACAGCAAGACTGGTCACAGGATGCCTAAAACTGACTCCAGGACAAAAGGTGCATTACCTAGCTGGCCTTCCCCCTCCCACATTTCGTCGGGAGAGTGCAGCGCAGAAGGAGTGGGTTAAAGCGACGTCCCTAGAAACACACCCACTGTATGGCCATCAACTCCCACGGTCAAGATTGAGATTGCGGAATAGCTTCCTGAGGACTGCGCCCCCCCTAATAACCAGTTGCCACAGACTGCTTTGGAACTGTGGAAAGCGAGCAAGGAGCTGCCAAGTGAATGGGCACAAATATATGTATGCCTGCCACCAGGCCAAGAACAACCGTGGCCTGTATGGAAATCCTTAAATCGACTGTGTGCTGGGGTAGGAAGATCTAAGGATAACCTGAGGAAATGGGGTTTCCCCATAAAAGACATGCTGTGTGAATGCGGAGAAGAACAAACCATCTCACATATGCTACAGTGCACATGGTGCCCCTCTATATGCACAATGGAAGATCTTATGTTGGCAAGGGAGAACGCTGTTGAAGTGGCCCAGTATTAGGCAAATGATACCTAGTTTTAACCTTGTATTTTATTCTAAAAATATATATTTGATGTACTGTATGTATAAAATTATATTAATGTAGGTGCTTCTGACACAAATAAAGAAAGATCATAGAGTCAAATGTGAAACAATGTAAACTACTAGAAACAAGCCTCAAAAAGAAGACAGCCAAAGCAACAGGAAAACCATAAAAATCATACCACCACCATCACCAGAAAAAACCCACTTTCCTCTCCTCACTTACCCCAAGTGGTAGCTGAAATAAGGATGCCTTCAGCTCTTGCCAGATTGCCTCTAATGAAGGGCTGTTGTTAAACCATAAGGAAGGGAACGACATAGCTGCAGCACCACCACAGAGAAGGCCTTGCTTTCACCACCACTCTTCTAATTTCTACTAATGGCAGCACCTGAAGCACGGCTCCCTCAGATGTCCTTGTGGGGGGGAGGGCAGGCCACCATATATGGGAACAGGTGGTCCCTGAGGTATCCTGGTTCTAGGCCATAAGGTCTTTGGAAGTTAAAAGAAAGTGTTCTTCCTTGTCTTATTCACATTGTCAGCACAATCCAAACTCCCCACGCACGGCCGCTGCAAGACACTTGCACTAACCAAGCGCGGTTGCACACACGCAGTAAAATGCATGTGCACCAGCACTCCCGGCATTCCAAGGTGTGAACGTTCCGGAAGGTGGGCCAGCCCGAGGAGGGGGGTGAAGCTTGGATGCAGCTGTTAGGCCGCATCAAAAAACCCATCCTCAGGCCTTGCTGTGTGCTTGGACCTGTGCCATTATATAGCAGGCGCAGGTCTGAGTAGCCCATAGGAGCAGCTGGCACCTACCCCGGGGCAAGGGGACGAACATGCCCTTACCCCGTATAGGCTCCAGCCTGCTCCTAAGCTGCGCCAGATACAGTGCAGGCCAGCCGGGATGCCTGTTCCAGCACCGCTTCAGATTGCGCCCTGTAAATTCTCTTCTGCCTCTAATGTTGTTCCTCTTGTTTTGAACATATTTTTCTTTTTCCTAAAAACACCTGCTATAACCATATTTCTCTTTTGTCTTTTAATTCCAAGCTACTTGAGAGTGACTTGTCCACCTGAACTCCACATGTCTGGGGTGGTACCATGGCTGTGTACAGGGCCAGCTCCAGAGCGCTTGGCGATGACGGCACTGCAGAGCTGGGGAGCCCCAGCAAGGCATCTGCATGGGGCTTCTTGAGCGCCAGCTGTGTGGCTGTGCAACTGCGCAGCTCAGAAGGAATGCTGCCATATATCCCCAGTGCCTCAATTTTGAAACATTTGCTTTTAATTTTTTTTGAGATTTTTTACCTCTGTTCTACTCCATGTATTCCGAACAACACCTTTAATGCCCTTTAAGCTAAGTCACAAGGACTCTTCTCAATGATTTTTCTCAATCGCTCTCAAATTGTTCGCAATCATTTTCCCTCAGCTCTTCACACAATTGATGATCTTAGTCATGTTTCTTCTCCGGGATTCGATGATACTGTCACTTCTTGGTTTTACTCCTGCCTCACAAACTGTTATTTTAAATGTCATCAGTCACCTATTCTATTCTCAGTTTCCTCTCTTTAAAGGAGTCTTATCTGCACTCGCTTCTGAGTCCTCTTTTCCTCTTAACAATCTGATTTTTGTTTTAAGGTGATATCACCTGTATGCCATTTGTCTTTGTTTCCCTCTGTTCATTTGAGGTTCCTCTCCCCCCCCCCAAAAAAAATCATTATCCAAAGATAATGAAGCAGGTGATGGTTCGCTCCCTCCTGAAGAAAACCTCCCTGGATCCCACTAACTTAAACAACTTTCGGCCAGTCTCAAATATCCCATTTCTGGGCAAGGTGATTGAGCGGGTGGTGGCGTCCCAGCTTCAGAGGGTTCTGGAGGAAACGGATTATCTGGACCCATTCCAATCTGGCTTCAGGCCGGGGTTCGGGACGGAGACTGCCTTGGTCGCATTGGTGGATGACCTGCGCCAGGGAATGGACAGGGGAAGTGCGTCCCTGTTAGTCCTGCTGGACCTCTCGGCGGCTTTCGACACCATCGACCATGGTGCCCTTCTGGGTCGGTTGGCCGGGTTGGGGCTTGGAGGCACTGTTTTGAAGTGGTTCCGCTCCTTCCTGGCTGACAGATCCCAGAAGGTGGTGCTGGGGGACTCTTGTTCGGCATCCCACCTCTTACGTTTGGGGTGCCGCAAGGTTCCATCTTATCCCCCATGCTATTTAACATCTACATGAAACCGCTGGGAGAGGTCATCCGGGGGTTTGGAGTGGGTGCCATCAATATGCTGATGACACCCAACTTTATCTCTTCTTTCCCTCTGATTCTGAGGAGGCGGTTGAAGTCCTGGATCGTTGCCTGGAGGCGGTTGGGGGCTGGATGTGGGCGAACAAGCTGAAATTAAATCCGGATAAGACAGAGGTGCTTTTGGTTTGGAAATCTACAGCTCGGATATTGGACTATAGTCCTGCTCTGAATGGGGTTGCACTCCCTCTGAAGGAGCAGGTCCACAGCTTGGGGGTTTTCCTGGATCCACAGCTGCACCTGGATTCCCAGGTGGCAGCGGAGGCCAGGGGAGCCTTTGCTCAGCTTCAGCTGATTCACCAGCTGCGACCATACCTGAGCTGCGCGGACCTAGCCACAGTGACCCACGCCCTAGTGACATCTAGATTAGATTATTGCAATGTGCTCTACGTGGGGCTGCCTTTGAAGACGGTCCGGAAACTACAACTAGTACAGAACGCGGCTGCTCGGGTGGTTGCTGGGGCACATCGGTTTGAACCATTGCTTCGGCGACTACACTGGCTGCCAGTTCTTTTCCGGGCCCGATTCAAAGTGCTGGTTTTGACTTTTAAAGCCCTTTACAGCTCGGGTCCGGGGTATTTGAGGGACCACCTCCTTCCATACAATCCTGCCTGTACTCTTAGATCATCTGGGGGGGGGCCTTCTGAATGTGCCACCACCAGGAGAGATGAGGGGGATTGCGGCCAGGAATAGGGCCTTCTCAGTGGTGGCCCCCCAACTTTGGAATACCCTCCAGTACATTGACGAGAGACTATAAGGGGCGTACGTTCTTTGCCAAAGTATAGGACCGGAGCACGATTCTACGCTTTGCTTGCTACCCGCACTGAGGCCAGTAGCGCTTACTCCCAAGTGGGTGTGCACGGAATCACAGCTGGGCAATCGGATCCTATGCGCATTGGCTCCAAAACGAAACCAAAGGCAATCCATGGAATTTACTTCCAGGTCAATACGTACTAAAAGGTTCCCTATAGCTCAGTATTTAACATACAGTGTTTATGCTCGGATTTCTGGTGCTCCGTCACTGATTCAACCATACAGCAAACAAACGCGCCGAATTCATTTGCAGCCCCCCCCTCTTCAGACCGCCGCGCGGGGACAGACAACTCATTGCTCCGCGCTGCGCTCCCACTCACTCGTCCCACGCCCAGAATGTTGCCGTAGAAGCGAAGAGCTGCCAACCACCAACCACCGCCTCCTCTCCCCACTGGCTAGAAGAGCTTTGCCTTCACAAAGCTGCCCAGGGAAAGAAAGCGGGAGGTGGGCGTGAAAACGCAGCGCGGGGCAGAGTTATGACGGGGGGTGTACACAGGGTTAGGGTTAGGGTTTTGTTTACTATTTAATGAGTGTGCATTGGCAATGACTGCATCAGCTGAAACTATACCACCTAAATACCGTAAAAAGTATATGCTTAGAGGTATTATAATTAATAATTATAATGCAAATTTTGAATAAAAGCACACAACACCCTTTTCCTCACTTTGGAAAATCCTGAAATCTGCGCCAAAATAAAATTGTTTCCTCCCACCTCTAAGGACTGGGTTCTTAATCTTCTATTTGATTTGTTTGTTATGTCATTATTCAGAAGTCAATTGGTATATGTCTCACTTTAACTCTTTTTGCTTCTTTTTAGTCTCAGCCAGCAGTTGCAAAGTTATTTCCCTTTCTCCACATCTCCTCTCCTTTTCCTTCTCTCTTTTTAAAATTGTGAGCACCAAGACAGAGACCCGTTCATTATACTTCTGTCCAGGGTGTAGCATATTTTAGGTAGCCTTTATAAATAATAAATGATAATTATAATGATGGTTTTGCAAATGCAAAAGGACCTGTACCTTTGCCCAGTTACAGGAAATGTTCCATTAGTGTGTGAAAAAAGCTATATTATCCTTCAAAAATGGGTTCATTGCTAATGTGCATCAAAAAAATATGGAAGGAGTGTACCGAATTAACCTATCTGTCACTATGCAGCCTTATGAACCAGGTTGAAATCCTCTACGCATTTCCCTGGGTGTAACACGTATTTTGGTCCCAACCTTATGTGAGAGGCACTACAGCGGAGCACACATTCCACCAGTTAATTTGGCCTTTGCACTGCCACAAAAGCAACATAAGGGCTTGCGACAGTAGAAAGGCTGCGTATGCAAACAGGAGTCTTCCTGCTGGTGCTGGCTTGCAGAACAATGCAGGTGAGTGCAGGGCAGGGGAAGGCAGGCAGAGAGAAGTGGAATAGGGCGGGGAAAGGGCAGTGATGGGATGGGAATTGTGTCAGGTGGGGAGTGGAATCAGCAGCAGCAAAGGTTGCTATAACCTTGCCCAACTGACCCCTGCTTAACTGGGCAAGAGGCACTTTTTCAAGTGGTGTTATATTTAGCAGAGGTAGAATAATTGTCCCTCTTCACCCCTGTGCAGTGTCTTTTTTCTAGCGGCTGTTGCCAGGGGTGTTCTATATTGTTTTAGATTGTGAGCACTTTTGGGACAGGGAGCCATTTAACTTATTATTAATGTTAGCCCATAAACCGCTTTGTGAACGTTGTGTTGAAAAGCGGTATATAAATACAGTTGATTGTCTGATATATCATGTGCTGCTATTTATCAACCCCTGCTAACTGGGCAAGAGACACTTTTTCAAGTGATGTTCCTCTTATGTTTAGCAGGGGAGAGTAATTGTCCCTCTTCACCCCTGTGCAGTCTTTCTAGTGGCTGTTGCTGGTGATCTGCCTTTTTTTTTTTTTTTAGATTGTGAGTCTTTGGAACAGGGAGCAATTTAACTTTATTATTCTTACTATTTGCCTATTATTACTATTTGCCTATATTACTATTTGCCTATAAACCGCTTTGTGAACTTTGTGTTGAAAAGTGGTATATAAGTACTTGTTGATTGATTTGATGTGCCTTCAAAGCCATGCCCTGGTCCGGATAAAGCCAGAATACACCTCATATTACACCAGCATCAGATAGGTTTCTGGAAATGGAGTTCTATACATCTGTTCTGAATGTGTGTTTTTAAGTCAGGGCATTTGTACAAAATTTGGAAAAAGATATTTCACTTCTGACACTAGTGTAGGGTTTGCAAAAGTCTTAGCAGGTGCAGAAGCCTGAAGCTACTCTTGCGTGGAAGAAATATTGTCATGACAAACTAGAACATACCACTTGAAGACTTGATATAGTAGTGCTAAGAGCAAAACTGGTAGCCATCCACAGACTCTCTGAATCATGATTCTTCTTGATCCTTTAAGGCCAAGTTATAAAGAAGAACAGCAGGGACAGGATGCATCTGTGAAAAATAAAAGAGAAAAAAATCCTAAGCCACAGATGTTAAAATACACCAGTTAAAGCAACTATCACTGAATGTGGCTACATGTTAGGACAGGGATGGTGAACTTTTTGGGTTTGCCATGCCAAAAATGCCTAGCTTGACTCTGTTGGAGTGTCACTCCCCACCCCTAACAAAAAAGAAACAATTATTTACATATTCATTTATTTTTTAAAAAGTCAAATCATGCATAATATAAAGAAACATCAAATCATTACCAAAAAATCAGATCATTACAAAAAAATCCTCAGGTGTTGTGAAATGCTAGTGTATCACTCCAAATGCTATTGCGTGTCACTTCTGACACACATGTCATAGGTTCGCTATCAATGCATTAGGAAAATGGCAGGTTTTATGTGAACAATGATTAGTATCCGTCTACAACTGCAGTATTAAGAATTAGTATACCTTACTATTCCAGGTCTATTATTTCCTTTATTAGTAGTTATGATATGCCAACTACTGCCTTCACTGTTCCACTTCCTCCCTGCAGTCCTTGGAAACAAAAAGGAAGGGGGACAGTGGTAGAAGAAAAAGTAAAAGATGATTTTTCCCTCCTCCACACTACTTCTGCTCTGTTCTCCTCTTCCTTTTTGAATCCAGGAAGCAGGCCGAGGCGGCCAGGAAGCTGCCTCCCACCAATCTGACACCCACTTCAGTTACTCATGGACGGGTTGGCCCTGCTTCAGCCCTGAGGAGTTCCTGGTTCTCTTGGTGGTTCTTGCCAGGCAAGGGTTTCAGCCGGTGTACCACTAGCCAGCTCAAGAAGAAACTATAAAGCGGAAACTATAAAACAAGCACTCAGGAAGCTTTTTTCTCAATAAGCCCAAGTGGGTTAAGGGAAGCTCCATGACCTTTATTATCAATCTCTGAGTGACTAAGTAACTGTGTTCTTCCAGTTATATTAGCTGAAAAACCAGAATTGCCTCCCAGAAAACTCTGGGAGGCCTGAGGAACAAGGATGTTGGGTGCAATTTCCCCATGCCTCAGAACACCTCCAGAGGTAACCAGAGGCACTTCTTGTTGCATATGGAGGTCCTCTGAGGGGTGCCCACAGCTTTGAATAGCAGCAGATTTCTGTATCCCTGGCAGTCCAGGAACAAATCCCCCAGATAATGAGGGCCCACTCTACACACAAATGTTGACAGAATATCAGAAGAAACAGCAAACAGAAACTTGTCATCACTTCCTAAATCACCCTTATTATGCTCCATCATGGACAATGCTGTTGACTATTTGATTAAAAAACAGTTCAGTAAGGCTACAATCCTATACAGTTCTGGAAGTAAGCCCCACTGAACACAGTGGAATTTACGTCAGAGTAGATATGCATATAATTCTGCTATACGTTTCCCATTTGGAGCTTAAAACCTTTTTGTTATGTCAGCATGAAAAGAAAGCTTTACCTATCCTACAAGAAGTAATCCCATGAGTTCCAAAACACACACACTCACATCTTTTAACTATAGAAAAGCATTTTATACAGAATCTACTATTTTAACGTTAGAATTGTTCAGCCTGTTAAATTGTTGCTAAAATTAATGTTCCCGCTCTTATTTTGTTCACATTTCACAAAACCCCATCAAAACTATCCAGATGAAACTGAACTAGAGTTCTTGAAAACCTTCTAGCTCAAATATTATTAGACACAGCATTAGGCTGATCCGCTACATTCTTTTCTGATTTGAATGGAAACAGCAGAAGTGCCATAGTTTTCTCTCCTAAACCTGACAATACATAAACCTGAAATGTAAGCAAAAGAAGAAAATGAAATGATGGCTGGCAATCTTTGAGAACTCCTGAAGAATGGATGTGGTGCCGATGCTGGAAGACTGAGCACCAACAATTATTGTCCCTGTCAGAAAGAAAGAAAGAAAGAAAGAAAGAAAGAAAGAAAGAAAGAAAGA
>JAJKFI010000031.1:2074362-2088315 GCA_029204185.1 Lerista edwardsae
CTTCTCTCATAGTCACAACGTCCAGTCTAAAAGTCAATTAACTCAAAGCAAGCAAAAGGAAAGTCAGGCTGCAAGTCCAGATTTATTTGCTAACAAATGCCAGAGTTAAACTAAACTTACTTTCACATAAAGGTTTATCTGCTCCAGAACTTTACTGTGCATTAACCTCAATTCGATGTGAATTTATCATGCAGTTCATGGGTGACATCTGCACATGCCACCGCTGGGAAACTGTGTAGCCCCAGAGTTTCCAAACGACAACTATAAATTACTTTGCCCCAGTTTGCAGGACAAAACACCAGCGGACAATAATTCCCATCAAGCCCCAGGCTTTGCTGTCACAGTTGCTAATTTAGCAACGGGATGGATAGAGCCAGCAGTATCCTCCCCTGCTCCCAAAACAGAGGTAAGCTAATACTCTTCACCAGGTCTCCTTTCCCTTCTTGTTTCCTGAGTAGGGGCACAATCCAAGAAGTGCCCTTGGTTCCTACGCAAGCCGCTTGCGTTGGCCCTGCACATGCAGTGCTGGAGCGAGGGCGCCATCACAGGCCCCTGTACCAGCACTGTGTGCACAGGGCCAATGCTGGTAGCAGCACTGGCCCAGCGATGCCAGGGGCGCGACGCTCCTGCACCAACCGAGTTTGAATGGCACAGGGGTATTTCTGGGCAAGAGGGAGGGTGTTTCTGGGGGGGCGGGCCGGGATGCATGCCGGCCCAGAGAGGGGGGTGGAGCTGGGATGCCACTGATAAGCCACATCCAAGCTCTTGGCTTAGGCCATGTGGCGTACTTGGCTCTACATCTGCTAAATAGGGGTAAGGGCACAAACATGTCCTTGCCTGTGGAGGCTCCACCCTGCTCTGAAGCTGCACTGGATACAGCACTGGCCCACTAGCCTGCTTTTCCAGACCAGTTTAGGATTGCGCCCTAGTTGTTGGTTTTAAAAACAACTAAACCGCCCCGCATTCAAATATGCTCAAAATTTGCTCTGCACTCTTATCACAGACGAAGGGTTAGATCAACGTATAAATAGTAAAATGATTAGATTTACATTCTGGCAGACCTACATGGGGGGGGGGCTGAAGCTTAAAAAGCCATTATCATACAGGAGACCCAAAAAATTTAAGCAATGTGAACTACAGTCACTTCTGGATAGGCTTACTAGACATCCTGGTTTGACTGGGATTTTCCCAGTTTAGTAAGGTTGTCCCAGCATCCCGCCCAGTTTGAAGGTCTATCCCAGTTTGCCCTGGATCCCATTTAAAGTGGAAGTGCATTTTTGTTGCTCATCAGGAAGACATATGAGGACTGCCAAGCAGAGGTGGGAGGGACACTAAAGCAATGCTGCTTTGCTTTGTGGAAGTGAGCAGACCATGTGAGGCAGGCAGCCAAAGACTGCCAAGCAGAGGTGGGAGGGGCACTAAAGCCCACGGGCTCCTTGCTTTGCATGTGGACGTGAGGAGGCCAGCCAAAGACTGCTGAGAGAAGCACTACAGTGTGAGCTTCTTTGCTTTTGGAAGTCAGGAGTCAACTGAGGAGTAAGTAAGCATGCAGCTGAACAGGCTTTTTAGCTGGGCTACTTACAGCTCCAAAATGTGGAATGTGTGTGAATGGAGATGGGAGGCGTTCATAAATCTCAGGAATGGAATTGGGAATGGATGCTGAAGAGACTTGGGGGAAGGCAGCCAGAGTCTCACATTCAGCTGGGCTGCTCTTTTTCAGATCCAAAAGTTAAAGCAACAGCAGCAGCAGCCACCACTCCCTGTGTGCTCAGTACTTTGCTCTCTCACTCTCTGCATCCAGGAGCCAGGGGACTGCAGAAGGGTGAGAATATGTACAAGTAGAGAGGGGAAGCCTAGGTGCCTTTAAAGGGGAATTGGACTTATTCATGGAGGAATAGTCCATGACACCCTACAAGCAGTGATGGGTATGTTCAACTCCCCAGCTACACCCCATGCCAGGGCCAGGTGGCCCAAGGCAAACTTCAGGGCTTCAGAGGAGAGGCTCTCACTCCAGCAGGCAAAGAACGGCACCCCAAGTGGCAGGACACCAGCCCCAGCAGGGAGAGGGACTACTCGGGAGGCAGGCAGGCCGGCCAGGAGAGTGGGGAACAAGCCACAGCTGACCCAGTAGCTGAGGGAGCAGCAGAGCCACAGCCTTTAAAAACCCCAGAGGCCTGTGATAAGGGTTAGTGGGGCTTGGGCTATTGGCAGACCTCTGGCAAACCCCACGAGAGAAGGAACTAAAGTGAGGTAGCCCCTGCCCTCTCTTCACTGACTGATTGAGGCCCTTTGTAAGGTGTTGTAAAAGACAGGCCAAACCAAATACAGGCCTAACGCCATCTTGAAAAGGCCTGACTCCATCTTTAAGGTATTAAGCCTTTCTGAGGTAAGCAGTGAGTTAAAACAGACCACAGTGAGAAATCAAAATGACAGAAGAAAAAACAACATTGGAACTTCAACTCCTATCAGTTGGCCTAGGGAACTTTCTGGGAGGCTCCGTGGGGCAAAAGATTCAAGGACATCGCGGTGCCAGCTGCCGCCTTCTAAAATTCCTTTGCAGCTGTAACTCATAACCTGTGTCTGTCTCACTGTTACCAGGCAAAGGCAATTCGCCCTAATTGGAAGGCAAGAGGCTAAAGGCTATAAAAATTGCCTCTTGATATATGTTGGTTGTTCAGCGTTTCCTGGCTGTTCCAGAGATGGCTTGGTTGTTACGGAGAAGGAGAAAGAGGCTCACTTGATTCCAACAATGCAACATGGGTAACACCTGTTTGGTAACTTAGCATGTTCAGCAATGTTAGTCTCAGTAAGTGTAGAAGCTTAGGTTTCTTACTTTTAATTGTTAGGTGTTATATCTCATTATGTTTGCCTTTGGGCCATGTAACCAACTGAGTTGTGTTTTTAATAAAAGTTTGTCAAGCTTATTTGCTGGAGTGTGAGTTCGTTATGTTTGGGAGAAGTTATTCAGGGTACTGGCTAAATCCAGGCTGCCCTCTGGCCCGCTTACCTTGCAACAGGATCTGCTGGAGGCTCTTTTCTGTCTAAGGTTTTTTCCAAGCTACTGCCTCTGGGTTAAGTGAGGCTGGGTTATTGGAATTGCCTTGAATGCTGGTTAACTCTGCTTAGCTGCTCCACTAGGCTTGAGTCAGCGGTTAATTGGAGCTGGTGGCGTTTTTAGCAGACTTCCTATTAGCATAGGTTTTGGCTGTACTCACGGCTAGCCACGGAAAGATCAGAAGTTCGGGTACCTAGCAAAGGTTTATGTCAAGTGCATGGACTTCCTAGAACTTTGCACCCCAGCGCATAGTGTTTTATTCACTTTGCTACAGCAAAAGAATCTCATAACCTCCCCGTGGCTGGCACATTACAGGTGTGTATGTGTGTGTGTGCACACGTGTGCCCCATGCCTAGTGATACTCCAATTGGTCCCAGTTTCAACTCTAAAAATTATGATGTCTACTTTGGGGCCCCTCTGGCATTACAAGTTTAAGCGTCATTAGTGTCATAATAGATTCACCCCTGGATCTACATCTCTAGCAATTTGTAACTTTTCCAGAGGAAAAGAACATTTCCCTTTATAAAAGAGCAGAGGAAGAAAACCAGAGGAAAATATGATATGAGCCAGTAGTTCCCAAACTTTCCATGGCTCACCAGTGAGTCATGACCCAATTTTTGGTGGGTTGCAAAACTGACAAAATTAGGCCAGGTGTGTCAAGGGTTAAACAACCTGGGCGTAGTAGGCTACTTCAGAATGCCAGGTGCAAGGGAGTGGCAACAGGATGCAAGCATCTTGTTGTCTACTGTACTCCCTTAGGCACCTGGTGGGCCACTGTGAGATACAGGAAGCTGGACTAGATGGGCCTTTGGCCTGATCCAGTGGGACTCGTCTTATGTTCTTAGTACTGTTGCCCAATCACCATTATAGCAGTAGAGGCTTGAACGGCTGGCAAACTGAAACTTTTTTTAAATGGGTCTCAATGCTAAAAAGTTTGGGAATCACTGGTATAAGAAATGCAAGCCAAAACCACGTAAATAACAGTGTTGCTTTCCTCCAGCATAGCGATATAATGGTCATCATCAGGATCAAAGACACTGAGACGAGCAGTCCCTGTGAACTAATTGAAACTACTAGTCACCAAACAGTCTAATTGCTGAGGGGGAAGAGCCAGGCATGCAATGCTTAAATCCATCCGCTGCCAAGAGAGAAGAGGAACATCTGTTTGGCTGGGAAAAAAACAAGTCTCACATAGGGTCTAAAACGGGATGTGTTTTGTACTCAGAAAAGGACTGGAAAGTAGGGAGGAATATGGAAAAGAATTTCACTCTCACTCTCTCTCGCTCACTCATACACAGGAGCTATGTGTTTTCTGGCAGACTTGGAAGGCAAATATGATGAAGGCCAGAAAGCCATAAAAAAATGAGCCATGGATGTTAAACGTAATCACTAAGACAGTTTGGGCACTTGCTTATGGTGAAATGGCATTCATGTAAGTGAGGAGAGCTGAATAATAATAATAATTATTATCATTATCATTATTTTAAATAATCATTTAAACCGAACAGTCCTCCTTGTCTGGCAGTTTCTAGCTATATTGCACATTAATCCTGACAACCAGTCTCTTTCTGAAGATGTCCAGATACTCTGCCATCCTACAGTTCCATTCAAAATAATTAAAGTGCACTTCCTTTCTTGACAACAATCCAGAGACCAACCACAGACAGGCATGTTGGGAAATTATTAACAGAATCGACGATGGCCGATATCCAAGCTGAACATATTTGAACTAGCAGGAAATGAATGAATGAGCAATTGTCAAATAAAAAGGAACTGCGCTTTAATTATTTTTAAACGGCTGAACAGGTGGATGGCAGAAATGTACTAGACTTACTTTAAAGGAAGTTGGTTCTTATGGATGTTACGATATGGCCTCATTATGCCACATCAAACTATGCACAGATAATATAACAAACCATCACTGTCAAAGACGATTTTAAGAGTGACTGTCAATCACACATGCCTAGATTAAATGATGGGAGAATCCAATATTTGATCTGGTCAAAAAATAGGAAGTTAAATGACAATATCAGTCTGGTCAGCCTGATGACCTTTCCTGAGAATGCAACAATAAGTTGGGTTATTTCTCAGCCATTTTCCAAAAGCAAAGTGAATCAGAAAAGGGAAAAAAGCGTATTTACAACCTTGGCACATAACCATGACGCAAAATAACCACACAGCCTTTCTAGTATCCCATCTTCCCATAGGAGCTGTGCTAGGTGCTATGTGACCTGCCTGAAATTGGTTCCAATCCACAGTTTGAGAGACACTGCTCTAGGCCACCCCACTCACTTTCCTATGTACAGCGAGTCCTCTTTACAAGCATGCCACTGGAGTTCCATTCCAGGACACAGACACACACACACCATGGATACCTGAAAGCGTGGATACTGGGGACACCTTTTTTAAAGACAGGGTAACATCTGTGGTTTTGCTGCAACAAAGTAAAAAAAAAGAGATTTGTTTAATGTTTCCTTGTCTTTTTAATAGTATCTATTATACCTGTGGATAACTGAAACCATGGATACCAGGGCATTCCTGTATACATAAATTCACTATCTGCAAATTCACTGAGCTGGAAGGGACAAATTGCCACCTACCTCTCATTATCTGTAACTCTCTTCTTGTTATCTGTGAATACTGTGCCAGTGCATTCCGTGCGGGAGACTTGGTGCAGCTATGAGCAGACAGGCGTAGGGAGAGAGACTGCAGGAGCGATAATGGCCTCTTCATGAGCTATGCAGTATATGGCCAACAGGGGAGGGGGCTGCGGTAATCATGTCCATTGTTTTTCAGAAAGCTTTCTGGATTGGGTCAATTTTCTACATCAAATGGGCCCTGGAATTAGCACATGGAGAATCGTTGGATGCAATTTTCCAGACTTACTCCACCATCTTGGGCACCATCTCAGGGACTACAGCTGAACCTTCACATACCTGGTGATGATGAGAGGCTAATGATGAGAGGACTCTGGAAGGCTACCTTTGGGCAGCACAAAGAAGGAGCCAAGAGACCAGTGGAGGAAGAGGACAAGTAAAGTCCCCTTCCCAACCACAATTTTAACAATTTTGGTCCCTAGTAATGACAGACACCCCTGAGGGTCGCACCTGGGGCAGCCCACCCCCTTGCCTCATAGGTAGCTAGCTACACTACAGCTGGGCAGTGATGTCATAGAGGAGGAACGCGCCGCAATGGCCGTTCCTGAACCTAATCTGGGCTAGCTCCGCCCACCCATCACCGGCTCCGTGATGGACACAGCGCTGCGAGGTGCTCTTGGCCTCAGGGGGCGCCTGCTCACCGGGGGGGATGGGGGCGGGCCAGGGGCCTGAGTGAGCGGCAGAGGGGCGTATCCACCGAGGGCAGCCCGCGCAGCAGGCGGGAAGGCGGCGGAACCAAAGGGACGGGCTGCCAATCAAACGTGAGTCCCGGTCATGGTTCCTGTTCTTCAATCGTTTAGATTCCACCACTGCTGCTGGGAAGACAGAAGTCTGGATAAGCAGCATCCTGCCCAGATAGGAAACAACCAGGCAGTGCCCATGGAGCATCTTGAACCAGTCCCATCCCTCCAGTCCACAACCAGAGACGGCTGTTTCATCCAGCCTGATGATCAGGCTGGCCCTGAATCTCTACTAGATGCTGCTGTTTTCCCACTATCCAAACAATAGTCGCATGATGTTATTCCTGTACTTACAAATGCTTCATTATATAGTAAATGGTTTATATTACCTCGTCATCTAGCAAACATAGTATAAGGTTCCAGAGGCCTCATAACCTGTGCTGGATACAGTGCAGTTTAGGATTACACCCTCAGAATCCCAGGAACATTCATTCCCTTATCTGGAGGTAGATCTCTGAAGAATGGAGAAGTCTAAATCACTTCACTATAATGAATATTATTGTTTGCAGCTTAATCAGTAACACCACAAAAGCTGGCATAAGAACATTTGGCGGGGGGGGGTGTCCTCAAATACATCAAGTACATTTACTTAGATAGTCAGTATATTCTAATGGAATAGTATCCATGATATACTGTATACAGATGTGAATTCTGATTATCTGACTACCTTTAGTCAGGAGTTACAAATGAGACAGTCTTCCCATAAAGAACACAATTCTTCCCCCCCCCCCACACACACACACACTCACTGATGTAATGCTTGTGCTTTTAATTACAGAAAGCACTAAAAAAGAAATGGTATTGTGCCCTGGAGGCTAAAATGCCATATTGGTTTCTGTCATCCACCTTTCATTTAATTTTCTGTTCCAACACAGACCACAGCTTTTGTCAGAAAGAATTCTGGCTTGGATTTTCTCTTTTTATTTATTGCAACCCAAGTGGTTGCAATGCATTCAAGGGTGGTTCCACCCACACCTCAGCAGAACAGCTAGGAGTTTTCAACTCCTTTACCAAGTGACACAGGAAATTAGCTAGCGGTGCAGCAATCATACTGAAGTGTTCCATGTGTCTTTCTCCATGAATAATTCTCCCAACCTCCAAAACATATGCCTGTAGAGATAAGCAGCCAATTGGAACCTTCACATTCCAAAAGCAGGATTTCCCATATTGGGTAAGACTATTGGTTCAAGTGAAGAACAAACTATACCAGAGCCTTCATGTCAAATTCTACTGTTCTTCCATCACAAACAAATAAGCAAGGTGAATCTAAAGAAGCACTTGGTTAGTCTTTTTCATTAGTCAAACTCTTATGATTGGAATTCTCCTTATCAACCCACCCTCTGTTTCAACACGCTCGCCCACCATCAAATTGCATTTCCTCATTGAATAGCCATATATAAAAATATTCTTTATATCTAAACGTTTGATTATATGAGGCGTTAACCCTGTACACACTCATTGAACACAATGGGATTTACTTCTGAGTAGGCATGCATAGGATTGTGCTGTAAATGCTTTAAAACCCTCAAGCCTAAGTTGTACTGTGTATATTACAGTGAACGGCACAATTTGAAATTGTTGGCATTTATTTGGTGAACATCCAGTTTATCTGGCATAGGTTATAATTAGAGTTTAGAGGCACAATATCTCAGTCCACAATCCTAACCTGGAGTTAGGCCAGCAGTTTGGTCAGCCCAAGGGACACTATAAAGTATGTTTGGACCATTCTCTGAATCAGAGAGGCCAGCATACAGACGGGCACCATCCTCTCTGATTCCGAGAGTGGTCCAAACGCACTTTATGGTGGCCCTTTGCCAGCCAAACTTTGCTGGCCTAACTCCAGGTTAGGATTGCACCCTCAGTCTAGAGTACATATCCTACATGAAGATGAACCTGGAAACCATCTCTGTTGGGTAAGGAAAGACCCTATCTGAAATTGTAGAGTGATGTAAATCACCATAGACAGTACTGAGTTAGACGGACTTATAGCCTGACTCAGCATAAGGCAGTGCCCTGGTTCTGGATTTTCACGGTAATATATACTTCAATTTATTACATGTTTAACTCTGAGACCTCTAATAATTAATCAGTGAAAATTCTTGAGACCGGGTCCTTTAAACAACATTCAATTAATTTTCTTGATGGGCTGTTTGTCAGATTATTCAATTTAACTATGACTGATATTGAGTAACTACAGTAGACTTTACTAAGTGAATAATATAATACTTTGTTACTCACACGCACATAGTGTCACATCAAGACTGATGAAGAAACTGCCATAAGGTTCAATAAGTCGATATTTTATAATATACATTTGCTTAAAACGTAAACATACAAATGTCAAAGACCTAGAGTTGCCAACAAATTAATTGGCTGAAGAAATTCCTGGCATTCAACCAAATTGACTGAATTTAAACATATTTACATATTCTAGTGGTAATGTTTCATAGAAATTCAAATACAGTAATAATTTATGGGAGGAGCATATGAACTGAAAAATGCCTTGGCGTCCATGCTAGTCAATTACAGTGAGAAAGTGAACACCACCAAAATTCATGACTTTGTAAAACCTGGAAGTTGGTACTCACTTTCATGAATTTTTATCTATCATTCCTTTGTTCAATCATCATCATCATCATCATCATCATCATCATCATATTTATATACCGCCTTTCTTAGATCATTAGATTACTCTTCTGACTTTAACTCAAGGCGGTTTACATAGGCAGGCTTTATTAATACACACAAAGGTTTTTACAAATTACAAGGAAGTTATATCTTTCAAGAACAACGTGCAACATACAGGTGGTACTTTCATGGTGTCGCCTTCTTTCTGGCCACACAATTTGCCTTCCTGCTGGCTGATAAGCCACTTCTGCTCCCACCAAGAAGCGGCTGGCCCAGCACAACTCCCCTCTCACAGGCAGCTGTAGCTCAGCTCTAATCAGTCGCAGTTTACAAGGTCTGCCGCTCACCGAGACTTCCAGTGATCCCGAACTGGCGACCTTCGGATGTTATCTTCAGGCAAACGGAGGCTTTAACCCTCTCGACTACAACCTCCTGCCCAAAAATGTGAAACCAATGGCCCAATCCTACCCTTTCCGCCCCCACCCATGCTGGTGCAAGCAAGCTGAAAACAAGTGTGCTGTATCCAGCAGGAGGGGGGCGGAAAGGGAGGTTTCAGAAGAGAAAGGGGATTTAAATCCCCTGACCACTCTGTAAGCCTCTTGCTCCACAATAGGTCTCTTTAACCTGCACAAGTCCAAGGAGAGGAAGGGAGCAGGGATGCTTGAAAAAGAGCTTTCAACAGATAAGATCAGGTGTACACCATTGCCATTAGATCAACTGCTGTCAGCCTTGCCACTCAAGTCTTTCCCCCTGCTTGCCCAGTTACTTCTTCCTTCCCACAAAGTTTCACCCCCTCCCCACCCTTGCTGCTGTCTTACCTGCTCCAGCCCATACAGTAAACAACTGTACATAACTGCCCAGACACAGGTAGGATTCCATATTCATTTTCTGTTGAGATGAGGCAGAGGAAACCTTGAATTTATTCTAGCTACAATTGAAGCAGGTAATACATATTACAGGGTATTTCCTGTCCCTTTCATTTTCCTTCCAGAATACATACATTAATTTTACATTCAAAAGTATCTCAAAAATGGCTAGTTTGTTACCTGCACATTTCTATTTTTGTAATATCAACCTTGCCACGCCTGATCCCCCCATCTGCCCCCCATTGCTAAAACACCCCTTCCCTATCTCTCTACTGCCCTCCCCAAGCCCCTGTGCTGCTCAGTGTTTTGGCAGCCAGGGCTCTGAATGCAGTTCTGGAGGGCAGACACAGGCCTTTCTACTTCCTCCGGGACATTTGTGACACTCTAGGCCAGCACAGCAGTTGCTGCGCGTATCGTAAGATTTTTGCTGAAAATCTAATTTTTGGGAAACCTCTGGAATGCCATACTTTTATTTTATGCACTACAGACTGTGGAGCTCTTCCAATGTGCCCCCACCTTCCCCAGTCTTTTTTTCCTTACCATATGCACCATGAAGAATTCTGGTAAAAGCAAAAGCTTGCTATTTTTTTTTTTAGTTTGTTACTTTCAGCGGATCCTAAATAAATCATTGCTTGACCTTGCATTGTGGATCTCTGTATTTGTTTCTCCAGCTGGCTCTGCTGACAGCTTCAAACACATGCTAACAAAATCTGCCAATGCCTTGCTCTCAGAAAGCCAGGTAACCCAAGGCTATAAAAACCCCAGAAGTCAGTCCAGGGCTCTCTCAGTGAGACTTCCGATTCCCGAGGAGTCGTTCTTTCAAAAAAACGAAGAAGTGCTATTGCCACTCCCTCACACACTTCCCTGCTTAACTTGAAGGGACCCAATTTCATCCTCTCTCAGACTTCAGAGGGAAATCTGAGCATTGTTTAATCTTTTAATTTTGCCCGTTTGTCTCCAGTGGCCTTGAAGCTTCGCCAGCTTAATCCAAGGCTCAACAGGCTTTCTGTCTTACCAGGATTTATGTCTTCTTGGTTCAGTCCATCCACATGGCTGCTTTAAAACATGAAAGAATCAAGTGTTGAGTGAGCAATCTGAGGAATGAAGCATTCTCCACTGCACTGGGTTTAACTCTAATGACCAGGCAAAAAGGGATGCAATCATTTGGGAAAAGCTGAAAAGGAAGCATTAAGTGGATAAGACAAAGAGTGTAGAGAGTCTCAAAAACCTACAAACTGGGGACAGCCACGTAGGGGGAGATATAGAAAGAGACATTTTCTGCCAAATGACTCAGAAAGACTCATGTTTCATTCACCTTGCCGAGGTCTGTCTTCCAGTCATTTCCACTAATTTAAAGCACTAATGTAGCTTTCACATATTGAGAATGAAACATAGACAGGAAATTGTAGACAGTGCCAATTGTAGAGAAATAACGTATGTTCTTTCTTTTGTGAGTTACTGGGAGATTTGCAGGCAGAATTAAAACCAGCAGCGTTATGCTGCCGGAATGCTGGGCAGGACATCCGGGTGATTGACAGCCCGCCCGCCGCGTTCCGCAGCGTTACGCCGTTTGCATAATGTACGCAAGCAGCGTAATTGGTTACGCAAACGGCGTAACGCTCCAGAAAGCGATGGGCGGGCTGTCGATCACCCGGATGTCCCGCCCAGTGTTCCGGCAGCATAACACCGCTGATTAAAACCATATTGATGTCTCTGCACTGCAATGACCCATAAGTTCCTATCAGTTCTGGAGACAGAGCTGAATAACTGCTAGATTTTACAGTTCCATGTATATGGAAATAAATGGGTAGGGAAACAGCCAATCTTGTTTCTGCATCCAAGAACCTCTTGGTACAAGGTAACATAGCAACCTTTATTTCCTTTCAAGAGTGGTACCACAGGTAGGGCAAGTTCACAGGTGGGGCCAGGTCACATGCCAAGGGCCCATGCCCTTGGAAAAGTCCATGCCCAGGCCTGGCTGTGTCCCACTGGACTCCAGAAGCGGACCTGCTCTTACCAGTACTCCTCTCTTCTCATTGCTTGGTAAGCACCCCCAGCAAACTGTCCTAATCCTTCTCCAGTGCCATTCTAAAATTTCCACATATCCCAACTTGATGGTAGAATGAAGGATTCTCCTGTCTCCTGCCCAGTGGGGAGCACAGATGGGGCACAGAAAAGTCTGTGTGCATTGGGAGCAGAAGATGTGCCCATCACACACACACACACACACACACACACACACACACACACACACACACCCCACCCAAAAGTTGGTGCTGACTCTGCTTCTTTTTATGAAAACAGAATAGGGCCAATTTTATCCAACTTTCCAGTGCTCCTGCAAACATGCCAATGGGGCATGGGCTGCATCCTGCAAGGGGGGGGCAGTCATAGATGTCTCCTCAGAGTAAGGAAACATTTGTTTCCTTAATCTTGGGGTTGCATCATGGCTGCATCAACACTAGAAGGCTGGATAGGATTGGGCTCAAAGATAACTACAAAAATGAGTAGCAATCTTAACACTCTACTGTCCAAAAACCAAAGCTCTACTTGCCATCAACTAACAGAACATGGTGGATTTTAACTGGCACTTCGAAAGTGAGAGAGAGCAGGAAAATATACATTTAGAATAGGACTGTGGAAAAAAACTGCAATTGTTGTTCAGTCGCTAAGTCGTGTCTGACTCTTTGCGACCCCATGGACCACAGCACGCCAGGCCTCCCTGTCCTCCACTAGCTTCCTGAGTTCACCCAATTTCATGTTCATTGCTTCGGTGACACTATCTAACCATCTCATCCTCTGCCGCCCCCTTCTCCTTTTGCCTTCAATCTTTCCCAGCATGAGGGTATTTTCTAAAGAGTCCTCTCTTCTCATGAGGTGGCCAAAGTACTTGAGCTTCAGTTTCAGGATTTGTCCTTCCAGGGAGCAATCAGGCTTGACTTCCTGGAGGATTGACCAATTGGATCTCCTTGCAGTCCACGGGACTCTCAAGAGTCTTCTCCAACAACATAATTCAAAAGCATCTATTCTTTGGCGCTCTGCCTTTCTTATGTCCAGCTCTCACTGCCATACATTGCTACTGGGAAAACCATAGCTTTGACTATGCGAACCTTGGTTGGCAGGGTGATGTCTCAGCTTTTTATTAAGTTGTCTAGGTTCGCCGTAGCTTTCCTCCCAAGAAGTAAACGTCTTTTAATTTCATGGCTGCAGTCACCATCTGCGGTGATCTTGGAACCCAGGAAAATAAAAAGTCACTGCTTCCATTTCTTCCCCTTCTATTTGCCAGGAAGTGATGGGAGTGGTGGCCATGATCTTAGTTTTTTTTAATGTGGAGCTTCAAGCCAATTTTGGCACTTTCCTCTTTCACCCTCATCAGAAGGTTCTTGAGGGCTTCCTCACTTTCTGCCATTAGAGTGGTATCGTCTGCATATCTGAGGTTGTTGATATTTCTCCTAGCAATCTTGATTCCAACTTGTGAATCATCCAGCCCTGCCTTCCTCATGATGTGCTCTGCATATAAGTTAAATAAGCAGGGTGACAGTATACAGCCTTGTCGTACTCCTTTCCCAGTTTGAAACCAGTCAGTTGTTCCATGTCCAGTTCTAACTGTTGCTTCCTGACGCACATACAGGTTTCTCAGAAGGCAAATCAGGTGGTCTGGTACTCCCATCTCTTAAAGAACTTGCCACAGTTTGTTGTGATCCACACAATCAAAGGCTTTAGCATAGTCAATGAAGCAGAGGTAGAAGTTTTTCTGGAACTCTCTTGCTTTCTCCATGATCCAGTGAATGTTGGCAATTTGATCTCTAGTTCCTCTGCCTCTTCGGAAACCAACTTGTACATCTGGTAGTTCTCTACTGCAATAAACATCATAAAAAGACAGCATTCTGACCTGCAACTGAAAGACAGGTGTCTACATAGACAGACAACATACACACACTCATTTTCTTACAATACAGATAACAGGAGAATGTGTCCAGTGTTTCAAAATTGTCAATGTTACAAAC
>JAJKFI010000031.1:2088715-2116582 GCA_029204185.1 Lerista edwardsae
GGGGGGGGGGGAATCAACATTCACATATCTTCTGCAATTTTTAAATATTTCTCTGAGAAAAGTCTTTAAGAGTGGTTTTACAATATAAATTATTTGGATTATGAAATACCAGATTTTAGATGTTCCTTTTAAATCCATTTTTCACCAAATAATAATATACTGATAAGAATAGTTCCTAATGGAAAATTGCGGGGGTTGGAGTATGTGGTCCATTTTCATCTGGATATGGATGTAACAAGCTGAGTGAGGAAGAATAAGTACAAACATGATTAGGAAAGCAATAACTAAAACTTGGAATAAATATAAAGGCAATTTGGCTCCAGGTCTGTAGCCTTCCCCATATGCAGCACAGATTGCTAAACAATTGCTGGATAAAGAACATCTTCTTTAAATGAAATGCTATTTTCTTACCATTCATATCATACAATTATATTTAAACCAATTTGAGAGAAGATAACCCCTTTAGTTTCAGCTTATACCACTAAGAAATCATTTTCAACAGGTTACAAGGAGTGAGAATGTCTTTAGTTCTTTCAGTTCTTTTAAATGTCTTATAAAGACCACAAAAATTTAAAAGGAACTCCTTTCATAAATACATATTTTACACTGAGCAGATGGAACGTTGGTTAGGATCGCACCCCTAATCTGCCCTGTTCATCCATTTTAGAAAAAGCCATCAACAGCTGAAAAAGATGGTCCTATCAACTCCATGTGGTTTAGTGAACCTTTGGTATAGCTAATCTGGATATCGCATTCCTAATATTATCTATATATTGGCCATGAAAATCTTAGCAGCTCATTAATCAAATAAAAAGCAATGTGCTCCTATATATAAAGAATTTTTTTGTCTTTTGTTCGGGAAGTGGGGGGTGACACATCAGCAGAGTTGAGTTACACATTTTCTAAATTTCTCACACACCAAGCCCAAAAGGTTCGCCATCACTGGTATAGTACTACCTCCACAATACCACTTCTTTTAGTGCTGTTTCGTAAGTTATGCTCTTAGTGCTGGGCATAACTGACAACTATTGTAGCCAATGAGAGCAGTGCATTCTTGGTAGCACAGGGCCAATCAGCACTGGTTTCCTGCCTTATAATCAGTGATGTCTCCAATAGCACTGTTTCACGCAGTGTTCAACAGAAGAACTTATCCTCATGCTGGTGGAGATATTGCTGCTTTTCATGCTTTTGTGTGGACATTTTTTGATATATACAGGATATAACAAAATGGCAGATGCTATTTTCCCTTTACTTTTATTTCTGGGATGTATTGACTATTGTGTTCCTAAAGAAACTAGGTCCTTGATACCCCATATTTGAACTAACATGCCATATTGGTTGGTCATATATTGGATGACACCTGTAGTCCATTAGGGAAAAAGAGAAGACAGTTGAGAAGGTTTGCCAAGCAGCAGGCAGCCACTGCTATCTTGTGTTGCCAACACTTTGCTGGTTGCAGAGCTTGTACAGAGCTCCTTGCAGACATGCAATTGAGGCTCTGGCTACATTGAAGTCAGTTTTGTTGTCCTTATGGTACTGTCAGGGCCAAGAATGGCAATGAAGCAGAGCAGTGCTATTATGGCAGCAGACTCTGCTGTCTCGCTAACTCATCGGTTGATGTGAACTTTTTAGTTCATCTCACCAGCTAGCCAGCCTGCATACATCCTCACTACGCATGCTCAAGATGACTGGTTCAACTTCAAGATTGATGAGCATATTCTTTTTTAGCATAATGGAAAAGGTCACATTTCTGAAGGCAGCAACCTTGTACACACTTCCCTAGCAGTAAGTCCTACTGACCTGAATGGCATTACTTCTGACACACAGAGGCTTGAACTGGAAGCCACAGACGACCCTATGGGCCACCTTAAACATAGTCTTTTTCCAAACAGAGAATTCATGTGTTAAAATTGCCCAGGTATTGTGTACTGTGATACCCACTTCCAGCGCTTTTTCCACCGGGATCCACTTTCTGGATTGACAATCTGTCCACGACCCACCAAAAGTGATGCCATGGCTGGAAGTGCCGTCATTGTGAAGCCAGAGCCTGCTGCTTTCCTAGCAGCAGTAAGCAATAAGTTGGGTTATTGCAGCAATAAGTTGGGTTATTTCACAGTCATTTTCCAACCAAACACACACACACACACACACACACACACACACACACCCCTGGAATTGCTCCATTTAGGAGGGTTCCGGATGCAAGGGAGGGCCGAAAAGTGCGCCACTTTTCTCCGCACACTGCACATTGCTACAACCTATGCCCGTTCCCCTTGCAGCACCACAAATGCGCCTCTGCATGACCCTGAGCTTATGGTTGCCCAAGTTCTCTTTGAATATTTGGAATTATGTCACTGAAGGGGCATTTGGTATGTTCTACATTTATCTTTCAAATTTGAAAATGCTGACAAAATGGGAAACAAAGGCTTGTGAATAGGATTTTGGAGTCATCTTTAAAGACTGGATCTGTCATATTGTGTGTTTTGTATATAATGCACTGAGGTTTCACGCACACAGATACACTAATCTAAGTATGCCTGTGCAAACAGTATTTTATTGTCTTATTTCTTAATGTTTCTTTTTAAAACCTCTGTGTATGTAATTAAAACTTATTTCTGCACTGCTTTGTAGCAGTTGGAACACTTGTGTACATGCCCTGCTAGTTTGCTTGCGTTCCTTTTTGTTGCTATGGAATACTACACTTGAAACCATTTATAAATAATCCAAATTAATCCATGGGAAAAAACCCAAACCCATGCATTTGTCATTTTGAAAGAAAGCCGTAAAAAAATGGCAGACCCTTCTGTTATCCTTGCGCTGCCCCTCATACAGCAGTCTCTCTCTTTGAATAATTCCCACAGGTAGTTACAAAAGGGTCTTGTGTTCCTTTAACACTGGCTGGCCTGAAAAGCCTTTAAGGAAGATGTTCCGTACTTGGCTGTTTGATGTTCATTATCTTCCTTTGCTCCATTTACAGTACATTTTCAAGAACGCCTTGAGCTTCTTTCAATAATCCTGTCAATCCTCTCATTTACTGTATTCTTTGTAGTTTTTTTTTTTTGCTTTGACTTTCACTTGGTTATTGTTCTTTGAGGCTTTGGATTTTTGCCTTTTCTTTTAATGTCTGAAAGAAACCATTCTTCCCTTCTCTCTTTTTTTTTATTAGCAGGTATTTAAATCCCCTCCCATTCCCCTCCCCAAAAAATCAGGGATTTTAATAATTTAAAAATGGATGAACATCATGGCAGGTGGAAGATCAGCCTGACCCCCACCATCAGCTAGTGAATGGAAAAGTAGCAGAGGGTCCATCTTCCCCTCCCTGTCGGAAAAATAACACTGCTCCAATTCTCAGTTCCCTGGAGAGTAGTGTAGTGAACAGAGACATCCTCTGGCCTCTGCTATTGGCCAGGCCACTAAAGGTGCACCCCTGCCTCCAAGTCTGAACACCAATGATATAGCTGGCACAACTCCGAGCGGCCCAAACTGGGGCTGACTGGACCGGGGGTTAGAATACGGCCCAAGTATCCCAATTGCTCTTTGCAAACATCAATCCTACCTGCTCTCCCTCTCATTTTGATTTGCCCCTCTCCTTGGGTCGCCCCCACAATTACTTTATTGAATTAATTAATCCCTCTAAAAGGAGAGCTTTCATGTTGGCGCAACTTAACATTTTTCCATCTTCTGTCTTGTTGGCAGATATCACAACATCCCCCGAGACAACAGACTTTGCCATTTCTGCTCCCTTGAACCCGACTCAATAGTCCATATTCTGTGTCACTGTCCTGCACATCAATCCCTCCGTAGCACATACCTTGATCCTCTGTTTTCCTCCTTCTCAATTTCCTCAACTTCTTCCGATGCTCAGGTGCGCAGTCTCCTTGGTGACAATAACGCGGCCATCACTGAACAGGTCACTGAATTTCTTTTTGAGGTTATGAGAAAAACCCTAAGCCAATAGGCAGATTGCCTCCCCTCTCTCCTTCTTTCTCCCCCTGCATCTGTAGTCGCCCTGATTTCTGTATGCATGTTTTTAATGCCAATAAAGGTTTGGAAATGGAATGGCCCAAATGCCAGATCCTGTCTTCACCCCCCCATCCCATCCCATCCCATCCCAGTCCGCTCATAGGCCCACCCATTTCCCACCTTCCTGCTGCCCCATTCAAACTAATTCTAACAAATTCTGTGTCTACAACAGTACTGCATGGACATGAACAAAGTTAGGGCGGATGGACTCTCATGAATTCCTCCAGTATGACAGTCCAATTACTGGACTGTTTCATTTCTCTCTTCAGTTCAATATTTTTACATCTGTACATTTCTCCAAGCAGTGAGAAGTTCCAGGGGTGCAGCACTATTTGGGTTCTGGCTTCCTTGAGACATGAGATCACTGGAGTTTTATGATATCTTTGCAAATACACTATTTGATAATACGGTATGCAGACTGAGCAGTTAGCAACGGTATGCTAGCAGAACACGCCTGCAAGCAACATCAAGTTATGTGCATTTCCAGAAGTCCCCCTGAACTTCAAGCTGCCTAATCGCCAATCTTGAGCTATCTTAGCATCCACTGCCAGTCTCTGGCCATAATCCTAGTTCGACTCTGCCATCAAAACTCATGTTCTAGCCCCACACAGCAGCTTTTCCAGCATCACAAAATGCAACGTGCTATTGCATGCCGCTGGGCTACGGCCAGAAGATAGTGAGCAGTGGCAGCTTCATGACAGCAGCTTTTGAAAATGCCCAGAAGCCAGAATGCTGGCAACAAGGAGAGGCAATTTCTGCTAGGTGGAAGGAATTCTTCTAGGTGGGAAAATGGAAGAGCGGTGTGGGGACAGGAGTGCAGAGGTTGTGTGTCAAGAGCAGGAACGGTGTGATTATTGGTGACAGTGGGTTTGCTAATATCTTATCCCCCTTCCCAGCCTTGATCCACCTTCTTAGAGCCACTGAGTTGCACCAGCTAAAGAACCGGTGCAGGTCCAAATACCCCTATCAGAGAAGCAAACGTTTACCCAAGGTAAAGGAATAAACATTCCTTTACCTCGAAGAAGCTTCTAGAACTCCACTCTCCTTGCAGGTTGCAACAAGTGCTCTGTTCTTGCGGTTGCATTAGCGGAGGTGAGTGGGTGCTGGAATTTAGTCACCAATACGCCATACAGACATTTTAAATAATGTACACAAGTCTGTGCGGGAAGTGCAAGAGCATGCCAGCACTCTACCCTGCCATGCTCCCAAAGCCCCACACTCCTTTTTGTCTGTGAGCATGATGGTCCCTAACTATGGAGAGGGTCTCTTCCCAAGTATAATATTAGCCACTGCAGATAAATGCTGAACAGCACAGTCCAATCCAGTCCAGGAACATATGGTACAGGACAGAGCTTGCTGGTATTCTCTCATCCACCTTCAAGTGTTCCTATATCCACGAAGCAGACAAAAAAAAAATTGTAGCCTTGCAGCTTTTCTACCCAAAAGTGTGGGGGAAGGATCATCTTATATTCTCAGGTATCATCCCTCCAGTCATATAGAAGTTCCTTAGGGCCCAGCAGTTTTCTAACTCTCATGAAGAGTTTGCACTGCTGTGTTTTGGGGACAGGGTGAATACAGCGACGTAACTCCTATGGGTGACAGGCGCTGCAAGTAGGTCGCGACTCGCGATTGGTCTTTTTACGCATTCTGATGTCTGGAGAGCACTGTGGAGCCTTCTGCAGGGCTCCCTGCACCCCCAGGAGCCCGGAGCTGCAACTGGTAAGGCACTTGCAGCCCCTGTTGCCTCAGGCAGCAATGCAATCATGGGGATCGCATTGCTGCCTTCGCCCTGCCCCCACCCATTAAAAGCAAAGGGGCAGAGGCTTTCAGGCTCAGGTGGCGTGACGCCCCAGTCTGAAAACCTCTGCTCAGGGCCACATCAAGCTTTCAAATGGGGGTTCTTATGCATCATCGCAACCACTTTTAGTTGTTGATCTCGCTTTTGTTCAATTCCAGGCAAGGCATTGATATGTCACCCCCTCCAGTAACTTGATGTACCTGGTGATCACTCTGCAGTAGCTGGTGGGGACTACACTGCTGCAAGGTTAATTAATAACAACTGGGAAGGGGTCAGCATCACAGCCTGATGTGTAACTATATATACCATGACACTGGCCAGAATGACCACACCAGCCTTTTTCTTGTCTGAAGGGCAGGGTAATCCTAAATTGCACTGGATTGGCAAGGCCAGGGGGTATACGCCAAATTCAGGGCTCTCGGGAGCTTCCCTGGGGCAAGGGCATGTTTGTCCCCTTGCCCCAGGGGAGGTTACGGCTGCTCCATGGGGTTCCTCGGATCTGCGCCTGCTGTATAGGGATTGGCCCTAAGAGTATGGCGGGGTTCCAACAAAACCACTTGCCAACTCTAGTGAGGGATGGAGGATGTTATGAACCCTACTTAGTCAATGGTTACAGGGTCAGGTATGGAGGGAGTTAAAGGTCAGAAGAACTGGTGCCATTTTCAGTTATCTTGAGATTCAAAGATACCTACAGTTGGCCCAATTAGAATAGTCTAGAAATTGCTCTAGACAGACATGCCTTCCCACATCCTACCATGAAATCCAAACCTATAAGAAGTCTTCTACATAGTGATATGAACCTCCAAAAATTCCAGAAAGGAATTACGAAGCAGACATAGGATTTCCTGCAAATTGTCCCAGCACTTTTAACCTACCATTCCAAGACCCCAGATTCGAAACAAGCCAGGTGGGCCAAATTGGATGAGGACATCTACTGGGGGCAACCACAGGGTGCAGGACAAAGTGCCTTTCCCAACCACCAAGCAAGTTTCCCTTCCTTCTCAGCGTTAACATTATCTTAGCAAATGAAGATTTCAGAATATTGTTGTAGTTGGACTCCGAGAAAACACAGGAGTTGAATGTTAACGTATGCCCTGAAAGTGCCCTTGAAAGTTAACGCATGCCCTGAAATTAATGCAAAACTAATTTGCATTAATTTTGTTTTCTTTGCTGGAAATTAAGCACAACCATGTATACTGTGACACTTTTGTTGACTGAATATTTCACAGACATGGCACTGAGCAGGAAATGAATGCTATTATCAGATCCGTAGAATTCAATGTGTATGGAGAAGAGTGGGGGGAGTGGTGGCACTGTGTAGCCACTGAATTTCTTGTTTGTGTTTTGCTTTGCTATGCCTGCATTGTGCAAAATAAATGTGGGTAGCTTCAGAGACTTTTTGTCTCTGAAATGAATACATGGTCTCTGGGTTATTATAAAAGTCAGGGCCAAACAATCATTGAATTAACAATGACTGGAATGGCTTCTATAAAATGAATAATGCATCAGACTACATTCCCATTTCCAAATACATAAAT
Organism: Lerista edwardsae; assembly: GCA_029204185.1. Lineage (NCBI taxonomy): Eukaryota > Metazoa > Chordata > Lepidosauria > Squamata > Scincidae > Lerista > Lerista edwardsae. The sequence goes on from JAJKFI010000031.1 coordinate 2,096,075, forward strand.
TTTAAATATCGTATTTCAATATTTTAATTACCAAACCACAAATATTTGGCTTCCGCTTTTATCAGTGGTGGCTGGCATTCTATTCAGGCTCTCTTAATCTACATAATGTTTTAGGTTTCACTGCATCTTCCAGTGACGGTCCACTCCTGAAAATCCATAGAGCTAAAATTTTCATACGAAATATACATTCTTCATCCACTTTCTATCCAACAGAACTGCTCTTGGTAACAAGTGTCTTTCCTAAAAGATAAATTTCACCAACACCTGGCTACATTTAACTTGGCATTCATACAAGAACTGGGCAGTAGCTGCACAAGGAGATCTGCTGCCTGAACCCCCAAATCCCATAGGTCACTCCCTACTGCTACCACATGTGCCCCTTCTGCACCAGCATGCACCATCCATGAACCTCATGTTCTTCAGCATACTACTCCCATTCTACCACCACTTTTTGTAAAATGGCTTGGAGGGGGGGAGAATACTGGGAGTAGAAATTCTCCACTGCCAGAATTCTCTCTGCTGTCCACTTTCAAGCAGGGGTGGCAAAATTAAGCAAAAAGAGATTTTTTTCTTAAAAAATCCCCCGCCATCCTTATCTTCCTCTCTCAGACTCGCAGAGTACAAAAGGAGGACCTGGGTGGCCAAGGAGCACAGGCAGTGGGCCAAGAAAGGTAATAGGTGGCTGCAACTTTATACACCTTTTCCTAGGAATAAGTCTCATTGAACATAATGGAACTTCTGAATAGACAGGCATGGAATTATTTCACTAGTGCAGATCTGACTAGATCCCTTCACAACATTAGGTCTTACCCCAAGGTAAGAGAACAAATGTTCCCTTACCCAGGGAAGACCGGCAGGCTGCCCCCCCCTCCATTTTGGCACAGCTGCACCGGCAGGTGGGAGGGGAACATAGAACTGAACTGTTAAATTCAATAGGGGGCAAATTCAGGGAGGGGGTCAGGGGGTGAGAGGGTGGATGGACTCTCAGTGAGAGGGGCAAGGTGTGTACAGCCTCCCAAATCTCAGTGAGGGGGGGTGAGGGTTACTGTACTAGGCAGTCTGATTATAGATTAGTTTTAAGTTGGTTATAATGAAGTGAGTGGGTTGTGTTTGGAGTGTGTGTGTGTAGTCAAAGGCTTATTGATTTGAAGGCTGACCCTGCTGGGAGTTAATGCGTTTGACACCTCGAGGGAGTTGGGGGGGGGGAGTGTAGCTGCCATCAGCAGAGTTACAGGTAACGGAAGATATGGGGGTAGGTGTTAGGCAGGTCATTAAGAGAGAACGAGGGTCAGTCACAGGCAGACTGCCCCTCTTTCTGGCCCTTCTCCTAACCTTCTGACCCTTGGCACTCTGGGCAATGATCCCCTGAGTCTGAAACTGCTGCTTCTGAATGCGAAAGCAGTGAATAACACGACCTGCTTCATTCAGGATTTAATCCTGGATGAAGGTGCTGACCTGGTATGTATCATGGAGACCTGGATGGATGAGTCAGGAGGTGTAAGTCTCTCCCAGATTCGTCCACCAAGTTTCCGGGTACTGCAGCAGCCACGACTACAGGGGTGGGGAGGTGGGGTTGTGATGGTGTATTGTGATACCATCCGTCTTACCAGGTACCCTGTCCAGCGGTACACTGGGTTTGAGTGCCTTCATGCTGTGTTGGAGGGGCGAGACAGAATAGGGATTCTGTTGCTGTACCGCCCACCGTGCTGCCCAAGAGTCTCCCTGCCTGAGCTGACCGGGTGATCTCGAGCATGGTGTTAGAGTCCCCTCGCCTATTAGTGCTGGGGGACTTTAATGTCCATGCTGAGGCCCCGGGAACAGCTGCAGCTCAAGATTTCATGGCCTCCATGGCAACCATGGGTCTGTCTCAGAGAATATCCGCCCCGACGCATGCTGCGGGACACAAGCTGGACCTGGTGTTTACTGCTGGGCAGGATGATGGTGATCTGGAGGTGGAAGAGATTAAGATCATGCCTTTTTCATGGACAGATCATTTTCTGGTGAGATTTAGGCTCATTGCAGCTTTCCATCTCTGTAGCGATGGGGGATTGCATTACATGATCCGCCCCCAGAGACTGATGGATCTGGATGGATTCCTGAGGGCTCTGGGGGATTTTCCTGGTTGACTTCTGGAATAGGGAGATGACCAGGGCCCTGGATGAGATCGCTCCCGAGCAGCCTCTGCCCAGTTGCATAGTAAGAGCGGCCCTTTGGTTTTCCAAGGAGCTGCAAAGGATGAAGCGGCTGGGCAGACTGCTAGAGCGACAGTGGTGAAAAACTTGTGCTGAATCTGACTGCATACAGGCTAGAGCCCAGTTTAGAGCTTACTTAACAGCAGTGCTGGCAGCTAAGAAGGCTTATTTCTCTGCGACTATTACATCTGTCGAGAATCACCCTGCTGAGCTGTTCCGCGTGGTCTGTGCCTACTCCATCTGCCCACCCCATTGGTGGAGAGGAAAACACGAAGGCTCGCTGTGAACAGTTTGCCAAGCACTTCGCTGAGAAGGTCGATCAGATTTGACATGATTTGGACACAACCTATTCTGAAGCAGGCAATAGTCCGAACCCTCCTGAATAAACCCTCCCTGGATACCACCAATTTGAACAACTTTCGGCCAGTCTCAAATATCCCGTTCCTGGGCAAGGTGATCAAGTGGGTGGTGGCACTCCAGCTTCAGAGGGTCCTGGAGGAAGCAGATTATCTGGATCCATTCCAGTCTGGCTTCAGGCCGGGGTTTGGGACTGAAACTGCCTTGATCGCCTTGGTGGATGACCTGCGCCGGGGAATAGACAGGGGGAGTGTGTCCCTGTTGGTCCTGCTGGACCTCTCAGAGGCCTTCAACACCATCCACCACGGTGTCCTTCTGGGTCGGTTGGCTGAGTTGGGGCTCAGGGGCACTGTTTTGCAGTGGTTCTGCTCCTTCCTGGCTGACAGATCTCAGAAGGTGGTGCAGGGGATGCTTGCTCAGCAGCCTGGCCTCTCAGGTTTGGGGTGCCGCAAGGATCCATTCTATCTCCCGTGCTGTTTAACATCTACATGAAGCCGCTGGAAGATGTCATCCAGAGGTTTGGGGTAGGGTGCCAACAGTATGCTGATGACGACACCCAGCTTTATCAATCCTTTCCTCCTGATTCCAAGGGGACAGTCAAAGTCCTGGACCGTTGCCTGGAGGCAGTTGGGGACTGGATGTGGGTGAACAAGCTGAAATTAAATCCGGGTAAGACAGAGGTGCTCCTGGTCTACGACTCAGATATTGGACTATTGCCCTGCTCTGAATGGGGTTTCACTCCCTCTGAAGGAGCAGGTCCGCAGCTTGGGGGTTCTCCTGGATCCACAGCTGCTCCTGCACTCTCAGGTGGCAGCTGTAGCCAGGGGAGCCTTTGCTCAGCTTTGGCTGATTCATCAGCTGCAACCATACTTGGATTGCTCAGACCTGGCCACAGTGACCCATGCCCTGGTGACATCTAGATTAGACTACTGCAATGCACTCTACCTTTGAAGCTGCCTTTGAAGCTGCCTTTGAAGATGGGGCTGCCTTTGAAGACGGTCTGGAAATTGCAACTAGTGCAGAACGTGGCTGCCCGTGTAGTTGCCGGGGCTCGTCGGTTCAACTCAGTCGGGCCGCTGGTTCGCGGCTGCACTGGTTGCCAGTTCGTTTCCGGGCCCAATTCAAAGTGCTAATTTTGACTGTTAAAGCCCTTCACAGCTTGGGTCCAGTGTATTTGAGGGACCGCCTTCTTCCATACAATCCTATCCATGCTCTCAGGTCATCTGCGGGGGCCCTGTTGACTGTGCTGCCACCAGGTCAAGTGAGGGGGATGGCGGCCAGGAATAGGGCCTTCTCGGTGGTGGCTCCACGATTGTGGAATTCCCTTCCCTTGGAACTAAGAACAGCTCCCTCACTAGCAATCTTTCAGCAGGGTCTTAAGACCTTCCTTTTTAAGGAAGCATTTAATTGCTGACATGATGGGCTGGCATTTTAACTTGTATTTTAACTTGCATTTTTTAATCTCCAATTTTAATGATTGCATTGTCCATTGTGGTCTGTCGCTTTTTAATTATCTGTTTTTTTCTTTTTAAATTTTATTCTGTATTTTTTATTGTAAGCCGCCTTGGGTGCCCTTAGGAGCAGAAAGGCAGGGTATAAATTCATTAAATAAATAAATAAATAGATCATTTTTGTTTCAACTTTCACCTACCAAACTATGCAACTGTGCCACTTGCTATTACTACACTGGATCTCTGCACATGATTGCACCCCCCATGTGCACATGTTGCATGTTTTTTTTAAACTACCAATAACAACAATCACAAGTTCTGAACCATTTCAAAAAGATTCCCCTGAGTTTGATGAAGTTGATTCCCTAGCCATATGTTGTCTCTTTCACAAAAGTGACAAAATATTTCCTTTCCAAATGAATGCACTAGAAGTAGAAAACTCATTGTATCATGCTGAATAGCTAATCACTGAAGTCAGGGCTATGTCATTTCCTGGTGATACCTTGGCAGCCCTCCCATCGGTTTCCAAACATGCTATTTGCACAGTTTTAATCAGCAGCCCAATTGCTGAATGGCATGCCAATTATTTGGCATGCTGCATAACATCGTCACCTCCTCATTTTATTTATAAAATGCCTAAAGTTTCATACAATAATTATTTTAAAAGATTCCATGGTTGCAGTCTCAAAGCCTAAATGTCACATATACAGCGATTAGGGAATGGGCACAAGCAAATATTAATAGAGGAAAAAATGGAGTCTGGAACGCCGAAACTAGAGAGAACACCTTAGAAGTGTTAGAAATGAACAGGAGGTTAAGAACCATTTCAAAGAGAAACAAAGAGAGTAAAAGTATTAAAAGAATCCCAATCACTGGGAGAAACTAGAGGAAATTACTGAGGCCTGGTCAACAACAAAGATACCTGAGGCCTCATGGGAGGAGAGCATAAAGAACAAGAGGCAAGGGGAACATGGTGGATTGGCCAGATCAAACATTGGCCACGGCCCCATGTTCATCACCACCCAACCCAGCTGGGCTGACCCTAAATCATCACTGCTTCACCAGTGGCAGGGATAGTATCCAAAGATCCCGGCCTTAGGGGTTGCAGGGCCCAAATAGCTCCTGGAAACATTTTTGAGAGGCCCCAGATTCAAAGCCAAGGTCTATGGAATCTTACAGCCCCACCCTATGCCTATCTACTCAGAATTAAGTCCCATAATATTCAACAGGGCTTACTTCCTGGAAAGTGTGCTGAGGAGTGCAGCCTCAGAGAAATAAATAAAATGTATTATAGACTTCATATACCTCTGGTCCCTTTTACTCATATTTACAGGAACCACTGAATCCTCAAAACACACACACACACACACACACACACACACACACACACACACACCCCTACCTTGTCTTTTTAACTTTCTCGGATAAATAAATTTTATGCTGTTCTACAATTATATTTTATTATGTAATTCAAGTACAGTTTAAAAATTCAAAAAAATAAACAGTATAAACACATACTGTTGACTTTTGGAGAATTCAGAAGAAACTTACAGTCACTGTACTCAATAATACCTGCAATGTGGTGTTTGCAATATGTTGCTGTATGCATGAGGCAAGATTAGATCACTGTAATGCAAGTGGCCCTTAGGCACAGAGCCCAATTGGAAGCAACTGGTCCAAGCTCGGCCCGGTCCAAGCCAGCCCGGGCATCCAAAGCATCACCAACAGGCAGGCGCCTTGAAGTATCCAGTACAGGGCTTTGCTCCAGCATCCTCAACAACTTGGGGCCAGCACAAACAAGGGGCACTTAATGAGAAATCAAGGGTGAATGGTAAGGATGAGCAAGATTAAGAAGAGCCTTGAAAGAAAAAGGACAAAGTTTATGACAAACATAGGCAGGAAGACAACAAAGAGAAGCCTAAAAGGTGGTAAATGCTGAAAATGTGCTACTGCTGTGTCTTGTAAAAATATTTTTAATCTTCCATAAGAAAAATAGTAGCATAATCTATACAAGACCTATAATAAGAATCAAAATCTTAGCTAAAAGAACAGGACAAATATTTGCAAAATTACAGCAGATTTTCACAAAGAGTTGGCGTGCAGATAAAAAAATAAATTAAGTAATATAGCAAGACTTCAGACAGTAGAACAAGCAATAAAAGGATAATTAAATATAATTAACAGGAAGCAGTAACTAGGATTCTAGGGAAAATTTGGTAAAAAGTGTGATCCATTCCATCTTATTCATGTTAATGTGGCATTGCAACATCTGGGTGCAGTGAGATAGTAATATGATCAACAATGAAAGGAAACACTGAAACAGGACACTCTTAAATATAAAACCGAACAGCGAATTGGATAGCCGAGGACATATGAGAATGGGAGCACAATGTTTAAGACTGAAAGCAGTGTAAAAAAACTGAGAAGGTGGAAAGTACAAAAAAGCATTGAGAGTAGAAGACCAAGAAACATAAGAACCACTCAATTCGATCAGGCCAAAGGCTCATCTAGTCCAGCTTCCTGTATCTCACAGTGGCCCACCAGATGCCTCAGGGGAACACAAGACAACCAGATATTTGCATCTCATTGCCACTCCCCTGCATCTGGGGAAAGTGTTGTACCCTGAAATACATGTTGGTGTTAAGAATAACAATGAAGGGAATGGTTGATCATATGAATGTTGTAGACAGGCCAAGAAGAGTGGTAACAGAAACTGGTCTATTCACCAGATATTTCAACAAAAGCTGTGCTAATTCCTTTCTTACATATTGGTGTCCTGGTGTTGATTATTAGAAAAACAAATCTTACGTAGTCATCAATGCTGAGTATATTTTAATTTGTAACAATAATTGAAGAATATTTTTTTTTAACAAAAATTAAAAAAAAGAAAAACCTTTCCAGATCTGCAAATAACTGAGAAAGAATCATAAGCTCCTTGATAAAAAGCTGGATAAAATGTATTAAATAGAACAAGAGAATTGTTTCTAAATCTGACAATCAAACAGAATAGAACAATGCACTGACCAACCAACAGAAAAAATGTCCTTTATAGACATATCATCCAAGTTATCTTGACTGTGGTTGCCATGGCTTCTTCTGTTAGGTTTATCTGAAAATAACCCAGCACATATGCTTAACTATGGAAACAGAAATGCAACACAAAAAGAAAATGTGGATGCAAAGAGGCTGAATGGTATTTATTCCAAGAAAGGCATCCCATGATGTCAGCAGAATAAGAAAGGTGACACCAAGGTATTATCTTCAGGATAAAAAACATCTTGAATAAAAATGCTAGAAGTCACTTCACTTGAAATGCACTTGAATTGGTTATTTCAGTACATTCCCCCTTTGGGGCAGAGAGATCCTGTAGCAGCCCCATAGCACCTCACCTGAGACAACAATCCTTTCCCATATTAAAACTTCTGCAGCCTCAACCTAGGCATGTCTCCTCAGAAGTAAATACTACAGGTTTCAATGAGACATGCTCTCAAGTAACAGCATACAGTAGTATTGCAGCCTTGGAGGTTTATAAAGCATGACTTTGAACACCTTAAAAGCAGTTCATTTTCTAGCTCTGTAAGAAGCAATTTTGTATTCCTGCTTCTCTTGCCCCACAACATCAAGAATCTTTCACTGTCTGATACTTCATACAGACAATAGACTGGCTGCACTCATACATCTTCCTAGATTACACTTTCAGTTTATGAGTGGTTGGGGTTTTCATCCTTTAAAAAACGCAAGGAAGAAACGATCAGCAAAACTAACATGAGGTGTTAGAAGTAAAGGTGATAATAAGCACTACTGAGAATGTGGTACCAATTTCTTCCTCCCCAATTCACTGCAACTACCTGCAGCACTGCAACTGATGCAGCAGCACCAACATCACAGGTTTGGCATCAGGAGGCCTCTTCGGGGTAAGGGAACGTTTCTTGGATATTGATCCAGGGAAGGCCAATGCCTACCTAAAGGGATGACTCAGAACTGTGTCAGTGATATCGCTGATGCAAGTCCACATTGACCCATGAAGGTGGATTAGGCCCAGAAGGGGTCAAAATTTGCCTGGCACCACTGCCACTGAACCACCCTTGCCCAAGCCCATTCTGCCCACCTCCTTATCTTTGCCACCCTTACCTGCTCCTTTCACCCACACCCCTCTTCAACCTTACCTGAGGCTGTGGGCATTTGCAATCCACTGCCATGCAGACCTGGTGGCTCGACACTTCCGGAGACAGCCAGACCACACTCTCTGGCACTTTTGCAGCAGTTGGAAATCATGTTATGCCAGCAGGACACACATTCTACTGACACAGTTTGCAGTTAGGATTGAGCTCTGAGTGGTTTATTGCTAGTTTATCATATTTGATTACCATGATTACATAACATGATCAAGATCAAGCAGGAACAGGATTCAAACATTTCAGCCTAGGACTCACCCCTTAGGATATGAGAGAAAAAGAGGGGGGAAGCTGTCTTTTTGCTCCATTAAAAGCTGTTTTAGAGAACAAGCTGTACATTGCTGACATTCCTTTTATTTTGCAGGATGAGCCCCTTCCTCCTCCATAGGGGTGGCAAGAGCAATGCAGCATAAGAACTTAAGAAGAGCCCTGCTGGATCAGGCCCAAGGCCCATCTAGTCCAGCTTCCTGTATCTCACAGTGGTCCACCAGGTGCCCCAGGGAGGCACGAGACAACAAGATGCCTGCATCCTGTTGCCGCTCCCTTGCACCCGGTACTCTGAAATAGCCTACTATGTGGCCAGAATACTAGTGGGGTCTGACAACAGCATAGATCAACATGACCACACCACCACTTAGGACAAGTCTACAGAAATGCAGGAGATCCTACAATTTTCTGCATATAGTTTGGAATTCGGCAGGACTTTCTAAAATAGCTGGTGCATTTTTCTAGTTTTCATGAGTCTAAGTATGTACTAGGCCAGCGGTTCCCAAACTTTTTGGCTCCACAACCCACCTCATCTTCTGCAGTGGGTTGTGATACTCCTGGAGGTGCTGGAGGGAAACCAAGGGAGCCTGCAGAGGGTTCCTCATGGTCACACTGGGCTGCAGGCCCACTCTATCAGCCTTGCAAAGCTTAGAATGGTCCATAGAAGCCTATGGAAGCAACTTCTGGAAGCAAACTGAAAATGGCTTCTTTATGCCTCCACAGGCCATTTTGAGCCCACAGAGGCCAAAACAGTAGATCTGCAGCCTGGTGCAACCCTCCGGAGAGTCTGGGAAGACTGATTCAGCTTCCAGAATGACTCAGAAGTGGGTTGCAGCCCACAGTTTGGGAATTCCTGTACTAGGCAACCATGTCTTCATTTTAGAGTTTCCAGCGCACCATGTTAGTGACACAAGCAGTCAAATGGAAAATATCCATGACACATATTAATACATGCTTTGGGTTTTGTGCTCAGCTCTAAAATTGTAATGGGGTTATCATTTTCACCTCCCCCCCCCAAGCACAGGTAAATCCCTGAACCCTGAAGTATTGATAGCTATAGCATCCAGTGCAGTATCAGCAGATAAGGGCATGGGGGTGGAATGTAGGACTTTGCCCTATAAACCCCACTAACCTGGGGCCAACAAAACCAACAAAACCATAATTTCATTATTCTGAAACAAGGTTCGATGCATATCTGAACTGAGCCACACCATTTATATAATGATGATGCTTCCTTAGTTCTCTCCGGCAGTATCTCTGCATGAAAAGAATAAGCAATTTCACCATAGGCACTGCTTTTGTTTATGCATGGCAATACCAACACCGAGTCTCTCATTGTTAGTCCAGGCAGGCTCAATGTCACACCATGGTAATTTGCACACCTACTGGGTATTAAAAGTGAATCAGAGAATGGGCCACTCTTGAACAAGGAATTTTTTTTTAGAAACTGCTTCATAAATTACTATTCTGCAAGCTAATTTTTCTATGCACAGTTTGCAAGACTCAAAGATTTACATCATCTCCTTATGCACCAAGCATTATCAAAAGGGATATGGTTTTCTAAGTATGCGGCTAGTCTCCTCTAAAGAGACATTGACAGTTGCTTATATGGAGTATGCAATCTTCCACTTGACTTCCAAAAAGAAACCAATTTGAGTCATGGAAATAGGGTGCAAGCTAGATCCAACCTAGGCACCCAAAATAATGAAGTTTGCTTCTGTCCTCAAAGCCCTAAAGTCCGACCAAACCTGCCTGTATGTGTCTATCTCCCTCCAACCCCCATGATACATATACAGGAGGGCCTCTGATATCTACAGATTTAGGACCCACGGATTTAAGAATCTGTGGGTTCCAAAACCATGGATTTGAGCCCACTCCAGACCTTCTGAATGCAGCAGAAATTCTCCTGACCCTACCAGAGCACAGCTCTGGCAGGGTTTAGAGGGTGGGGTGCCCCAAATCCGAGAGTTTGAATACCCATGGATTCCAGGAATGGAACCCCTGCAGATAATGAGTCCAACCATACTGGTTCTCACTTGCCTCTGACAGAAAAACTAGGCCCAATTTGTACAAACTGCATGAGAAGAGACTCTGGTTGGACATCAGGAAGACATTCCTGATAGTAAGCGCAGTTCAACAGTGGAACAGATTGCCAAGAATGGTGATGGATTCTACTTCACTGGAGACCTTCATGCAGAGGCTTGACAGGCATCAGCTGGAGATGCTCTAGGTGGATTAATTGCTACAGGCAGGGGATTAGACTACATGGCCTTGTGGGTCCCTTCCAATTCTATCAATTTGTATTGATAAAGCAAAGGGTATGGTGTGCATTAACACCGACATCGGCTCACTTCACCATTTGACTTATCTATATATATAAAAGACAATATGTGTGTGTGTGTGTGTGTGTGTGTGTGTGTGTGTGTGTGTATGTATGTATGTATGTATGTATGTATGTATGTATGTATGTGCCGCATAGGCTCCACAACGCCTGGAACACCAAACTCGGCACGCGCATGCCTTGCGGCCTGGCAACAAACACTGTGGGAGATACAACCTCCCTGACGCCCCCAGGTGTGGGGGTGCTCAGGGGGTGCCATGTAAAAATACTCGAAAATGGCCGACATTAGTGTCGAATCCAGTTTCCAGGGTCGCCTAGAAGCTTGGGATAATTTCTTACCCGGGCAACGCCATGTAACAAAAGGCTAGTTATTCATATAATATGCCTATTACTAGGTAAGCCATGTTGCATATATACAATCCTATCTACAATAATACCTGTTGCTCCACCAATTGGTTCCACAAATCATCATTTTAGTAAACACACACGTGATTTGCTGTTGCTTAGTTATGGTTACATCTGTAATTGAGTGGCACTTAATCACAGGAACAAGCTGAAGTGATGCCGCCCAGATATAGATTTCCCACCTCAGTAAGACCTAGACCCGAGTCATATACAGTAGATGAGTTCTTTAGTCAGATATCTTAGGGGACAGCGATATTTTCAAAGTATAGTACATCACCTCAGGTTATTTTTATGCAGCGAGTTTCTTCTTATTTCTATTCACATACCTACTTCACAGGTTCATCATGCTGCTCTGTAACTTCCAGGCATCTTTCAGGTTTCGGAACTCTCAAAAAAACACCAGGCATATTTTCACCGCTGCTTAGTTCCTCGGTTTGCTTAACACCCTCTTCTCCATCACTAGTAACACTTATAACACCTCTGCAGTGTCTGCCCAAAGTATTCAGCCATGTAAACTATTATCTGCAACGCATGCATCATTCATGAGTTTTCTTTTTATATCCTAATTGCATAAGTAGCACACCAAACCTCTCGAAGACTTGCTGCATCAAAAATAGATCTTTAAGAAGCCTTTAATTAGTTTTTGTATCTTTGGTAAGTTGCTTCTCAAAATCCCGCCTGGCCTTCAAGCAATTCTGCCAACCCTCAAGTCTCTCTGCTGTGAGCAATGGCTTACATTTCATCTTGGGTCAGTTGCTGTCTCTACTATAGAAAACAAAAGCTGGATCATGTGAACTCTAATCTGCTCCCTTTACGGCATGTTAATTCTCTGTCATCAGTATTCTGTGGCTGGGGAACTGAAATGCTGTAGAATGCAAGAATACTAGAATGAAGATCTTGTTTTTTTCACATATGGCAACAATGTGGGTGGGTTGAGATACACTTATAATTAGACCTGTACTTAGACCAGTCCAGAAGACCATAAACTAAGCAACTATATCGGTTGATTGATGTTTGCCATGGAACTAATATAGTAACACTGTTTTCTATAGTGCTGATTTGTTAAAGTGCTAGCATAATGGCCAGATTCTAGCCAGGGGTGTCCAAGATATAGCCCAGGAGACATAGCCATCCCCCACAAGATTTCTAGTCATATCTGGCCTACAGCAATTATTAATAAAAAATTATTGCTAGTATTTTTTTTGCTAACATTTGACATTTGTACTAATTATACATCATTTCTCAGTTTAAGCATGGCATTGTTTCTTTGCAATTGTCACATTTCTCTTTCGTTCTGAATCATATGCTAATTACAAAAAAATCTAAGTAAAATTTATTCATTCGTTTATAAAACTGATTTTTTTTTCAGCCTGTGAAAACGTATAAAATGCACACTGTGGCCCTCAAACGTTTGGAGACCCCTGTTATAGCCACTAGGAGCAGTGCATTCTGGGAAGCATAAGACCAATCAGCACTTCACAGACATCACTGATCTCCTATAGTGCTGTTTCACATAGCACTTGATTTTCCAGAATGGATCCTCCCCCATGTTATGAGCGATATTACTGCATATTATTTAAGGCTCCAGCCTGCACTTTGAATATAGTTTGTGCTGACTTATAACTTCTTTTTTCAGTTTTTTTCTTATCATATATCTGTAGTTCCTCCATCCTCCAACTTGGTGAAATTATTCCTCTGCTAATTAAGATTATTTTCTTTATCCTGTGGCCACTCTTTACAAGTGGTCTATTACCCCTTGAACTGCCTCTTAAGCTGTACTTAAAACCAAATCAAGATTGACTTCCTCCGTTGTGAAGTCCATTACAAGAGAATAGCCTGAACTCAGTAAATTACTACTCAGATGGGTTAATTAAAACCACCCGTTATTATGGCTTGCTGCCCTTATGCATTCCTTAGTTTGTTGATAGGCCCCATTAACCTTACAAAACTATTGGCACACACAGATTTTATACATTAAAGGCAATACAAAACCAACAGAATATGATAAGAGATTGTATGTATTTTAAACGGGAAGGTTGGTACTTACCGTGAACTCCCCTTCTCCGCAGCTCCAGTCAGGGTCAGCAGGCACATCTGGGTAGCTCCTCCCTCTCCAGTAGGCAGGTCAGATGAGAAAGACTTGCAGAGATGGGAGGGGCTCCTGGCTCCGCCCCCAGTCTTGTCCAAAGCCGAAGCCCCAAACAACTCCCAACTCCACCTTGAGATGAACACCTGGGAAGATACTGCGCCATCTGCTGGAAACTCATCTTCCCATGACGTTCTCCAATGCAGCACAAGCAGCAAGCCACTGGCCCTAACCTGTGCTTCTAACAACTAATGGCAACCAGCCAAATCCCCTAACCAAACCAAAAGGGGGAAAACTAGAACAAAACCAGATCAGGATACCCCAGGTTCCTCCAAAGGGCGGGATGCTGACCCTGACTGGAGCTGCGGAGAAGGGGAGTTCACGGTAAGTACCAACCTTCCCGTTCTCCAGCAGCTCCAGTCAGGGTCAGCAGGCACATCTGGGATGTACCAAAGCAGTGCCCACTAAATAAAAGGGGAGGGACTAACCTGAGGTATCCTGCACCACGCTCTGAAGGACCCCCCGTGCAAAGACGGCATCCCTAGAAGCGTAGGTGTCTATTTTATAGAACTTAATGAAAGTGGTAGGAGTACTCCAAGTAGCCGCCCTACACACCGTCTCCAATGAGGGACATGCCTTGAAGGCAGCAGAGGTTGCTGCCCCACGAAGGGAGTGGGCCAAGATCCCTGCAGGGGGAGAAACCCATCTGGCCCTATATGCGGAAGTGATAGCCTCCCTCAACCATCTAGAAATAGTGGAGGCCGAAGCCTTCGTGCCTTGTTTAGGAAGTCTAAAATGTACGAACAAGGCCTCCGTTTTACGAAATGGAGCAGTTCTAGAAATGTAAAACTTAAGTGCCCTACAGGCATCCAAAGAATGCCATTGACGCTCTCTAGGATGCTGGGGATTAGGGCAAAAGGATGGCAAAATCAAATCCTCAGATCTATGAAACACAGAGTTGACCTTAGGTAAAAAAGTAGGGTCCAACCTGAGGGTGACCCTATCGTCTGAAAATGAACAAAGCTCCTTGGCCACTGACAGAGAAGCGAGTTCAGACACTCGCCTGGCTGACGTGATCCCAACTAAAAATACAGTCTTGACTGTGAGATCCTTAAGCGAACACGTGGCCAAAGGTTCAAAGGGGCCCCTAGTGAGTGCCTTGAGTACCAGAGGTAAATCCCATGAAGGGACCCGATGTACCGTGGGCGGGTTCAACAATGCCGCCCCTTTTAAAAATTTTCGAACATGGGGGTGTGAGGACAAACTTCTTCCCCTAGGGTAACCCAGGATCGAGGCAATAGCCGAGACCTGACGCCGAAGCGTTGCTGTACTTAAGCCCTTCTGCAACCCTGACTGCAGAAATTCCAAGAGCTCCCTGACTCTAGGCTTTTTTGGATTGACCCCCTTACCTGCACTCCAAGTGGAGAAAATCTTCCAAGTCGAGTTATACACTCGGTTGGTAGATTCTCTCCTATCCGACATCATGGTGGTTAAGACCGCGTCGGAATAACCTAAGCTGGCCAGGGCCTGCCGCTCAACCACCAAGCAGTTAACTGCAGGAAGGCTGGAGACGGATGTAGAACTGGTCCCTGGAACAACAGGTCCGGTCTGTCTGGGAGGCGAAGCGGGGGCTGTTGTGACATCTCTCTGAGGTCCGAAAACCACGGGCGTCGCGGCCAATACGGAGCGATGAGAATGACCTCCGCCTCCTCCTGCCTGATCTTGATCAGCACTCTCTGCAGGAGCTGAACTGGTGGGAACGCGTAGAGTAGAGACCGAGGCCACTGCTGCTGGAGAGCGTCTATGCCTCGTGCACCTGGGCACCGACCTCTTGCAAAAAAGTTCGGGACCTGGTGGTTTATGTGTGTTGCGAACAGGTCCATCTCCATCGGACCGAACTTCTCCGAGATCAGCTGAAATACCTCTGGGTGAAGCATCCACTCTGAGTGGTTCAACTGTTGACGGCTTAACCAGTCTGCTGTGATGTTGTCTATTCCTGGCACGTGTTCCGCCCTTATGGAAGCGATGTTTCTTTCTGCCCACAGAAACAGTGAGCGAGCCTCCTTGTGGAGGGGGAGAGACTTGGTGCCCCCCTGACGGTTTATGTAGGACCGTGCCGTCATATTGTCCGTGTATATCAAGACATGGAAATTCTTGCTGTTGGTCATGAATGTTCGAAGGGCCAGAAAGATCGCCCGCAGCTCGAGAAAGTTTATGCTGCGCTCTGTTTCCGCTGGAGTCCACAGTCCCTGGGCTATCCTGCCCCTGGAGTGAGCCCCCCATCCGTAGAGACTGGCATCTGTGAAGATGGGGGTCCTGTCCAAGATCTGGATAGGGCTCCCCTGAGACAGTCTGGAGGGGGATAGCCACCAGGGAGATCCACACGAGACCAACTGTTCAGCCTGATTCTCTTGCTGATGCCCGAAGAAATGCAGTCCTGGTAAGGCAAAAGGAGGTGTTGCAGACCCCTGGTTCTGAAACGAGCCCACGGAATTACATCCTGACATGAAGTCAGCATTCCGAGGAGCCGGGCCAGCAGAAGGACGTTGATCAAGTTCATGTGAAGAATCTCTGTTGCAAGTGACCTGATCCGGTCCTGCCGCTCTTGAGATAGGGTGATGGCAAACTTCAGTGTATCTATCGACACCCCCAGATGAGCTATGACTTGAGATGGGCTGAGCTGACTCTTCTCGACATTTATCACGAACCCGTGAGACTGCAGGCACGTGATGGTCAGATCCAGATGAAGCCTGCCCAGCTGGGGGGTCCTGATCCGTAACAGCAAATCGTCCAGATACGGATACAGGGAGACCCCCTGTAGCCGAAGGTGGGCCACCAGGACAACCAGCACCTTGGTGAAAACGCGAGGGGCCAAGGAAAGGCCGAACGGAAGGGCCCGGTACTGCCAGTGCTGGCCGTTGTAGCAAAAACGTAGGAACCTGCGGTGCGCGGCTAGGATCGGCACATGCAAATACGCATCCTGTAAATCCAGCGAGGCTAGATAGTCTGCCTTCTTGAGCGCCAACAGGATAGACCGGAGCGTCTCCATCTTGAATCTGTGTTGGACCATGAAGCGGTTTAGCCACTTCAGGTTCAGGATGATGCGCGTGTCCCCGGATTTCTTGGGGACTGCGAAAATGCGGGAGTACACCCCCCGACCCTGATCTGAGGGGGGGACTGCTTCGACTGCCCCAATGTCGAGCAGATGCTGCAGGGCTTTTAGAGTCTCTAGATGCTTGTGAGGACACGCTGGCTTGAACACTTGAACAAACCGATCGTGAGGCATGAGCCGAAGCTCCAGAGCGTATCCGAAGCGAACAGTGTCCCTCACCCGGCGGTCCGAGGTGGTCCGGTCCCACTGGTTGGCGAACAGCTGGAGCCTGCCGCCTATGAGGGGATGACCGGCGGCGTCATGCTGAGTGAGGCTTGGGCCCCTTGGAAGAAGACTGCTGGGCCAACTGACCACGGGGCTTGTAATTGGACTTGCGCTGCCAGGACCTCCTGGGCCCCCTGGAGAAACCTTGCGATGAAGAGCCACCGAAGGTCTGGGCTCCCCCGAAGGAAGATCGTTGGCCACGAAAAAGCTGAGGAGAAGACTTGGTCTGATGCGTAGACGGCTTCTCCCGAGAAGGCAAGACCTTCTTCTTGCCCTTGGATTCCACGAGGAGCGGCTCAAGCGCCTCGCCGAACAACTTCTCTCCTTTGAAAGGGAGCCCGACGACTCTGGAGTAAGACGTTGCATCAACATTCCAGCGGCGAAGCCAGGTGTTGCGACGCACAGCCACTGAAGCCGCCATGGAGCGAGCGGAGAGCTGGACCGCATCAGCAGTTGCGTCTGCGGCAAAGGCAGAGGCTACTTCGATTTTCCGAAGATCTTTCCGGACGTCATCAGGCACGTCAAAGTCCTTAAGTAAGTCTCTGGTCCAGAGAAACGCTGCCCTGGCAAACATGGACCCGGCCACGGAAGCCCGCAACACCCCAGCTGAGGCGTCAAAAGCTCGACGGACGGCCAGCTCTATGCGGCGATCCACAGGGTCCTTAGGGAGACCTTCAGAGTCCACCGGCAGGATGGAAGAGGATCCGATAGCCGCCACAGGAGCGTCCACGACTGGGGTCCTGAAGCGCTGCATCTCGGACAGGGACAGAGAATAAAGCTTTAACGATGGCTTGGAATTGTCCCTGCTCTTAGCTGGGTTCTCCCACTCTCTGTCAATAAGGGATCTGAAGTGCCCCTGAAGAGGGAACCCTCTGGGGGCCTCATGCTGGGCCGGGAAGGCCACGGGGTCACCCCACGCCCTGGGGGAGGATGTAGAGGTAGAGGGCTCCTGATCATCCTGGAAACCCAGCACCCTCAAAACCTTAGGGAGCATTCGGGGAAACATGTCTGCTTTAAACAGTCGAGAGCTGTGTGCCTCTGTCGCTGACTCTTCCTCAGAAATCTCCCCCTCATCTGCAGAATCCAGTACAGTCTCGCTGGAATCCTCCAGTCGGGGCCTCTGCGCAGATGGGATGGGGTCCAGGCTGTCCTGGCTGAGGGACCTGGGCCTCTTTCCTCCCGAGGGGGGGAGATCTGCACTCACGGAGGCTCTACCCTGGCTGCCACACGGCGCCTGGAGGGGCAGCCGGTCTGCCTGCAGCTCAGCCACTTCGTCTTCCACGCCAGCATCCCCATGAGAGTCTAGTCCGGGGGTCGTGATGGGGTCCACATTCTGGGGAGGGGGCAGGCGAGGGGCCAATTGCATTCTCCCCAGGGCAGTGTCCAAATACAAAGTGACCAATTGTTGCATCCTTGCCTCGATTTCCCCCCAGGGTATGGGCACAGATACATCACCATGAGCTGGGGTCTCATCCTGGGCTTCTGCGGGGCTCGACATGGCTCGGAGTCACCCTGGACGATCGATGCAGCAAGAGAGCGTAGGCCCAAAATGGCTGCCGTTCACGTGCCCTGAGTGGGGACGGGGGCCGGCGCCTGGGTCGCTGCAAGAACGACCCCACTGCCCTCACCCTGCCTCAGAGAGGGGAAGGATCCGGCAGGGGCACTGCGCTAGCCTCTGATCTTGCTGTGAGGCTCTTCAGACGCGCTGGACCCAAAACGGAGGCTGCTGCTGCTGGGCGCGATCGCGCCAAAACGCCTAATCCAAAATGGCCGCCGCCAGTAAAATCGCGCGTTCCGCGCTGCTGCGGGGCCTCTGGGGACCAGCCAAAGAGGAGCCCTGTGCTGCACAAGGCAGCGAGCCCTCAGAGAGCCCTTAAAAGGGCTTTTGTGTCTTCTTTTCTTCTTTCTTCTTTCGTTGTCCGCTGCTGTAAACAGAGTTCTTTTTTTTTTTTTTTTTTTAAAGAGAGAGCAACGGAACTGCGACCTGCTTTGCTGGAAGGCAAGGCCAGACTGGGGGCGGAGCCAGGAGCCCCTCCCATCTCTGCAAGTCTTTCTCATCTGACCTGCCTACTGGAGAGGGAGGAGCTACCCAGATGTGCCTGCTGACCCTGACTGGAGCTGCTGGAGAACATTGGTTTTCAATCGTCCTCCCCTATTTCACTGCTGTGCGTTCTTTAGCAAACCCTGTCCTCTGTCAGGTCATTAAGCCCTCCAGGCAGGAATTATATCCTGAAAGACTGTCGGTGCAATCCTGTGCATGTCTACTCAGAAAGAAGTCCCAGTGAATTCAATGAGGCTCCCAGACAAATATGTTTAGGATTGCAGTCTGTGAATCTACTGTACAAGGACCTCTAGAGGAGAAAACCAGGTGTGTCAATATTCCAACGGGGAATCAAAGGAACCTATAGGCAGGGATGGGCTCCAGTCACTGAGCGCTAGTCACAAGTAATCTAATCTGGATGTCACTAGGCCATGGATCACCATGGCCAGGTCTGAGCAACCCAGCTATGATCACAGTTGGAGTCCAGGAGCAGCTGCAATCCAGGAGAACCCCCTAAGCTGTGGACCTGCTCCTTCAGAGGGAGTGAACCCCATTTAGAGCAGGACAATATTCCAATACATGAGTTGTGGCCTTCCGGAACAGATTAACCTCTGTCTTATCTGGATTTAATTTCAGCTTGTTCGCCCACCTAGTCCCCAAGTGCCTCCAGGCAATGGTCCAGGACTTCGACTGCCCCCTCGGAATCAGGAGGAAAGGAGAGATAAAGCTGGGTGTCATCAGCATACTGATGGCACCCTACCCCAAGCCTCCGGATGACCTCTCCCAGCGGCTTCGTGTAGATATTAAACAGCATGGGGGATAGAATGGATCCTTGCGGCACCCCAAACCTAAGAGGCCAGGCTGCCGAGCAAGCATCCCCCAGCACCACCTTCTGAGATCTGTATTGGACAATATTCCAATACATGAGTTGTGGCCTTCCGGAACAGGTTAACCTCTGTTTTATCTAGATTTAATTTCAGCTTGTTTACCCACATCCAGTCCCCAACTGCCTCCAGACAACGATCCAGGACCTCGACCGCCTCCTCAGAATCAGGGGAAAGGAGAGCGAGAGCTGGGTGTCGTAATCAGCGTACTGATTTATTTTTGCATAAAACCATATATCTGGCCTTTTGCCTTAACACATTAAATAGCACATTAATGTAAATATATTAATTAAAATAGCACAATAAATAGCACATTTAAATAGCAGCACACAACACATTAAAATAGCACAGAGGCAACATTAAACCGCAGTAAAATTGAATACAGAAGCACAGTGAAAACCCCAAACACCACTTCCTGTTCTCACCCCATC
This sequence comes from Lerista edwardsae, assembly GCA_029204185.1. Classification (NCBI taxonomy): domain Eukaryota; kingdom Metazoa; phylum Chordata; class Lepidosauria; order Squamata; family Scincidae; genus Lerista; species Lerista edwardsae. The sequence goes on from JAJKFI010000031.1 coordinate 2,116,081, forward strand.
CCCAAAGCCCAAGGGCAGGGATGGCAATAGCCAGGCTGATACTGGCTGAGCGCCCACACCCATCAGATGGTCCATCTGGCTGGGCTGGCTTCTGAACCTTCAGTACAGACAACCAGTGCTAGAACCCAGTGTGCTATCAGGGGTTAGGAGAACAACACCATGGTGATGATGGTGAAGGGGGTTTGTCCAGCAATCTGGCACCAACAGCGCCCAACAGGTCTTCACTAACTTCCAGAACAATAATGTGAAACATGGCCTCAAATTCATTCTGAACCACAGCTGCTGGCTCATATACACTGACCAGAAGCACTTGAAGTCTTCAGGTTGGAAAAGACGATCCAAGACACAACAAAAATAAACACAAAAGTACTTTACTGTAATGTACTGTTTTCCCAGAACAGTATTATATATAAAAATTCAACTTACGAGTTCAAAAGCAAAGGGAATGCTGTAATATTATATGTAAGTGGAAAGCAATGAAAAATGAATCAACGTAAAAGCC
>JAJKFI010000031.1:2116982-2129590 GCA_029204185.1 Lerista edwardsae
GGACAACATTTGCTACATAGGCTGGAGGAGCCTTCTGCTTGCAGACCTCACTTGCTAGTGAGGAGCAAAATTTGTTATAGGACTAGGATTGTTATAGGGTTAAAACTTGTTATAGGATTATCAACTTTAAAAAACAATCACCTATTAAAATTTAGAGTTTCTTTTTGTTTTGCAGCCCTCGGTTCAAATTTGAACTGAAAACAGTAACTTTTTTCTAAACGCTAAAACACCCCCTAGGACAGCGGTTTTCAGGGAGAGTTTGACCCACTGTAAGTGGGTGAGGGTGTTGCTACCAGGGCAACAGGGGCTGCCATTTACTTACCATTCACAGTGCTAGGGTCTATGGGGTGCGGGGAACCCTGCTGAGGGCTCCTCAAATGTAATAAAGAATGTGTGTAATCACAAACTGGAAGTGGGTCGCAATAGTTTTTTCTCTTTATTATTATATAGTGTTTGGGGTGCTCTGAGGAGACTTCTGCATGTCTCCCCGCACCCCACTCCCACTGCTGCAAATCGTAAGTCCTGGGGATTGCATTGCTGCTTTCCACCACCACCACCCTTTAAAGGAAAAGGGTCAGAGGTTTTCAGGCTGGGATGTCACGACGCGCCAGTTTAAAAACCATTGCCCTAGGGAAAGGCAATATGGAGAACTCCCAAGAGTCAAAGCACTACTTCTGCAATGAACACGACAAAGCAGTGCTTCGCAAACGTTCCCACTCAGCCACCCGCCTTCAGCGTGGACCTCGGCAACTGGGAAGGTTCGGCAGTGATGTCACCGCCAAAACTTTCAGATGTTGCCAACATTTCACTCTTTTATTTTGTTTGTTTTGCACAAAAAGTCAACCACAGGAGCAGCTGCACATTGGTCTTCAGCCCATTCTGGGTCTCACCTCATCATGTTCTCTCTGACGAGCATGTTTTCAGCAAGAGCACAACACAGTGAAGCCTGGAGGGGGCTGACAAGCATTGTACATTTAAGAAAAAGAGAAAGATAAGCAACCCAGAAGTGTGGGTGGGGCAGCAGGTGGCATTATGAGACCCACCAAAAATCAGGTTGCAACCCAGTTTCAGAAACACCCTGATAGAGCATTGGGATCCAAACTGCAAGACAGAGGAGGTATCAGGAGGAGGCTTGGAGAGCCCAGTAGCCACCCCGGACTATTTAAAACATAGAAACCCCCCCTCCCTCCCTCTGGATCTTCCTCCCTCCTGGAGGGGAACTTCCTCCTCAGTTCCTAGAGGGGTGCTGCCAGCTAGATGCTCTGCCACCAAACATCCAGGTGAGTCCCAAGCACACCTCAGCCCTACTTCCTGCTTCCTTAATTCATGGTTTCACTGAATGAGATAGGCTCCCCTAGCCTGCACCTAAAACACAGGCAAAACTCAGCAGCCCCTTAGGTTCTTGCCTAAGTTCCCTAACCCTGTCCCTCCCCTTGCCAGCAGCTACCCCTCACTGGAAGAGCCCAAAAGCAGAAACAGAAGAGGAGGATACTGAGTGGGGAAACATTCAATTTGCACACAAGGGGGGGGGAGGGATAATGCCATACAAAAGGCGAGCAGAGGCGTCAACTCCAGTGTCATCATGTCAAAGTAGCCCTTTCTGCCTATTAAAGCCGTGTTCTGAACATTTTCTATAGGGCAAACGGAATTAATCTGTGACAACAGAAACAATGGATTATTCTGACACCATTAAAACAGAAATATTGCAGTATCACATTTCACAGACAGATTCCATGGTAGACTCCACATCAGTGGCCTCCACTAAAGTCAATGTAGCATTATTCTAAACAGATTCCTACCCCACAGCACAACCAGGGTGGGAGAGTGGTGTGCTAAGTATTGCAGGTGCCTCAATGTGCCATGCAAGTAGCCCCTCCCCATTGCTGTCAGAGCCATTCAGGGTTGTGAGAGCAACGTGCAGGAAACCTCTGTGTTGTTCATGCCAGCCGGAATGGCTCTGATGGCGAGGCCACTTATATGGCACATTGAGATGCCTACAATACTTAGAGTACTGCTCCCCTCTGCCTACACAGAAGCTAATCCTCTCACAGCTTTTAATTTGCCATCTTCCTCCTGCTTCATCAATTGTGTCTTCCCTGAGGCACCATCCCCCTGCCAGAAAAAGGGAAGGGGAAAAGAGAAGGAACAGAGACAAACGACTCCTTTCATCTGCTGCTTGTCACTCCTGCCTGTGCTGCTTGCCACAGTGGTCTAGATGTGCCTAATGGCACAGCTGCTAAGTTGCTATCTTATACATCCATACTGAAATATATCAAGTGCCTTACAGAATGAATAATTGATTCATATTTTGGGGGTGGGAAAAATAAACAAGCAATGGCTAAACCTTTGACCAAAGTGGACTTTTCCCCCTTGCAGTCTGCAAAACAGAAACAACTGTAATATGCTATGAAACATTTGCAGAAATTATGTTTACAGCAGAATTGTGGGTTATTATTTAATAAACAGCTACCATCTGTTGGCACCCCCTGGCATTCTATTTGCAGGATTCGTTCCCTAATCAGTCTTATTTCACACCGACCGCTACAGCAGTGAGGCAACAAGCCAGAAATATGAGTTGAAAGTAAAGGATCCTTTTATTCTGTCAAGTGGAATAAAAATATGAAGCCTTGGCCAGTTTTCAAACAATGAATTCCACTGCATAGTCAACTCATGACACTTCAAAATACAGTAGTGTACAAAAGTTGGACTGGCACTTTAAGATATTTCTGTGACATTCTAATGTGGACTGATCACTTATTCCAGTGCATGATTAGGGAAATATTTGTCCACCTGGGCATCCTGACATCCAACGTTGTGTCTCATAATCTCTGGATGGATGTATCACCCAAGCTTTCCATCACTGTTGGAAAGTGGTAACCAGCTGTACACATGAAAATGTGTGCTGTCTTAACTGGAACAAACGCTCATTTTTTTCTCTGTTTCTGTTCTCTTCATATGGAGATCATCCTCAAAATGAGCTGAATACCCATGCAATATTTTAAAAATAATCTTTGAACTATAGGATACGATAGCAAAACCGCTGAAGTGTTCCTAGCCATGTTTTGTCATCACAAGAATGCACCATGGCAAGAGAATGCACATGAGAGAATGAACTTCAAAGCTACTAGTTGGTTTGTAACAAAACAGTAACATCCAAAGGAGTGGTGTCGCCAGCATGGGCACTGCCCAGGGCGGGTGTCACCCAACCACCATGCAATACCCAGGTACTCATCTAGAGTGACATGCAGAACCCAGAAGTGATTTAGTGGTGACAAAATCACATCATTCTGCACACTTCCAAATTGTTTCCAGGGAGGCCATTTCTGGCCATTTGCAGCCTTGGGGTGGGAAATCCGCTGCCGAACGCAGCACAGGCCTCTGATTGGGAGGAGCTTGGTTGATGTGCCAATCCCTCCCCCCGCGTGAAGTGGACCGCACCCTGCCCCTACTTGCTACACCACTGATCCAAATAGGGAAAACTGTCATTTCATAAGAAACGTAACCAAAAATTTGTATGAAAAATTCCCTCACTTCATACATGAAACTGCACACGGCCAAAGCTTAATGCAGTGCGGTCTTTTAACAAGCAACTGGTAATATATTGATTGTATTTAAGAGATTTGTATCCCCTATGTCCTCAATGGCACTCAACGCTTTCAATATTAAAAGGTATAACATTAATACAAAAAAACCATTACTAAAAAAACACAGCAATAAAACAGGCAAAAAGTGCTAAAATAGGCAAAACATGATACAGCATAAAATGATAGTTTCTGTCTGAATGGTATCACTGAGTGCTCAATCCTAACCTGGAGTTAGGCCAGAACAGTTAGGCCAGCAATGTTTGGCTGGCACAAGGGCCACCAGAAACTGTGTTTGAACTGCTCTCAGAGTCAGGGAGGATGGCACACGTCTGTATGCTAGCCTCTCTGAGAGTGGTCGAAACATACTTTATGGTCCCTTGTGCTTTTGCTAGCCTAACTGTGCCAGCCTAACTCCAAGTTAGGATTGTGCCCAGAATATAATCCCATCCCCAATATCCCATTCATTTCCCTAGAATGAAACAGAAAAAACAGCATACACCAAAAGATCCTCTACCCCCAGAAATAACAGGAAGGCCACTGGCCAAGTTCCAAAGAACTTCTTTAATGGCCTTGGGTGCACGAAACTAGATGCTTAGCTCTTCCAGCCATTCTGTATCTAAATCACAACTATTATCTAAAAAATGATATATCTATATATAAAATGCAGTGAAATAGTCAAACTCTCTCCCACTCACATCTCTGCAGAGCTTCAAGCGGACTGCATTTGCTGCTCCAAGCCACGTAAAACACCAGACAATGACAACGTGCCATATGCAGTACATAAAAAACTAATCAAACCAGTTTTGAAATCATAATTGCTTCAAAGTATCACTACTGTGATCTTTTAATTCATGAGTATTTGAACCTTCTTTGAAACAAGATGAAACCACATTTTGGAATTGTTTTCATTTTTTCAGCCAGTGACTAATACCTCATAGTTGGAGAGCATGTCTATTTTAGAACGTTTGAAGTGACAGAATTCCCATAACACTGATTATTCAGCTTGTCAACTGGCACATCATTTTTTTTTTTCTCAAATGTCTTTGGCTTGCTGAAAATCGATACATGCATTCTTTTATTAAGCAGGAAAAGATTAGCAGTAGAATTAATTCCATCCATATACACAATGCATAATTTCAGGTTGAGTGAATGAACAAACACAGAGAAGGCAGAGGCTGGGCGGGGTGGAAGAGGGGAGTGGCTCACTCCCCGGGATGGCTATTTATGATGGGGCCAAGTCACTGATGGGGACAGTTGAGCAAAGGTGTGCCCAGAGAACTGGAGGTGTAGGGCCTGTGCAGCTCCAACCCACATAGGGCTGTGCCAGCTACATGGAAGAGGGCTCAGGGTGATGCAAACCCCTCCCCACGCAGTCTTCTGAAGGTCTGGTGACACCCAAATCCACAAGTGGAGGCGCTGGGGAGATGAGACCTGGGGGTGGGGGTAGCCACCAGTCCCAGCTCGAGAACTCACATGGCATACAAATTTCCTGTATTTTCTTGTCGTATTCTGAGAAATAATTATATATGGAAATTATACCATTGCTAAAATAAATTACACAAATTACTTCCTCTTTCTAGCAGAGGAAGGAAGACTTCCTATATATAGCAGAACCTTCTAGCGAGTACTTCACGAGCAGCGAGTGCTGTCCTGCTACAAAGTGCCTTGTCCACGACAAAGTGCCTGGTAAACAAGCGAGTTACACATCTGCGCAAGTTAAGCAGCAGGGCAAGGAAGCCGGGGCCCCAGACTCTGCCCTTTCTCTGAGAAGCAGGCAGCTCCTTCCTAAACAAACACAGAGATGGAGGCAGACAGCCAGCAGTTGGGCGGGGGCTATCCAGTGTTTTGCACAGAGTGCCACATGTATGACTATAAGCCTCTGGGGCATAAGTCGTGGGTGTGTCCTCGGTGCAAGGAGCTCCAGGGACTCAGGGAACGCGTCTGCTCCCTAGAGGCCTTGGTTGCGGACCTGGAAAAGCAGAGGCATGCAGAGAAGGACCATGATGAGACTTCCCGGGACTTGCAGGCTTCGTCCCACCCTCAGACGGGCAGCTCCTCAGCTGCTGGGGAAAGGAGTGTCAGGGCTGGAGGACGTCAACCTGGAACAGAGGGAATCAATCCCCCTGCGGGGACCCCTTCTTCCAGTGACAAGCCCGCATCCAGTCGCACTAAGGATGCTCCTTGGCACGAGGGGGGTCGTGGTCTCCTTGTAGTGGGAGATTCTATAGTTAGGAATATAGAGAGGGGGGTCTGTGACAGATGTGAGGACCGCATGGTGACTTGCCTGCCTGGTGCGAAGGTTGCGGACATCACGTCTCATCTAGATAGGCTGGTAAGGAGTGCTGGGCAGGAGGTAGCGGTCATGGTGCATGTTGGCACCAACGACGTGGGGAAATGTAGCTGGGGGGGGTCCTGGAAGCCAAATTTAGGTTGCTAGGCAGGATGCTGAAGGCCAGGACCCCCAAGTTAGTGTTCTCAAAAGTGCTACCCGTTCCATGTGCAGGGCCAGCTAGGCAGACAGAGCTCAGGGGTCTCAATGAGTAGATGAGATGGTGGTGTCGGGACGAAGGGTTTAGATTCGTTAGGCACTGGGGGACATTCTGGGACAAGCCAGACCTATACAAGAGGGACGGGCTTCACTTGAACCAGAATGGAACCAGGCTGCTGGCGCTTAACAGAGCAGCTTTTAAACTGATCCCGGGGGAAAGCTGACAGGAGCCGAGTGGCGTCCGGTTTAGAACTCCTCATCCCTACGAGAAGAGGAGCGTGGAGGAATACCACAGAGTAATGGAGGAGAAGGAAATAGAACTTCAAATGTGAGTGTAATTGACAGTTTGTCCAATTAAATAGAAAGAGAGGTGGGGAAAGGGATCAAAAAAGATTCCCTCCTTAGGGGACCCTGTATATAGGTGTTATTATGCAAATGCCCGAGGTCTCCGAGCAAAGATGGGGGAACTGGAATGTTTGGTGGCTAGGGAAAACATTGATATAGTAGGCATAACAGAAACCTGGTGGAATGCAGAGAACCAGTGGGATACGGCAATCCCAGGCTATAAACTCTATAGGAGGGACAGGGAAGGGCGTGACAGGGAAGGAGGGACAGGGAAGGGGATAGAATCCAGCAGAGTAGAAACTGAAGGTGGGCCAGACTCCACCATAGAGTCACTGTGGGTTAAACTACCAGGCCATAAGAGCGTTGTAATAGTGGGGGGGGTGCTATTGTCCTCCAGATCAAAAAGTTGAAGGTGACCTTGAAATGAGGAAACAAATCAGGGCAGTGACCAAGAGAGACAGGATTGTAATCATGGGGGACTTCAATTATCCTCATATCGACTGGGTCAACTGCTGCTCTGGTCAAGAAAGAGAGACCGGATTCCTTGACGTGCTAAATGACTGTGTCTTAGAGCAGCTAGTTATGGAGCCCACCAGAGGACAGGTGACTCCGGATTTATTATTGTGTGGACCTAGTTAGGGATGTAAGTGTTACTGAGCCATTGGGGAACAGTGACCATGCTGCGATTATTTTTGCCATGCATGTCCAGGAAAGAGTGCAGAGCAAATCTGACATAAGAACCCTCGACTTCCAAAGGGCAGATTTCCCTCAGATGAGGAGGCTAGTTAGAAAAAAATTGAAAGGGAAGGTAAAAAGTCTCTCCAGGCTGCGTGGAGGCTGTTTAAAAAACAGTAGTAGAGGCCCAGCGGAAGTGTATACCGCAAAGAAAGAAGGGCTCGACAAGGTCCAGGAGGGTGCCTGCATGGCTGATGAACAAAGTTAGAGAAGCTGTAAAGAGCAAGATAGCTTCTTTCCGTAGATGGAAGTCTTGCCCCAGTGAGGAGAATAAAAAACAACATAAACTCTGGCAAAAGACAAGTAAGAAGATGATATGGGAGGCCAAGAAATAGTTTGAGGAAAGCTTGGCTAGCAACGTAAAGGGGAATAATAAAAGCTTCTTCAAATATGTTAGAAGCAGGAAACCTGCCAGACAGGCAGTTGGCCCACTGGATGGTGAGGGAGGGAAAAAGGAGATAAAAGGGGACTTGGAGATCGCAAAAAAAATTAAATGAATTCTTTGCGTCCGTCTTCACGGCAGAAGAACTTGGGCAGATATCGCAGCCCAAACAGCCCTTCCTAACTAAGGAATTAAATCAGATAATGGTTAATAAAGAAGATGTTTTAGATCAAATTGATAAACTACGTATAAATAAGTCACCAGGCCCAGATGGTGTACACCCAAGAGTTATTAAGGAACTAAAGAACGAAGTTGCTGACCTCTTAACTAGAGTATGCAACTTGTCCCTTCAAACAGCCATGGTGCCAGAGGATTGGAGGATAGCCAATGTCACGCCAATCTTTAAAAAAGGGAGAAGGGGGGACCCTGGAAACTACAGGCTGGTCAGCCTAATGTCTGTTCCGGGTAAGATGGTGGAAAGCCTCATCAAAGATAAAATCCTAAAAGGAACAAGTATTGCTGAAGTAAAGTCAGCATGGCTTCTGTAAGGGTAAGTCTTGCCTCACGAACCTTTTGGAATTCTTTGAAAAGGTCAACAGGCACGTGGATGTGGGTGAACCTGTGGATATCATATACCTGGATTTTCAGAAGGCATTTGACACGGTCCCCCACCAAAGGCTGCTGAAGAAACTTCACAGTCAGGGAATAAGAGGGCAGGTCCTCTTCTGGATTCAGAATTGGTTGAAGGCCAGGAAACAGAGAGTGGGGGTCAATGGGAAATTTTCACGATGGAGAGAGGTGAAAAGCGGAGTGCCCCAGGGATCTGTTTTGGGGCCGGTACTTTTCAACTTGTTCATAAATGACCTGAGACAGGGATAGGCAGCGAGGTGGCCAAGTTTGCGGATGATACAAAACTTTTCCGGGTGGTGAAGACCAGAGGGGATTGTGAAGAGCTCCAGAAGGATCTCTCCAAGTTGGGGGAATGGGCAGCAAAATGGCAGATGTGTTTCAACATAGACAAGTGTAAAGTGATGCACACTGGGGCAAAAACCCAAAACTTCACCTATAGGCTAATGGGTTCTGAGCTGTCTGTGACAGCTCAAGAGAGAGATCTTGGGGTGCTGGTGGACAATTCAATGAAGGTATCGACCCAGTGTGCGGCAGCAATTAAGAAGGCCTATTCCATGCTTGGGGTAATTAAAAAAGGGGTTGAGAATAAAACAGCCAATATTATCATGCCATTGTACAAATCGATGGTAAGGCCGCACCTGGAATATTGTGTCCAGTTCTGGTCGCTGCATCTCAAAAAGGACATAGTGGAGCTGGAAAAGGTGCAGAAGAGAGCGACAAAAATGATTACGGGGCTGGGGCACCTCCCATATGAAGAAATGCCCCTGCAGCGTTTGGGGCTCTTCAGCCTAGAAAAAAAGGCCCCTGAGGGGGGACATGATTGAGACATACAAAATAATGCACAGAAGGGATAGAGTCGATAGAGGGATGTTCTTTTCCCTCTCTCAAAACACCAGAACCAGGGGGCATCTGCTAAAACTGAGGGTTGGGAGAGTTAAAACAGATAAAAGGAAGTACTTTTTTACCCAGTGGGTGGTTAGTCTGTGGAACTCTTTGCCACAGGAAGTGGTGATAGCATCTGGTCTAGATGCTTTTAAGAGGGGATTGGACAGATTTCTGGAAGAAAAGTCCATCGTGAGCTATAGGCAATGATGGATTGTGCAACCTCCTTACATTAGTAGTAGGCTACTTCAGAGTACCAGGTGCAAAGGAGTGGCAACAGGATGCAATCATCTTGTTGTCTCATACCTCCCTGGGGCACCTGGTGAGCTGAGATACAGGACGCTGGACTAGATGGGCCTTTGGCCTCATCCAGCAGGGCTCTTCTTATGTTCTTACACAGAGAGAGACAGAGACAGAGAGAAAGGGAGGTGGGCTCTTTTTGTCCAGGAGGGTCTCAATCCTGGAACCCTCATGGATTAAAAAAACCGGTGGGTAAGTCCGCAGATTTCCACCCACCTATCCTCTGAACCTGACCAGAACACTGCTCTGGTCAGGTCCGGAAGGCTGTTTTGGCTGAAAATCCCAATTTACGTTTTTTGGGCAAAACCAGAAGTTGCCTCTTTAATACCTTATAAGGCATTTCAAGGCCCAGGGAATATATTCTGTCAAAGCAAGTATGCAGAATGAGACCAGAGAACTGCTGGCTCCTTACCCAGAGAGAGAGAGAGAGAGAGAGAGAGAGAGAGAGAGAGAGAGAAAGAGAGAGGAGAAAACAGAATAGCCTCTCAGGCTGAATTCCAATACATGCCTTTCTGGCAAAATCTCCATTGAGCCCAATGGGACTTGCTTCTGAGTAGATGTGCCCCGGATTGTGCTGACGGATTTTGTAGTTTTGAGGTGGGATGGGAAGACATAGTGCAAATGTGATGTCGCTTTCCTACAATAAAAGATTAGAAATGTATGTAGAAAATAGAAGCATTCATAAATGTGAGATAACGCAGCTGAAATTTCTGTTGGACATTTTAGAACTCGTCATAATGATTTGCAAAATTCACTATAGGGATGGGTTGAATTTTAAAAATGAGAGTCTGCCTCCAGGTGGGTAAGTAGATTGGTAGGTTGATTTAAACCTATAAAAATAAGACACAGCAGTAGTAGAAATACCCAGCTACAGCCAGAGTTTATGAATTCTTTTTAACGGTCTTTCCAGACCACTTTGAGGAAAATGGAATGCACATCTGAACAGCTCCAGTGGACCATTTAAATCAAGATCACACAGGCTCCGAAAATTGGTCGGTTCCCATTAGAGAACCCCATGGGTTCTTCTGAGCCAAGAGCAGCCACTGAAAAACACGTTGGAGTGCAATGAAAATTCCAAAAGGCGCTTAAAATATTAGCAACCGTCCCCCGTCCCCCAAATGACATTCAGTAGGATTTGGGTATCAGACCATTAGGCTGCCCTGAAAATTCCAGGCACTGATATTAAATTAAGTTATAGCAGCTTGAAGGTTGTTGCCAACATACAGATGGGGAAACGGTGTGCAATGTATGTTCTGCCTTTTATTCTCAACTAAACTTGCCTTCCACACATAGTTCTCCATTCAAAATTCTGCTCAGCAGCAAGTTTAATCTGAGCCAAACAAATTAAAAGAAAAGAAATAAAACCTCTGCTATCAATTTATGATAGGCAATTTTGTTATTTCTTGAATAATTGACCAGAGGCTGATATATGATTTTAACAAGATTAATAAGGCAACATTTTAAGCATTACTGTAATTTAATGTTGTATTCTATTAAGGATGAATGCCACGCACAGGAAAAACTTTTGTGTATCAACAGGAGACTTTTCCAATATTCTAAATATGCCTGTGGGAGACTATTGCCATATGTATTGTACCACACAATGCTCTGCTGGACTGATATTTTCTATCTTGCAGCTCCTGCTTAGAATTGTAATTCATGTTAATAGATTTTGGAGGTAAAGTGGCACAATCCAGCCTCTGCTTACCTTATGATAATGAGTTCATATATAATCTCCTGTAGCATCATGCCAGTTTCAAGCCAAGTCTACAATAAAATACTTACTTTATGTGCCTGTGATGGGGCACACTGCTGAGATCCTCTAGTACAGGGCTGTCAAACTCATTACATACTATGGGTTGAAAAACATTCATGGTGCCTGCTGAGGGCCAGAAGTGATGTCATTAAACTGGAAGTGATGTCATTATTTCCTGTGATGTCATGACAGTGATGTCACTGTCATTACAGTGATCATGGCCAGAAAAAAACCACCTTTTTCTCATGTAGGAACTCAGCTGTAAATTATAAAACAGTAAATATGCAAATCTTGATCATGCAGGCTGCCCTTTAGCAGTGACACCTCAGAACAGCTCAGCAGCTGATGGTGGTGCAAGGAGAGCCAGATAGCCAGATAAAGAGCTTCCATGGGCCACATTTGGCCTGCAGGCCTTATTTTGACTCTCATGCTCAAACCATGCCTATCTGGGCTTTGGAATCTATGTTGGTCCAAAGGAATGGGGTTTGTGTCTATCACACACAAACTCGTTGGGAAAGAAATTAATCCAAAGGGCATTCATGTGTCTGATGTTGAGTGAATTTGCAAATACTGTCCACATAAATGATACATGTAACAGACACAAAATGTTCCAAAATGTCCAAGTATCTCCATGCATGTTTGTTGCATGCATACGCTCTGCCGTAGAAGTGATATTTGCTAAATCATTACCTATCTTTAAAGTGCAACATCAAAAACAACCATATAAAAACCACGGTACATCTATATGTTCATTATATAAAAATTGGACTTTTTTTTCTTATTCTAGTAAACAGAGCTGTATGCAGAACCTTTCCAGGGCTGCGCATTTTTGTTCAAATAAAACTGTGTGCAGACATAAGATCAGTGAAGTTCTCTCACTTGCTCCCACCTGAAAGAAGTGTTTGTACTGAGTTTGCAGAAGCGTTTTTCCCCCAAAACATCACTTCCCCAAAAGATAATAGTGATGATCAAAAACACAGTTATGTGCACCAACACCTAATTTACATCAATGGGGTTTGAACTTGTCCAGTTGTAGACTGGATTACTGCATCGAGATATTCTGCTTATCCGTAATGATCAGGCAATTTAAGAAGCATAGTAGGAATGCAGGGAAAAGGTGCATTATGATGCATTGTGAAAGACGGAACAAAAGTTTCAGGCCTGCAAGGTGGTGTAAACTATTGGAATCCCCCCCCCCCGCAAAAAAAAAACAGTGAAATAGCACAATATCGATGAGCTCTACAGTTAGTTGTCCAAACCTACCTTGAACTTCAGCAGTCCCTCACTGCAGTACATATAAACATATAAGAACACATGATACTGTCTTACAGCACATGCGCTTTGATTTTTTAGTTCGTAAATAAGGCTTATTGGAGAGTGGGAGTTTAAAAAAACGCTTTCGTCTAGATACCCAAATGTGAACTAGTATACTGAAACTTATTCACACGTAAATCTTGGGGAGCAGAGTGGGGGTTGGTTGAAAAAGGTTGGTTCTATACCAACCTA
>JAJKFI010000031.1:2129600-2186933 GCA_029204185.1 Lerista edwardsae
GTGGGGGTTGGTTGAAAAAGGTTGGTTCTATACCAACCTAGCAACCTAAGAATCAGTTAAAATCCTGACAGTCTTCACTTCCGGCATTAGGCATGAAGATTAAGCTGACTTCACTATGATAGATAATTGCATTTTTCACTCATCTTTACAAAACAAACTACAGTCACAAGATTCCCTTGCTGTATCTTCTGGGCAGAAGATTTAGCCGAGAGGGTTAATGCCTCCGTTTGCCCGAAGATAACAACTGAAGATCTCAAGGTCATGAGCTCGAGACTCCCGGAAGTCTGTGTGAGCTGCAGACCTTGCAAACTGCGGCTGATTAAAAGCTGAGTTTCAGCTGCCTCGTGGGAGGAGGAGTGTGCTGAACGCAGCTGCGTCTCTGGTGAGAGCAGGGAAGCCTCATCAGCCAGCAGACGACAGACGGGTGGCTAAAGAAAGAAGGCTAAATCCAGAAAGAAAGATCTATATGAGTGTTGTTCTTGGAAGACAGAACATTCTGTAAATTGTAAAAACCTTCGGGTTTGTGAAAAGTCTGCCTATGTAAACCGCCTTGAGTTGTAATCATTAGAGAAATCTAGTGACTTTAAGAAAGGCGGTATATAAATACATGTACTATTATTATTATTATTATTATTATTATTATTATTATTATTATTATTATCATCTTGCCCTGAACCTGGTAAAATCTTCGGAGTGAGATAGTGTTTTTATACCAATTCAATGCAGATCAGTGTCACTGTTAGTAAGGATGCAGACGTACTCCAAACTAGACACTGAGTCTGGGTTGCAGTTGTAAAAGCCTCCACAGTTCTTTCTCTCTGACCGCAACAGTATTATTTCTACTTTATTAAAGATAAAGACCAAGATAATTATCCCCAAGATAGACGATCATCAAAGGTGGCACTGTTCAATTCAGCAGTTGCAGTCAAACATACAAGCCAACATCTTTAGTGGCCCAGTCCTATCCTATCAATACACTGCAGTACTGCAAGGGCTGTCGGCATGGCAGGTCTGCACAACAATGTCATTGGTGCAAGGGCCAGAAAGATGCATGCCACCATCAGTGCAGGGATGACCAGCTGCCCGCAGGTTCTGCCAGGAGAGGGGCCAGGATCGGAGACTCACTGCAGCAGCCCTGGCACCCACTGTATATCAAGCCCCCCTGCTCAGCCCAGAAATGCTCCCTGAAAGGCTCCTCAGAACTATGTCAGCGACAGAGCTGGCATCAATCTCAGGAGGCCCACTGGGGACCATGCAGGGACTAAAATGGAAAGTTCTGCATTTCTGGCCTCTCCTGGCTGGCCTGATCCCTGACTGGCACATAGGATGCAGAGAACACTGTGTCAGCGACCCTAGTCACGCACACCAGCCCGGGACAGCATTGAGCTACTTGGCATTTGCCTTCATTGGAACCTAGTCTGCCTAACCGTAGGTTGGATTGTGGTCAGGCACTATAACACTAATGCTTCCTAGAGGCAGCGGTGGGATCTAACTGATCCAGGAACCGGAACGGTGACCGGGACTCACCTTTGATTGGCCGCCCGTCCCATCGGTTCCGCCACCTTCATGCCTGCCACGCGGGCTGCCCCGGTGGACGCGCCCCACCACCGCTCGCTCGGGCACCTGGTGCGCCCCCACCTGCCCCCCCGGCAAGCAGGCACCCCCTCTGAGGCCAGGGGCACGTCACAGCGCCACATCCATCATGGAGGCGGTGACGAATGGCAGCGGGTGGGTGGAGCTATCCCTAATTAGGTTCAGGAACGGCCGTTCCGGCGCGTTCCCCCTGGATGACACCACTGCCTAGACGTGTCCACGCATGCACACACGCACACATAAACAGCTACCTTCTACTGACTGCAAGGTTGTTAAAGAAAGCTGTATTTGTAGACAGCCTAACAGCCCAATCCTAACTACCTTTCCAGCACCAATGCAGCCATGCCAGTGGGGCGGCACACTACATCCTGTGGGGGGGGGCAGTCACAGAGGCTTCCTCAAAAGGTGGAAGGTGGAATGTTTCCATACCTTGAGGCTGCATCAGAACTGGAAAGTTGATTAGGACTGGGCAGTGGTTCCATTCTCTTTGGCAATATGAACTCTGCCTCTTTTGCAACGTGAAATTCTTGCTGTATCACATGACAGAATATTCTGAATCACAAAAGACTGCCCTGCAGGCTGACTGAGCAAGTCATTCCTACTGGATTTATATGTGAAGTTCAATTTAATTCACGTCTTTCGAATTCTCCTGCAACCGCAATTCCATTTTCTCATTGGAGTCTGATGGATGAAATACATAATGAACATTGCATTTTTGTATGCCTTATCATCAAAGTACACACTATAGGCTTGTATCAATTGTTGGACCTGCATGTTCCATTCTTCTTCCTGACAAACTTGTTACCAAATGACTTCATGAACAGCAAGAAAAATGAGCTAGCATGACTTTAAATAAAAATTCTTCAGACCTGATCAGATTACAACTCTGAATCATCCTGGAAACACAGAAGAGATTAGATTTGTTTTGATAACTCCCTTATTTTTTAGGGGTGGGTGGGTAGCATTCCTTGTTTTTACAAAATAACACATTCATCTGGAAATGCACAGCAGAGAAATCTAAATGGAAATTTAGCAGTAACTTGCTCACAATATAGTGTGCCTTGACGGCAGAATGGTGACTTGACACTGTGCATACTTGAGTCTCTCAATATTTCATTCCCAAAACCATGAATAAAAATGTAGCAAAATGTCAAGAGTAAGGACAGCCAATAAGGGAGACTGCCAAGTTATGTTAGGTGTATGCCGGCTTCTTCAACAAATCTAGAGGGAAGCAGAATCTACTTGGATCTCAAGCACACTTAGTGATGGGTGAGCTTCCCTAAACTCAATTCAAAATTGGATGAAAATTTACAATCATCATTTGCTTGCAATTATGGACATGCAAGTTTTCTTTCTGAGACACATACACATTCCCACACCACCACTTGGGAGCATCACTAACCATTTTCCTTTCTGACACGGGAACAGCAGTTCCAAACACCAGGCATGTTGAGGATCCTTTTATAAACTACAAACCCAACTAAAAACAAACAAACAAACCCAAAATACATCCAGAAACAAGAGAGTGTTGCAGCCCAATCCTACCTAAATCGTCGTGCAGCAATGCAGGTATAGCTACTGATGTATCACTTGGGGGATTTGGGGCTGCTGGAGGTCTCTTCAGGGCAACATTTGTCTCCTTGTCCTTGCATAAGCCCAGCAGCCACTATGGGCAACTCAGACCTGAGTTTGCAAAATCATTGGCACAAGTCTGCGTTGATCTGTGAAGATGGATCAGGTCTGAGAAGGGGATTGGGATTGAGTGTCTGCAATCTCTGCTGAACCCACCCACCCCTCCCAGGCTCGGTCCACCTCTCTCCCACGGGTCATTCCTCAGTTCTATCCACCCCACACCATTTATCCCCCACCTCCCTCTAACCTCCTGTGCCAGCTTATCTGGCCCGGCTGATCATTGGCTATCCACTGGCATGCAGGAGGCTGCTCTAGACTCCCCACCAGTGGGCCTTAAGTGCGCACCAGTGGAGGCTGCTTTGTGACTTCCATAAAGTCGCTTTTGCCGGTACAACACTAGTCACACAGGACGTCACGGGAGATCGGATTGTGATGTTGGTTACAGATGTGGGAGAGCAATCACATATAAAGCATTTGCAAGAAAGATTTCAAAGAGGAAAGTTTTTCAATAAACAAAATATGTTTGCTCTGATTTTCTGGCCATGTAGTTTGCAGCCATCAACGACTTTCAGCGAGATCCTTAATATTAAAATAACTTTTAAACAAATGCAGTAAAGCCACTGACTTTTGACATCAAACTTCTGAATTCTGACTGCACATGTTCAAAATCTCATGTTATATTAAAAGAAGAGAAGAACCTTTGGAAAGACAATGGCCCTTCATTCAGAATGCAACCAACATTACGAGATGGAAAAATTTACACTTCAGATCAAGTACTGAACAGCAATTTCACTAGGCACAAAACAATTCATGAGGAGGATTCTGAGAAGGTTCAGAAGGGACCTGTTTTCTCCCCCACCATCTCACTGCATATACATGTAAGCAGAAGAATAGGAGACACAAGCAGAAGATCTCTGTGTGTGTTCCAATATCCTCAACCAGCCTTTCTTCTCTGCCCAATGCACGCTGCTATTATTATTATTATTATTATTATTATATTGGATTTCTATCCCACCTTTCTGCCCGAAGGCACCCAAGGCGGCATTACAATACAAAAATACGATAAACTACACAATTTAACATTAAAAAGCAATTTTAAAACAATATTAAAACAATAAAACAAAATTAAAACAATACAATACAATTTAAAAACAACAAGCCCCATGGATCATATAATCAAGATATAAAAGTGTAACCAACCAGCCAGCCAGCCTGTCAACAGTTAAAAGCTTTTTGAAATAAAAAGGTCTTCAGCCCCCGCCAAAATGTTAACAAAGAGGGAGCAGTTCTCAATTCGAAGGGGAGGGTATTCCAAAGTTGGGGGGCCACCACCGAGAAGGCCCTCTTCCTGGCCGCCGCCCCTCTCACCTCTCCTTTTGGCGGCACAGTCAGAAGGGGCCCCCCCCGGGTTATCTAAGAGTACGGGTAGGATTATATGGAACGAGGCGGTCCCTCAGATACCCCTATTCATGATCGGTGTGATAAAAACAGCCATGCAGCAGAATTCAGGTCTAGCACTACTGAAAATGTTAATCTGTAGCTACCTAGTGCCACATGGAAAAAATGAAATCCATTCAAATTTAATATGAAAAGAGAGCATGCAAAACTATTGTCACTCGGTGTGATAGCTAGTGTTGGTGGAGTGGCAATGCGTATTTTAGGTAAGCACTGTACAGTACACTACATCCACCAAGCGTGTTCTACGTATAAATTAATACCACTTCAAAATACACACACAAAGCTTCTGAAATAACAGCAAGGTTGGAAACACACTCTTTGTTTTACACGCCAGACGCAATTCTGGTTCATGCTGCGTCTATGTAAACAAAAATAATTACCAAAGATCAAGCAAGCATACAAAGTAGGTTGTTGATGTTCACATTTCCCCAGTACTCAGCATTGGTTTTATGCTTTCCTGGAAAAAAAACCCCCTAACCAAATTGTTGTTAATTACTTCAAAAATGAGAAAACATGCTACATCTATGTTTTCCCCATGAAAATGACACAATATTGCCATGGGGAGGAAGAAAGTGATGTAAATCTATAAGGGAAAATTTGCAAGTCATGAGTAGGCAGCCTTCAGCCTTCTGGGTGCATCAGATTAATGCAGGCTTTGCCCCTAGGAAAGTCCCCCCCCCTAAAATATTGCCAGAGGGAGTTCAGACAGCTATGACATCCTCATCAGAAGAACCCCAAAGTGGCCATCAAGTCTTGAGGATTGTGGGTCTGACTTGGGAGAGAAAAGGAAAGTCAGCTGTGTATTTCTGTATGCAGTTACAACAAAGGTAGTTTCTGCCCCAAAACCCAGTTGAAGGCAGACTGAAAATGTGTACAGACTCAACCCCAAAACATGCAGCTGGGACATCACTCACTAGTCTAACTGCTCCCAAAAAGAGATATTCGGCACGGGATGATAGTTGTTAAAATCAGAGGGATGTCTGGATAAAGGAGAGCAAGCAGTATGCTGAAAAGCTCAGTGAACTAATGATAACAAGGGATAAAAACAACCAGTTGAGGGAGGGTGCAAGACGAGGCAGCTAGGACTGGAGAAATAGTGGGAATGGCTCTGACTAGCTATATGGCAGAAGCCAAATAGTTAGAATTTAAGAATAGGTCTGACCCAGGCTTCTCAGGCCTGCCGTTTCCTGTCGGGCTTCCTATCAACAAGAGGCATCTATTTGTGCTTGTGCCGTCACCAACAGTTGTCATGGTTTTCCAGGCACATTATGAGGGCACAGATAATAAGGAAGGAAAGAAGGATTGTGTGTGCAATTTGCTCTGTTTTCATGCAACATGCCAATGAAATAATGAAGGAGATAGGAACACTTTTAGCACTGGAGCCTACAGGCCTTGATCACATGAGATACTAAATGAGGTGGAGGAACCGAATTTGACTAGAATAGTCTTGACTTATTTAAATATTTCTGTCCCATAGAGCATTTTAAAAAATGCTGGACAACAGACTGTTCAAAGCAGGCTGCCAGTAATGTGACATTCAGCTTTAATCTCGCTACGCAGAGATGTGGAATTGCACTGAGGCAGAACACATTCCTTTTTTTAAGATCGTGAAGGGACTTATAGCATCATCAAATCCTGCTTTCAGCACAATGCAAGCCATGATTTCTGCCCAGCTAGGGAAGGCAGTGCCTAGACCACACTATTAATGTCTGATTTAAGCACTGCTATAAAGGGGCATAAAAGAATGGACTGGACTCCCTCCACAACAGCTCATTAGTACGACTGCTTTACAGAGCAGAAGTTGCCATGAGGCGGCGGGAAGCGACAGTCCTCAGTGGCGGCGGGGGGTGGGGGGGGCACAGCTTTCAAATGGCACAGCTTTCTCCATTGAGTCCAATACAGCGACTGCATTACATATTGCATTGCAATTGCCAATTTAGAATACCATGTGTAATTGAGCATATGCTCAAAAGACGCTTAGACCCAAGGAACATTAGAAAGCAATGGGCCACCCAGGGTATTTGAGTTACGGCTGCCAGACCTATAGTATGGACCTTTTCAGCCCAGTCCTATGCAAGTTTACTCAAAAGTAAATCCTATGTTGTTCAATAGGCTTTCCTCGGTGCCTTCATTTCACCCTGGGACCAGCATGCCTCGTTTTGAGAGAAGCCTGTGGCAAACAAATATTGCTGTAACTGCTCACCTGACCTTATTTCAGATTGACAGTTCTGTCCATCAGTCTCTTGAGAATGAAGCTCTTTCTGCCCCAGACTTTGATGGAGCAGCCCTGCTCCAGATTCTATCACCATGTCCGCTTTTGGCTAAAGCCGGCCAGGCTTTGCTATAAAGGCATTGCTGGTAAGTCTGTCAGATCCCAGCAGGCAAAGAATGACCAAGACACTGGAAAAGGCTTGGCTGAGTGGTGCAGTTCACCCCCACCCTGGTTTTCATTTTACGGAAGTGAGCATACTGGCATGAGATCTCCTATACAACAATGAAAACACATAAAACAGGCTGTATCATAATGTTAATCCAGATAAGATCTACTTGTAAGACATTGACATAATAGCATGGGACACGGTGCAGAGTCATAGTACTAGTCAACAATAGTTTGGAAACTGACCCCTTAGAACAGTGGTTCCTAAACTGTGGGTGGAGATCCACCGGTGGGTCGTGATCCAATTTCAGGTGGGTCATGAAGCCCCTAGAGCAGCCATATTGAACATATGGGAAGATGAGTTAATGGGCATAGGGAGCGCTATATAGTTTTCCCTATGTCAAGGTTGTAAATAGGCATTTTTTCTTACTGATTCACTTTGCAATTGGAAAATAGCTGAATAATAACCCAACTTATTGCTGCATTCTCAGGTAAGCAGCGGGCTCTGGCATCACAATGACAGCACTTCCAGCCATGACATCACTTCTAGTAGGTCCCAGTCAGATTGCCATTCTAAAAAGTGGGTCCTGGTGCTAAAAAGTTTGAGAACCACTGCCTTAGAACATTTGCCTGAACACAAATATGAATGTTATTGTAGCTCCTTTTGTGCACCTGCGAAGAAGGCACTTCTACAACTTTTTTAATATAAAGCAACGTATGGGTAGAACATACTCAAACAGAGACTTGAGCTGGCACAGGCCCCCTGTGCCATAAGGCTCATTTGCGTCTACTTGGGAGTTGACTGGGAGAAGGCCAAATCCAGCCCCCATGCTGCCTGGACAGGGGAAGTTTGCATCAGCTGGGACAGGCCAGCATGGGGTGAGAGGGGGTGGCAGGAGGGTGGAACAGAAGAGGAGGGTGTTTCTCTGGGGGTGGGAGAAGGCAGAATGAAATCCAAAGGCGGATTGGCCCAGGAGGGATGGGATTGGCAACGACAGCACACACTGGATTCTGACCCCGGCTCCTGGACCTGGCAGCCTTACAAGGCTAAATTGCAGCGCAGACCCAAGTAGCCCATAGGAGAGGCTGGAGCTCGACACAGGATAAGGAGAAAAATATCCTTTTACCCAGAGGTGCATTGCAGCCTGCTCCTAACCTACCCAGGATACAGTGTAGGCCACTGGGTTATTTTCCTAGTGTCTGCCTTTTTAATGCTATTACTTCATGTTCTGTTCTCTCTGGTTAAGGTAACCAATTATTCTTATCTCCCAGTTGAAGTGACATTTTGTATTGAAAAGAAACTAACTACATTTTCCCCTTCATCTTTAAAAAAAAAATCTAGCTTAAAACAAGACCCATTTCCTTCCGTCTTTGGTCACAGAATTTTATTACCAGAGGGTTCTTCTGAATACCATTTTTTGACTTTCTAGACATACAGCACCCAAGACTGAAGATAGCACTCTTGAAGATGTCATATAACTGCAGAGTAAAGCAATACTATAACTTTCCAAGGGCTAAATGTCACTTCTTTTTTTGGTTAAAATTGCCTGTTGCCAGGGGCTGATTTGCACATTAATATCCATCTGATCACCCATCATTCAGTGACTTTTCATGTGATGGCTTCCAGCTAAATGTGTGCACTGCCTCCATTGAAAAGTGTTGCATTTGTGATAAGATGAAAGCTTTGCTTATGCTGATTGATCTGAGAAAGCTGTTTGAGAATTGCAGTCATTGAGTTCTAATCTTGCCCTAACGTGTTTGTTTTCAATGGCAAATGTAGCAAGTATCTTGGTGTGTCACCCTTTGCTGAGAAAATAGAACTGCTGCAGTCAACAACATAGCCTCATTAACAGCACATTCTTTCACACTTCTCCTACTCGTTTCTGATTACTAAGCCCCAGAGTTCATTTCACTTATTCAAGAGAATGCGTAATCCGTAAGTTTACTCTAACCCGTGCGCCCTATGTCCTTGAATCAAACATCAAATGTGTATACAAATACTACAAGTGGAATTAGTGGGGGTGGGAGAGAGGTGCAAACTTAAATTTTAAAGGACAGAAATCACTTCACACAGAATGCTAAATGCTTGAAGCAGATTTCCAATATATTTAATCCAGAATATATGTGCAGGAAAGCATCTCACCTGAAAGGCAAGACCCAAATGTGAGTTCTGTTTGTTGTGTGAGAGCAAGATCATGAATACCAGACTTGCCTCTCAACCAGAGGCGTATTTACCCTATAGCCCAGGGTGGTGTGAGCCATGGGTGCTGGGTAGCGGTGGGGCGCCATTGCGTGGAGTCCACAGCCCGTCCGCCCTCCCTCGCCTCCGTTATGCTCCGAAATGGAGCTATTCCGGGCGCAGGGAGAAGTGCCTGGATGACGCACAGGGGCGGGGCGACGTCCTGGGGGCGCAGTTTCGTCGCCTGCCATGGGCGCGTTTGAGCCTTCATTCGTCCCTGCTCTCAACCCCCAGATTCTTCATCACATGGAAGAGTTTGTGCACATACAACTGTATGCACATAAAGCAGCACAGACACTACACTGCTGGGAGTCTGCAGGCAAAGGCTTGTACAAGGCCCCCCATGGTACGGCTTACCTCCCCCCAGATGTCACCGGCAGAAGAATCCTTCTTGAAGCAATTTTAAACATTTCTTTAACATCTTGTCTCAAACAGACACTTGACTTTTTCTCTGATCTTGGGGATGTATTTATGTGTGGTTTGCACGTATATTACTGATTTTAGCAAGCCTGCAACATAGGTTTTCCGTATGGATAGAAGTATGCATGGGATAGGGAAGTAACTTGGCCAAAGATCGCCACGGTAGCGACAAGGAGCAGATAAGGCCACACATAAAAAAAGGAATGTAATGACAGGTAATGTTTATGGAGAAGTCTAATGAGGAACACAGAAGAGAATAAGAACAAGCCAATGGTACCTAAATCCCCATGCGGTGATGCAGCAGCAGTACCAGCATGGCTTCTGCTGTATCCTGTGGGGGATTTCCGGCTGCTGGAGGTCTCCTCTGGGTAGGGGGATGCCCCCTTGCCTCAGGGTAAGCCGCAGCAGCTGCTATGGGTCAATTCAGATCTGCGCGAGTTCAATTACTGAAACAAATCCAGGTTAACCTGGGAAGGCGGAAACAAATCAGGCCTGGGAAGAAGGTCAGGATCCAGTTTGCGCTGCCATTGCTGATCCAACTCCCCTTCCTGATCCCAATTCACAGAGGCAGATTAAATAGTAGGCACAATCCCACTCTCCCTCCCCCAAATCAATTTCCCCTCCTCCCTCCCAGTCTATTCATATAGTGAAAAACAACTTGACTTCATGATGTGGATAATTCCTTCTGGTCTCCACAAAAGCAGAAACTGCACATTTCACTTCAAAACAGTAAATTCATGGAAACTCTTCTATGACTGGATAAAGAATTTGAGTTAGAACTCACGACAAAACTGTTAATTAACTTAAAGATTATATTCATTCAGGATAAAGTTATAAGGATAAAGTTATATATGAGGTAATTATAATGATGTATTAGAATAATTTGATGTTGAAAGAAAACAGTGTTGTAACCCCTAACTACCTTTGTGCATAATCCCATTCCCTTTACCTCCCTACCCACCCCTGATCTATATTTTTGGAAAACCAATAAAGACAAATATTGGGGGGAAAACAGTAAATTCATCACATTGTCAAGTACAAAGAGGCTACATACGCTTTGCTGATTATTTTAGCTGCCCCACTAAAAACTACAGAAATAATATCTGAAATTCCTTTTCTTTTCTACACCCTGGTCATAATTTGTTTGATCCTCTTCCTTCTGGTCGTCGGTATAGGATTCCGTATACCAAAACATCTAGACACAAAAATAGTTGCTATCCTAGTGCCATTAAATTGCTGAATTTATAATCACGTTGAGGTGTTTTTGGAGTATATATTGAGGTAGTGATTTATCTTGAATAACGCCCTTACTTGTTTCTTGTGTGTTTATTGTTTATCATGTATGTGTAGTATTATGTATGTATGTAGCCGGAAAACAAATCAAATTCCGAGTGTGGTTTTCATACTTGGCCAATAAAATTACTTTATTCTATTTACCTGACTGAAAAGAGACGACTCTTCTCATATCCCCTTTTAAAGAAACATAGAATCATGAATATACTGCAGTGCTTGGATATTGGAAGACCACGGCAAATATTTATTTATTTTTCACATTTTTATACTGCCTTTCCTGCAAGGAGCTCAAGGTGGTGTTCCTTCCGTCCTTTTGTCCTCACAACAACCCTGTGAGATACATGGGGCTGATATTGACTGCCACAAGATCACCCAACGGAACATAGGAAGAGCCCTGCTGGATCAGGCCAAAGGCCTATCTAGTCCAACTTCCTGTATCTCACAGTGACACACCAGGTGCACATGCCTGCATCCTGTTGCCCACCAGGTGCAGATGCCTGCATCCTGTTGCCACTCCCTTCATGGCTTCAAGCTTTATGGCTGAGCAGAGATTTGAGCCTGAATCTTCCAACTCCTAAATCACCACTACACCATCATGGATTTAATTTCAGTTCTCAGAATATGAGTTCATGAACACTTGCTGTTTGTTCTGTCTTAGTAAAGCCTGGATAGCAGATGAACTTTACCAGTTTGCCTCTAATTTGGCAAAGATGGAGAGCTGCAGATTCACAGCTGTTTTGTTTCTATAAGCAGTGCCTAGCGCAAGCTTACTGCACAGTTTAGATAAGCCAAGTCCCAGAGGAGGAAGACCCATCTGCGTGAGAAATACATTATAAGCTTTTGTTGTATTAGAAGCCAAGCTTCCAGCAGCTTGTATTTCTATAATCCCCAGAAACCCCAAAACCCTCTGGATTTCACCAGTGGATAAGAAATTGTAAGAGTAAGACTGCCCAAGTCAAAATGTAACCCTAACCATGATTCAGACCTAAGTAAATGAGGCATGTACAGACATAGGCTTGCACACTCTCTTCCCTCTTCATTGATAAGCAAAAAAAGATGAAAGCTTTTCCTTTCACTTTAGAACAAACTATAGCACTATGTTTTGATCCCCGTTTGATTTAGCAAATTAGAGCGCAATCCTAACCTGTAATTAGGCCAGCACAGTTAAACCAGCAAAGTTTGGCTGACACAAGGGACACCGTAAAGTATGTTTGGACCACTCTCGGAGTCAGAGAGGCCAGCACATAGATATGCGCTTCCCCCCCCCCGACACTGAGAGTGGTCCAAAAGCACTTTACATTGGCCCTTATGCCGGCCAATTAACAGCCTTGCAGTTTGTTCTCAAATGAAAGCAAAGCCTTCATCCTCCTCCTCTTGAGCATAGGAGAGGAGCATGAAAGCCTATAGCTTTCTGAAATTCATTCATATAGTAAACACATGAACTGAGCCAATTAGTGTGTTATTCTGGATTAAATTAGCATGGCAGAAGGATTATCATAACTGGACCAAACATTTTTTTGACATTCCCATGTGTTCTGTGTGCAGCTGTTAAACACCTATGAGAGATCAATTATTTCTATTCCTATATACGGAAATTTAACATATTTATATAGTACACACATGCCTACATAGCAAGCTGCCTATGCAATGTATCACTTAACTCAATTTTGTGTACTATGTCTGGTTCCAGGGATCTTTCCGGACTTGGCTGAAGATTTCAGGCATTAAACCTGAGAAGCATGAACTTTACTATTGAGGTCCAGCCTTTCTCCAATGCTGAAGCACAGAGCACTGAACAAATGGAATTTACACCACTGAAGGAGTTTGTCCCCCTGAGTGTTTACAGGAAAACATTTCATTTCAATGTTTTCTTTTTTGCGTTGTTGGCACACAAGGGATCAGTGGTGTTTTAAGCTTGCCAACAGTCTTCTCAAGAAAGGTTTGTTTGCCTGTGTTTCATAAATCTTTCTTCCATGATAAATATTTGACACCGACAAGTGATGCATTTATTGAACCAAAATTTAGTTGAAGCGTCAAATCTACTTTTAAACTGCGCTGAAATCTTCAAGAAAATGACAACTATATTGAACAGAAACTCATCGGAAGGCTTGTATAGTGCTTCCAAGAGATTTGAAGCAAAAGAAAAACCTTCAGGAATTAGTCAACACAATTTCCTGGGGGTTGGGGGAGGGGTGGAAAGATAACATTTCTGAAAATGTAATAAATCTTGATTGCAGGATATTGTTGAGTTAAGTATTTTGCTTAAACTTTGAAGCCAAGGTTCACAGCTTTTGTTTCACAAATGGTTTACTTGCAGCACACATTAGGTAAATAGCTAATCCAATTTCAGTGTCAATAGGCTTACCTAATGATGCTGAAAAATCCCTCCACCTCTCCATTTGTTCAAGGGTTAGATGCATTTTTGCTTCTAGCTTTTTTTTATTACTGTAGGAGCACCAAAACACACACAAAAAAAATCTAAATACTACCATGCTGAATGCAAAATATTAATTATGGTTAGTTAATTAAAAACTAAATTGAAAATATAACTTGCTCGCCTACTCACAATAACAAAAGCGCAGATGTGTTTCACATACAGGCATCCTTTCTTATCCACAGGTCCCATATCCTTGGTTTAACTTACCTGTGGTTTTCAAATTCGCAGTAATGATTCACTTCTCAAACAATTTGCAAATAGAAGCTTTTTTTGAAAAGGAAGCAGACAGTTGAATGCTAGAGTTGTAGATGCTAGACTAAAGGAATGCTAAACACTGAGAAAGCTAACAGGAAGCAGAGTCTAGCATTCTCACTGTGCTTCCTCTGCAGTCTGCTTCCAATTGTGAAACAGAAAATATGTTTTTTGTTGGTCCATTTGGTTGCAAATGTAAAAAAAAATAGAGATTTTGGTATCAAATGAACACGTTCCAAAAAGTTGGGGGTAGATCCTTTGGGGAGCATACCTCTTCAGAAAAACTTATACACACCACAGAATTAGTATGCAATGGAAGAGATAGAGCTAGGAACCTTTGTCCAAGATATAATATGTTAGTATATAGGGATGCATGAAAACCTCATGAATGCTAAATTACAAGTGGGTTTTTTTCCTTAACATGTAGATAATCGTAGAGCAGTACATGTACATGTGATTGTACATGTAGAGCAGTTAATGGTATGACCAAAATTAGAAACTGTCTCCTGATCGGATTTCAGCACTTTCTGGACCAAAAAAAAACACAATCAACCACTGCTGTATCAGTGCAACCTCATTAATTACAAGTTGCATAACCCTCATCCAGACTGCTTGGGAGGGAAAGGTATCCGGATTTTGGAACAATTGCATAAGGAGATATGTTCTTGCTCTTGTCACTGTTGCCCATTTGGGTGTCTGCTGATTTCTGATATTTTTCAACAACAGCACACACCACAAAGCAGAGAATAGAACTTACAGCCTGTATGTAGGGGAATGAGCACAAGACCTTCTAGCATTCACACTTCAAAAAGTTTTTAAAAAAAAAAACAGACAAAAATGTCTGGATTTCGTGTGTCCGGATAGGAGATCATCTACCTGCACTTCATTCTTGGGAGTCAGATCTGTTGACACAAGTGTATGTAATCAGAACACTGGAAATATTTAAAATATACCCTAAAAAGGCCGATAAGGTCACATTTACACATTGCAAGGATCTTTAGACATTGCAAGACTTGACTGATAATCTTTAAATCACTTGTTCAGTATTGAAATAAAACCTGCCATTCGGGATTCCTCTCTCTCTCTCTCTCTCTCTCTCTCTCTCACACACACACACACACACACACACACACACACACACTTTCAGTTCCAATTACACACACAAATCTCTCTTATACCAGCTGCAAAAATGAACAGATAAGGTAAAATTTCTAAACCTGAACAAATCTTCAAGCACTTGAAGCAGCCTGAAGGCAATTGTTTCCTTCCTCTGCCACAGCGCACACTTCCAGATTCAGCCTAATCTCCCAGCAGCTCTCAGCCTAATGTAATCACTGCCTCTTCATCACTTCTCCAATAAAAGCTCCCACATCTCCCTCACTCATCCTCCCGTCACGAAAGTTTGTGTCTTCTTCGGCTCCATACCCTGAACCTGGTTTCACAGCTGGACCGCAGCTGAGATTTCTACTCCCAGGCTTCACTCTTACCACGTAATGCAAGGGAAAGAGAGAAGAGGAATTTTTTTGCAGATGCCCCAAAGAAGTATTTCAAAAGCTTAGAAATTCTGTAGGATTTCTCAGCCACTTCCTACTATATCAGTGGGAGGAAGGAACCACTTAAGTATTTGAAGGCGGGGCTGCAGCAGAAAAGCAATCCTCAGGATTGCATTGCTCCTAGGAATATGGGGTACACTTACCAGCCTCCAGCCCTAGAGATTTGGAAAGTCCTAGGGAGCCCCACGGGGGGCTCCCCAAGCCTCCAAACATGTTTGATTGTTTTTTTTTAATGGCAATGGTTTGCAAAACTGGAAGTGTCCTTTTTTATATGTTCAGAGGCTTAAGGAGCCCTCTGCAGGGCACTCCAGACCCCCAGGATCCCCACCCCACAGGACTCCAATGCTGGAAGCTGGTAATTGTAAAAACCCTCCCATCCCCAGCAGCAGCATGTTCTTGGGGATCGCATTGTTGCCTTTCCTACTTCCCGCCCCTTAAAGGGACAGGGAGAAGTGCTTCGCTGGCTGGTGTATCATGACCCACCAGTTTGGGAACCACTGCGCTATATAGACTGGCAGGCACTGAGATTTGAAAGTCATAACCATATACTATCTGGATGCCTTTCCAACACTAGGGGGAAAAATCTTACAATTCAGTATTTGTTCACTATAACTAGGTATTTTTAAAAGATGTTAACTCTAGCAAAATAAAATAAAATCTCTTTTATTTTTAATTTTTTTTATTTTACGTGAATAACAAGCCAAAAATTCAAATATACATTACATAGATATAATTTCAATAAGTAGTGACAAAAAAAAGAGAAGAGAAAAAAGGGATATATAAACTATCAGAACATTCATATAACCACAAAATTCATGCTACTTAAGGTATTCTAATAAGATATTTTATCAAGGAATGGCCTGCAAACATTTTCAAAAATGTCCAAATGAAGATGGACATTCACCTGAAAATAGATAAACACAAAATATACTAAATCCATTGGGCACAAGAAGGTGGGCATTTCTCCTTCCAGTGTTGCAACAAAAGTGTTTTGCAGCTGTGAAGACACAGAGAATCCATTTACATTGGCCAGGTGTTAGTCTCCAAATTTAAGTAATTTAATTGTAGGTAATTTAACATTACATATGTATCAGTAAATATCACAGGTTGCTGTAATACAATCTTTATAACATTAATAACTTCTTCCCAAAAACATGCAATAACTGAGCATGACCACAACATATGTGTAAGTGATGCATTCGTACTTGTACAACGCCAACATATAGGTTCATTAATAAGTCCTTTGGAATACAATCTCTGTGGTATCCAATATATCCTAAAAAGAATTTTTTGTTGTATTAGACATATTATAAGGTCCATGGATATTGTGGGTATACCTTTAAGTACCACATTCCATTGCTCATTCAGAATAGGGCAATCAAGTTCTTTATTCCATTTGTCTCAGAACAAAAGTGTGTCAAACTTAGTCCACTTCATCAAATGAGTATAAACAAATATTATTTTAATAAAATAAAATCTCACAGATTTCCTTCTTTATGCTACATGCTTAATTAATGCTTTTACTACATTACAAAAACAGTACTGCGATTGCTTGGTGAAACAGATACTTATCTAATGAAAAATTCAGCTTGCGGTTCTAAACCACATTCACCAAGTCTAGATAGTACCCCAATGTTTCACCCTAACTCTCAAGGGAATGAAATAAAACTAAAAGTAATTAAGCTGACACCTAGAACTACTGAAACTCAATTGGAGGGAAAAGGAACAGGAACAAGAGATTTTTATAGTCAGGCTGTTTCAATCAAACAGCGGTTAATCTAATCCCATCCTCAATTAGCTGATTACAACCTTCCATCACCTTACTATTAGTCTCCTTTTTTCTTAAGGGCACCTGTTGTTTCAACCTGTTCTTAATTAAATCTTAAGATGTTAGTTTTCTTGAGGACTGGGGTCTAGGCGTGGCTAAAACTAAGGAATCTCCTATTTTCTATAGACTCTTTTTACTATAAAAGCTTCTTGTTCCTGTCCTGGCATTTAGATGGGAGGAAGCTCTGCTGCTTACAGGTTGCATTTGTCTATGATTGGGGCTCCTCTGAGCTTTAGGCAGAAATATTTGCTAGGTTTTTTTGTTTGTTTGTTTTATGCAGTGCAGCATGATATTTTGCTTCAAGTGAGTTTCAGTAGTTCCAGGTGTCAGTTTAATCACTTTTAGGATGCAATCCAAAAAGGCATTTCGACCAGTGCATGTCAGCTGAAGAGTGTTGCAAACATGCCAAAAGGCACATAAGAACATAAGAAGAGCCCTGCTGGATCAGGCCAAAGGCCCATCTAGTCCAGCCTCCTGTATCTCACAGCGGCCCACCAGGTGCCCCAGGGAGGCATGAGACAACAAGATGCTTGCATGCTGTTGCCACTCCCTTGCACCCGGTACCAGTAGCCCACCACCTTTGTAAGGAGGTTGCACAATCCATCATTGCCTATAGCCCATAATGGACCTTTCCTCCAGAAATCCGTCCAATCCCCTCTTAAAGGCATCAAGACCAGATGCCATCACCACCTCCTGTGGCAAAGAGTTCTACAGATTAACCACCCGCTGAGTAAAAAAGTACTTCCTTTTATCTGTTTTAACTCTCCCAACCCTCAGTTTTAGCAGATGCCCCCTGGTTCTGGTGTTTTGAGAGAGGGAAAAGAACATCCCTTTATCTATCCCTTCCATGCATAATTTTGTATGTCTCAATCATGTCCCCCCTCAGGCGCCTTTTTTCTAGACTGAAGAGCCCCAAACGCTGCAGTCTTTCTTCATAAGGGAGGTGCCCCAGCCCCGTAATCATTTTTGTCGCTCTCTTCTGCACCTTTTCCAGCTCCACTATGTCCTTTTTGAGATGCGGCGACCAGAACTGGAAACAATATTCCAGGTGTGGCCTTACCATCGATTTGTACAATGGCATGATAATATTGGCTGTTTTATTCTCAACCCCTTTTTTAATGACCCCAAGCATGGAATTGGCCTTCTTAATTGCTGCCGCACAC
The DNA here is from genome assembly GCA_029204185.1 of Lerista edwardsae. Classification (NCBI taxonomy): domain Eukaryota; kingdom Metazoa; phylum Chordata; class Lepidosauria; order Squamata; family Scincidae; genus Lerista; species Lerista edwardsae. The sequence continues at coordinate 2,147,846 of JAJKFI010000031.1, forward strand.
TGGGTCGACACCTTCATTGAATTGTCCACCAGCACCCCAAGATCTCTCTCCTGAGCTGTCACAGACAGCTCAGAACCCATTAGCCTATAGGTAAAGTTTTGGTTTTTTGCTCCAATGTGCATCACTTTACATTTGTCTATGTTGAAACGCATCTGCCATTTGGCTGCCCATTCCCCCAACTGGGAGAGATCCTTCTGGAGCTCTTCACAATCCTTTCTGGTTTTCACCACCCGGAAAAGTTTTGTGTCATCCACAAACTTGGCCACCTCGCTGCTTATCCCTGTCTCCAGGTCATTTATGAATAAGTTAAAAAGCACCGGCCCCAAGACAGATCCCTGGGGCACTCCGCTTTTCACCTCTCTCCATTGTGAAAAATCTGCACCACATCTGCGCCACTTGACTGCAGGCTAGGTCAGTGCAAGGACACACACCGGCCGGCCTGCCCCGGAGCAGCCCGCAGGTAAAGCTAGCTGAGTTTGGCTGGCATGGGACTCCAGGAAGGGTGGAGGGAGACGGATCAGGGCGGAGGGAGGGCAGGCAGGGAGGATAGATTCTGAATCCAGCCCTTACGTCGGTTCCTAACCCCAAATGCAATAAGCGCTATTGGGGCTGCTGGGGCTTACCCAGGGGGTAAGGTGAAAATATCGCCTTACCCTGAGGTGGCCTCCAGTTGCCTCCTGTACTGCTCTGGATACAGTGCAGGCCTTTCAGATCCAGCACAGTACAGGACTTGGCTACCCATTTTATTTCATTCCCTTGAGAAATCTCAACGTTGGGGCAAAATGTCAGGATATGATCTAGACTTCATGAATGTGGCCTTAGAACCCGAAAATGAAGTTCCCATTAGATGATAACTCCGGCCACAGAAGACTTAGTGCTTGTATTAGAAAGACCATTAACTGGACTGAAAAGTACAGAATTATTGAAAATACATTACTGGGCAGAAGTTGAATCACACCTCCGGAGGTAAATATGAGGAAACAGATTTATTGGTTTACCTCACACAAATTCAGCAAGTTCAATAGGCATCCCAAATTAATCCAGAATGCCACCCCACCGCTCAAAGCACAAATGGGAGGTACTCATGTTATTAGATACCAAAAAAACAAGATGTTTTTTTCTTGACATTGATGTTATTGATTGATACTGTATTATTTCAGGTTTCAAATGCAAAGTCATTTTAAAATCTGAGGTTTGTAGAGGGTCAACAGTGGATTTAAGAATTAACTGTAAATTAGAATTTACTAAGGGTAACTATGGATTTATGTGAGTCTTCTGACAGAAGATGATGAATGGGAAGCAAGCAGCTTATTTCTGAATACCTTTCCAATGATGACAAACATTTGCAAACATCTGTGTATCCAAGCTGCCATCAAATGTGGCAGAATGTAGGGGTGGGGAAATTAAAAAAAAAATTATGAGGCACATCCACTCTACGAGCAGATTTTTCGTGTTACACAAGCCATGTGGCAGGTGTTGGGAAACGCTCAAACATATAAAACATAAGCTCATAGATCTATAAGTCACACAGAGAATCCCCCCCACACCAATAATGCATTGGTAGCATCTCAAGGTTGACGCAGGGATGTACATGGTAGTGATTGGAGGGTACCATGTGGAGCCACTGCAATATGGGAGCAGATGTGACACCTTCAGCAGAGTACCAGTCGACTTTGTGCATGTCCCAACTTTATAGGAAGTGTAAGAATACTAGAGTTGGGAGTTACTTTGGAGGTCATCTAGTCCACCCCACTCTCCTGCTCAATTCAGTCAACTACAGCAACCCGGACAGATGGCCATCAGGGGTCCCCAGACAACAGCCTGCAGACCAGATCCAGTCCACCAGTACATTTTGACCAGCCCATTGAGTCCAGTAGCATTAGAATTATATTTACCAACATACTCCATCCTGTGAGGGGAGGGGCCCATAGCTGCATATATTTTATAAATATTTTTTACACACACACACACACACACACACACACACACACACACACAATGTGTACATAATGTTCTATAATTCCAGCCTATCATAAGAGTAGACAGGCCCTGGCTGAAGGAAGTTTGGGAACCCCTGATCTCCACAAACATTTTATCCAAGAATTTGTGCATACAGTGGTCCCTCTTTATCCACCGTTGCAGTATTATTGGAATCCACCGTCTACGGATCAATGCAGCTTGTGGGCAGTCTCTGGGGCTCCCAGAAGTGGCAGCCTTTCTTGGCCCTGGTGCACCTAGCGGTAGCATTTGGAAATGCTTCCGTGATGCACTAAGGCCTTGGCATCACCTGGAAACTGCTTAAGGGAGCACCAAAGACTGCCCTGTAGCCAGCAGGTTTTGCAGCGCTAAGGTAGAGAATGCATTTTTAAACACTTTTGATTACTTTTTAAAACATTTTTAAAGTGGACTTGACCATCCATGGATTTTGGCATCCACCAGTGAGGAGGGTGGGAATGGGACCCCCACAGATGCCAAGGACCCGCTGTATTCCTATACCTTTTGCTTGCTTCAAACAAGCATTTTCAACTCATTTGTCACAACCTGTGAATATGCCATTGTTACAAGTAAATTTCAAGTTGAAAGTACTATCGCTTTTTATCCTTTTGGTTCGGCCATCAGTAAGTGTAATCCTTACAAAAACATTCAAGATAAAATTACTTACAGGAAGCTTATGGATAATGAGGCTTTAGGCTGATTTCAATCTATAAAGTTTCACCAGCAGCTGGAGTCACATTGATCGACAATTGGATTATGCATTACATTTTGAGAAGTGCAGCATTTCAGCCCATGATTGTTAATAAAGTGAAGAATGGTTTCATTTATTTATTTTTGAACTGATAGCCTGGGTTGCTTCTTTTCAGCCAGGTGACTTTTAGCAGGCAAAGCAGAAGCTTGTTCTCAAATATGTGAAGAAGTGGCTCCATTCTCCAACTTCACTGGGTCTCTGTAGGGTAGCCAAGGTGACCTCCTGTGCTAGCAGTGGCATAGCTCTCCCAATGTCAATAGTGAAAGGCAAGCTAGAGGGGCAAGCTAATGAGCAGGCAGTGCAAATTCTCAGTGCCCTGCATCACTGTGTCTGTGAAGCAACCATGTACATTTAAACATGCAAGGTTCTCCAGATACATTTTCATGTGAATTCTCTATTTGCCCTAGGGCAATGGTTCCCAACTTACCCCGGTCTTGGCAGCCTTCTTTCACAGTGCTCTGTCATGGCAGTGCCACACTGCAGGAGGCCAAATAGCCAACAGTATTGCATTAGGTCATGCGAGATCTTGCAAGAATCACATGAGCTCTTGTGCAAGATCTTATGCTATCTTGGCCCATCCACAAAGATGCTACCAGGGATATCCCACAGTACCCCATCAGTTTTCTCTACTACCCTAGGATCTAGACAGGCAAGGGGGCAGGAAAATCTCACTGCAAGAACATAGGAGCCCCGCTAGATTGGGCCTAAGGCCCATTTAGACCAGCTTCCTGATAGTGGCCCACCACATGCCCACCAGGGAATACACAAGCCAACAAGATATTTGCATCGTTGCCACTCCCCTGTACCTGATACTCTGAGGTAAACATCAAAAGAATGCTCTGGGAAAGCGTTTAATCTGTTTCCACCAAAATGCAAATGAGAGTGGGGTGGGGCCTGAAGAATTACAACCTGCCCCAGCCCAACTCAGAAAAATGGAAAGACAGACCTCTTGGCCAGGCTGCCCAGTTTGTCCTTCAGCAGCCTGAGATGGTGATCAACAGGATAAGTTCTCCCTCTACCACCATCAAGTTTCTGGATGGACATTTTGCCAGTGACTTAATATTTATTAGTCAGCAAAACCAGAGAGTCAGCTAAGAGGTAAATTTAGAGCAATTCATTAACATGCTAGAAACAACTATTCAATATTTACTTGATCTCTGTTATGTTTTCTTTCAACTTCCTAAAGAGAGATTATCAAATAAACTCATTTCATATGCACCATGCAACCCTAAATGATCATTTTTACTGCACTGCATCAATCCAAAGTATTCTATGTGTATGTGTGTGCATCTATACAGGTTAAGCCTGTAGCCTCCAAGGGCGCCCAGAGCTTCACTCCAGTCACCTCTGCAGGTATTTCCAAGGCCTGTTGAGGCCGCTAGCATCCTCAGCAGGCTTCAAAATGGCAGTTTCGACTGAAAAACACAACTTTCCATTGTTCTGCCTTAACAGGCCTCAGAAAGTCCTCCGGACCCAACTGGAGCAGTGCTCTGGTGGGGTTTGGAGGTGAGGGGCAAAATCTGGGGGGTTAACTACCTGCTGATTTTTATCCACAAGGGTTCCAGTAACAGAATCCTTGCAAATAAAAAGGCCTCACCTGTATGTCATTTGTATCAATAGAACATCCCACATTAAGAAATACCCTAAGTTTGAACTTTAGACATAAATCAGTTAGCCCTAAAAAAATCATTAGAGTCCAATACAAGACATCATCCAAATCACTCTCAAATACACACTTATTTGAGCAGAAGTCCATGCAACATTCTGGCACTCTCCATTACCCCAAGAACATTTTTATAAATTAGCAAAGCTGACAAACAGAATATATTCAGATCCTGAATGTTGAGGACATCAAACTGGTGAAGCCTTTTATGTACAATATGGCCCTCGACATCATGTCCCATAATGACACTATTATTACTGTTCAGTTTGGTGTCAGCTTCTACTAAAAACACTGAATCATAACACAGCTGTCATGGTCAGTGGGAACAATGTCATAAAAAAAGCCTGTCAGATAATTGTCTGAGTACTTTATTAATTATACTACCATTTCTTTCCCTGTTCCCAAAATATACCCAAGGTGTATGCTCTCTACCTACAAGTTTAGAAACTTGCTTTTCCAAGGTTTGTGTGGAGAAGGTCTTATGCACAAACAGGCATATGCAAACACACTACAATGTGGACATTCAGTGAAATACAAATAAATCAGAAACAGTGCCTTCTCCATGTTTCAGCTTTTCCCTATTCAAACAGTCGATACATTGGGAGAATAGGGCTTGAAGCTTAGATCGGCATCCGGTGAACACTTGGTTGAGATTGACCTGGAACTCCAGGTACACAACTCTGAGCAACTTGGAGGACAGGAGGGAATCAATGTAATACACATGTTTTGACTGACACATTTTGATTGAACAAAATTGAATGTGTATGGCAATCATCTGTAACATCACAGCAGGAAGAGAGCATAGCATAGTAGTAGATACATATGGGTGGAATAGATGCCCATTCAGTTATGAAGCTCGTAACTGGGCAAAGTTTAAATTGCCTCACTGGATTGTCGAAATACTGAAAAGAAATTTCTATGCCTGTTTACAAGAAAGGCCAGGCACAAATCTGATGTACAGTACAGATATTGTCAATGGTTGTCAATGGTTCATTGAAGCAGTGAATCCGATCTCCTAGCTATGCTAAGCAATCATATATGAGGAGGCAGGAGCAAGATCAAATCAATATTATTCAAGCAGGAGCAGTTTTAAAAAATACGAAAAGAGCTCACATCATGAACTTATCGCAACATAACCTATTATGATGCAACATCGGAATCAAAAATGCAAGAATCATTTGTACAACCCACCAGAAGAAAGTTCAATGTAGAGGAAGAACCGAAAAGCCACCTGTTCAAATGTCAGCCTTCACACTGCTGAAAAACTATCTAAGCAAAGTCCATCCTTTGCTCAAAAGGATACAGAGTTCTCTCTCCTGTCCCCAAGATGTTCAAACCTCATTAACGTTTTCAAATTAGTTCTACGGGGACATGATGCATGAATAGCTAATAGCAGTTCAAATTAGCATGTGGTGACTCATGCATATTTAAAAACTGCCAATTGTCAGCTACTATTGAAATGAGAAATGAAGGCCATCACAAGTGAGCATCAGAATCCATCACAGCAGACAATTTACACTTCCTTACATAATAAAGAATGCATGCACTTAATACCACATATGTCGTGAAGGGCTAATACATAACCTACATTCATTTCTACTTCTAAATCACTGTATAAAGTAACTCCAAGTATGTGCATTTCCAAGGAACATTATGGATTCATATGTCTTTTTTCACCATGAATATATACTAGTGACGTTTTTTCTCTCTTAAATTTGCAGTGTGGCAGTAAAAATTATTTTAGTCCTGATGAGCTAAAGACATAATTTTAAGGCTTCCTGTTGCTTTTTTATTTTTATTTTTTGTTAGCCTATTTACATGTTGTGCAGACCTGTTGCTTTTGTCTTTTGCGTGCCACATTATTAAAATACTAGTTCCACTCCATCATGACTGACTGCAGTGTTTGGACACATTGTGAAAGTAGCTGACCTGCCTTTTAGCCTACTACACCCTTCAACACGGTATCGTGGTGACTTTCCATCATTGTCAGACTACAACTCTTCTGACTTGACCTTCTTAGTGAACATGAAGTTATCTAAACCATTTTGGTTTCTCATGCTTATGTCCTACTAAAATCTGTCACCTTTGTCAGGGGTCAGATGTGTGCTTTCTGCCTGTCATGCCAAGCAGTGAGAGCCTGACAGCCTTTGAATGGACATGTTGAGCTCTGATGCAAATTGGGTGGCACCCAGAGTAATGTTGTCATTCACAGAATTCATGATGTTCTGTTAACATCAACTCTTTCTCTAAAAAAAGGGGGAAGAAGCCTGCTGCCCATGCAATAGAACAGAGTGAAACGCTTTCCCTAAAGCCACTATTAACGTCCCCGTTTTTGTATCCACAAACCCTCCATAAACTCTGCATTTACAAATAGAATCGTAGTACATGTAATGTAGTAATGGCATGGAAAACAAACAACAGAAAAAACAGATACTCTATATGTGCAAGACAGAGACTGGGTTTGCTAAAAATATTTGGCATGCATAGCTGGCATTTAATGCATTCATTTCAGAAAATATAATTCCAGAAAACATGATAAAGTTCTGCTAGTGTAACAAGGCAGGTAATAAAGAGCCAAGACAGGCAAAACACTCTGGCTTTTCTCACCTTTTTTCAGCAAATGGAAAGGATAGCTGAAACATAGCACTTGTATTGATTTACTCTTATTCTCACTACAACTAATACTACTCAGTAAGAGACATCTGCTGAGTAGGTGGCTCACAATATCATGATGCCTCCCCCCCCCCAGCATGGTTTCTACTCAACATCTATTATTCTTACAGTATCCATCAATCTTTGGAGAAGCATCTTAATTATCTTTGGATCTTTGGATGCTGCATTATTGAGTCTACATATGCCTCTGAAGTCACCTGAAACATTTAAAAAAAAGCTACAGAGAGAAACTCAGTGTGAAGTACATGTTAGCAATGAAGATGGGCAGCACAATCCTAAAGTGTTGCTGGACAAGAGCCTACCTGGACCCTCTGAAGGTGACCAGAGCTGGGCTCTGGGTAGAGGATGGTGATAGCCCAAATCTACAGGTTTGAATACCCACCGATTTCAATATCCACAGAGGTTCCAAAACCCCTGCATATAATCAGGGCCACCTGTATTTGTTCTTGCAGAAAGTATTTCACAATCCCCTGAAATTTAAAGCAGTCACACAATATGAATAATTTTATTCAAAGAGGAAGATACAAATCAGCATATCAAAACCCAATGATCTATCCAAGAAGCCTACATCCCCTTTTGCGATATGATGTTCCCTCTCTCTATTTATGGAGACTTCCTAATTATCACTTACACCCACACACACAATCAGGCAACAGAATATCAAATCCCTCTGTTTTCGACTGTTTCTCCTGCAGAGTTCAACACATGCTGAGTTGTATACACTGCAATAATCATTATTTATTAGCCGCTATGATACATGAAAGCCTTATTTTTATGTTTCTCCTGCTCTCCAGGATTTTGCTCTTTTCTTGTTTTTCTTTGCAACTAACATAATTATAAAGAACCTTGCCCAATATCCCCAACCAAGCAGAATAATTGTAAAGATATAAGATTATGTTTCTAAAAAAGTCATATTTCCCAAAACGTATTATTTGGTTTTAATGATTTCTGTGATGGAATTTGCGCTATTTCATAGGAATGAATTTATATTATAAGCACAGTTCATACTTAGTAAGAGAATTGTCTCTCAGGTACATCAATATAGTTTTTATATATCTTAAACAGCACTGAATTCAATAACCTATACAATTTACAAATTGGCAGGTAGCTTGGCATGTTCAGCTTCAATTGGAACAGACAGGATTCAGAACGTCTGGAAAAAAATATTCCTCATAAAAGAACTATTATCAGTTAAAAAGCAAGTCTTTCAGTGTGACAATTACTGACTTGCAACAACTTTAAAGAAGGGGCATGGCCCCCAAAATGGAAGGACAAGCCACTGGATTCTATGGGTCTCCTTCCCCTCTATCTTTTGTGTCTGGACCCAGCCTCACTCTCTATTTGTCTCACATTATTTTTCTCACTCTCTAAACTTACTTGAGAAAGTAGTGGCAAGGAAGACTCATGATGGGTGCCATGGCAGGAACACTTCTTTCCAGTAGATCTATGGCTATGTACAGTAGAATCTAGAGCCACCAGGAACAATGAAGTAACCAGGAACAATCAAGTAAACCCAAGGGTTTCTAAGGCCAGACTGGGAATGAGTTCATCAACTGCTCCATACTGAGGGTTGCCACAGGTAGACACTGATGACAACATCATTAAAGATGTACTCTATCTGGCCCCATACCCACTTCCATTGGGTATGCTTGTGACTTGGCTCCAATTTTGGTATATTTGTGACTTGGCTCCAAGTCACAAATCCAACTTGTGACTTGGCTCCAATTTCTGCCTTTAACAGCTCTTAAAACTATTTCAGGGGTTCCCAACCTGGGGGTCACACACACACACACACACACACACACACACACACACACACACACACCCTGAGGAACTGGAATCAGTTTATTTCCCCTTAAGGGAAGTCCCCTCAGGAGTGACAGCAGCTACGGCACTTAAGCAATTGTGCCATGCAGGGATAAAGGAGTTTATACAGTACCTGGGGGCAAATGGCAGCCATCTGGAGGGTGCAGGAGACACAATCCCCTCTATGGGCCTCCCTGCTGCTCCAAATAGCTCCAATTGTGCTGGAATCGCAACCCACTTCCAGTTGTACAATGCAACCCAGAAGTGGGTTTTGATCACAACACAGCTCTAACAGTGGGGAGGCCCTCAGATGGGATCAGTGGACCCCTATCCATGTGGCAACATGGCAGTTTAGGTGCCATCACTCTCCCCTCCCCCCAACAAAGACTGCCAAGTTCCCAACCTTCATGTAAAGATTGGGAAACCCTGTTCTATTTTAATAGCACAAAGAGGGGAACTCGATTAAACTATACTTCACAGCAACTACCACTTGCCTTGAAGATACCTGCCTTGAAGTTAGAGCTGCCTGCAGGCCAAGAGCTAACAAAGGCAAATTCTGTTAATTTGCACACATGCACCTTTGTTCTGATAATCTCGTTTTGGTTGTTTTAAGTCAAGCTCCCATGTATACTTTAATTGCTTTCAATGGTTGGATCCCAGCCTAAACAGAAGGGTGGTTAGTATCCCATGCTACTCTTCAACTGAGTGAATATGGAAGGTGTTACTTTCCAAAAATGACCTTCTACCCAACTATTTTTGCACCGCAGGAGAGCGCTTGGCTACACTCATTTCCTGACCTGCCCTCAACATCTTTTTCTCAAACCACACAAAGCTGCAACCTTGAATTAAATACCACTTGTCAAGAAAGCAACAAGAAGAGACAGAGAAAGATCTATTCACCCAATTACCGTCGCTGTTGCCTTACCAGGCTTCAGCAACTGCGCTCAGTGAGCGCTGGAAACGACTTTGTAAGCACACTGCCATTTGTCCCACCAACTTCCTTCTCATTCTTCTCCCACAGGTCACAGAGAGATTTGGTAATTTCAGTACTGAGCAAATAGTAAAGCAGTGAGGGATGCAACCGCAATGCAGCTCCAAGGTGAAAGAACAAATGCTTCCTTGCTTTGAAGAGGTCTCCATGACTGCCCATCCCACCACAGCTGCATCAGCGCTGGACAGTTGGATAGGAAGTTGGATAGGACTGGACCCTGAGTGAGCAAACAAATCCTACATCTCTAGTTCCTCTTCTTTTCATGTGTTTGCCATCTCTGAGATCTGGCATTTTCACTAAATGTAACAAAGGTATTTCAGGTACACTCCTTTTTGGGTATTTTTCCCCTTTGCCTTTCACGCTGCTCATGCAGCCAATGTTTCCTGCTTTGCATGTGAACCATAATTAGGTTAGTTTCATTAGATAATCCCAAGAAATAGACTGGAACACCTACAAGTCTTTTAGTGCTTCTTTGTTGTACACCTGTGAAGACAGTGGTATTTGACCACTTTTAGTATTCTATTCTACAAAACATGGAATATGTGCTCCTTATGGATGTTACAGCCAATTTAGGAATAAATCCTTTTGTAATTTACATGTCCTATTCTTGGTCTGTGAAAAAATAATCAGCTGAAACTTAAATACATCACAGGGCAACTCCAAGGTTCCCAAACTCTGTAACATCATGACCCACCTCATCCACCTGTACGCTGGATCGTGACTCAGTTCTCGCTGTTGAGCTGCAAAGTATTACTAGGAGGCACCAGAGGCCACTTCCAGGTCATGCTGGGCCTGCAAGCCCCAGAATGTCCTATGGAAGCAATCCAAATGTCACGTAAACAAACCAGAAGTCGCAGAAGCAAACTGGAAATCATTTCCCGTCACTTCCGCAAGGCTTTCTGGGGCCTGTGAAAGTCAATGGAGTGGGTTGTAGGCCCAATACGACCCAGAGGTGGCCTCTGATGGCTTCCGATAATGCTTTGTGGTGCAACAGCAAGCATCTGGTCATGTTTGGTCAGCATCTGGTCAGCACACATCAGGTTTTGACCCACCACACATCGAGTCACAACCAGCAATTGAGAAACACTGGGGTAATATATTTGGAAAAGATTAGTTATCAAAATTAAAAGTTTAAAATTTAACTTTTTAAAACTTACTTTAAAGCATGACTAACATTTACATAGTATGGTCCCGGGCTTCCTCATTACCTCCAATATTAAGAGAAATAAGATTAAGGTGGGGGGGGGGGAGGAAATCATGTAAGCAGAGACAATACGTGAGATTGTAGAACATTTTTACTACTTGTACAGCACATAAGTTACAAGTTATGAGCAAGAACCTTTCTTACGATTTCCAAGCTTTTCCAAGCATAAATTAGTTTGCAAGAGCTAATTTGTAACAAAAGAGTTTTTGAGCCTAGAATCTTTATCATTAGATCTTGATTTTTCCCCCAGATCTGCTTCCCTCCTCTTCCGCAAATATGATCAAAGAAAAGTATTCAGTTGTCAAGCACTTAGAGAAGAAACTAAATTCTTTTTAGATGTAATGTACTATATTGCCGGTAACTTCTGGCACAGGAAATACCTGAGATTGTCATTGCCCAGGAATCAAGGACTACAATATCTGTACTGTATGTAAATTTGAACAGTTATTATAAGAGTGAGAAAACAGGATGAGGCAACTTCTTGGACAAGAAGCTGTGTAAGCAAGGTGACAGTAGAGAATGTGGAAGTATGCTTTGGTGTACACTAGCAAACTAATCCACAACCAAGTGGGAAACTGGGATTAGCAGCAGCACCTTGCACAACTGCAAACTGATCAGAGCTTCAGTGCCAAGGCTGGTTAAACCAGACTGAATGCACACTACATAACTGTGTTTGGGGAATATGAGCAGCCAGTGGCATTCCTAGAGGGGGCAAAAGTGTTGCAGGAGTCAGCCCCTTGCCTTCAGAGCCATTCACGGCTCAGAAAGCAAAGCCTCCAAGCCAGCTCTTGGAGCCGCAAATGGCTGTGAAGGCGAGGGGGAAGGGCTGCTGTACACAGGAGCTCAGGCTCCTACAAGACTTAAGAGTTCCCCACCATCATCAGGAACACTACTGTGAGCAGTGCTAGTTATATCAAACACATGGAAGCGCATTGTTACTTTATTATTGCATTGAACTTTATTATTACTATTTGCCTGTAAACCACTTTGTGAACTTTGTGTTGAAAAGCAGTATATAAATACTATTGATCGATCGATCGATAGTATTTATATACTGCTTTTCAACACAAAGTTCACAAAGTGGTTTACAGGCAAATAGTAATAATAAAGTTCAATGCAATAAAGTAACAATGCACTTCCATGTGATTGATTGATTGATTGATTGATTGATTGATTGATTGATTGATTGATTGATTGATTGATTGATTCCAGTAAACCTATTATCAAGTCAACTAGCCATTTAAGCAAGACCATCAATAGGAGAATGTGAAAGAATAATTTGTAGTCCAATTGTTTGCTACTCTATCAATACAGTTGCACCTAAATACAATTATCTTTACCTTATCTTCAATGTGGTAGGCAAGTGTATGCTATGTTTTTCTGAACTGTTTTTTTTAATGCCACCACAAAATATCAAGGGATAGAAATAAGATGAACTATTTGTTAGTAAAAGCAATACAATTGTGAGCCTCTCCTGCAGATTAGCACTTCTTGAAAAAGAAAATTTTTCCAGTTTCTACATATCAGTTTCTACAATCTGTGTTAAGAGGGGTATTAACAAAAGCATTAGCCACACAGGTTGAACGGGATCTTCCCTGTCCTCCAACAATGGCTTATTATCAGCATTGCCTCATGAAGATAAGAACTTTACAGGGTTTACAAGCCCCTCATCACATCTCAGAGGATAATCTGGTTATAAACTAATGCTATTACACATTTTCTCTCTGCTAACACAATCTCTCCAAAAGTCTACTGAGCGTTTTATCATTTTCACATCTAAACATTGTGGCATTCCAGCAACATAATGAATAATGCAAAACATTTATGTGCAATTCAGATCTCTGATAGGTGCTGTGTGTATTGTAGCTTGTTGTGAGTTCTGTTAGATCACTCCAGACTTGCAAAGAACCCTTGCTAACAAGACAGACGGCCCAATCTTATCTAAATTCCCCTCCCACCAATGCAGCCATATTGAACGTACACTGTAGGGGGGAGGGAACATTTGTTCCCTTACCTTATATAAACCTCTGCTTTTCTAAAGGTGTGCATTTAGGTTCATGAAAGAGTTAAAATTAACTTCAAAATTAAGTCATGTTCACAATATACAAACTAGCTGTAATAAGGGCCTAATACAATAAAATTATGTTTGTGACTCCTTAATATTCATCCCTTTATTGGTCAGAATTAGACAGTGTAAGGCCTATACATTGATAGCTACTGAGATCGTTATTTGGAAAAAAAAAACACCTCTGCTTTTCTGATGAGTCTATTCAGACCTGTGCCAGCCATACTGCTGCAAGTCTGAGTGGACCCAGGTAGGCAGCTTGAAGCTGGAAAGCAGGATATGGTATCAGAGAAGCTGCTGCTGCTGCTACTAACCATCCCTTCCTGCCCTCGACACAACCCCATCCCCACCCATTCCTTACCTATTCCATTCCACCCGCTTCCTGCCCCCGCACCAACTCACCAGCGCCAGGGAACCCGCAGCGGCCACCGTTGCCAGCCCCCACCAAGTACACAGAATACCACCAAACACTCTTTTCCATTTGCAGAGGCAGCCAGGCTGTGCTCCAGAGCACATCTTGTTTTGTTTCAGTGACACGTATTCTGGTGAGACAGTGGCAGCGTCGGATTGGGCTGTTAGACACCTTTTAAGTGGCAATTCTCTTATTTTTGAGGGGCAGGCGGGAACCACCATCCCTTTTCATCTCAGCAGTGTCTGTTCCAGTAGCTGTTTGCTCTTGTGAGATCATGGGCCCATCTGGGACAGGAAACCATCTTCTCCTTTATTTTACCGTGTACGCCACTTTATGAACTTTTTTAAAGTGGTGTGTGTGTAATTATTTGTATTAATTGTGTATGCATATTTTTATTTAAACTAGCATTTTGTTCCCTATGAAATACAACGCTTGGACTGCACTCCAACTATTGCTTCTGCCATCAGGAGCATTTTCTATGAATGGAAGAATCATTCAACTTGTGCAAGAGGCCCTTGCACACAAAAGCTTACACCAGAGCTCATAAAGTGCTATAACAGAGTATTTAACATTTAAGTATTTCATACCTTATGATCCACTGGGCTTGTTTTTAAATTGTACTGCTCTGTTTTAATTTTGTTTTATTGTATTGTTTTAATATTGTTTTTAAATTGCTTTTTAATGTTAAATTTTATATTTTATTGTATTTTTTATGTTGTAATGCCGCCTTGGGTGCCTTCGGGCAAGAAGGCGGGATAGAAATCCAATTAACAACAACAACAACAACAACAACAGAGAGTTTCCCTAATGGTCTTCATATCTCTACTTGCACAAGACGTGCCAGCTTAGGGGGGGGGAAACCTTGGCAAACCAAAAGAGCATGCTTGGACTTAATTTCACTTTTCTGGCACTGCATTCCAGTACGAGATGCAGTACAGGTGTGCCCAGTATCCACTGATTTGATATCCATTGTTTCAGTTATCCACGGATACCGGGGCACCTATTAGAAAGATAGGGGAACATTAAATCTCTTTTGTTCTACCTTGTTGCAGCAAAACCATTGATGTTCCCCTGTCTTTAAAAAGGCATCCCCAGTATCCACAGTTTCAGGGATTCATGGTGGGGTCCAGAACGGAACCCCAGTGGATAGCGGGGCATGCCTGTACCACCATTCTAAGAAGATGGCTTTCCTCTGAAGAAAAGCACCTTTAGATACAACCTAAGATCGTCACACATACAAATCTATTCCCAACTGCCATAAAAATACTATATTTCTATGTTCCTCCCAAACATTCCAAACTGAATTATTTTAACTTGCTCCAATCATGAAATGTTTGTTGGACAGCAAAGGCAACACACACTTTTAAAACTAGCAAGAAATATGTCAAGAAAGCGATGATACCTTAAGCATGAGTTCCAGAAAGAAAAATAAATCTCAGGTAAAGTTGTAACAAGAATATTACACTATTCAGAGTATAAAAATCAATTCATGACCAGGGAGGGATTTGTCACTTCATGAATTTATTACATTTTAAAGTACTGATCTGAATTTAATGCGCCAACGCATTACTGAACTGTGGAACACCACACAAGCACCCTCTTTTCTACTATACTGATTTCCATTGCAACAGTTGGTTCACACCTGTGGCTTACTTAAACGGGTGCTTAAGATTTCATTATTAATGACATGTGAATGACCCTATCAACTAGAGCACAGACTTTCAACCAGTGTGCCTTGACACATTGGTGTGCTGCAAATGGTCTTCGGGTGTGCTGCAAGAGTTTGGGGAGGGTCACATATTAGTAGGGTTTTGGGGGGATGTGAGCTTCCTGTTGGCAGGGCAGTATGCCTTGTCCACTGTAAATAAAAAACCACAGAGATGGTGTGCCTTCACAGTTTTATTGTCTTGTCAGTGTGCTGTGAGATGGAAAAGATTGAAAATGGCTGAAGTAGAGATACTGGAGAACATGTCCAGGTAATAACAAAAGCTTTAGATGCGGGTCATTCAGAAAATTCTTAAGCCTTAATCAAATGGTTCAGACATTCTAAAAGCATCTACTAAACTAACAGGCCAATTCTATCCTCCCCCCCCCCCCGCCCAGCTTTAAAGGGGATTTAAATCCACTATCCTTTCCGTAAGCCTTCCACCCTGCAATCTGTCTCATTGGACCTGCTCCAGCAATTTCACTGGCACAGATCCAAGGAGAGAAAGGGAACAAGGAGGCTGCTGCCAGAAGGGATAGGGTCTAGTGTGCGCCACATAAGGTCCATGAAGGATGTGTGCCATGTCTAGCTAGGTCTTAGGTCAGGAAACCATGAGAGTAATACAACTAAAGAAGCAATTTGTTGTGTAAAACAATAGCTGTAAATCAACCACAGATTTCAAGTACATCCTGGCTGAGGAAGTCAGTTTAACAAAAACCACCACACAGACTTTGATTCCGGACTTCATCTGTGGTTGTTGTACAACATACACACACTCTGGTACCTCATCTTCAGCTCACGTTCATATGAAATCATTCATGTCACCTACCAATACAAAAATTCTATCTCCATTTTAACCTTGACCTTAAGGGTAGGTTAACTTAAGGGTAATGCTTAGAATTTCATGAAGATGCCTATTTATTTCATATGTGAAGGCATGCAGCTTCACATTTTAGTTTCTTTGGATACTCTTCCTACATCACAATTCTACCCTAAGGGTCCAATGTCAGTTGTTATGAGATCATTTCTGAATGCATTTAACCCTCATGTGGAAACAGAAAAAAAAATGACATTGATTGTTTAGAGGGGTAAATCATGAGCCCAGATAGATTGTGATGTTTGCAAATGAACCCCAAGAAAATGTAATTCTATATTACAGTAGAAGTCAACAGAAGTACACAGAATACCACCGAACATTCCGGAAACAAAAAGAGAAACACAGTCATGCACTTGTGTTTTATGGTGTAAAACAGTGATTCCCATTTGGGGGGGGGGGCAGATCCCTTGACCTACTGGACTATTATCGGCCACGGCTCTGCATTAGGACTACAATTCTATATGGGGGGGGAGGGTTGCAAGGATTCCGCAGTTCCCCGGGGAGGCAGGGCTCTCCATTTTGGGAACCATTGTTGTTAAACATTCATAGCACAGACCCATCCACATCTACTCAGAAGTAAATCTTATTGATTTTAGTGGAACTTATCCCCAGGCGACTACAGAATTAAAAAGGTCCAAAAAAAATCAGGGGTATCCCGCCTCTTTGCATGGTTCATTTTGGTTGTGCTTGTGTTTGAAAGAAAAGCAATCACAAGCCATTTAGAGTACCTTTTGTGCATAATGAAACAGTATGGCTGGGATAGAGAAATGGAAGGCAGCAGGGATACTAATGAACTTAGCCAGGGTGCAAAGTTATCCCAATAGAAAAATCAACTCATTTATGGGGTAATGCTCCAGATACCCTTTTGCTCATCGGAATGAAGCGGTTATCAGTAATTCATTTACCTTTAGAGATACCATGGATATATAATGAAGCAGGCTTGACCTACCAATGACAATGTCCTAAAAGAGAAAGAGCTAGAGCCTAACTTTTGAGTTTTCACCAGACAAAAGGGCTCCTGGAATAATCATATCCTCAAAAAAGGTCAAGGTTAAAATTTGCAATATTTGCATTCTTCAAAAATATGTTATAATCCAATATAATTAAGAACAGATTAGAAATTTGTACATCTGCTGAACAAATTAAAACAGGACACTAGCTCATGACTGATATTTTTAGCACTGGTATGTTAGGTCTATCAAAATGGGCACTGGGGGAAGATTTATTCTCCTTTTCTTAATGTGATATTGTTTGGGACAGCTACTTCTAGGACTGCAAAGAGAAATGGAGAATGTTAAAACACTACTGTCTCTATAATTGTTCAGCAAAAGCTCAGAAGCATCATGAAGTCTAACACGCAGGTTTGGTTTGTTAGGTTTCTTTTGTACACAGCTTTGACATTTCAAGAAGCTGCCTCTGCATGTGTTCACTGCAAAACTGTACCTTGGCCAATGGAAACAGGACTCGGCAAACACAATGACCCTAAGGAACCTCGGCAATTCTGTTTCAAATGAAGTCAGGGACAGAAAGGACATTGATGAAGTGAACACTTTTCTAAAGATTAATGCTCAGTTCCAAGCTTTCAAACACTAGGAAGCAACACAATTTTAGCTTGTATATTTGCATTTCTATATATAGCAACATGTTCTATGCAGCAACATGAAACAATCACTTCACAGATTCAAACATGAGTGCCACTCTTCTTTTAACCTCTGCATTTACCATCCCAGGTCAGAGAAGAGGAGCATCATTTTGACCTTCATTCCAAAACGCCTTTGGCTTGCACCGCATTTCTGTAATGTAGGATCCTAGAATTAATAATTCAGTACTCAAGAAAATATTCAGAAAAATCCAAGCTTGTTTTAGATTTCCTTGTATCTTTTGTCCTGTAGGGTAGAAATCCTCAAGCTTATGTACCGCATAGCACAAAAGTACCATGCTAAATGTAACAGCCTTATGAAAGTAGTTTTTAAAAACAGATACAATAAATACTATGAATAACAATGGCTGGAAAACACACAAACACGACAATATGTCTATTCATCAGATACAGCCTCCAATGAATTTCATTTCCACCCACTGTCACCACCCACAAAATCTCTCAACTAAATTTATCAGGTTCTTTTTCTCATGTGATATCACCAACATCTTTAGATTTCCTGCTAGCTAGCTGACAATTCAATGTTTCTTCTGTTACCTTTATAAAAATAGCTAATATTTAAACATGGCAAAAGGAGGCGTGACAAAGGAGCTTGTCAATAGTAGATTAAAGCGCAACAAAGCAATGACCTGTAGAAACAATTTTGAATTTATTTCACATCACTAAATGATAGCATAAAAAGTGGGGGGAGGAAAAAATTGATCTTGCTAACCAGGCATGCAAAGTCTAAACATCTAGTATGAAAAGCAGACAACGGAGACAAAGATGTTCTGACTGTAGCTTTGATGTCCAGAATGACCACATTCTTCTCTTGGCTAGATAATTGGCCAAGTTATACCTTTTTGATTTTTTTTCAGACCTTAATACACAAAAGCCATATAAAATTCATATAATGCTCCAGGAATAAAGTACAATATAACTCAAGGTTATTGGAAATGGAAAACTGTCCAATTTAAAAAGTACTGCCATTTCTACAGATCTGCTTGTTCATTCAGGATATCATTGTAGTTATACATAAATAATGCAGCTCAAGGAACTTTTCACAACATATTGGCAGCTGAGAGAATGAGAGAGAGAGATTGTATATGCCAGATCTATTTCTATTTACCTTTTGAGTGAGCAACAATATTGGTTTCAAACATAATTGTCTACAAACGTTTTTGAAAGGAACATCACATTATTGCAAAATTCATTGTACCGAAATTAATCTCTGGTTTAATACTCTAGATGTATATAGTGGCACTTTTATGAACCTTAACAGCACAAACTGTAAAACCCATGACATTCACAGATTAATTACAGCAATCATGAAAGTGTGGGATATGGGTTTAGGAGAAAAGATACTTTGGTCAAACTGTTAAAAAAGCAGCCCAATTCAGATATAAAGATGGGAGTTTTTTTTTTTGTTCTTTTAGATGTACTTCTTACTCCAGTTTCAGAAACTCAGGGTGCAATCCTAACCTGGAGTTAGGCTGGAACAGTTAAACCAGCAAAGTTTGGCTGGCACAAAAGCCACTGTAAAGCATGTTTGGACCACTCTTGGAGTCAGGGAGGATGGCCAATGTCTGTGTGCTAGCCTCTCTGACTCCAAGAGTGGTACAAACTATGGTGTCCCTTATGCTAACTTCCAGGTTAGGATTGCGCTCTCAATCAATGAACGATGTGATGAAATGTACTTTATTTTTGTCTGAGGGCAACAAGTTAATGCAGAGTTTCCCAAAGTGTGTGTTGCTATGCCCTGGATCTCACAAAGTCTCATGAGATTTGGGTGCCACCACCTTGGATCTTGCACAACTATGAGATCCAAGATGGCAGGATATGGGGTGTGTCATGACTCAGATAAATTTCAGAATCACTGCATTAATGAGTTGGTCACTGAGTTCCCTTGAATACACCGACCTTACAACAGTGTAGATTAGGAAGAAATGGCAGGAATGATCTTGAATTGCGGGGACAGATAGACAGATTTGTGTGTTCCTCTGGGACAATTTTTAACATTCGTCATCAAGAGGACATTATCAGAAATCTTAACCACTTTGTCATATCTTTCTTTACACAAAAATATAATCCAGAAAATCTTTGCTGAGGCTGTTGGGGTGGTTGTATTTTTAACATTAAGCAGTAGGGACAAACTTTAGAAGCCTGGTTAGTTTGGTACCACAACAGAAAACATAACCTTCTCTAAAGTAGCCATTTGCATAGCTTCCAAATGCAGGGGACACACAGAGAAGGGTTATAAAGATGATCTTAACAAGAAGGTAAATTCATACCTTGCCATTGCCTTAGAAGAGATGCTGTTTCAGATTTGGGATAGCAGGAAGCAAGATTCAGAGCCCTGATACAACAGTGAACAATAAACTGCAAGGTTGCTTTTGTATAACTCAGGACGCAATCCTAAAATGAGTTAGGCTGGCATAAACTAAGCCAGCAAAGTTTGGCCAGCACAAGGGACTCCATAAAGTATGTTTGGACCACTCTCGGAGTCAGAGAGGCCAGCATACAGACGTGAGCCATCCTCCCTGTCTTCAAGAGTAGTCCAAACACGCTTTATGGTAGCCCTTGTGCTGGCCAAACTTTGCTGGTTTAGCTTATGCTCGTCTAACTCCAGTTTAGGATTGTGCTCTCAGTAGCATTACTATAGCTACAAATTGCCATTTAAAATGTGTCCTGTCAGTCAATTTCACCTTTAGAAATACTAAAAGAAAACCTGACTCAATGTGCTTATGTAAAATATTAAGCCTAATTATCCTAATTGCGTGCACCCTGATTAAACAAGCAGATGGAGAGATCCATATCAATGAGCTTTCAGCAAGTTGATAAATCCAGCCAGAGGTCAACCATTACATTATGGCATGTGACATGCATGTGTTATACTGTTCTTGCCTTGTTTCTTTCTTTTTTTTAAGTTAGATGTGCTTCAATGTACTTTAAAAACTATTAAAATCTATGCAAAGTCACAAACTACGGTTCTGCTGTCAATTATTTCTGAACAATTTGACCATACTATATGCTGTGAACAATCAGAAATGTATTCAATCTTGGTTTTAGATATGCAGGATTCCTGGAAATTTTGAAGACATGCCAGTATCACTTTTCAAAGACATTTGAGAAAAGCTGAATTGGTGGCAGTACAACAAACAACCAGCCTGCATGCTAGCAGGACAGTTCCTGCTTCTTGTTAACATTCAGTTAGTCTCTCTGTAGCATGCAGGCTGATCGCTTGCATGTTCCGTTCTTCAGTTAAGCAAGAATGTTAAGCAAGAAGCACCCACGCTGCAAGTGCTACTGACGTAAACAAAGGTACTGTAATGGGCCAGGATCTGCACTTTCCATATCCAATGGGGCCCCACAATGGAACCCCTGCAGTTACTGTGGGGTGCCTGTATTTACAGTGTAATATAAATAAAAATTGGTGTATATACAGTAGTTGATCCAGGAAATCTGCCGAAGCATACATATCCTTGGGGTTTACCTTCATCACTGAACAAAATGGGACACAAAAAAACACAGTGCTTCTTGTGTGACAAGGTTTTTGCCAATGGAAGCATGAAGCCAACAACTTACATCTGTCCATCCTGAACACCAGGCAGTCTTGATCTTTTTTTGTGAGAGGGATCAATTTGAAAAGACTGGGACTTTACTAAAACTTAGATTTTCCACAAACACAAAAGCTTTGTTCTGAAACAACTTGACAAGCTTGCTTTTGCATAGCCAAGCAATTGTAGTGACACCATTGGAATGACCTTAGGGAAGCCACGTGTCCTGGAAATGATCAAGCTGGTTTGTGGCTTGGAGCATACAAAAAAAAAAGGAAGCAGTGCCTCTATCAAATGATATCCACTCCCGAATCAATGACATTTCTTCTAATATTTTGAAGCAGGTCATGGAGGAATTGACATTTGCACCATTTTCCTTCAGTGTTCAAGGAGATGAAACTATTGACTTCACTTTGCACAGCCAGCTCTGGTTTGTTGTCCATTATGTGTACGCTGACACCATCAAAGGAGAACTGTGAGTTTGGAAACGACAAAGGCCATCAAAGTCTTCCAAGTGGTGAAAAATGTCTTTGCCAGCAAAACTTCAACTGGAAGAAAAAATCTTGGTGCTCTGGGCAGATGGTGCACCTGCCCCACTTGGCAACACATCTGGTTTTGTGCCGAATGAGCAAACACATCTGAAGAAGTTCCAAATGAGATCATGACTCATGGCTTTCGGCATCTGCACATGTTGCCATCAAAGACTCTGCCAACAACCTTGGAAAAAAATCAACTGCCATGAAAGTCAACAACTTTGTTAGCATCAGGGCCTGGAATTTCTTGCCTTTTCAAGAGGATGTGTCAAGAAATGGGAGCAGAATACAAAATTCTCTACTGCCCAGATGTGTGCTGGCTTTTCAGAGGAAAAGACCTGAAGGACTGAACTGAACGTCAGACAGATGTTTCACATTTTTTGAAAGAAAAGGAAAAAATCCTCTGAGAACCATTAATGGGGAGCTCATTCATGGCTTGGTTTACTTCATAGATATGTTTGGCCACATGAATGAGGTAGAATTGCAAGTCAAGGGCCCACAGTCACTACCAATGAAATCTGACCCCCCCCCTTGACTTTGCCCTTTCAGCTTCATTTTACTGGTCCCCTCATGTTTAAGTACCCTCTTTCAATTACTTAAAAGCCACAATAATGGTTCAACTACAATACATAGTAGTTGCAATCCTAACCTGGAGTTAGGCCAGCACAAGGGACTCTGAGGGCACAATCCCAACCAACTTTCCAGCACCGGGGTAAGGGCAATGCAGCTCTGAGGTAAGGGAACCAACATCCCCTTATCTTCAGGAATCTTCCGTGACTACTATTCCACTTCAGGATGCAGCACAAGCCCCATTGGCATGGTTATGTGAGTGCTGGGAAGTTAGTTAGGATTGCACCCTAAGTCAGGGAAGACAGCGCACATCTTTGTGCCAGCCCTTCCTGACTCCAAGAGTGGTGCAAATGTGCTTTACGGGGTGTTTGTGACACTCCTAGGCTGACAAGTCCCTTGTGCCAGACCTAACTCCAGGTTAGGACTGCACCCCAAGTAGGAAATGCACCACCAGATCCAGGAGGATACCAGCATGGCTTATGAGTGGAGTCAAAGGAAAGAAAGCTTCCTTCACAAAAATAGAAGTCTTGCCTAAATATGAAGAACAAAGAAGCACAAATGCTGACAAAAGCAGCATAAGTTGACCACAAGGGATATGAAAAAAGAATACAAAAGTACATGTCAAAAACAGCAAGACAAATATTAAAACCTTCTTTAAATATATCAAAAGAAGAAAAACAGACCGGGAAGCTTAGAAAGGATATGGAGACTGTGGAGAAGTTAATTTTGCATTTATCTTAGGTAAGGGCAGAGATGCCCAGGAAGCAGAGAATAGGGATAAATGGGCAATTTTCACAGTGGAGGAAGTAAGAAAAGCGGTCTCCCAAGAACCTGCGTTGGAACTTATACTTTTTAACTGTTTCATAAACAAGACATGGGGATGGAGGAAAACCGTCAGGGGGCTAGGCTCGCAGATTATATCAAACTATTCAGGTAGATTGTGAAGAGCTCCTAACAAATTCCAGTTTCACATCTACACTGATGAGGTTGGAACAGTCAACGATGAAGCAGGAAAGAAATCTTGAGGCCATGGTGGATAGATAGCTCAATGAAAATGTCAACCCAGTATGTGGTAGCAGAGAAGATGGCAAGTTCCATGCTGTGGTCATTAGGAAAGGGATCAAGAGCAAGACTAGAAGTACTATATTGTTGCTATGGCACAGTCGCATTTGGAACGCTGTGTTCAGTTCTGGTTGCCACTCCTCAAGACAGATATTGTCAGGCAGGAAAAGGTGCAAATAAGGACAACCAACACGACAAGAGAGTCTCCATATGACTCTCCGCCTTCCATATGAGGAAACACTGCAGTGTTTGGAGCTTTTTCTTTGGGAGGAAAAGGTGAATAAGGGGAAACATTACTGAGATTTATACAATTATGCAAGATCTGGAGAGACAGAGATGCTTTTGCCCATTCCTACAATACTAGGACCAGAATCAATCAACAAAACTTCCTGACAGGAGATATGCGATGGAAAGAAAGGAGATACTTCTTTGCATGGCACAAAATTAGTCTGTGGAGTTCATTGCCACAAGATGTGGCAATGACAACTAGCTTAGATGGCTTTAAAAAGGGATTGGTCAAATTCATGGATAGGAATGGTTACTGACTATAATGGTTATTAACTTATTATGGTTACATGCTACCCCCAGGTTCAGCAACAGCATGCCTCTGAACTGATGAGAGCAAAGATGGGGAAGAATTCTGTGGTTGGTTTGAGGTTTTTGTTTTTTTGCTGTTTGCAGCTGGTGGGCCCCTGCAGCAACAGGATGCTAGACTACATGGGTCTTTGGTCTGATTTTCTTATGTTCTTTTAGAAGATCTCTCAAATCTTCCTTTTTTAATGTTCTTTGCAAGTCAGTGTTGTACAATATATTCATGAAAGTAATCTGTTTTAATGTTACTGCTCCATGAAATACAAATACTTTCAGCTTTTCCCCATAACATTTCATATAATTGCCACATCTTATGACAAGCTATTAAATGGAAGAGAAAGGAGGGGGTAGTGTGGAGGCTGCTGGTGGAGGCATCAGAGAAAGAGATTCAAATAAAGTGGTAAATTTACAATCGAAGTTGGAAATTAGTCAATTACAAGAAATGAATATTCCGGTAAATACGGTGGCATACGATTGTGCGTCACCACTCTTACTCGCCCCACTCCTACATGCTGTGACAGAGGCACAAAATTGCAGCTTCCTCATTGGGTGGGCCGCTGCAGGGGGCGGGGGCAAGCTGCTTGGGGTGGGAGCATGCCTGCCTACCTCACAGTTACATCCCATTCATCGACCCTCTCCCACGCAGTCTGAGATTAGCTGGCTGCCCTTTAGGGAGCCTGGTAGGAATTTTTTGCTTTCAGCCTTATTGGCCT
This sequence comes from Lerista edwardsae, assembly GCA_029204185.1. Taxonomy (NCBI): domain Eukaryota; kingdom Metazoa; phylum Chordata; class Lepidosauria; order Squamata; family Scincidae; genus Lerista; species Lerista edwardsae. The sequence goes on from JAJKFI010000031.1 coordinate 2,172,653, forward strand.
ATGGCTGGCACTTTTTTTGCCTACCCCAGACTGGCATGGGAGAAATATCAACAACCTCAGATATGCAGACGATACCACTCTAATGGCAGAAAGTGAGGAAGCCCTCAAGAACCTTCTGATGAGGGTGAAAGAGGAAAGTGCCAACATTGGCTTGAAGCTCAACATTAAAAAAAACTAAGATCATGGCAACCACTCCCATCACTTCCCGGCAAATAGAAGGGGAAGAAATGGAAGCAATGACGGACTTTATCTTCCTGGGCTCCAAGATCACCGCAGATGGTGACTGCAGCCATGAAATTAAAAGACGTTTACTTCTTGGGAGGAAAGCTATGGCGAACCTAGACAACTTAATCAAAAGCCGAGACATCACCCTGCCAACAAAGGTTCACATAGTCAAAGCTATGGTTTTCCCAGTAGCAATGTATGGCTGTGAGAGCTGGACCATAAGAAAGGCAGAGCGCCGAAGAATAGATGCTTTCGAATTATGGTGCTGGAGAAGACTCTTGAGAGTCCCCTGGACTGCATGGAGATCCAATCAGTCAATCCTCCAGGAAGTCAAGCCTGATTGCTCCCTGGAAGGACAAATCCTGAAGCTGAAGCTCAAGTACTTTGGCCACCTCATGAGAAGAGAGGACTCTTTAGAAAAGACCCTCATGCTGGGAAAGATTGAAGGCAAAAGGAGAAGGGGGCGGCAGAGGAGGAGATGGTCAGACAGTGTCACCGAAGCAATGAACATGAAATTGGGCAAACTCAGGAAGGTAGTGGAGGACAGGGAGGCCTGGCGTGCTGTGGTCCATGGGGTCGTGAAGAGTTGGGCACGACTTAGCGACTGAACAACAACAGACCGGCATTGGAGTGGGTGGTTTTAGGCTTGAGTCTTGATGTTGATCTTGTTTTCTCTTTGCTATATTGGTCACTTTAGGCAGGGATTGTACAGGCTGAGTAGGCAGGAGTTGACTGCTCTGTGACCACTCTGAGATAAGCAAGGTCAGTGGTGAGCCAGGATTATACTTGTCCCAATCAGCGAGGTTGGCCACAAGCCCTCTGGCTGGAATATGCACAGATTACTGCTTGGTTTAGCCTGTAAGAATCTGTGCTATACAGCTGTTTTGACCCTTCAGGGTTGGCCATGATAAGCTCACACTCTGAAGTAGTGTAGCTTCGAGTCAGGTGGTCATAACTGTTTTATACTTACCTCCCATTTGCCCTTGAGCTGCCCCTCTGGATGCAGTGCTTGCCTTTTTGGAGTGGCTGCATCAGTGAGGATAGGGCCTTAAATTGGTGTACAGTTATAGAGTGAAAAGCCCTGTATTTGTTCAATACATTATTATTATTGTACTTTCCTGTAAAATACCTTAAAAGGCTCAAATTTAACCACCATTTCAATGCAAAATCACATTCCACTATTCAATTTCCTTTTATCATACCTTTGCACTTCAGTATTCCATACATTTGCATATCTGAAATGGTATATAATGGTTCCCATCTCATTATCACAAGAGGATCTTACGCTTTTCATTACGTTTATCCACAAGGTTTTGAAGAAGACGTGCCAATGTTCTTTTGACATTGGGAATCATAAGGCGCTGGGCAACTGACAAACAAATCACAGTTGACGGAAAGGCAGCCAGCCGTTTCATACACCCTTTTAAGTCATTTTCCTCACATTAGATTTTCAGCAATGAAACAATGTGCTGTACTCCTTCAGAGTCAGGAAAGCAATGAAACAGCCGGAAAGTGCTGCACTCCTTCAAAAGCCCACTCATTAAAAATAACTTGGCCAATGGCATGCATTTAGCTAAAAGACCTCTACAAATTAATAGCATTCCAGCCACTTGAACCTCAAAACATGCTCGCCTCCTTTATCATTAATATGTCCTAAGGATCCGCAACCCTTTATAGATTGACAGCCCAATCCTACCTAAATCCCTGCACAGCAATGCAATGCAATGCTATACTGTATCCCCTGGGGGATTGCCCACTGCTGGAGATCTCCTCGAAGTAAGGGGACATTTGTCCCCTTGCCTCTCTTTAAGCCTCAGCAGACTCAACATCAACTTGAAGCTGCACTAGCAACATCACTGGTGGAAGTTGGCATTGATCCATTCAGGCAGATCAAGCCCGGGCCCAGGATTTGGATATGGTGCATGCAAATGCTGCCAATCCCACCCCTCCCAGGCCCAATTTGCCCATCCCGCCCCCATTACCACCCTATTCCACCTTCCTCCACCCCTTTAAACCCTCTCCCTGCCCTCCCTCCACCCTGCTCTTGCTTCTATGCTGGATTTACCTGTTCCGGCAGCCCTCCACCACTCCACCAGCGCACACTGGAAAGCTCTAGCCTCCCCCCCACACGCCTAGGTGTTGCACTGTCGCAAAATGCTTTACAGAGCTTTTGCGACAGCATTTGCAGGTAGAATACATGTTCTATCATGGCAGGCTCTCGTTAGGATTGATAAGCCCTTTTCCGCAGCAATGCTTCTACACCTGTAATGTATCATAGATTCCTTACTATGCTGTCAGCCTTTTATTTGGAATGCACACAGCCAACATCAAGGAGAGAATATGCACCTATACTTCTAAAAGGCTCTGGAAAAAAAGCCTTACATGTAAGCTCTTAATGGTAAAACACTCTACCTGTAGCAGAGCAGGTGTGCAGAATACACAAGGTAATTAGGTGCCATTACCTGAAAATTTATCATCATTCAGCAAGAATAAAATGAATCATTACCACTACTCCTTTTATCAGATGAATTCAACAGAGAATCTTAAAAGCCAAACAGCATCCTCAATAAAACAAAAGATTTAGAGCTAAACTTTAGAGCTGGCCTTCAATGCTGTGAGTCTCTCTTTATTCTGGTGCACTTATATTGCTTTTTCCAGGAAACTAAGTTTTAATCATTCGTTCAGATCAATATTTACCTGTGTTTCTAAAAAAATTTATGCTAACTTGTTTTAGGTCAGTCCATCACTATTTTTTTTTAATTCCCAATGGTGAAACATTTGTCTGAGTAACACAGTGTGGAAGCATTTTTTAATAGTATATATAGCATGCCTTCACCATTTCACTATCCTATATGAAATGTACTGAAGGGATACTGGGAAGGAATTATGTATGAAACCCTGAGCTCCTTGGAGATAAGGCAGTATAATCATGTAAATGAATAAGGGCCCAATCCAACACTGATGCAGATGCAAACGCAGCCCCAAGGTAAGGGAACAAAGCTTACCTTACCTCAAAGAGGTCTCTGTGACTGCCCTCTGACTGCAGGATGCAATGCATGTCCCATCAGCGTGGCTACACCGGTGCTGTAAAGTTGGATAGGATTGGGTCCTAAATATTTAATACCTGAACTGTTGTAGCAACAGCATTATTCATATAGTACCTTCCATTCCCCTGGAAGCAAATTACTGCTTTGGAACATTCATGCCATATTCCTATACATGTTTACTCAAAAGGAAATGCTATTGTATTTAATGGGGCTTATTCTTAGGTGTGTATAGGACTGCAGTTTCAGTATATTGTATCTCAAACAAAAAAAACCCTACCATGTTTGATCATTAGGCTACAATCCTATTGATGCTTACTTGAGAGTACGTCCCAATTCTTGGATTCAAATGTTGCCTTGCTCCTTAAATGAACAGAGGCTGCTTATATGAACATAATAGAAGGAATGTTGTACTTGTTAAAGATCCCTTCCATGAGCACGTGTTCAGAAGTCTCCAAGTCTGAATCGAAGCCGTTTAGTTGAGTTCTGCAGGACTTACTTCTCTCAGTCCAGCTCAGGACTGCCGTATACAGGGCACAACACATGCACCATCACTATTTAGACAGCAAATACTTTCTGGGGTACCTTTTGAATTGCTTAATTGCTATCTTGGTGCCAACAAGGACAGCTATCAATAAAGATACAGTGTTTTGGTCCATACCCCTGTGTCTCTCTTCACATTCTTGGCAAAACCATCAGTACTGTGATACCTCCAACAATGCTGGTACCTTTAACAAATTACTGCTATAGTGCTCTTTGTCCCAGTTTGACTGATAAATATTCTAGCCTATATGAGTAATTCATTTTGGGACGCATGGGGCAAATCAGCAGCTGACTGAACTCCTATAGCATGGGCAGCGTCGCTGCCCCGTCTGCCGCCCAGGACATCACACCACTCCTGGCATCACACCACTGTACAGATGTGGAAGTAATTAGTGGTGACATCACATTGTTAGCACCAATATCCACCAATTCTGCAACTGAGCTGCATTTTCACTGTGCTCCTTCTCTCCAAAAGAGGAGGAATCCGGGCGGTGGGCAGTGCGATTTGCACCAGCCACTGCCTGTTTAGCAAGCTTGCTGGTGTGGAGGTGGGTGTTCTCCTGCTGCGGCCACTAACCTGAATGGCCTCACGGTTGCACCCCCTCTTGTGACACTCCAGAGGGGAACCCAGGGCAGCCCTCCCCCTGTCTCCCAGCTACACCACTGTTTCACCCTGCACTCAATTTCCTGAATGCCTCTCCCAAGTTACGAAAGGTATTACTGTACATTCTTTAAGTGCAACACCCTCCCTGCTTGATGGTAAAGACTCAACCTTTCAAATGATTAAATTGGTGGGACAGAAGTTTGAGTCCTAACACAGAGGCTCCAAAAGGTACTTCGTCAAGATACAGCTTACCTGAGAGCAGTGATGTCATGCAGGGGGAACGCGGGGGAACTCAGTTCCACTAGTTAAAATTAGGGCTGACTCCCCCCTCCCAATTCCTCTGCAAAGAGCTTTTCTTCTTGGTTGGCTGGCACTCAGAGGGTTAAAGGGAGCAACTCCAGATTCCTAGGGGGGCGAAGGCAGTGATGTCATTCAGGGGGAACGGACCAGAATGGGTGTTCCGGATCTTAACGGGCTCCGTGGCTGGTTCCGGACAAGTGCCAATCAAAAGTGAGTTCCTGTTCCTAAATCATTTGAATGACACCACTGCCTGACAGACCTGTAATTGCATCCCCCTAATGTATGTTTGTACTTGAATGGAGGAGGAGATGTACACCTTTCCCTTCCTGACATCTTTTTTATCTAGGTAAATCACACTCACTCCTGAAGCTATTCGTTTCAGGCCTGCAGTTTTGCCCCATCCAGGATTAATGCCAGCCCTCAGGCAAGCAGAGTTAAGAGCAAAAGCATAGCATGAGGGGGGAAGAGTAAAAAAAAAATCCCTCCCCAAAGCCAGTACTCTGCATCAGTGTGAACTCCAAGCAGCTGTTCTAACATAAAAAAGGAGATCCAGACATGTGTAGGTTGCCTTCAAGCTTCTCTGACTCAGAATTGTCTAGAACAGACAATAGGACGTGGTTGTAATTGTCTTAATATTTTTGGTAGGCACAATGCTTTGAGAACATTTTGTTAAACCCTGATTTATAAACACTGCATATAAATAGAACTCACCAGGCAACTTTCTGAACTGGGACACATGAAAAACTGGAAGCTTTAATTCTGATCTTTCAAATCTTCTCCCTTCAAATATGCTGAAAGAGGGAGGGGAGTGGCGCTTCTTCTACAATTTGACTAATCTCATTTTAGAAGCAGCAGAACATGAATTGAGACATGTAGACAAGCAAAGATACATAAAATGAAAATAAGATTCAGGAAAGGGAGGAAGAAGGAACCTACTATGATATCCGCCTGCTCTGTAAGGATCCCAAAATGGACAATTCAACATTCTAGCCTGGAAGAAGGAACAGCTGTTGATCAGCTTTTCTCACTCTCTCATCCCATCCATAGATTTTCTATTGGGAACAAAGATTTCCACTACTAGTATAGCCCTAAGCAGGTCTATTCAGAAGGAAGTCCAACTCAGTTTAATGGGTCTGAGGGCACAATCCTAATCTGGAGTTAGGCTGGCACAGATAGGCCAGCAAAGTTGATCGGCACAAGGGACACAGTAAAATATGTTTGGACCACTTTCTGAGTCAGAGAGGCCAGCACACAGATGTGCACCATCCTCCCTGTCTTCAAGAGTGGTCCAAACTTACTTTACGGTGTCCCTTGTGCCGGCCTATCTGTGCCGGCCTAACTCCAGATTAGGATTACGCCCTCACTCCCAGTGTGTACAAGATTGCAGCCTTGGTTGACAGCAACACCACCAATGAGTTGATGATTTCCTACACACAGGGAGCATTTAAAACACAGATTGTGTGGGCTGGAAGAGAGGTTGATTCCTAACCTACTCTCCTTCTCTCTTCGCCCACCCTCAAAGAAACCTCACTGCTTCTCTCAACCATGGATTTTTTTTTAATCAGGTTCTAAAACTAGAAGTACTATACCAGTAATCCTCACTGGGATAAAAATGGCTGGGGAGAAACCGATACAACACACCCATGCTGTGTCAGAACAGAGTGTCCATGCCACTGCTCACAGAACTCCTGATTTTTTTCTGCACAACAATATGGGTAGTTATACTGCACTGTATATCTTTCACATCTCTCTCTCCCAATTTTCCCACCCCCTGTAGTTGCTAGAAGCTTTTTGGAAGAAGCCTGGCTTTCTGGAATTCTTTCCCTACAAATCCCCAACCCTTCCTTTCATCAGTTGCACTAAATACACTCAGCGCACTGAACTCACCACTATAGGCGCCACCACAATGGGCATTTCAATAGTTCTCTATTGGCTGAAATGTGTAGCTTAATAAAGCTACCATCTTTATTGGAAGTTACTTCTTAGGCTAGTGCTCGCGCTGCGGGGTTGCATGGCCTTCGCCGTAGCCAGCGTTCTTCAAGAGGCTGGGAGGCTGCAGGTCTCCCTGGGATAAGGCATAGCTTTCCCTTATGCTGAGTAATGCTACAGCCTGCCCTATGAGGCTACTCAGTTCTGCTAAATAGCGAGACGTAATTCTGAAAAGTCAGCAGGCCCAGGGCAGGGTTAGGATACGGCGGAGGCCTGCTCCGCTGCTCCTGTTCTGCTCCCTGCCCTGAAATGCCCCTCCTTGCCTCTGTTCCACACTCCTGCTGCCCCTGGTGCAATTCTCACCTCCACCACCAGCCATTTCTCAGGATGCAGTGTCAGCAGGGCAGCGCAGACCTCCCTGCCATCACTGCTTGGTGTCCAGGTGCTACAAACATGTTTTACCGCATGTTTCTGACAACCACAGCTGGCTACTGTGCCGGCCAAAGACATTTGGATCATGCTCTGTTCTTTGAAATGGGATTCTCTGCCTTATGCTGATCTGTTCTCCAGTCTATGATCCCATTTTCCAACAGGGCTGAGTAATATATATTTTTGTTGTTGTTCAGTCGCTAAGTCGTGTCCGACTCTTTGCGACCCCATGGACCACAGCACGCCAGGCCTCCCTGTCCTCCACTAGCTTCCTGAGTTCGCCCAATTTCATATTCATTGCTTCGGTGACACTATCCAACCATCTCATCCTCTGTCGCCCCCTTCTCCTTTTGCCTTCAATCTTTCCCAGCATGAGGGTCTTTTCCAGAGAGTCCTCTCTTCTCATCAGGTGGCCAAAGTATTGGAGCTTCAGCTTCAGCATTTGTCCTTCCAGGGAGCAATCAGGCTTGACTTCCTGGAGGATTGACCGATTGGATCTCTTTGCAGTCCAGGGGACTCTCAAGAGTCTTCTCCAACACCATAATTCAAAAGCATTGATTCTTCGACGCTCTGCCTTTCTTATGGTCCAGCTCTCACAGCCATACATGGCTACTGGGAAAACCATCGCTTTGACTATGCGAACCTTTGTTGGCAGGGTGATGTCTCGGCTTTTGATTAAGCTATCTAGGTTCACCATAGCTTTCTTCCCAAGAAGTAAACGTCTTTTAATTTCATGGCTGCAGTCACCATCTGCGGTGATCTTGGAGCCCAGGAAAATAAAGTCTGTCACTGCTTCCATTTCTTCTCCTCCTATTTGCCAGGAAGTGATGGGAATGGTTGCCATGATCTTAGTCTTTTTAATGTTGAGCTTCAAACCAATTTTGGCATTTTCCTCTTTCACCCTCATCAAAAGGTTCTTTAGGTCTTCCTCACTTTCTGCCAGTAGAGTGGTATCGTCTGCATATCTGAGGTTGTTGATGTTTCTCCCAGCAATCTTGATTCCAGCTTGTGAGTCATCCAGCCCTGCCTTCCTCATGATGTACTCTGCGTATAAGTTAAATAAGCAGGATGACAATATACAGCCTTGTCGTACTCCTTTCCCAATTTTAAACCAGTCGGTTGTTCCATGTCCAGTTCTAACTGTTGCTTCCTGATTAATTCCTCTTAAAAACTAGCTCTTTTGGTAATTCTACAGCCTGGAGGATATGACTAGTTGACCAGTGAGAAGGCGAGTGATTTACTTCTTAGCTCCTACTAAGAAGCTGTAGCTGTAGCATAATAAAGTCTCAGCAGTAAAAATGCAACACACCCCCAAAATACCCAAGAACTAATCAGAAGATGTTTCCTAAACATATTATCTTCCTCTTCTTTCTTAAATGCCTTGAATATTAACATTCATTGTTAATGAATATTCCAGATTTGTTGGAATATATACATTACAGTGTATATACATACAGTATATACAATATATACATTACAGTGTATATACATACAGTACAGTGAATGAGACAGTGAACATTTTTCAAGTACAGTTGTTGGGGGGGAGGGATAATTTCATGCTTCCTAATGCAATGTTGTAAGGCTTTTAAAGCTTAAATTCAATCTTTTGACTGGAGGGTGAAAATGAAAGCTTGCCATCACTTTAAGAGCCAAGTAATAGATTCACACACATTTCCAAATGAGGCTACTTCTGAATTTGCAGGTTACTGCAGCCAGCACATCATTTTCCATTCCACAGTGAATTTTGACAGTTTCCCAATAAACCTGTTATAACTGAAACAGTAATAAAAGTTTAATAATGCTAAACCTTGCCTTGGTGCAGGCATTGGCTTTTGGCCTGAACTTACATTTCTATATATATAAAAACAAGCTTGAACCTCAGTCATTCATTCGCTTGCTAACTGGCATGTGAAAATGAAAGTGATGCCAGAACACGTAGAAACTTGAAATCTGGTACACAGGTAGTTCAACTCGTCCCAATTACCAGAAACATTTGAAAATAATGAACACTGCCTCAAAGTAGCAGCCAGAACATAGCAAAAGCCAAGAGATATTTGGAGGGTACACTTAAATTAATCTCAGACTGGGGAGCATGGAAAGGCAAAGGCCATAGCAGTCAATGATTCTATCCTTGCAGAATGTAAGTTACAGCAATACCTTGACTTTCACCCACTTGACTTTCTTCCAGCCATTTTCAATTATAACCATATTTCCAATTTCGTCCCTGCTTTTGTCAATTTCAACTAACCTTCCACAAGATTTTATGTTTATTTTTCTTTTATATCTGTTTATTTAGGTTTTGCATGCATTTGCATGTATTAACTACAGAACGCATGCAAATGTGAAATTGCAGCATGTGAAATTGTGGTTCATCTATGATTTACAGATGCAGGAGGAGTCAATGGAACAAAGAGGAGTAAACAGAAAATAGGGGACAATAATCTTGGCTCTTGTCCCATCCAGGACAACACAGAACTGGAACTATGTTCCTGCTCTCTAATACTCACAGAACTTCACAAACCGCAGTGAAACTGCAGAACCTAATAATTCCCCAATGTTCCTCTTCAAAACTCTGCTCCACCTAGAGCAAAGAAAATGTACCTCAGTACAGGAAGAAAGGCAAGCATCAATACTACTTATAACCTGATCTGATCCATGTGTACTGTAGGCTCTTCTGAGGCCCGCAGGCACAGGTGCTCCCGCAGCCTTGGAGGGTCTCAGAATGGCCGTTTCGGCAAAAAAAAAAAAAAAAAGGAAAACCAGAACATTTTTAATGCCTTATAAGGCATTATGAGGCCTGGGAAAGCCCTCCAGGGTTCTCCTAGGCCTCACAAGGCATTAAAACGGACCTCACAAGGCATTAAAAACATCACTGCCCTCCAGACAGCAGCAGTGCACAGCTCCAATGGTGTCTGAAGGGTGGGTGGGAGAAAATCAGTGATGTCATTCAGGGGGAACGGACCAGAACGGGTGTTCCGGATCCTAATGGGCTCCGTGGCTGCTTCCGGGTTTTTTTGGGTTTTTTTTCAACATTTGAATTTGAACTCAAAAGTGAGTTCCTGTTCCTAAATCATTTGAATGACACCACTGGAGAAAATCCCCCATTCTGACCCCTGTCGAGGCCGTGTGCAAACTCACGTGGCTCCAAACAGAAGTGGAGCACAGAATCCCCCATTCTGAGCCCCCCCCCAAAGCTGTGCACAGACACGCGCAGCCTTTGTGGGGCTCAGATAGCCCTCCAGACAGCAGTGAAGCACAACTCCACTGGTGTCTGGAGGGTGGGGTGAGCAAAAATCCATGCATTTAATGACCCACATGTTTTTTTTACGTGAGGGTTCCAGGAACAGAACCCTCACAGATCAAAAGGCCGTACCTGTACTTACAAAGTCAAAAGTACTACCAACAAATATTGCCTGAAATATGCCTCACATAAATGGAAAGCAAACACTGCTTCTAAAATTCCAGCCAATTTTTTAGTCATTCAGATGTCTACTTAGAAAGCCCTAATGTTTGTTTTACAAAACAGGTTTGCAGACTAACCATGTCATTCCAAAAGATGTACAATACAAACACACTTACTTACAGCCCAATCCTATCCTGGGCCTACGGCAGCAGTTCTCATGATCCAATGCTGTAAGTCTAGTTACGGTGGTGCAGTAGCCACAGCCGCCAGCACAAATAGCTGGAGGATCTGAACATCCACCAACAGCTCACCCAGGCTGCACTGGAGCAGGTCAGGTGGTGGCAAGGATGAATTGTGGGCTGTTTGGGGAAAAAAAATGGGTGGTTTGGGGTGGATCTTGGCGGCGGCAGCATGTATCAGATCCTATCCCCGTTCCTGGCCTGGATCAGCCCCTTTCTTCTCCTCGGACCTATGCCAGCAAAATTGCTAGCACATTACTGATTGGCACCACTGGCAACCAGGTGGCTCTCCTGGGAGGTAAGTAAACGTTTAATAGGATTTGCTCCCTAGCAGGTATGTTTAAGTCTGCAGCCCAACATACTACTTCCTGTCACTATATGTGATATATAAGTTCATGTCACTATATGTTTCTTTTCAAGATGCTACAGGACACCCAGTTCAAGATACTACAGGTCAACAGAAAAGTTATTAGGACTGCAACCCTATCCACATGAATACAGTAGAATTTAATTCCACATAAAAATGAATAGGATTGTGCTATAGGAGACTGTCCAATCGTCTCTTTGGAGACAGAATGGTGGGGAATAAATATTTCATAAGCAAACCTGGGGGTGGGGGGTGCAAGGGTAATAGACTGCCTTAGAGTGCCAAGTGCAGGGAGGTGGCAGCAAGATGCAAGTACCTTGTTGTCTTGTGTGCTCCCTGAGGCATCTGGTGGGCCACTGTGAGATACAGGAAGCTGGACTAGATGGGCCCTTGGCCTGACACAGCATGGCTTTTCTTATGTTCTTAAGAAACATGCATGCAATTTTCTGAATCTGTGGCTGACACCCTGCAATCTTTACACGCACTGGATAGCAAGTGACTGGTTTAAACCCATCAGATTTTTTGTTCTGCAATGGAAAAGATTATATGGTGTGGCACCTATGCCACCCACAAATTTCCATTTTCTTTCAGTGATTCAGTGAATCAGCTCAAGTCCCGGTCCCTGCATCACAAGTGTTTCTTACCTAAAGTGCAAAGAGGAGGACATTTAACAGTTTAGAGAACAGTAGTTTTTGTTTGTATGTTTTTTATTTCCCAAATATGATTCTGGTGTCTGAACACAGACTTTCTTTGCCCTGGAAACAAATTTTTCAGAATGCAGTGTGGGTTCAAACCACTTCTGAATGTATGCTTATCAGCCTTAGTCTTCGTTTCTGATTCCTCACAAGTTTGCTAAGCTCTCCTGTTTCAGCACCATCAGTCATACAGTTTCAGAGAACAGCTCCTTGCTTTCCTATGATAGGGCAAAAGTTTCTGCTGGTCTGATGCCCTCTCTGTACCCCGTCAACCAAGAGAGGATAATTACTGTGCTTTTATACTTCCTAAACAATGTCCTGCCCCTTTCCTGTGCTAAGACCAGCCGAACCTCACCCCACCCTCTAGACCAGGGGTGCTCAAACTACGGCCCGCGGGCCGGATACGGCCCGCCAAGGACATTTACCCGGCCCGCCCATCATTCAGAACTGAAACAAGGAGGGGTGGGCACAATGTAGACAACAGTGGCAACTGATTCTGTCTAGCAAAGCCCCCGCTGTGCACCGCGTTTATATACGGAAATCGCTCCACCGGAATTGAAAAAACTAGTGAGGTACTACATTTCGCCCCAGCGCGTGCGCTCCGCTGCCTCTTCAACGGCAACAGCACCCAATCATTTCAGTGCTGAGAAATGAGCTTGAAGGGAAAGGAGTCCCGCCCTCCTTCCCCCACCCTCCCTGCACACAGTGAGATGAGGTGACAACAGTTGAAAGGCGGGAGGGGGGATTTAGGGGAGTGAAAGGGGGAAATGGGCGGAGGGGAAAATGTGGACTGGACTTGCTTATTGGTGAACGTGGAATGTTGTGCAAGAGAAATTAATAAAATGTGTCCATTTTTTAATATGGCAACATAAAAAGGATATGTTTGTATGAGAAATCTTTAGTGCATCAGAGAAACTAAGGAAAAATATGTCTCTATCGCGTCACTCTTTTCAATCCACATTTAATTGTGTTTTTAAAATACATTAGTTACTTTTCACCTATATTGATTCATAAAGGGAAACATTAGGAAAACCCCGATACCTTCATTGAATTGTCCACCAGCACCCCAAGATCTCTCTCTTGAGCTGTCACAGACAGCTCAGCACCCATAAGCCTATAGGTGAAGTTTTGGGTTTTTGCCCCAATGTGCATCACTTTACACTTGTCTACGTTGAAACGCATCTGCCATTTTGCTGCCCATTTCCCCAACTTGGAGAGATCCTTCTGGAGCTCTTCACAATCCCCTCTGGTCTTCACTACCCGGAAAAGTTTTGTGTCATCTGCAAACTTGGCCACCTCGCTGCTTGTCCCTGTCTCCAGGTCATTAATGAACAAGTTGAAAAGCACCGGCCCCAAGACAGATCCCTGGGGCACTCCACTTTAAAGTTAAAACAGATAAAAGGAAATACTTTTTTACCCAGCAGGTAGTTAATCTGTGGAACTCTTTGCCATAGGAGGTGGTGATGGCATCCGGCCTAGATGCCTTTAAGAGGGGATTGGACGGATTTCTGGAAGAAAAGTCCATCGTGGTCTATAGGCCATGATGGATTGTGCAACCTCCTTACATTAGTAGTAGGCTACTTCAGAGTACCGGGTGCAAGGGAGTGGCAACAGGATGCAAGCATCTTGTTGTCTCAGGCCTCCCTGGGGAATCTGGTGGGCCGCTGTGAGATACAGGAAGCTGGACTAGATGGGCCTTTGGCCTGATCCAGCAGGGCTCTTCTTAAGTTCTTAAGGGATAATGAGACTGATCTAACCTACTCAGTAAGTGAAGAGGGACTTCGTTGGAGTTATGTGACTATAGTCTAAAAAATTACAGGTAAGATAAGAAATCAAACTGAAGAACACTTTCAGATAGCTACTTCCTCAAGCATCAGTAATGTCAAACAGGAAGTGGAGGAATGTACCTCTAGGACAGTGATGGCGAACCTTTTGGGCTCAGTGTGTTGAAACTTTGGAAAATTCTTAACTTGAGTCTGCTGGTGTGTCAACCCCTGCTCCCAAACAAAAGAGAAAATTCTTTACAGTTATTTCTTTAAAGAAGCAATACAGTCCAATCATGTTTAAATCCGCCCCTTTTTTTATGTATTACGTAAAGAAACTTCAAATAATTACAAAAACGAAAAATGAGTTAAACTCAGGTTTTTTCAGATGTTGGTGAATGCTGGTGTGTCATCCCAAACGTTGTGGTGTGTCACCTTTGACACACGTGTCATAGGTTCACCATCACTGCTCTAGGAAGACATCCTACCTGATATGGAATTTGGTGCTGTCATAGAAACAGTTGTTCATATCAGTTGGTCATGCTGCTTTGATCCTCTTTGGGTGCATAGACCAGCGGGGATTATCCTAGTTCCTGTGTGCGGATTGTGTGCATCACTCATGCCAAGTCAGGTCACCAATTACTAGTAAACCCTTTCATCCAAAAGCATCCACACTAAAGTATGTGTTTAAAATTCTTTCTTTCTTTCTTTCTTTCTTTCTTTCTTTCTTTCTTTCTTTC
>JAJKFI010000031.1:2186943-2201940 GCA_029204185.1 Lerista edwardsae
TTCTTTCTTTCTTTCTTTCTTTCTTTCTTTCTTTCTTTCTTTCTTTCTTTCAAAATGGTTACACAGTTCAGAAAAGGCTAATATCGTCTCACTAGCAGCCACAAACAGGGACTAGTTGCTAATCTTTCTGGCAGGATACCATTAACCTTTTAATGCATGCCAATGAAATACAGTAATAGCCAATGAGTCTTGCAAATGAACTGCAATGTGTGTTTGAAGATGAGAACTGAACTGCAATTTCATGGGAGATAATCCTATGCGTGCTTTTTAAAAAAAAATTAAACATATTTGGAGAGAAATGTCTGGATGTCCAGTATTAAAAATATGCCCATTAAACCCAAGTAGTATGCATTCGATACCATCCAGCAGGTCATTACACAACCATCTCCTGAATATTCATTACTAAAGTATGAAATGATGACTTATAATAAGGCATGTTTAAATGATGCCACATCTGGTAATTGTTTTCTAAATGCAACAACATATTTCCAAATTGTCTCCAAATACAAAATGTTATTAGTCTAGCCTAGACAACAACTGGTGGAATTAAAAGCTTCCTAGTCTTAGTACTGTCATAAGTAACCTCTAGTCATAATCCATACAGATCCAATCATCTGTAACATCAGATCCTGAACTGTCACTTGGGGCTTCATGGAAAGTGAAAAGTTTGAAGGACTTAAAAAGCTTTCATGTGCTGCTTTGATAAATGACTGTGCATGTACAGTATATTTTCAAATAGTCATCCAATTATTTTGCTTGATGCAGAAGATGGAGGAATCTGAGGAAAGTAATAAGTTTGAACAGTCCAACGTTAAACATGTTTCCACAATGTTTCAGGAGCTATATGCTTGGAAAAAGATCTGAACATGGTCTATATTCTGCAACTTTAAAGTACTTCTCTAACATCTTGTCCCAAGACTGTTACTGCGTTGGATTCACAGACTTGTCAAAAAATAACTCTTATATATAAAACATTTAATGAAAGCTCCCGCACTCACAGTTGAATGGTAGCTGAATTGGTGAGCCCATGGATTTTAATCATGGCAGGGCACAAGGTTAAAATCCATCATGGTTCCACTCTGCAAGGGTCTGTGATTCAACTGCAATGGACTAAACAAAAACTAAACCCCTTAGGTCTTAATGCTTGAAATACCACATGCCAGAGTGGCTCTTAAATACCACTGCAATCATGGAAACTTAGATATGTGTTTCAGTGGAAGGAAGCAGAGTTTTACAGCAATCTACAGAAAGCCCAACAGTTCAAACATATTAATACAGGAAAATTATTCTAAACATTTTTAAAGGAATGCATTTAGGTTCATGAAAGAGTTAAAATTAACTTCAAAATTAAGTCATGTTCACAATTACAAACTAGCTGTAATATGAGCCTAATATAATAAAATTATATTTGTGTCTCCTTAATACTCATCCCTTTATTGGTCAGAATTAGATATTGTAAGGCCTATACATTGATAGGTAGTATGAGAAGCTACCAAGATTGTTATCTAGAAAAAAAAAAGCATAGGCTTAGAAGACTGAGTCCATCCATGCCTGAAGAACCACTAACATTCAATTTTTTCTACCCATGAGTTGGCCATTCCTTTTGCTTTGGACTATAATGGAACAAAATACATCTGATTGAACACAGTATTGAGCAGCTACCTCTGCTCACATGGAAGGATTATTCATCAAATGTCAAAGCTAAAAAAAAGTGAATTGAAACTACAGGACTCAATGTAATCCAGTAAAGTGAACGTCTCATTAGGTTGTCTAGCAGCAATCAGTACAACATGACAAATTATCATTCACCTGATTGTACAAGTGTTTTCCCGCCTGTACTTCAGGCAAAGAGATATTGAGTCAATTATTTATCTTGGTACTTTTAGGTTAAGTTGCAGAACTGGAGAAAAACAAAAAGCAAAGTAGGCTGTCAATATTTGAATTTGACAGAGGCCACCTGATTTTTTCAACAAATGACCTATTCAGATGAACAATCAATCAGATGATCCATTTATCTAACCAACTGTTGTCATAAAGGAAACTTTTCTAATGCACACTAAACAAATTCCACATACAGTCAATGTTCTCTGCAGTCATTTGCGCACACTTTAGTGAAAGACTGCCCCTCTGCCATTGCATGGGGAACTACTACAATAAGCCCACAGGTACAGTTCAGAGAGGGATTGTATTGCCAATGGAGTAACTGCAGAGGAATCTGCCTGCTTTAATTAGTAGGAAGGCCAGTCAGTCAGAGTACGCAGAAATGGTTGGTCAATCAACCTTAAAGCACTTTACTTCAGTTTCTTAAACAAGTGTCTGAACTATGAACCACACTGGTTGTCTTCCAGAAATGTATTCACCCAGCAAGCATACATCAACAATTTTCTCCCAGACAACCTACAGTATTAGGCATCATATTACCTAGATTAAGGGTGGTTTATCAGGTGTTCATTGAACTAAATGAGTACTTTTCATTATTAGTTCAAAAGCAATGCAAGCAGCAGCAGCAGCAACAAAGTGCATGGATCCCTGCCCCAAAGAGCTTACAATCCAAATTCCCCAGGGCTTCTCATATAGCTAAATAACCGTAGATACAGTACATCTGTTAAGTACAGATAGATATAAAACTATCTGTTAGGAAAGATGACTAAGAAGGTCAATATAACAAAAGTTGACATACAAGAAAGATTCCCCGCAGAAACAGGAAGTTTATGACTTTTTTTAAAAATAGTCTTCATCAGTGAAAAATCACGCTCCACATCAGTTAAATACAAACTTGACAATTTCATTTGATTTACTGCAACAATATACCCTTGCAATATACCTCCAATATACCCTTGCAAGCAATCCCCATTACTACACCATAATTTTTGAAGAAACAAACTTCATTTCTGCGAGTCAGTGCAAAATTTCGGATTCCCTCTACCCCCCCTCCCCAGCTAAAATATTGCTGATTTTAATGTGCTCACTGGAAGAGATAAAGCTATTAGACAAATACCCAAGACTGCCCATAAATCTATATAACTGCGCTTACTCTGTAAACCTTTCAGGTTAAAGAAGAATGCAAAGTAAGGGCAATGTAAAAAAGAGTGTGGAACTCAATCTCGGGGAGAAGATGACAGAAAAGTCAATAAAGGAAAACTTACATGTAAAATGCTTTTTTCTAAATTTTGCTATTTGACCAAATTCACACTGTAGTCTCATTACTGATCCCTTCTTTTCAGAGATTAATGTGAAAGAGAGAGGGAGGATTGAGGAAAGTTAGCTAACTAGCTCATTCACTCAGTATGCTGTGAGACATGGAAGTAGGAATCTCAGTGTTTGTAGTGTGACAGATTTGTCACACTGATGATAAACTCTTTAGGCCTGTCCCTTAGGAGATGATGTTTAAATAAAATTTAAAACTGACCAATCACGCTCTCCCCCTGCTATCAATATGCTAGATCAAAATCACATAGGATCCTGCTGTGTTTTTTATTTTAAAAGAAGAAAAGGAGCCCAATCCTAGGCATGTCTACTCAGAAGTAAATCCTATTACATTCAATGAGGCTTACTCGTTGAATGTAAATCCACACTCGTAAGTGTGGACAGGATTGCAGCTACAATCTCTACAGTGATACTGCCATGGGTAAGTAGTTCGAAAACAGGCAAAGAAACAAACCACACACATCACATGCGCTGCATATAAGATTATCTAGAATGATAAGGGGGAGGAAGAATAACATTATGGAAATCACACTTCCAAGGGCAGTGTAACTATCTAAATATATCCGAGGCAAAGCAGTACAACAGAAATGCAAGAACAGAATGTGAGAGTGTGGGTTGACAAGACTTCACATTTATTAGCTGAACTGACAAAGCCACAGAATTGGGCACATCTGTACCTTTGCTCAGCTGCGTGCATGGATGTCACACTATTTCTTGAGTCAAAGCTAAAGCACCTAAGTGCAGAAGGCTTCGGAGCTAGGCAGATGCTGTACTGCAACAAAACCTTTTACAGTGAAATGACCCAAAGATCGCCAGCCGAAATGTAGAACTGCGTTTAATTCAGCGGCGGTGCCCTCCCCCGCTCCCCCCCTCTAGTTCCCAAGAGAGTAAAAACAGAAACAGCTAATTAAAAAGTGACACCAGAAGCATCCCCCTTTCTTGAGTGGCTGTATAATGAGAACCACTTACTTGCTGGCGTGCTTGCTCGCTCGCTGAAACACTGGACTTTAACTCCTTGGATCGCCTCTGGAAACTTATTTCCCAAATATTTCCAATCCACTCAGTTATGCGCGGCTTCCGCGGAAGGAGCGAGCCCCTCACTTGCGATCGCAGCGCCCATGCTTAGAAACGCTCTTGAGGTTTCCAAAGGGATCTGCTGCAAGTCGCGGTGCAAATCTCGAAACTGGGGTGGGAAGGGAGTCTACAGCCGCCGTATGTAACTGGGGGCGGGGGGGGGGAGACCATCCCCTACAAAAACCAGCGTCCATCCAAAAAAAAGGAAAAGAAAAAGGGGGGAGGGACGGGGGATACACAGCGGTGAAGCTCGCCCTCCTAGCAGCACCACGACCACCACCACAAGAAAAGAGAAGCGAGCCGATCTAGAGAGACCAACTGCAGAGGCGCTTCATCCCGCTGGCTGCCCAGTCTAGAGGCGTTGTCCATGCCTCCGGGCGCAGACCTGTCACCAGCGCGCCAAGCAGCCCAGTGTCTCCTTTCTCGCCGCTTTCCACGTAACGGGCCTTTTCGCTCCCCTTTCCAGGGCCTCCCCCTAGATCAACGACGCGGGCTCTTCTCGGAGCTGAGCAGCGTGTTGCCTTCCAACGCCTTCCGTCTCTGCAGGTGGAGCAGGCGCTCGGAAAGACAATCCGGAAGGCGCAGGGTCCTTTCCCAGCCAACCCCTACTGGGGAGAGGGTGTTGGGACGGAAGGAAGTTTTCAGTGGTGGTGTCAATTAAGAACGCGGGCGCCATTCATCGGGCTCAGATCCTTCCCTGGAGAACGTAATTTCTTGGGGCGAGAAGTGCAATGTCTTCAGCCAGTCATTCCCCCTCCTCACTCCCGATTCATCCGTTTCTGAACCTGTCCGACCCCAAAATATGGGGCATCGATCCTTCCCGATCCCGTTGTCGCGTTCTTTGCTTCTCAAAGAGATCGTAACAGATGCAGCTCCAGCCGCCCATCCACTCCGTTCACCAGAGAATCACTAGCCTAGAAGGGAAATGATTCATCGTAAGCCGGGCTGTTCTTCCAACTAGCTAAAACGCTGCATGGGCAGTAAGAGCGAAGAGAGCCCATAAGTTTCACGGTTCCAACGAACACGTGTTGCACGAAGTTAGGTTATCCTCTTTTTGGCCTGTGGCAGCCCTGCTCTTGGTATCTGCTGGGAGTGGGGCGAGCAAGAAGAGACTAGTGTAATTTTCTATTTTTCTACCAGTGATGGAGGGAGAAGGCTGGGAGAGGATACACAAAACCCAGAGATATGGCAAGCCCCGAGTACAGCAGTTCGCACCATGGGTGGTGATTTGCGTGCAGCTGGAAACTACGCATATTTAGAAGCAAGGCCCCCCTCCACTGATTTCGTAGGGCTTACTTCCCAACGTAACTACTGTATTCTGAGTCTTAAAGCGAGTGGCTCAAATCCTAAGCATTGCTGAAGTGTGCTTTGTTTGAGCATGACTGATCTTGCAATTCATTTTCAGCGCCAAAGCACAGCTGCGGAAAATTTGGAAACCTTTGGAGCATGTGCAGCGTGTCCTTTAATACTACGCAACTGAGGATTCGAAAAAGAGGGTTCCAGAGCATGCCTTCTTCCAGAGAGGTTTGCCTCCCCAGAGTCTTCCTGCTGGGGAGGGGGGAGGTATATGAGTACTATATGAGATCCATCCGAGAGCAAGAATCTGAAAGAAGATGCACATCCTTCTCTCCCGACCACTCTAGGGGAGGAGGAAGGAGAATTGACCCTTGCCGCAAGTCTCTAGTGGGGGGGGGGGTTGGAACCGTGGCTCGGTGTGAGACTACATGCTTAGCAAACAGAATCCTTGGGATCATCGGATAAAGCGAGGGAAGGTCCTGGACAGCCGATGTCCTACTGATGGACAAATGGTCAAACTCAGCATAAGGCGGCTTCCTAGCCCGTATTTATATACGTACCCTGAAAATCATCAAGCTGGGGACGACCCCAGTTGCCTGACTTTGTTGCGCTTAATTCATGCGGCAAGGCGCCGAAGCGCGCCTGCCCTGAGGGCAGAGGCGTTTCTACAGGGATGGCAAAGCTCTAAGTTTTGCAAGATAAGAAGCCTTACCCTGTCATGTAAATCCCTCCTCTCCCTTGCTGCTGTAGCCAGTAAGCAACGCCAAGATTGGCTAAAACGGTGCAGGAGAGGAGTGTTTTCCACTGCAAGGTAAGGCTTCTTGCAAAACTTAGAGCTTTGCCATCCCTGTAGAAACGCCACTGCCTGAGGGTACAAGGAGCAAATCTTTGGGGGGGGGGGAGGATTTGGACACACAGAAAGAAAACAAGCTAATTTATATAAACATCTTACTGCTTCTCTGCAACGCATTCGTACATCGTAACTTTGCCACGCAGACCAGCCAGCCGCTTCCATCACTCTCACTCTCACCCGCCCGTTACCCACGTTCTGCCTCACTCCAGAAGACTCCACTTGGCGTTTCTTAAAAGGTCCGGGGGGCGGGGCAGAAAGGCACGTTCCTTCCCACGGATTGGCTGTTGCTGATCTCCGTCACGCAGCCAGAACTCCCTACTTGCGGATTCTCAGCGCATCTTTCCCCCGGCTGGTCATGATGGGGAAGGGAGACGGGGGGCTGTGGGTGAGGGCCGTCCGTCCTTCCTTCCTCGCTCTCCTGAGCGCTCCGTGTGTTCTAATTAAAAGGCTGTTGATAAGAAACCGCCTCCCCGAGTAACGGCAAGCGCGGAAGTTACAGCCAGCCCTGCCGCTCGCTTCTCTGGCTTTCTCCTGCCTTTGCGCCTTGCTCATAAAGAGCTGCAGCAGGACTAATTTTTCATTCGGCGCCTTGGAACGCTGCTGCTGCTGCTGCGCGACGCTCATAATAGGCCCTTTCAAGGACTGGAAGACGGAAAGGAATTAAGCAGCGGCGAAAAAGCTTACTTAAGCAGGCCCGAAGACTGCTGGCATCTGAGGCTATTAATGACCTCTGCGAGGAGAACGGTTTCGCCGGCAGCCGCCGAGGAGGCCTCAGCAGCCACTCCAGGCTTTGTTCTAGCAGGCACGCCTTCCCAGTGCCCAGACTTACAACGCTGCTTGCAACGGCTTTTGCAGAAGGGGGAGCGGGGTGGGGGTGGCGCCATCACCGCCCCCCCCCAGTTCGGTAGCATTTATTTCCCCGCAAATTTGTGAAGGCTGCATGCAAGGCAAGGGATGCCTTGGAACAGCTTCCGCCAGCTGGCCAGGCGTTTTGGCGGGGCTGAGGTTACCTAGCAAAAAGGGGGTGGTCGGAATTATCTGGAAGCTCCGCGAGCAAGGCCCGGCTTAGTATAGTGGTTGGGGTTGGTTTTCCTGGGGCAGTAGTCGCTCGCAGGCGGGGCGCCTTGCTGCAGCCTGCTTCGCCCGCTTCCTGGGCCCTCCTTCAGTCCTTTGCCTTGCCAAAAGCCAATCTGGAGATCCACTTTTTTTTACTAGCACACATTCTTAGTCCTGGATCCGCTTCCCACAAGCGAGTTCTCTGTATTGCAGGAACTTCCCGCTGCTGCTGTGTGATTCAGAGAAGCTGGTCTCAGGCGTGGTATGGGGCTCTCTTGTAACTTGGCTGTTATGTGGGAAGTGTATCCGGAAGACTCAGCGAGGCCCTGGTGATGCCTGAGGCTGCCAAAGGTGCGGCACTTCCAGTGGCTACTCTTCTCTTACTGCCACCAAGCTGCTCCCCCTCCTTGCTCTCTCTCTCTGCACTGGCTTTTTTAAAAGCAGAAAAGGGGAGCAGGAAGGAAGAAGTATGGGGGGGGGAGGAGGAGTCGAGTGGCACTGCAGGGTTAGATGGCCTCTGTGCTGGCCTACCAGCGCAGCTCACCTCCTGCGTGACTTATAAGAACCCTGCTGGATCAAGCCAATGGCCCATCTAGTCCAACTGCCTGTATCTCACCGTGGCCCATCAGTTGCCTCAGGGAACACAAGATAAGTTTTTTTTTAAAAAACTCTCCTTGCCACACCCCTGCATCCAGCACCCCAAAACAGGCTTCCTCTAAAATAAATAGGTTGCACCACCCATCATATCCTGTAGCCTGCAGTGGACCTTTCCTCCAGAAGTCTGTGTCCACTCCCGTTTTAAAGGCACCAAGCCAGATGCCATCATCACTTCCTGTGGCAAGGAGTTCCACACATGTAAGTACTGGGTAAAACAGTATTTCCCTTATTGTTCCTACTGTCTGTATTTTCAAAAGACTGGAGGGACCAGCCCACCTGGGAGTACAGAAGTGAATGGAGGCAGCCAGAGCAGGTTGAGGAAGTTGTGGCCAGGCACCTCCCTGAACCAGCCACCTCAGCTGGCCTCATAAGTGGCAGCCTCCTTGGTTTTATCTGAAGCTCTTTCTGCCCTTTCCCAGGAGACACCTATAAGCACTGTGACCTTGAATTATTGTAAATTTTACCATTATTGTCTGCCACTCTGGAATCTGTCTTGGCTGAAAACTGAGATATAAAAAGAATTTTGCATAGAAGTGCATCCTTCCATCCTGAGTCTATGCATTCAATGAAAATTCATTTCCATTCAGAAGCAAGTTCCATTCATTTAGTATCAACAAAAGTTTTATGAACAGAAATGCACGTTTCTAATACTGTATATATTGCATGTAATGACAGGTCAATTCATCATCATTTATATAATGCATTTCAAGTTTTCATGTTATTTTACATACATTATTTTCATAATTCTGGAGTTATCTAGGTGTCTAGAAATATTCCAGTTAGTTTTAAGATTCTGTGTGGCTCTGTAGATGCTAAAAATCTAACAATTGCATATTTTCTACCTGTACACACAGCTGCTTCTAGCCCACTCATTTCGTGAAAAAAAATTCTGTCTGTTCCCTTGCATAATTGAGAACACCAGGTGCTCTTATGTGTAAAATAAATAACAGTGCAGGGAACATTATGAAGCATGTGACAAAACCCCACTGCACTCACAAAATAATTCTTGACATTCTTATTTGGAATGTTTGGGATTTTGTCTATTTATGCCATGCTGCCATAAAAACCACAAATATGTGTCAATAAGAAGGAATATAGGGGTTTTTTTAAAACAAAATATTTAGCTTCTATGTCTACTAGTGTGCATAGTGTTTAAAGGTCACATCCCTATGTTTGTTTGCGCAGATGTTCCATTGAATTCAGGAGCTTAATCCTAAATGTAAGTTCATAGCATCAACTAGATAGAATACTATATCATTGTTCTTGTAGCAGTTCATGTAATTGGAGCAGCAATCTCAAATTTTCCAAGTCTTCCAAAAATCACTAACTTATAATGGACTGGGAGACTTCTCAAAATGACAACATAATGACAAATGCCAACAAAAGTTCATTGTGCCACCAAGGATATCACAATTTCAAGGTGAGAAGGCAACAGCCTTGCATCAATGAAATGCCATGATCAATGAGGTGGTAAACAAATGTTATGGAAAATGTTATACAATACCAAAATGATTAAAGAAGGGGAATGGCAAGTCTATACAGGGACAGGATTAAGGATAAATCCCTTAGACCCTATCCACACACAAAAATCAAACAAAAATGAAGCAGATATGCAACTCTGAACCATGGCTTGCTTGTTGATTTCGAACTTCGAAACATGCTTTGGATTCTAAATTTGAGTTAGTGCAGTTTGGCATCTGTCAGGTCTGTTCCGCCTTCTCTAGTGTTTTTTGGAGCCTGCGTTCATTTGATTGGGACCATTCTGGTGTCATTGCATTCCACTCAGCCTGCCCTTTGAAGGAGTTTGAGGCATAGCATGGTTGCCTACTTATGAGTTAAGGCACATGTGACTCAGGGCACAATCCTAACCTGTAGTTAGGCCATCACAAGTCACTTGCGCTGATCCAGGAGTGATGCAAATGCACTGTCAAGTGAGTTAGAGAGGGCAGTGCACGGATGTCAGCCAGTCTTCCCAACTTTGAGAGTGGTCCAAATGTGCTTTATGGCACGTTTGCAACACTCGTGGGCCGGCACAAGTCACTTGTGTCGAACTACAGGTTAGGATTGTGCCCTCATTTTCACTTTCCATAGGTAAAGGATATTAAAGAGAGTCACGACCCGAGTCAAATTTGAGTCATAACTCTTTTCCGAGTCATTGGCTCCAAAACTCGATTCTGTCTGAATCTGAGTTAACATGAGTTAGTGTTATGAGTTAACACTAAGTTGTTAACATAAGTTGCAAAAACTTGAGTTAACATAAGTTAACCTGAGTTAACATAAGTTGCAAAAAAACCCATGTTTTCATGACTCAAGTCGAGTTGCAGTGACTCGTGTCCATCCCTACTAATTATTTATTAATATTAATATTAATTTATTAATATTAATAATATTGAGAACGCAATCAAAAGGTTGCAGCTGGAAAACCTATGGACACTTACTTGGGCAATAGATCCCATGGGCCTCACTGAAACGTACCTCCAACTAAACATGCACTTGATCAGTTGGTAGATAACAAACTTCTTGCAAATTAAATATAAAAACTGAGTTAGGTTGAGAATTATAAGAAAGTATTAAGTGGATGAATGCATAAACACTTGGGGATGATAGGTTTTATGTCTACTTGAAAGCATTTATTTCTTTAGATCTGAAAGTAGAGATTTCATTTTCCCTCTTTCATAGCAGTGATTGATGTTAACAGTGATCTGTATATGAAAGCCTCCAGATAAATTTATCCTCACTCTGCACCAAACAAAAAGCATTTAATCATTT
This sequence comes from Lerista edwardsae, assembly GCA_029204185.1. Classification (NCBI taxonomy): domain Eukaryota; kingdom Metazoa; phylum Chordata; class Lepidosauria; order Squamata; family Scincidae; genus Lerista; species Lerista edwardsae. Next base: position 2,197,856 of record JAJKFI010000031.1, read on the forward strand.
GAATGGTCAGGTCTGGTTTTTTTATACTTTGTTTCTCCATACAAAGAAACAATTAAGTTCTGTTGTATTCCAGAACTGCAATCAAAATATTGCTCTAGGCTTCACTTGTTTATGGACAAAAGTCAGCCTTCTAAAGATTATTTGCATACCCTTCCATTAAAATAGAGTCACACAAGATCTTACCCCAACAGTCCACAGTGAGGTGATGAATTCAGTCATGTGGGATTCTACCTTGTAATTTTCCTAGATCTGCAACCATGAATAAGTATGTTATCAATCAGAAGCAAGTTGAAAATACCTTTTTTCACATTCAAAATTGTCATTTCCCTGTAGAACAAAACATGCAAAACACATACACACACACACTACGAAGAATTCCTTTAGCCTCAATGTTCAAATTTATTTATTTATTTATTTAAGAAATTTCTACCCCGCCTTTCCTCTGCCAAGGCAGATGTCCAAGGCGGCTTACAATATTAAAAAGGATAAAAATAAAATATAACAGTTAACATTAAAAACAATTAAAACAGTATTAAACAATAAACAATCAAGATTAAAAAACACAAACAATTTAAAAACAATTAAAAAATAAAATAAGACACAAGCCCCGTGGATCATAATAACCAGCCAGCCAACCTGTCAACAATTGAAAGCTTTTTGGAATAAAAAGGTCTTCAGCCCCCGCCGAAATGTAAGCAGAGAGGGAGCAGTTCTCAATTCGAGGGGAAGGGTGTTCCAGAGTTGGGGGGCCACCACCGAGAAGGCCCTCTTCCTGGCCGCCACTCCTCTTACTTCTCCTGGTGGCGGCACAGTCAGAAGGGCCCCCCCAGATGATCTAAGAGTACGGGTTGGATTATATAGAAGGAGGCGGTCCCTCAAATACCCCGGACCCGAGCCGTAAAGGGCTTTAAAAGTCAAAACTAGCACTTTGAATTGGGCCCGGAACAGAACCGGCAGCCAGTGTAGTCGCCGAAGCAGCGGCTCGACAGAGTCAAACCGACGTGCCCCAGCAACCACCCGAGCCGCCGCGTTCTGTACTAGTTGTAATTTCCGGACCGTCTTCAAAGGCAGCCCCACGTAGAGCGCATTGCAATAATCTAATCTTGATGTCACTAGGGCATGGGTCACTGTGGCCAGGTCCGCACAGCTCAGGTACGGCCGCAGCTGGCGGATCAGCCGAAGCTGAGCAAAGGCTCCCCTGGCCACCGCCACCACCTGGGACTCCAGGTGTAGCTGTGAATCCAGGAGAACCCCCAAGCTGTGAACCTGCTTCAAATGAACATCCTTCTTCCGGATTTCTCTACCCAGAATGATTAGGATCAACAACAATCACATCAAGCAGGTTATCTGGATAAAGTGATGTCTTCATATGCTGCTTTTTACACACAGAACCATCATGTATTAGGGGCATGTTATGCCAGGCCATAATATATTATTTGGTGTTTAACACTTAGGAACTTACCTGCTACTCCAGACTCTCATTGTGAACAATAGCAGCAATAACAGTAATTATATGAATTGCCATTCTGTCTTAATTAGTCATAACATACCATATTTCCCCAAGTATAAGGCACACCAAAGTATAAGACACACCTTAATTTTGGGGCCAGAAATGTGAAAAATACATTTTTGGGGCCGGCTGCTCTTTAAGGCAAGCAGAAGCATGGAGAACGCTGCATTCTCAGTGTTTCTGATTGCCTTAAGAGCCGCCGGCCTCCCACCAGCTCTTGGCTCTTAAGACAAGCGGGAGCACGAAGAATGCTGTGCTGCGTTCTCTGTGTTCCCGCTTGCCTTAAAGAGCCGGTGGGAGCGCTGCCCTCCCTTCTCCGCGCTCCCGCCAGCTCCTTAAGGCAAGCGGGAGCACGGAGAACGCAGCGCTGCCCGGCACACCCAGAGGCGTCGCGAGGGTATGGCGCCTCAGGGCATGAGCCCTGGGGCGCCATAAGGTGGGGGGGCGCCGTTGCCTTGGCGCCCCACCCCTGCCCGCAAATTTGCGGGGCCCCGCACCCCGAGGCGCCTTGGCAGGCGTCCAGGCCTGCCACTGGGTTGCTTTAAGCACTCCAGCGGCAGCCCGGGGAAGGAAGCTGCCGCGCCCTCCCCCAGGGAGGCACGCCAGCAGCTCCCGTCCTGGGCTGTCGCTTGGGCGCTTAAAGTGCCCCAGCGGCAGCGGGGGGGAAAGGAAGTTGCCGTCGTGCGCCCCAAGCCGGGACTTTAAGCACTCCAGCCGCAGCCCAGGAAGGGAGCAGCCAGCGCGTGCCCCGAGCCCGCCAAACGTCATGACGTCACGACATTATGACGTAATGACGTCGCGTGCCCTGGGCGCGGTTTTGCCCAGGTACGCGCCTGGGCACACCCCTTGAATAAGACGCACCCAATTTTTAGCCCCCAGTTTTTTGGGGAAAAGGTGCGTCTTATACTTGGGGAAATACAGTATTTTTGTTGCAGGACAATGTTGTCCTGGCATGCTTTGTTTTATCTCCTGTCTCTTCTTCGAAATGCAGATACCTAAAACCTCAGGTTGCACACACTTAGCAATGGAGCCTTAGCCGGTCAAGTTGCTTCTGCGGTGCTCCTGAGATAAAGCCTCTTGGCACTTTCAGGTTCTTCTCTGACACTTTTAATAATTCACACAGTTGCATGATTACCCTCCCATTTCCATCCCCCTTTATTTGAGATGAATAAATACGTTAGCTGTGTGATGGGGGAAGGGACTCACCCTGCTCCTTCATCCTTCTAGTTCAGTGCTGCCCCCGGTAAATGTATGAATTGCAGGGACTGCTAAGCGATCAGTTCGGACTCTGTTCTGCCTTGTGAGTTCATCTGGGTACTTGGACAACCCTGCATTAAGGTTTGGACTTGAAGGTGTTCTCATTCCTTCCAGTTCTACACCAAGAAAAGAACTTGGTTGCCGAAGCTCCATCAACACTAGAGTAAGGATGAAACTGAAGTTTGAAATTGGAGAGTTTGGAATACAGCCTTCTGGAGTAATTACAAGCCCAAACCTCTGAACTTTGGACTCAGGTGAGTCAAAGTTGCAGAGGGAGGACTCAACACCTCCCTCTGCAACCACCCTCCCCATTTCAAGCCCTACAGTTTTTCAGAGTTCCCGAGAACCAAATCCTAAGGGATCTATCACTGGCAATACACTTGTACTGCCGGCACTGGGTGTTATAAATGTGCTGTAAAGACCAGAGCGGTGTTACCTGGGGTGAGGGAGCAAACACTCCCTTTACTTCTCTGAAGGAAACCCTGGCAGTAGCCTTGGCACCCATAGGATCTAGCTGTTGCCTTTTTGGGGCCACTGGAGCTGTGGGCACTGAGGAGCTTAGGCCTGGACTGCCCATCTCTCACCCAGAAGCACAGAAAAACTATAGTGTCGTCCCCCGTCCCCCCCAGGATATAGCATTGCTGCTGCTACTGTCATTGATGCCCCACTACCTCCAACTGGTAAGTTTGGGAGAAGATGAAAGTGAGTATAGGAATCACAAGTGTGACCGCTCAGGGGTCTCCAGCCCTTTTCATTTCTCAGTGACATCGTGAATACAGGATCAACCCGAGATTATCTTTCCAAGTCAAGTCTGAAATAGCTAGTTTTATGCGAGTTTATTTCAAATTAAGACCAGGGAATTCAACCTTTAATAATTTTCACTATACATCAAACTGTCTTTTTTTAAAACTTAGCAGTAGGTTTATTTGTGGTTCAATATCTGTATATCATTGAGCACTTTTACATTTTACATTTCAATTTTACATTTCCTATGATGTGAAAAATAGCAAACTTGCAATTGTGTGAGTGCAATCTTGCTTTGCTGTGCAAAAACTGCAAGGAGAGCTACCCTTGTGACTTCTGCTGTGATTTTTGATATTAAAACTACTTGTGAGAACCAGAGGTGTATATGTGCAGGCATGTGTATGACTATGGATGGTACTACTGTGTGCGCGTGCGCCTATAGTTCCTTTTATTTTGTCTTGGGCCTGTTCAAGATGAGGGTACACTGGCCAGGCTGCTCGGATGTCCCATCCAGTTAGACATATCATTATCAAATTTAAAGTAGGACCAAACTGCAAAGTAATTACTGAGTGGG
>JAJKFI010000031.1:2201950-2224793 GCA_029204185.1 Lerista edwardsae
AATCTTACTATGCAACAAAGAAATAAAATACTGCTGTTATCATTGAAACTAGAATGACACATTAGACATTTATAGATCTTTGAAACGTGTTCTGCAATGCAGAGAAAAAAGATGTCACATCAAACACAGAACTGAGAGTCTCAGCACTTGCAACAAGCAATCTAGTGCAGTGTATTTCTCTCATATGTGTTTTTCCCTTGTCCAATTCTCTAATTGGATTGTGTCTGATTAATGCCAACATTAATCAACAAGAGAAATTTATAAAGATATAACTTAGGCTTCTAACTAGTTTCAGAAAATGTTATCTGCTCTTTTAATTAAATGTTATCCTTGTAATAAAGCAGCACAAGATGATACAGAGACAGAAAGAATTCATACTCCATAAATATGACAATAGAAGTATTATCAGCCCCATTTTTCCTCAATTATTATCAATATAGAAGCTCTCTGATTAAATTCATTATCTGTTTCCAAGAAAGAGAAAGAGATGACCTTGGGAAACTTTAAAAATAAAGTTCAAAACCTCTTCTGAATGTGATAATAATCATATCACTGATGAGTACACATTACTTCTCTGGCATCCCTGCTTTCTTTGATCAAGAGCCCACTTGGTACTCTAACAGAGCAATCCTATTCTTGGTCTGTGCTGGGGCAGTGGTTGCTCACTGGCATGAGCTATCATAAAAGTGCCATAAAGCGCTAAACTATGACTCATGAGCAGATAGCATCGGTGAGGTCGCTGGCACTACATTCAGATCCTAGGTTGCCAGTGCAGACAGGTTAGTTCCTGAGTGGCACAGGGTCTAGGAGAGGGTGGAGGGAGGGAATTTTGGGGTGTGGAGAATGGGGATGGGTCAGGTCCTGGAGGGAGTGGGAATGGCAGAGGCCTCTTTTACTCTAATCAACCCCCCATCCCAGGCCTCCCAGCAAAAACACCAGGCTTCCCAGATTTCCATAAGGCAAGCTGGGGCATTAGTTGGAGTAAGGGGAAATGCATCCTCTTATTGCAAGGAGACCTCCAGCTGTCTCTTAACCTATGCTGCATACAGCACACGCTATGCAATCTGGCTATGCCAGCACAGGTTAGGATTGGGCTACCCATTAAATGGTTACAACTTCCAAATAGGTAGCCATGTTAGTTTGTAGCTGCAGCAGCAGCAGCAGCAGCACCCTATGGCACCTTAAAGACAAACAGCCCCAGTCCTGAGCTGCCTGCGTGGGTGAGCAGTGGTAGCCAAACAGCTACTGCTGCATCCCATGGCAGCCAGGCAGCTTCAGGAAGCTCCCTGGAGGAAGCGGGCGTTAGTAAAGGTGCGGCATGGGTGATGCATCAGCTATTTATCCGGTGCAGAAGTGAGGGCCGCCGTGCAGGGCCATGCAGTCTACACTCAGGTCAGGAACCAGCTGGTCCCACCTCCACTCCACCCCAGCATTGCCATGGCATCGGCAGTAAGGCCTTCCCAAGGCTTTACCTCCAGCACTAGAGGCTCTTTATGGCACCTTTCACAACAGAGATATAGGCAGTATGTACGCACTGCCCGCTTTAAGCCAAATAGGATTGGATCCTAATGCGGCTTTTGTAGCATAAGTTTTGCAAACTACATTTCATCAGATACATGTAGTGAAATCCACAGTAGGCAGGAATCAGACTCTTCCATGAGCCAGTACTTTGCTAGATCCCAGAAGCAGGGCATCTGTCTTCAAGGCAGTCTCAATAGTTTTGATGCTTTGAACTTTAAGCATATTTCTCCTTTAAATATTATTTTTTGCAACTTTTATTTAAAGCGGATAATTTACTCACTATAAAAGGATAAAGCTATTGATCTGAAGCCAGCTGTGATGCAGTATTTCCCAGGAGCAAAAGTCTCCAGGGCTACCCAAACTTCATTGCAATGACTACAGTGATTTGCTTGAAGTTACAGTGTAGCAATTTACTCAGAATACATTAAATTCATATCTTATTATCATATGTCAGTCTTATATTAACACGTTCTCATTTATATTCTGGGTAAAATATATGAGCATGACCTTTTTCAATTACTCTTTTTGAACTTGATCATTACCCTAGTCAATGTCATAATAGTGTTCAATTATTTATCAATTTTATGGTCTTTGCCTACAATTTTAAAGAGCCCTATAAGGCATCAAAATGCTAATGAACTGAAGCATTATTTAAAGCATACAGCAACATTACATGAAGCCTACAAGTGACCCCTGTAATTTGATATGAGTATTATATCCAATCTAATGAACTTTGGGCATCATTTTTGCTTTAATGTCACCTTTTCTCTTCCAGGAACCTTCATCAGTAAAAGGGATGAATGTTTGAGATGTACAAAGACTTCATTCACTGCATTCACTTGTACAGAAGAAACCTCCAAAGCGACACCAGAGATGATATCACTTCTTTCTCAACTACATGGTCTGTTACAGTTGTACCATATCATGCCTTTGAAATAAACAGATGTATGTGAACTTTCAAATGATGCCCTTTGATGGTGATTTGAGAAGTAGTGGCACAAGGACAAAGGCTTCAGAGGCAGAATTGGTTAAGACCAGATGACAAGTACATGAAGATAATGAATCATGTTAGATCCTGAATGTTAAGACAGAACTGTGATCCAAGAAGATATTCCAATACCTTAAAATGGGTTTCAAACGGAACATGAAAACCTATAAAATGAAATACCTATTAAGTATAAACTTTGTATGCAAGTTAAAATTGCCCATGCATCAACTGGGTATCATATGCTGATAGACAACCTAAACAGTTAAATCTTACAGAGTTAGCAGGAATCACTCCCACAGAAATCCTTTACGAGGATCTGTGTTCACATTCTGCTATGGACTGTCAGTGCTGATACCAAATGCTTAATAAAACAATTTTGCAGAACTAAAGATTCCAAGTTTCAGGACACACAAAAGATCTGTTTAAGAGCTATGCCCATGCAAAAATGAACTCATGGGCTGATTTAGTACAAGAGTGGGAAAGCCCGTGGTCAGGCTGGCCTAGAAATGAGAAGCCATTGGGCTGGATCCTAACCCCTATCCCCAGACCAGGCGGATCAGCAATTGTGCCAGCAATCTCACTGGCAGATCCGAGCAGCTCCATTGGGCTGGCTGGGGCTTGCCCAGGGGTAAGGGGAAGAATATCCCCTTGCCCAGAGGTGAGTTCTAGCTGTCTCCTAGCCTGCATTGGATGCATCACAGGCCGGCCAGCCAGCCTGCTTGATCCAATGCAGACTAGGATTGGGCCGGGAATTGGTTAACTGGTAGGCATATACTACAATAACATACACTGTTGTTTTCAAGCATACACTGAAAATAAAGCAAGGAAAGTTAAACTACTGTGACTCAAGTGGGAATTGCAACTGTCAGTGTAGCCAAGCAGCATTTATGAATATCAGCAAGGCTCATGTCCAAAAATCACTTAAGAGCTTTTCAAAATTGTGTCCCATTGTTCACCACTGACAAATACTCTATTTAATCACTGTACTCTGTAAACCTGGCAGCACTTTTGGAACTGCCTTGATAATTCTGTGCTTCCAACATGGAAGTCCTACTCTTTTGGCCATCTCACGAATTTACCATTTCAAATAATTTATTGTAACAGAGACACTGTGAAGACATTAACAGGTTCCAGGAGATAAAAAAGCAGGATGAGTGTGGGATCAGTGGCATGGAGTTTGTGGGAACAAAAACAGGTCCACTCTTGAGTTTATTTAGAGGGAAAACAATTTTGTTATTTTTTTAACATTTTGTGAAGTCACCGAACTTCAGTTACTCAAAATGGCTCCTATGAATCCGGAGAGCAAGGGCAAAATACTAAGTCTTGCAGGAGCCTGAGCACCAGCACCCTCAGAGCCATTTGTGGATCAGAGAGCAATCTCCAAGCTAATTCTCCTAGTTCAAATGGCTTTGAAGGCAAGGCAAAGTGAGCGCTTTACACAGGAGGTCAGGTCCTTCAAAACTTTGTTTCTATTCCCCCCCTCCTTAGGAACTGTCATGGCCAAGTGGAGGGGGAGTTTTCTAATTAAATGGTAGTTATTCTGCCACCCACTGGCATCCCTTGGGGGGGGGGAGTGGAGCTCTAAGTTTTGCAAGGAGCCTTACCTTGGCATGGAAATAGCTCCTTTCCCACACCCTTTTAGCCAAACTCACAGGGAAAAGCAACGGCTTGGCATTGCTTACTGGGTACAGCGGCAAGGGAGAGGAGGGATTTACATAACAGGGTAAGGTTCTATGCAAAACTTTGAGCTCTGCCCCACTGTAGGGACACCACTGCTACCACCAGCCCAGGAAGCAAAAATATTAGAGTGGTTCCCTGGGCCAAACCGCCTCCCTACACATGATTTTAGCAAAACAGAGGCATGCCCGGCTATCTGCTGGGGTTCTGTTCCAGACGTCACCTTGGATACCTGAAACCATGGATAGTGGGGATACCCTTTTAAAGACAGGGGGAACATCAGAGGTTTTGCTGCAATAAGGTAATAAACAGGATTTGTTTAATGTTCCCACATCTTTTTAGCAGGAGTCCCAGTACCTATCGTATCCGTGAATAATTGAAACCATGGATACCAGGGCAGACCTGTAGTTGGGTTCTCGCTCTCTTTTTTTCTAAATGGTAGAATTGCCAAGACAAAAGATATACGTATAACCAGAAAATTGATTACACTACATAAAGTTAAATAAGAAAAAAGGGGGTTGCCCCCAGACCTTAATATGCTGGAAATAAAAATATAATTGGAAGAGGTTTAAACCTAACAAACCTCTTGGTTTAATAAAATTTTAAAACACAGCTGAAAACAAATGAAGTTATTTGCTTAAAAAACTCCCTTACCAAATTCTAACTTTCTCTTTGACTAGTCAAACCCAAGAACAGGTCCTCATCACTTCCCACTAACAATCTCAGGAGTTGTATAACTCAAAAGAGGAAGCCAGGAATTCTACCTTCTCTGGGGATTTTATCCTAATGAGGCCTCCTCCTGTTTCTAATTAGTAACTCTCACCTGCACATTTACACAAGAGGAGTCATTACAGACAGGATGCTGCAAAGCTCTACTACAAAGCAGGGGTGAAAAGTGAAAACGCTATGTGGGCCAGATCACTTTCATGACAGGAATGCCACTGTGAATCTTATGACTGGTAATGTCAACCCACCCCACAAGGTGTCCTTCGCATTAGAATGCTGGATATAGCATCTCTGCTTATATTGGATCTCATTGCCTCACTGCTTATATTGGATCTCCGCATAGTTCCAAATACATGTTTTGTCGTTTTTCATTGGTCAGTTCACAAGCCACTAAAGTCAAGGAATGTGTGTCCATTAACGTGCAAGAGTTCTGCAACAGATCTTTTTATCCCCATTTCTTTATCTCTTAAGAAAGGGCATAAATGAACAAAAGGGAAATTGTATGCATCATTGACATAGATTCCATTGATTAAAAAAAACCTGGAAGCCTCTGAATACTACCACTGCTAAAAATCACTTTGCCGGGAAATATCACTAGGCTCAGTCTTCAAAGGTCATGAAAGACCAATCAAAAAGGATTACAGGTTGCCAATAAAATGAGTAGTATATGAATCTCATTATTAGAGGATATATCTCACAGAAATCACTTCACTCAGGCTTTAGGCTTTGATAGAAATGATCTGCCAATTGTTAGGGCATTCCTTTCCATACTTGTCAAAATATATTACAAATGCATTAAAGAGGAAGAGTAAACAATTGGCCTGTTCTTTCTGTAGTGAAATGAAGCTTAAAAAACTTGAAACAATACTATGTCATCATACTGTGCACTAAAGTTTAAAGCAGCTAGTATAAGAAAATAACCAAACATAATTAACTGTGTGGCAAAATCCACACATGAATTTCATCACTTCAAAACTCATTGCTGACTCCAACAGTACAAGCTGAAACCAGGTGCCCACACAAGCCTTGGCTATAGCCACACCATGCCCCATGTCATCCAGGCAGCCAATGGGTTGCATGCATTTTCCTGCCTCTGCCCTGCTTGCAACCAGGGGCTCCATAAATGCTACCAGAGCTCTAAGTGCCCCAGCAGGATTACTGTAATCCAGTGAAAGTAGCATTTCCCCTGGAATATTCAGCATAAAAAGCTGACAATTCCAGAGGATGTTTATTTAATAGTTCTGATAGATATGCTGAAATTCCTGACATATTCAACTTGGTGAAAGGCCATCATTTTAGAAAATGCCAGATTTCTCTCTGTTTAGCTGCCATGCTTCTGAAACTAATGAACCAAAAGTGAAGCTAACAAATCAAAGTGAACAATTGTTTACTCAAGATGGTCAAAAGATCTCAAGGAACAATTTTAGATTAGATTTCATAACCTAGGAATTTTGGTTCTGTATATTTAGGCGGGGAAGTAATTCAAATGGTAGAGTGCTCGCTCAGCAGGTGAGAGGTAGTGGGATTGATGCCCACATTCTTCAGTGTCTTTTCGGGAAGAAATTCTTGATGGTCAGGGCAGTTTGGCAGTGGAACAGGACAGGTTGCCGAGGGAGGTGGTGGATTCTTATTTCCTGGTGATCTTCAAGCAGAGGCTCACCAGGCACCTGCTGGGGAGGTTCTAGGAGGATGTCTTGCTACAGGCAGGAGGTTGGACTAGATGACCTTGTAGGTCCCTTCCAACTCTTGATTTTATGACTCTATCACGGCTATCCAATGAATGTACCCCGGCAGTGTCACAAGGTACCGGGATGCTTGGAGTGGTGACATGGTGGCATCATGCAATGTTGTGACATCATCTAACATTATCTCTGGCTTCTGCAAAGAAGAGATTGCTTTGAGTTGCTTCACCCTGTTCTTATGAGCGCTCGCAAGCACAGGGTGCAGCGAATTGTCAAAGGTCAGAGCAGCCGCTTCTTGAGTGACAGCTCTGAACTTTCCCAAGTCACTACTTCTTGTTCTCATGAGCGCTCATGAGAACAGGATGCAGCAACTCAGCAATGTATTACATTATGTGCCAGTGTAATGGCACTGAAGTACAAATGGAAAAAAAACTAATGCTCTGTGAGATCTAATGAGCACATTAAATGATTCTATCCGAATATCTACATATTGGGGTCCAGCTCAAAATCATTCTATTTTGTTGCTCAGTGGCACTCCCCTGAGTATGTGCCCAGGGTATGTGCCCTACTTGCTCTGCCTTAGATACACCCTGTGATTTTCAGATATTTATTCCAATTGCCTGGGTGGGACTTAAACATTTTCTACTTTCACTGGACTTTTAGCTGACTTGCAACTGAATATGTGACTTGCCTACATTGAAAAGACTGTATTTGAGTTGATATAGAGGTTCTGTCAGTGTTCTCTGATGGCTCATTCATGTGCATGTTTATACTTGTGTATTTACATGTATTTTGGGTTTATTCCTAATCAAAGTTTGCAAAGTAGCTACAAACACACAAGCCATCAGTACAATATGAAATAATACAATGTGCAAGAAAACGACCAAATAAATGGATTTGGTGGGGGCAACCAAGCAGGAACTTTCATAAAGAAGGCCCACTGGAAAATACACTGCTCAAAACAATAAAGGGAACACTTAAACAACACAATGTCACTCCAAGTCAATCACACTTCTGTGAAATCAAACTGTCCACCTAGGAAGCCACACCAATTGACAATCAAGTTCACATGCTGTTGCACAAATGGAGTAGACAACAGGTGGAAATCATAGGCAAGTTGCAAGACACCACCAATAAAGGAGTGGTTCTGCAGGTGGTGACCACAGACCACTTCGCAGTCCCCATGTGTTCTGGCTGATGTTTGGGTGACCTTTGAATGCTGGCGGTGCTGTCACTCTAGTGGCAGCATGAGGCGGAGTCTGCAACCCACACAAGTGGCTCAGGTAGTGCAGCTCATCCAGGATGGCACATCAATGCGAGCTGTGGCAAGAAGGTTTGCTGTGTCTGTCAGTGTGGTGTCCAGAGCATGGAGGCGCTACCAGGAGACAGGCCAGTACACCAGGAGACGTGGAGGAGGCAACGTAGGAGGGCAACAACCCAGCATCAGGACCGCTACCTCCGCCTTCGTGCCAGGAGGAACAGGAGGAGCACTGCCAGAGCCCTGCAAAATGACCTCCAGCAGGCCACAAATGTGCATGTGTCTGCTCAAACGGTCAGAAACAGACTCCATGAGGGTGGTATGAGGGCCCGACGTCCACAGGTGGGGGTTGTGCTGACAGCCCGACACCGTGCAGGACGTTTGGCATTTGCCAGAGAACACCAAGATTGGCAACCTCGCCACTGGCACCCTGTGATCTTCACAGATGAAAGCAGGTTCACACTGAGCACATGTGACAGACGTGACAGAGTCTGGAGGCGCCAGGGAGAACGTTCTGCTGCCTGCAACATCCTCCAGCATGACCGGTTTGGCAGTGGGTCAGTAATGGTGTGGGGTGGCATTTTTGGGGGGGGCCGCACAGCCCTCCATGTGCTTGCCAGAGGTAGCCTGACTGCCATGAGGTACCGAGATGAGATCCTCAGACCCCTTGTGAGACCATATGCTGGCGCGGTTGGCCCTGGGTTCCTCCTAATGCAAGACAATGCTAGACCTCATGTGGCTGGAGTGTGTCAGCAGTTCCTGCAAGATGAAGGCATTGATGCTATGGACTGGCCCGCCCGTTCCCCAGACCTGAATCCAATTGAGCACATCTGGGACATCATGTCTCGCTCCATCCACCAGCGCCACGTTGCACCACAGACTGTCCAGGAGTTGGTGGATGCTTTAGTCCAGGTCTGGAAGGCGATCCCTCAGGAGACTATCCGCCACCTCATCAGGAGCATGCCCAGGCGTTGTAGGGAGGTCATACAGGCACGTGGAGGCCACACACACTACTGAGCCTCATTTTGACTTGCTTTATGGACATTACATCAAAGTTGGATCAGCCTGTAGTGTGTTTTTCCACTTCAATTTTGAGTATGTCACCAAGCCCAGACCTCCATGGGTTAATAAACGTGATTTCCATTGACGATTGTTGTGTGATTTTGTTGTCAGCACATTCAACTATGTCAGGAACAAAGTATTTAATAGGAATATTTCGTTCACTCAGATCTCGGATGTGTTGTGTAAGTGTTCCCTTTATTGTTTTGAGCAGCTTATATATGGCAATCAAGCTAGAGTGGGAATGAAAAGAAATTCTGGGGCTTCTCCTACAGCAGGAACAATGACAGCAGCAGCAGGACTGTTCAGGTGCTGCTTTTGAAACTTTTTTTTTCAAAAAAACTGAGCTGAGAAGTGTTAGAGCGCAATCCTAAACTGGAGTTAGGCTGGCATAAACTAAGCCAGCAAAGTTTGGCCAGCACAATACAAGGGCCATCATAAAGCTGTTTGGACTGCTCTTGGAGTCAGGGAGGATGGCTTATGTCTGTGTGCTGGCCTCTCTGACTCCGAGAGTGGTCCAAACATACTGTACGTTGTCCCTTATGCTGGCCAAACTTTCCTGGCTTAGTTTATGCCGGCCTAACTCCAGTTTAGGATTGCACCCTCAGGCTCAGCAGGAAGCAAACTGAGAAATTTGCTTAGGGCATACATTAATGACCAGGCCATCATCTTTCACAAATCCACACTTTTAAATTCAATTTTTTTTTCAGGTTTAATGAATTTGTCTTAAATTATTGAAACACCCAATCCAAGAGTTTTGGATAAAGTTAGCCAAACCTTTACAGTACGATCCTATGCACTTCTACTTATAAGTACCGTGGAATTCAATAGCATATAGCATGTGTAAGATCTAGGAGTGTAGCCTCTAGCTCTGAAGTCTGTTGGCTTTCAATTCACTTTCAGTAAATTGTAACAACAACCCTCAATTGTATTGCTTTGTTACAACCTAAAGCAGGGGTCTCCTGACTTTGCAGTACAAGGGCCACATCATATATTTTACAGATTTTCGTGGGTAAAAAAAAAATCAGTTTTATTTATGAATGAATGAAATTTAAATGAATAAGTTTTACTTGGATCTTTTTTTGTAATCAAAATGACATGATTCAGAACAAAAGAGAAATGTGATATTTACAAAGGAACAATGCTGTGCGTAAACTGAGAAATGATATATAATGAGTAAAAATGTCAAATATTTTACGGTACTGAGGGCTGGATAAAATCTTGTGGTGGCCCCCAGGCCATAGTCTGGAGACCCCTGACCTAAAGAATCACTGACTTCTGTTGTGGTCTTGTTCTTACTTTTAGAGCCCTGAATCTTGATCTGGGCTAATGTTTTGTATTCACATGATAACACTGAATGTTAAGGATTCACTAAGATTCCAAAGGGCAATAAAATAATTACATATTGCCTCCAGAGAAAAAATAAGCAATAATATCTTGCCAAAGGGGGAAGGATTGCATTTTTGTTTATGCACATTGCCTCCATGTTGAGCAATATATAATATTTTAAGAGTTTTTATTCCATTTTTACAATGTTTACAATGCTGTTGCCTTCAAGATTTGTTGGCTGCAGATATTTGTCAAATGTGAATATCTGCACATTATGTTAATACTGTAAAAGCAAGTAGAATAAGTACCAGCAGGTACATGGTTCCAAAAAGCTATGCTTGCCTCTATATAGAGCGAAATGGAAATACACAAAGTCTGATTTTGATTCCTTGCCGACTTTCCAAATTTCAACACTTGCATACTGATTTGGAGTAGAATTCAGATATAGTTTTAACACTGTTGTAACCAGATGTACTTGGAGATACATGTAACATGTGTACGCATTGACTATGTGGGCAGAGTTTGAGGGCGCAACCCTAACTTGGAGTTAGGCTGGCACAGTTAGGCCAGCAAAGTTTGGTCTGCACAAGGGATACCATAAAGTATGTTTGGACCACTCTCAGAGTCAGAGAGGCCAGCACACAGACGTGCACCATCCTCCCTGACTCTGAGAGTGGTCCAAACGCGCTTTACGGTGGCTCTTGTGCCTGCCAAACTTTGCTGGCCTAACTCCAGGTTTGGATTGTGCTCTCAGTGTAGTGGCTCTTGGGAGAAGAAAACAAGATTCTTACAAGGAGAAGGGAGTAGGTTCATATGCAAAATAGAGGAAGGGAGAGAGGAGGGGGAATAGCATGTTAAATGTCATGTGGGAGTCAGGGAGATTACCCAGCAAAATCCAGGAGTAGGGAACAGGAGTTTGTTCAGTGGTAGAAGGAGAAAATCAAGAAAGGGAAAAGCTAGAAAGGGAACTAAGTATTCCAGCCATGATGAGAGACCATGGCTTAGGTCTGTGCTCTTTCAAGCCTGGAACAGGGTTACGAGCAAGGAGTGAGCCTCAAGGCAAGCTGTATAAGACTTCACTCACTTGTGGGGGGACTTGTCCCTCCCATTGGCTTGATGCTCCAAATCTCCAAGTAGAAGAAAAAATGGAAATGGAAAGGTGGGATACCAATCTTGAAAATAAATAAATAATAAACTAGAAGCAGTGATGCTTCTCCTGAAGGATTTTGTAAAATGAATTATCATAGTTAAGGGGAACGTTTTGCTGGGGTTAATTTCTGGGCCTTCCCTTTTAACAGTGTAAAAATAGGCACAGTCAAAAATAGACTGAACACGCTCATAAGACTCACAGGAACAGACACACTAAACACGTCATCAGTTTGATTGCACACAAGATGCAGATGATAATAATGTTTGGGGGGCCAGGGGACAGAAGAATCACAGGCAAAGGTTACTTAGAGCCCAATCTAAGTATCCAGACAGGAGCAGCAGGTGCGAAATGCCCAACCCTGGATCCTCTGCTGCATCCAAGGAGGCTGGAAGTCTCCTCAAAAGAAGGAGACATTCATCCCTTTACCCCGAGCGAAACCACAGCCTGCTCAATGGGGCTTCTCGAGTCTGCGCCTGCTAAATCATGGGTGCAGACTCAATAAGCCCTGTGTTGAGCTTTCAAGCCCAACATTGGAGAGAGAATCTGGCAGAAGATGCTTCCTTTGGTTCCACCCCCACTGGGCCAAAAAGTCTGCGTTTTTACCCAAAGGCTTGTGGGGCTTGATATGCATGTGTACATGATGCTGGGTACATGCCAGGAGAGCATGGCCAAGGCAGTCCTTTGTTGTTTAACTTGTAGCAAAACTCCTAGCATGCACCCAGCACCATGCACCCATTCATAAAAACATGTCAGGCAACATGTGCCCAGCAATGATTGACAGTGCCACCCAGTGGAACTCCCTCTGGTTCCTGAATAACGGCTATTTCACACTGTCTAGGAAGAAAAAATAATGAAGCTCGTACAACACTCTGAGATATTGTGCATCGTGGACACGTTAGCATTCTTTGGCATCAACAATTCTTTTAGGTTCTGTTATCTTAGAAATACTTCTTTAGATCCATTTCTCTCAAAATTGGCCTTTTAACATTTGCAAACTGAACAAGATTGAGTAAATTGATTAAAACCTCTCCTGTGCCACAGTTCAGATTGGCTTGGCCATAGTTTAAATTGATTGTTTAAAACTATGGTTCTCACAGGAATGCACTAGGGCAAATTACATATTAAGGGGAGGCTTTTGTAATTAGATGCAGCCCTTAAGCACTTATCCACAAGGCTGGCCATAGCCATAAGGGGAATGCATAAATAAAGCGCACTGATAGCCTGGGCTGCAAGATAAACACAGACAACTCATTCTTGCAGCACAGTTCCATAATCCAAGTTGTGGCAGCTTGGGGGAAGGGGCCCTAGTTGAGTGAGAGAGCACATGTTCTGAATGCAGAAGATCCAGGTTCTGCCATCCAGGTAGGAAAGGCACTCGTTTGAAATCCTGGAAAGTTGCTGCCTGTCAACATAGACAATAATAAGCTAGATCAGTGGCTCCCAACATTAGCTGGTACGCTACCCCCCCCCCCCTTAAGGAGGGTAATGACCTGATTGGGGACCCATAGTGCTGTAAGTAAGGGTTCTGCTGCCACTGCCAAACACAGGTAGGTTTAAGAAAAACACCCTTTTTTTACTTACCTGTATTTGATGGCGGTGTATTTGGCAACGGCAGCAAAACCTGTAAGTGCCATACTAACAGCAAGGTGGGTTCCCAGTTGGGTAGCCACTCCTCCCTTAAGAGGGTAGTATTCCCCGCCAGTGGCGTCATGCAGCCGGAACGCTGGGCGGGAGGAACGGGTGAGCGGCAGCCTGCCTGTTGTGTACCGCTCCGTTTCACCGTCTTCCCTGCCCCCGTGGTGATTTCCTCCCAAAAAGGTGCACAAACTGCCTGGTGTGTGTGTGGTGTCAACTCCCAGGTTTGGAAACACTGAGCTAGATGGACCAGTACGACACAACTTTATATGTTAATGTCAGACTTGCTGTGGTGAAACACAAGATGAAGTGGGCAGTCCCAGATGAGATAACTTAAAACTTGTTACTGGCCCTGTTCCCATGCATCGCCACAGCAATTTGGAGTGCCAAGCATACCAGTATACACGGCCAGCCTTAAGCCAATGTGACCAATGTCGTCACATTGGGCTCCATGCTTTGGGGAGGACCCACACCAGCACAATGAGCACATTGCCTGTTGCTGAAGCCGGGATCTCTATGGGCTGTAGGTCAGTGGGGTGAGCAGAGCAGCTTTATCTTGGGCCCTCCCACCTGCCTCTGCATGGCCCCAAATGGGCCTCTTGGAATCAGTAGGCGGTGACATCTTGTCAGCACCAACTATTTCCAGGTGCCACACTTTGCACATGGCATCACAAGAGCTCTTCTTGGTATGTTGGGGGCCCTGCAGGGAGGGTGCCCCCTGCAGGAATGCCCCGCATTGGAGCTCACTGCTCTTAGAGGTGGCCTTGCCAGTATATTTACTATGCCACAAAATAAACTGGTGGAGATTTTCCTGGCAAGACGATGAATTCTGATGAAAATTTTGCTGACTTAATTTCCATGTGTCAGGCTGGTATTAAAGGCACAGGAGCAGGGACAGTGATTTAGGCCTAAATTCACTGAAATGGAAGTGGGCGGATGTGGTGGGAGTTGAGGGTGTGTGTGTGTGTCTGTCTGTCTGTCTGTCTGTCTGTCTCTCTCTCTCTCTCTCTCTCTCTCTCTGTGTGTGTGTGTGTGTGTGTGTGTGTGTGAGAGAGAGAGAGAGAGAGAGAGAGGTTTTCTATGTTTAAAAAAAATTCAATGCCAGTCCTGATACAGGCGCAGCATTTTGTCAGAGTTTTCTCTGTAAGTGGTTTTCTTATAATATCCACAAACCCCATGACTAAGCTATGCCTCTACCCCATGTTAGAGTTTATACCAGCTGCAGTTGTGCCAGTATAGAAATATACTGGCGCAGCTGCGCTCCAGCATCCAAATGTGTATCCCTCAGTTGAACTGCTATGCTAGTAGGGGTGCAATTCTAACCTGGAGTTAGGCCAGCATAAGCTAAGCCTGCAAAGTTTGGCTAGCACAAGGGTCACCACAAAGCGTGTTTGGACTGCCTTCAGAGACAAGGAGGATGGCGCATTCTGTGTGCTGGCCTCTCTGACTTCAAGAATGGTCCAAACATATTTTACAGTGTCCTTTGTGCCAGCCAAACTTTGCTGGCCTAACTGTGCCGGCCTAACTCCAGGCTAGGATTGCGCTCTCAGTCACTGACACCTCCAGCAAAGCTCTAGTTGTCTAGGCAGTTCTGTTGCTGTGCCAGCATCTGTGGGTGTATGCAGTGGTGTCATCCAAATGATTTAGAAACCGGTACTCACTTTTGATTGGCACTTGTCCAAATGCCAAACAAATAATGATTTAGGCCAGCTCAACTTCTAGAAACCGGTACTCGCGTAGTGGTGCGTAGTGGGTGCATGACATCACTGGGTGTATGCCATTCTATACTGCTCAGAACAGCATTTCTGAGGTTTGGAATTGGGCTGTCAGAAATTTAGGAAGTCTACTTAATGAATCCATTAAGGAACAGCTCACTTGCAGACTGAGTAATCTGCAAGCGGCTCCGAATTGATTCACTAGATAAAAGGTGAAGGCCACTTGTCCGAGTGAATACGTGATACGATTTTGAGGAACAATAGACACCAGAGCACAAACAACATGTTGAGGCATTACTGTGTTCTCAGTATTCAAGAGATGAGAATGACTGGCCTGCCTGAACACAGCAACAACAGAAGCTCAGGGGGGACTTGGCTAGTCCTGATTTCTGTCGGTGATTGTAAAGAGAAAGAAAGCCAAGATTTTTAGCAGGAGATTGTGATACTGCAAAATTGGGAGAAATGACAGCACAAAGCACAGGAACAGGAAGCAGAGCAAACTAAAGAGTCAGATCTTGCTGTTAAACCTGCCCCAGTAGCATAGCTAAAAGTGGGGAAAACAGTAAGTACCACAGGTGCTACAATGTGCTGTGTAAACAGCCACTGCCACTCACTGTCAGAGCCATTCCAGGCAGTGATGGCAGTACACAAGTGTCTCCTAAGTACTGCAGGTGCTGCAATAGGCAGTATAAGTGGCCACTCCCCACTCGCCATCAGAGCCATTCAAGGCAGCACTGACAATGTGCAGGCCTCTCCTGTGCCTTGCCGTTGCTGCCTGGAATGGCTCTGATGGCTAGGGGGAGGGGTTACTTATACAGCATGCTGCAGCGCCTACAATACTTACCATTTTGCCCGACTTCTTGCTATGCTACTGACCTGTTCTAATTCTTCCTAGCAATTCCAGAGCCTTGACCAATATCTGTGGATGAGGTGGGGGGGGTTAATTATCAATAGCAGCTCCTAATACACTCTTTTTTGGGGTCTTCCTAAAACCCTTTATAAAAATGCATAGTAATTTGTTTCCTGTTTTGTAAAAATTATTGCTGTATCTGTAAGTGGTGAGGACGCTTTGTCACAAGTGAAATGGAGAGTTGTTTAAGCAAGTGTAAACAGCCTACTGTGGTATGTGAAACAGCTATGAGTGTACAGTAGTTCACTGATAATTCTGAAGGAAGAAAAGACTGCAGCCATAAGTCTGGATGTGCTTAATAGCCTGTGAAACAGGATTTTGCTCAGTTTGCCATATAAATCTCCACTGAGACATCCCTACGTATTCTCCCAACTCTAAATATGTTGTCTGTTGTGCCTAGAAACTAGCAATCAGGTTTACAATGAGCATTGCACTGTCTCTAGCTCTCTCCCCTACACCTGTTCCAACTTCATTCTCCAGCGACAGCGCATTCGTGTAATCTTAGCTGCAATTGTGATATCCATCTTAGAGGTACCAGATGCTTTAATCTCACTTTTGCCCACGGAACCATCTGTACATGGCTCCAAGAAACAGCTGAAAAGGGAAGAGGGAGAGTGATTGAAATGGCTGTTCTTTTTTAAAAAATAAAACATATTGAGGGGGATGTTGATGATGCAGTATATGCTTGTCAATTTTTAAACATGATGGTGCATTTTCGGTATAAAACACAAGCTAGAATCCACATACCCAGTTCCATTGTGTACATGTGTTTTTTTCAAAATGACTCTTCATGCTGTGTGGTAAGCCAATTTTGGAACTGAAGAAAGTTTCAAACACAATTTGTAAAAAAAATGGCATGGTGAAATTGTTGTTCAAGGAAAAAAAAAAAAAGCTTGCCCAATTCCCATGTTGGCAGCAGTGGTCGAGCTGGCAGGGGCCAGGTACTGTAACTGCCTCCTCTCCTACCTAGTTCCCATGTTTGTCAGCTCAAGCATGTGGTCTGATATAAAGGTTGTGAAGCCAAGGACAGGATGTGGAGCTCTCTCCATTCCCTCTTACCATGGAGCACTCATCTAAGCTGCTGCTGAAACCCAGGGTTCATTCCTGGCTTTGTTCACAGTGTACCAAGGCAGGCAGCCTGCATGTTACTTGGTCAGGTAATACCTCTGTGGAAAAAGGATGAAAGATGAGCCTTGGCCAAGGTGCCTGCTCACTGTCAGGCTGAGTAATGAGACTGAGAGCATAATCCCAACCTGGAGTTAGGCTGGCACAGTTAGGCCAGTAAAGTTTGGCTGGCACAAGGGCCACCGTAAAGCGGGTTTGGACTACTCTCAAAGTCAGGAAGGATGGTACACATCTGTGTGCTGACCTTTCTGACTCCAGGAAAGTTGAAGGTGGTTAGCAGGAGTTTGGGGTTGGCTGGGCTGGGTGCTCACAGCCAGGTGGAAGGAGCTTGGTGGTTATAGCCAGTGGTGAAATTCAGCCAGTTCTCACCAGTTCTGCAGAACTGGTTGTTAATTTATTTGAATCCCACCACTGGTTATAGCGTGGCTGGGCTGGGTGCCTAGAGCCAGGATAAAGGAGCTTGGTGGTTATAGCGTGGCTGGGCTGGGTGCCTAGAGCCAGGATAAAGGAGCTTGGTGGTTATAGCGTGGCTGGGCTGGGTGCCTGCAGCCAGATGGAGGAGCTTGGTGGTTTTTCAGAGAATTACTGGGGGGGGGCTCCTACATCATTACCACAATTTTATTAATGCATCCGAGTTAAACTGCACCAGGTTAATAACCCCCATGGGTGTGGGGCCTTACTGTTATACCCTGGCCACCCAAAATGGGTTTACTGAAGCACTAGAATGGCATAACCACCAGCCCAAGCCTTGCAGCCTTTAAGTTGCAAACGTCCTACTTGGAGTAAGTGTAAGTCCTGTAAGTACTGGGGGGAGCGGTGACTAGGGAGGGTGCCTAACAGCGCCACAGCAATTGCAGTGCTGTGGGCACCCGTGGCTTCTTACCTCATGGGGGGGTATTGCCCTGGCCCTGGCATGTTGTGGGAACTCTGGCATGCTCTGAGGTTGTGGGAACTCCAAGAAAAAGTTCTCGGAGGTCCACAACCCCCTCTGTGAGCCTTCTGGGTGAGGAAAAAAGCACTGTTTTGTGCATGCAAAGTACTTGCTCTTTTTGCGTGCAAACAGGAAGTACTTTGCATGCACAAAATGGGGCTTTTTACTTCATCAGGAGGCTCATAGAGAGAGCTGTGGGCCTCCCAGAACTTGCCAGAGGCCAGTGCAACCCCCCCCCCATGAGGTAAGAACTCCCAGGGTGCCCGCAGTGCCATGATTGCTGTGGCGGTGTTAGGCACCCACTCCTGGGCCACTCCCCTTAAGGGGGAATGGCCCAGGAATGTTTCCCAATGGGGGGTCATGGCCCCCCATGTTAGAAAACACTGCTTTAAGTCCTGCCATAAAAGCCTTATAGAGGAGACCCCCACCTCTTCATACTGACTAGCTTCAAAGGTTCGGAATGGACCCAGCTCTACCAAAGGTCCTTCAGGGTGTTCACTGTTCTCCCTATAAAATGGTTCCCTTAACTCACACTGTGCCTGTCAGCTGTGACTAACTAACCAAGCCAGTACTTTCAGACTGTGAGGTGAAGAAGATATGCCAACAAGCTGTCATTCAGACTGGGGAGCCAGACATTCCAGCTTTGGCCCCAACAATTGGCAGTCAGATAGACTCACATGTTTAATAGGGAAGGTGGGTGGGGGCAGTGGTGGTATCTAAAGCGGGAGGAACCGGTACGCTGGGCGGGACTTATGTGTGATTGGCTGCCCGTCTGTTCAGTTCCGCTGCCTGCCCGCCGCCGCGCAGGCTGCCCTGGCCTCGGAGGGGGCGCCTGCTCGCCGGGGGGGACGGGTGGGGGTGCGCCGGGTGCCTGGGTGAGCAGCAGTGGGGCGTGCCAACCAGGGGCAGCCCGCACGGCAGGTGGGAAGGCAGCGGAACAGAACGGACGGGCTGCCAATCAACCATCCATCCCGCCCAGCGTTCTGGTTCCTCCCGCTTTAGATACCACCACTGGGTGGGGGTCACTGCTCACAAACTAACTGAAATAAACAGAAACATGGGGTTGAAATACTGAGAAATGGCCAGCACAGCTCCACTGCCAGACACTTCCCAGCCAGAGACATGGGCACGTGAGCACGCACCCACACACTCCGGAGATGGTTGACCATGTATCAAGTCTATTTTTTTTAAAGAAACAAAACATTTTCTCTCAGAGTTGGAATTCAGGCAGTAATATACTGCTCAGTTTTACCTGCTATTATGAAATAACACTTATGGAGTCTAAGTACTCAGGGTTATAAATGGCTTAGTTTGTTGAGCCTTATTAAGAATCTGAGACAGACACTCTTCAGAAAGGCCTCTTGATAATAAAGATGTCAAATCCAAAAATGAAATGTTGTTTTGCTTTCTTATGGGCTTCTGGGGAGAAAACTTGTCTCCCAGGTTGTATAGACAACAAATATCCTTCTGCCATACATAAAGAATCCAAATTACGCCAATTACCTCTCAAATATAATTCTACACTTTCCATAAATTTTCAGTCTTGCTGAAAACTTGTGAAAAGTGTAGAACTCTATTTGAGAGGTAATACTATGCTCATTTCATTTAAATGTGGCAAATCTCTTTTAGTCTAAGCCCAATGCTAAGTTTATTTGCTTAGAATTGTAACATTATTTAAATCAGCTGGCCCTTACAGTATCCCTTATCATAAGTGCACTAATGCATATTAGTATCATTCACTGCAAGAGTAAATCCATCATATTCTCCCATTTTTGCGTGAACGGAGTCTGAGAGCTTTCAGCCTCAGGGCATTGTGGCTAGGAGTAACACAGCCACTTCAGTCAATCAATTTCACATTCTTCTCCCTGAAGCCATTTCTTGTAAGACGGCAAAAAAGAAAAGAAAAATCAGCCATCGGTTCCCTAGGTTCCACTTGAACTGGCTTAATTCTCCTGTGCCAGCCCAGGAGTGTTGCAAAAGCACCATAAAGCGCATTTGTGACAACTCAGGAGGTGGGGAGTTTGGTGCAAGATCATCCCCTGGCTTGTTGGCACCACTTGCTGGGCCTGCAGCACCCAGGTAAGGTCCACCTAGGGAGGCCAGTGTTGGGGGTTGTAGAGGGCAGGGGGAAGTCAGATCAGGGTGAGGGAAGGCGGGGGAGGGAGGGCCCATGGGCGGACTGGCCAAGGGAGGGGGGTGGGACCAGTCTCCAGCACTTAGGCCAAATCCACCACCCCCCGGCCCTGTTGGCTCTCCTTGCTGGCCGAGTAGCCCTATTGGGACTCCTAGGCATTACGCGGGGTAAGAAGAATGATTTTCTCCCATACGCTGAGTTGCACTGCATGCAGTCCCAACACCGCTCTGGATATAAAGCAGGCCGGCTGGCCTTCCTATTCCAGCACAGGGTTAGTATTGGGCTGTGAGACAGTTTCCTCAGGTAATCACAATGGCGATCCTCTCTATTTGTTTGAGGAGGTCAAGTGCTTCTGGGTGGCCCACCGGTGAGCAGGGCAGCAAGGAGGCACTCTTGTCCTTTCCAAGCTTCTTCATCCACTTCATTCTAGCTTTCATCAAGCTTCATCTTCTGCTCAGGTTTTCAGCTGCCCTCAACATTCCCTCTGTTTTTTGTCCACATCCTGGACAGCCTTCACAGCTCAGTAAAGGCTGGGCTGTGCAAGTCCCAATCCCCAACTGATCTTTTTTAATACTGTATGGGCAGTTTGCTGTATGGGAAAAAAAAAGTTAGGGCACAGTCCTTACCAACTTTCCCCCACTGTGGTAAGGGCAATGTAGCTCTGAGGTAAGGGAACGAACATTCCCTTACCTTTTGGAGGCCTCCGTGACTGCCCCCCAACTGCAGGATGCAGCACATGCCTATTGGCACAGCTATGTGTCAGTGCTGGAAAGTTGGTTAGGATTGTGCCCTTAATTACTCTACTCTAAAAAACCTCTATTTTCTCTCACAAGAAAAAAATGGAAAGCCTGTTGCCAGTTTGAACTATTTATAATTTACATGCAATTTGATCAAAGTCAATTTCAGCCCGCCAGTATAATTGCTCTGTAAATGCTACGGTATTAGTCTTCATACAGTTAAAATATGGCTAAGGTCTTGAAAAAAGTGCTCATTATCCTTGCATGAAGACATATCAGGGGCTTCAGAAGGAATGTTATGAATGAATTTTTAAGGGCATTTACTTCATTGAACCCACACAGCCTAGTAGGTTTTCTGCATTCTTGTCTTTGCTATATGTGATCTTCTGTGCTTAGTGCCACAAGGACTGGGATGTTTGATCTCTAATTCAAGTGTTGCTTTTCCAAAAGAATACAATTGTTTATGAGGGGGGAAAGATTGAGAAGACTCACACCTTCTTTTCTCAGTTCTGTTCCTAAAGTAAAAGCAGTTTTGCCTCTATGCAAGACATATCTTTATTAACATTTAGTCATATAGCCTTGCAACATTCCTTTCTTTTTCCAGAGTGGAAAAGGAAATGCACATATATACAGTATATTATGTATGCATATGCATATGCACCATTTGGCTCTCTCTGCAGGTTGGTGAAGAGCTAAAGCCCTCTGGCTTGCCAGAGGCGTGAGCCTTTGGCGCAAGCCGAAGGGCAAGAGCCAAAGGGCTCTTTGCCCATGGCTCTTCGCCTGTGGAGCGGAGCCTGGAGCCCGGACCACCTGTTGCTGCTGTTGCCACTTGTCTACCTCCCCGTGGATCGTGTTGCCACTTGTCTACCTCCCCGTGGAAGTGCTAGCCACGCCCTGCTCCTTATTTTTGGAGCTTGGCCACCTGTCATCAAGCCAACAACAGCCTTTTAACTGAGTGAATGATAGTGTGATTGTGATCTCCTGGCCGGAGTGAGAGTCTGGCCAGGAGAGTGGACGGTTATCCCTGCCTCTGTGAGAGGGGGGCAGGGAGGGACGGAGTGAGGACCTTTGCCTCAGTGAGAGAGAGGCAGAGGCCTGCAGCAGCCCAAGCCTCAGTGTGAGGGGGGTGAGGGCTGCTGCACTGGTTGTTGGTGGGGAGTGTGTGTGTGTGTGTCTGTGTTTTTAGTTTTTGTATTTGTGCTGTGGTGGTTGGCTTGTAGGTCGCTCCTGCCGGAATTATGTGTTTAATGCCTCGAGGGGACTCAGGGGAGGGGAGGGAGGCCACCATCAGCAGAGTTACGGGTTACGGAAGGTATGGCGGTGGGGGCTGGGCCAGACATTACAGGAGAAGGAGGGTCAGTTGTAGACAGACTGTCCCTCTTTCTGGCCCTCCCCTCATCCCTCTGACCCTTGGCACTCCTGGCAACAGTCCCCTGAGTCTGAAGCTGCTGCTTCTGAATGCCAGGTCGGTGAATAACAAGACCTCTCTAATCCATGATTTAATCTTGGAGGAGAAAGCCGACCTAGTATGTATCACGGAGATTCCAATCTGGCTTCAGGCCGGGGTTCAGAACGGAGACTGCCTTGGTCGCCTTGGTGGATGACCTTCGCCGGGGGATGGACAGGGGAAGTACGACCCTGTTAGTCCTGCTGGACTTCTCGGCGGCTTTCGACACCATCGACCATGGTGTCCTTCTGGGTCGGCTGGCCGGGCTGGGGCTTGGAGGCACTGTCTTGAAGTGGTTCCACTCCTTCCTGGCTGACAGATCCCAGAAGGTGGTGCTGGGGGGCGCTTGTTTGGCACCCCGACCTCTTAGGTTTGGGGTGCCGCAAGGTTCCATCTTATCCCCCATGCTGTTTAACATCTACATGAAACCGCTGGGAGAGGTCATCCGGGGGTTTGGAGTGGGGTGCCATCAATATGCTGATGACACCCAACTTTATCTCTCCTTTCCCCCTGATTCTGAGGAGGCGGTTGAGGTCCTGGATCGCTGTCTGGAGGCGGTTGGGGGCTGGATGTGGGCGAACAAGCTGAAATTAAATCCGGATAAGACAGAGGTGCTTTTGGTTCGGAAATCCACAGTTCAGGTATTGGACTATCGTCCTGCTCTGAATGGGGTTGCACTTCCTCTGAAAGAGCAGGTTCGCAGCTTGGGGGTTCTCCTGGATCCACAGCTACACCTGGAGTCCCAGGTGGCGGCGGTGGCCAGGGGAGCCTTTGCTCAGCTTCGGCTGATTCGCCAGCTGCGGCCGTACCTGAGCTGTG
>JAJKFI010000031.1:2224803-2276411 GCA_029204185.1 Lerista edwardsae
TGCTCAGCTTCGGCTGATTCGCCAGCTGCGGCCGTACCTGAGCTGTGTGGACCTGGCCACAGTGACCCATGCCCTAGTGACATCTAGATTAGATTATTGCAATGCGCTCTATGTGGGGCTGCCTTTGAAGACGGTCCGGAAATTACAACTAGTACAGAACGCGGCGGCTCGGGTGGTTGCTGGGGCACATCGGTTTGACTCTGTCGAGCCGCTGCTTCGGCGACTACACTGGCTGCCGGTTCTGTTCCGGGCCCAATTCAAGGTGCTAGTTTTGACTTTTAAAGCCCTTTACAGCTCGGGTCCGGGGTATTTGAGGGACCGCCTCCTTCCATATAATCCTACCCGTATTCTTAGATCATTGGGGGGGGCCCTTTTGACTGTGCCGCCACCAGGAGAAGTGAGAGGGGCGGCGGCCAGGAAGAGGGCCTTCTTGGTGGTGGCCCCCAACTTTGGAATACCCTCCCCTTAGAATTGAGAACTGCTCCCTCTTTGTTAACATTTCGGCGGGGGCTGAAGACCTTTTTATTTCAAAAAGCTTTTAACTGTTGACAGGCTGGCTGGCTGGTTTCTTACACTTTTATATTTTATACCTTATGATCCACAGAGCTTGTTGTTTTAAATTCTATTGCTTTGTTTTAATTTTGTTTTATTGTATTGTTTTAATATTGTTTTTGCCAACCTAGCAGTTCGAAAGCACCTAAAATGCAAGTAGATAAATAGGAACCACTTTGGTGGGAAGGTAACGGCGTTCCGTGCGCTACGGCGTAGAATCATGCTGGCCACCATGATCGGACAAAAACGCCGGCTCACAGGCTTTGAAACGGAGATGAGCACCGCCCCCTACAGTCGGTCACGACTAGACCATTCGGTCGTGGGGAAACCTTTACCTTTACCTAATATTGTTTTTAAATTGTTTTTAATGTTAAATTTTATATTTTACTGTAATGCCGCCTTGGGTGCCTTCGGGCAAAAAGGCGGGATAGAAATCCAATAAATAATAATAATAATAATAATAATAATAATAATAATAATATATTCTGTATGCATATGCATAAAATATATATATTCTGTATGCATGCATCAACTATGCAGCCATGTAGACCGTGCAGTCGTGGACCTACCATTGGCAAAGGAGGGGCAGGGTGTGGTGGTGCTGCTGGGGTGATGAAGAGGGAAGCGGGTTTGGCCCTTCTGCCCTCTCTTGTCCCCAGATGCCTCAGAAATGGAGCCTGGCATGGCCTGAGACCATATCAGTGAGCGGGGAGAGCTGATGCTGGGGGCGCAGAGTGTGGACTCAGCCCCTGAGTAGAGCATGGGCTGGGCGCAACACTGAGACCTTGCATTGTTATGTAGATGAGAAGCCCTGGGTGTTATTGAAGGTTTAACATATTTTTGTCCTCAGATATAAGAGAAATATGTGAGTAGATGAATAGGTACCAGTTCGGTGGGAAGGTAACGGCATTCTGTGCACCTTGGCGTATAGTCATGCTGGCCAACATGACCACAGAAGCTTGTCCTCGGACAAATGCCGGCTCTTCGGCTTAGATATGGGGATGAGCACTGCCACTGCCCCCTACAGTCAGCCACGACTAGACCATTCAGTTGTGGGGAAACCTTTACCTTTATAAGGAAAATATATATGTAATAAACTTTACCAGTGGTTTCTTTTTTAATTCAAAAGCCTGCATGAGTGGTATGTTATGCTCTCTTTTTGATGAAAAGAACTGAGGGTCAGAAACATAGATGCTTTGAGATGCATAATTCCCATACTTGGTCCTAGAACTGGGAGATACAGTTTTTATTCAAGATGTTGTAAGATTTTGAAACTGAGTAAAGTTGGAATATCTTGAAATTCAACTAAAAATTGTGAGTGAAGTTAATATATCTTCAGTACATCCCTTTTTGAATGGCATCCAGCCAAAGTCCTTTCTGATGTCAGTACTCTTGCAAATCCATTTCGTGTGGATTGTTAGCAAAAGGATGTGCTCACTGAAGCCGATAAAAAGGGAAAAGATGGAAGAAGATGTACTGAAGTACACACTGGAGTTAGATAATAAGCATCCTAAAGCCAGAACATCGTTAAAAGTTCTGAGCCATCATTGTAAAGTCAGCATTTTCTGGAAGAGAGAATATTGTAGGCATCGAAACAGATAAACGAAATCTGTGCTGGTTGCTCAATTATTAGAATGGTGAAGCAGCCAGCGCAAGAGAAGCTGTTTTGGGTTGCTGACTGAGCGCCAGGAATTGGCTGAATTTTGGATTTGGGAGTAACATTGCTTGAAAAATAGCAGCAAGGACCAGCCAAAAGTTCCTCAAAACAGCTTCTCAACTACAGCATTTTCAGAAGCTCCTTGCAGTCATAAAGAAATGTTTTCTCCAAGGCCTCCTTATTGCCTTGCATGGCTTGTGGCTATAAAGGATTTTGATGGGCAGTTTAGTCGTTCACCTAGCTTTCATTGGTTCCATCAGCTAGTAACAGCTATACCCTCTCTGCAAAAGTTGTTCCTCCACAGTTTATTTTTGAACGCCATTGAAAAGAGGCCAACTGAAGACCAATTCACATAACCATATTCACATAGCCCTATTTGCATATCTCTATTGCTGTCCTAATAGGATTAGTCATGCAGTTTATCTCCAGAAAGGTATATTTCAAATATACCACTGGGTCATGAACCAATTTCAGGTGGGTTGTGAAGCACCTAGAGCAGCTTCCTTTATTGAAAATATAGGAAGATGGGATGCTGGAAAGAGGTAGAGCTGTGTGGTTGTTTTGCTTGTGTCAAGATTGTAAATTGGCTTTTCTCCTTTCCAATTCATTTTGCTATTGGAAAATGGCTGAGAAGTAACCCAACTTATTGCTTCATTCTCAGAAAAGCAGCAGGGTCTGGCATCATAATGGTGGCACTTCTGGCTATGACATCACTTTCAGTGGGTCCCGGACAAACTGTCATTCTAAAAAGAGGGTCCCGGCACTAAAAAGTTTGAGAACTGCTGATATAACTTATTGACCCATTTGAGTTCCAAGTCAAAACTCAAGATAGACTAAATGACAATTATCAGATTTAACCTTTACTTCCTGAAGGACAGCCCTGCAGTTTACTGAGAAAGTTGTAGATTTGGAAGATATATGTAGGTTAATTATTGTTCCTTAATATTGGTATAGCAAGGAAGTCTTGGGGGGAAAAAACACCGTAAACTGATGGTATGTGGGCTCGTATGTGTGGGCATCAGAGGCGTTTCTACAGGGATGGCAAAGCTCTAAGTTTTGCAAGAAGCCTTACCCTGTCGTGTAAATCCCTCCTCTCCCTTGCTGCTGTAGCCAGTAAGCAACGCCAAGATTGGCTAAAACGGTGCAGGAGAGGAGTGATTTCCACTGCAAGGTAAGGCTTCTTGCAAAACTTAGAGTTTTGCCATCCCTGTAGAAACGCCACTGGTGGGCATATGCCCATTTGAACTAGAAGGAATAGACAAATGGAAGTGAGAGAAACAGGAAGAGACAATGGAAAAAGAAATGCATACCACTTGTGCATATGTTTGCAGGAATCATACTGATAGGTTTTAGTGTTAATGCAAGATGTCTGTCTACAGGTATGCTATAGCAAATTGCAGGAGTACGAAAACATTAGGTTACTGTAAGTGAAAACCCAATGCTGACTGTTAAACTAATTTTTGCAAACTGCTGGCTTCATTATTATCATTATGATATTAGTCATTGGAACTGAAACCAGGAATCTTCACCAATGTGCATGGCTCCCCATGTGCTAAGCAACTAGAAGCATCTTTCTGGACAATAAGAGGTCCTGTTCTGAGATGGCTCTGTTCATCCAGGCTGGTAATCGGAAACTCCTGAACAGGAAGTCCTATAAAAGTTTTCTGTTTGGGCTCGGATCATGCCTGGGTTGTAGTTGTCTCGAGAGTCCTGCTTCTATTCTGGCTGTATGTTCCTGGCTCTTGAACGTGGGTGGTGTTGGAGACTAGCCCCATCAGGCACTGGCTGAGGGCCCGTACATTCTCCAGTGCCTGCCTGGCCAGTCTCTGAAAGCCCCCACCTTTACATGGCAGCAGCAGAATGGATCACTCAGCAGAGCACTTCACTGCCTCTTCCCGAGTTTCTTCCTTGTGCTCCAAGAACCTTGAGGGCTAAACTGTGTGTCAAATTATGCGTTGTTATTATTAAGATATATCAGTGAGGGCTCCAAAAGAAGCCCGTTTTGAAAAATGAAAGTGGAGGTTTTCAGGACTGCTCAATGCACGGCAAATCATGCAGAAAACCAAGTTCTTCAACTGCACATATCATAATGTATTGCTGCTGAATATAATTTGATCCTTCTTCTATCCATTGGCATGTTAAACATGATAATTCGCAGGCTGCACATTGATTTCCAGCTATGCTCTATGCAGACAACGGTGTGTTTATTGCACAGGGTGTTATGTATATTCCTGAGAAATATACATCAGTATAAACTCAGTTGATAGTATTGCATATGTAGGAGATATTCAGCCATAAGCTGCTATTGCTGTGGTTCCCAAATTGTGGATGGGGGCCCACCAATAGGTTGTGACCAGTGGTGTCATCTGGACCCGCCCACCGGACCCGCTCACCGGAAGTGACGTCATAAGCCAGAAGTGATGTCGTGGCAGGAAGTGACATGAAAAAAGCCCTTTTTGAGGCCTCAGATGATTTTAAACTGTTGCAACAGTATTCCACAGCACCCCCAGAACATGTTAAGGAGGCCTGGCATCATGTTAAAACCCCAGAGCAACTCATTTTTCAGTGGCAAGGAAAGGAAAGGAAAGGCTCCGCTTGCTGCCTGCCTGCCTGCCTGGCTCTGAGAACATGCAGGCAACTCAAACATGCAGGAAATTCAAACGTTGCAGAGGGCGGAGTCGATGAGTGGGCAGGCGAATGGGCAGGGCCAGCTGTAATCCTAGAAACCGGTACTCGTGTACCCCCGCATACCCCCTGCATGACATCACTGGTTGTGACCCAATTTTTGGTAGGTTGTGAAACTGGCAAGCGATAGGTGACATAGCTTTGAGCCCTATGAAAAGTGAAATTGAGCTGCCCTGTGTATTTACTTGTATGTAGGTGACCATGCCTCAGTCCACTTTGAAGGGCAGGCTAAGGGGAACGCAACACCACCAGAATGGTCCCAATCCAATTAAAGCAAACCTCAACAAACTTGGAAGTCCCCAAGCTGACAAGGAAAATGTATTGAACCCAATAGAAGCAAAAACAGAGCAGAATGTGCATGTTTACTTGTGAGGGGGCGACCATGCCTCAGCTCTTATCTAAGGCCAGGCGAAGGGGAATGTAACATCACCAGAATGGTCCCGACAGCTAGTCAAAATGCTGTTGAGCAGCATGGAGAATAGTGTCAGAGTCTTTGACTCTTCATAAACTGCTGCTGTCTTTGAAATTGGAAGGGCTGGTTGGCTCAGTCAATGTGGTGCAGAAAGAGTTCAGTAGTTCACAAGACTGATTATAACAGAAAGGCAGTACTGAAATTAGCAGAATAGTATGTGCTATAGAGCCTTGGTGTTGCCGAGCTCCTTTCATTTTGTCGGCTGGTAGGGGAGGGAAATCGTGTTTGCTTTCTATTCCTTTCTTTATGGGTTTCTTTTAGGTTAAACCTTTGCCATTCAGCCAGAAATTGCTCACTTTGAAATAACACAAACATTGGAAGCATGCGCTGGGATAGTCTGCTTTCAAATGGAACATCCTGCAGGTTCTTTAGCTGTGCTGCTCGTAAGTGGTCTGGGTCTATTATTGTCATCAGTGGGTCTGCTGTAAAATAGAAAGAGTAAGTACTCTGAGCTGATGGGTCAGCCTGGCAATCAGTTCTGATGTGGGTTACTGTAGATGGTGGTACTCAAAGGGGAAAAATGCATTATTTTCCCTGTCCTTTAAGCTCCTGAAATAGATCTAATCAGAAGAGCCATGAGTCAAAGCTGCTTGTGTGGGGGTCACTTTGCACCTGATATTTTTCCTACACCTAGATAGAGAGGGGTGGGGAAAAATTCCAGTCTTCGCTGTACACTTCTCTGTACTTGATCAGATGTGGGGGTGAAACTGCATGTTAAGATAAACCCAGGATTTGCCAAATATAAATTGTATCTTTGACATGGAATGGTTGCAGCTAAGATTGTTTTTGCTAGATTTTGGAAGCCAGGAAGAACAGACAGTGCTGTCCTTTCCACTGAGAAATGGCTGCATAAGATTGCAATCCTACCCAAGCTTAGCAGAGAGAGTATGCCCCCATTTAATATAGTGGGACTTACTTCTGAGTAAACAAGCACAGGATTGTGTTGTCAGTCCTTTTGAAGCCATGGAGGTGAATAAAATCACTGATAAGGTTCAAAAAAGCAGACAATACCTCTCTCTCCTTAACAGATAAATAGACTCAGTTAATGGACTATGCAATGTAATTTCATTTCCCTGAATCAGAATCTATCTTTGTAAACACTGACAAAATAGAAAATGTAAACTCAAGGTGCTACATCAAAGGGGTCCGCCTGCAACCTGTAGTACAAATTTATCCCATCTTCTGAAGTCCTGAAGTGATGCTTCTGTCCATGGCAGTTAATGATGCAGAGCTGTGGTGCAGTAAATTTTACTACACATACTGAAAAGGGGAGAGTTGATGCAGGACTTCCATTTTGAACACTGCCTTCCATGTTTATAGTAGGTCTACCCTGAACATAAGAAGGTCCCTGCAAGATCAGCCCAAAGGTCCAACTAGCCCAGCATCATTCTTCCCACTGTGGACAACTAGGAGCTTCTGAAAAGATGCAGGACATGTAAGCAAATGGCCCCCTCTAGCAATTGTTCCCCTGCAACAAGTATTCAGATGCATTCACTTTCTCTGAACCAGAAAGTATTATATAGCAACCATGATTAGTAGCTATTGATAGGCTCTTCTCCCATAAATTGATATAATCCAGCTTGAAATCATGCAAGTGTCTGTTTTGCTTTTGGGTACATGAGTTTATGAATGTTGTGTTTGTCCTGCACAGACGTGCAGTGTAGGGGTGGCAGGTGAGGCAGAACCAGCCCTTGTCCATGAAAAAGCATCACAGCTGGCCTGCCTACTAAAACCTGAGGAGAATCTTCTTACACCCAAGAAAGCTCTAATTACACCCGAGAAAGTGGGTGTAAGGAGAGCTTTTACAGATATAAGGATAGCCTCTTCAGAGTACAATCCTAACCTGGAGTTAGGATGGCACAGTTAGGCCAGCAAAGTTTGGCTGGCACAAGGGACACCATAAAGTATGTTTGGAGTCAGAAAGGCCAGTACACAGACGTGTACCATCCCCCTCTGATTTTGAGAGTGGTCCAAACGTGCTTTACGGTGGCTCAGGTGCCAGCCAAACTTGGCTGCCCTAACTGTGCCAGCCCAACTCCAGGTTATGCTCTCATGTGGTTTTGCCTCACCTGCCACCCCTGCACCTCACATCCCTGTTCACCTCCATTGTCATTTCATGCCATTGTACATTGTCCCAAATTTCATCAGGAAAGCGCAGCGCAGAAGGAGTAGGTTAAAGCGAAGTCCCTAGAAACACACCCACTGTATGGTCATCAACTTCGACTGTCAAGATTGAGATCACGGAATAGCTTCCTTAGGACTGCGGGCCCCCTAGTAACTAGTTGCTACAGACTGCTTTGGAAATATGGAAAGCGAGCAAGGAGCTGCCGAGTGAATGGGCACAAGCATATGTATGCCCGCCACCAGGTCAAGAACAACCGTGGCCTGTATGGAAATCCTTAAATCGACTGCTTGCTGGGGTAGGAAGATCTAAGAACAACCTGAGGAAATGGGGTTTCCCCGTAAAACACATGCTGTGGGAATGTGGAGAAGAACAAACCATCTCACATATGCTACAGTGCACACGGTGCCCCTCTACATGCACAGTGGAAGACCTTATGTTGGCAAGGGAGAATGCTGTTGAAGTGGCCCAGTATTGGGCAAATGATATCTAATTTTAACCTTGAATTTTATTCTAAAAATATATTTTGATGTATGAATAAAATTATATTAATGTAGGTACTTCTGATATGAATAAAGAAAGAAATTGTACATGATACTACGTTTGGACTGATCGCTAGATGCCAGGACACAATCCTAACCAACTTTCACAATTCACAAACCTTTATTGGCATATAAAACATAAAGCAACCAGCAAGTAACCGTAATACAAACAACAACAAACAGTTGGCTACCTCTCCAGAGCTAGAGTAAATAGTAAAATAGAATGAGACTAAAATTAAGAGTACTCTTCTATCTGTCGACGTTTCATATTAATTTTAACTATGGAGAACAAAAACTCCGCTATTTGTTGGATAAGAATCGGATCTGAAGTCCTGAGGAGAAAATTTAACAATGCCACTTCATCCTTCAAATGAGCCCTGAACTTACAAAAGGAGAAAAACTTATAACGAGCGTAATCATGTAGGGGGCAATGAAAAAAAAGGTGGATCAGCGTTTCTTGAGCCCCCGACATACATGGGCATATTCTTTCATTAAAGGGGATATTCAGAAACCTGCCCCATAATACCTCAGAAGGCATTGCATTACATCTGGCTAAGGTAAAAACACGTCTTACATTATGGTTCAAAAGCACTGAGAAATAAAGTGGAATTGTGCCCAATCTAACAGGCATAAGCCACGGTAGTGGGAAGCGAAGGTTATTAATAGCCCTTGAGAATTCCAAGGCCTGGTTATCCCACAGTTTCTGCTTAACTTGCTTGAGGACAGCCACTAAAGGGGTGTCTCCAAGTAACTCAGCACTAAGGCCCAGTTGATTTAGTTTTCCTTCACAAAGCACATTGGAGAAAGAAGTGTCCTTTTTTAGGTGATATAGAAGACCTTTTTGGGAGTTGTTAAAATAAATCTTCAGCCAGAATCTAATAGTTCTCAGCCAGGCCAAGGTCTCTATCTTCACTTGTCCTAATTCAAGGCAGAGAACTGAGTAGGGCACTGCATTTGGTAAGGCTAAGATCTTCCTAAAAAACATAGCCTGATTTCTTTCACATACATGGTTGAATGCCTTGATCCAGACTGGAATACCATAAAGCAGTTGGTTAATGACCTTAGCATTGTAAACCCTGATGGCAGCCGGGACAAATGAGCCACCTTCTTTGTAGAAAAAACCTAGAATAGCCCGGGTAGTAATTTTTGCTGTTTCCAGTGCCATTTGGCGATGACCTACCCAAGAGTGGTTGTAAGTGAACAGAACACCTAGATATTTAAACTGTTTTACCTGTTCAACAGAATGGCCATTAAACACCCAACTTTGAGGGGACCATCTTTTGGCAAAGACCATTATTTTTGATTTTGAATAATTAAGATAGAGCTTATTCTTGGCAAAATAATCCAAACAGCCACGAATCAATCTCCTAAGGCCCACTCGAGTCCTTGACAAAAGAACCGCATCATCTGCGTATAATAAAATAGGTAGCACAATGTCCCCTAGTTTCGGGGGATGGGCATTTAACTCAGTCAAGAATGGGGCCAGATCATTCAAGAAGAGATTGAAGAGGGTAGGGGCCAATACACACCCCTGTTTCACTCCTTTATTAGTGAGAAACTCTTCAGAGAGAAGACCCTCCTGGGAACATCTGACCCTGCAGGTTGTTTTGGAGTAAAGGCATCTAATCAGCATTAGGAGGTAGGGGTCCACTCCTAGCTTTTCCATTTTACTCCACAAAAGATCTCTATCAATACTATCAAACGCTGCCTTGAGATCTAGAAAGGCAGCGTATAATTTAGCTTTAGGTTTAACTGTGTATTTATCTATCAGATGGGATAAGACTATACAGTGATCGATAGTGGAACTACCATGCCTAAAGCCAATTTGCTCCACCCCTAGGATCTCTTGTTGATCTATCCAGTGATTAAGATGTCCCAATAGGTGGCTGGCATAAAGTTTACCGACCACTGACAATAAGCTTATTGGTCTGTAGTTTTCCGGGGCCTTACGATCGCCTTTTTTATAAATTGGCACAATTATTGATTTAGTCCAGGCCTCAGGAATCAAACCTGAAATGTTCACGGCTGTAAAAATTTTAGATAGTATTGGAACCCAAAAATTATCATCATCTCTTAACCAATCAGTGACTATTTCGTCAGGCCCAGGCGCTTTTCTCTTTTTTAAATTACGAACTAATTTGAGTACCTCCTCTTCTGAGACTTTTGTCCAATTAGGGGCAGATGGATAGCACCCGGGAGGTGAAGCACTCTCCCAATCTAAGGAGTCATCAAAAAAGAGTTGTGAAAAATAAGGTTTCCATAGATTAATTGGAACAGCCGGCGAAATATGGCAGTTATTTCTTAAGGCTCTCGTCACAATGTCCCAGAAAAGCCGGGAGTTAGTATGTGAGGAGGCTGAGATCAGTCTATCCCATTGCTTTTTTAGAAAGTTAGTTCTTTTAGTACGTACCACTTCACGGAAAAGGGCTAAATGGGCGAAGTAGTTCTTCAGAGCATGACTGGTGTTTAATAGTCTAAATTGACTAAATAATGCTCTGGAGTGCATTTTCTGTTCTAGGCATTCCTGATCGAACCAGTGAGATGTTGGAAGGGATTTTTCTTTTCTCTCCGGAAGCTTAGACAAAGGCTGGGCAATGGCAGCTACTATAAGTTCTAAAAGGGACTCATAGGCTTCAATCAGGAGCCTAGGATTTGAATTAGAGTGTAAGATGTTCAGTAGGGAAACAGCAGGAGGTGATTTCAATACCAATTGAGCTTTGGACAGGGTATCATTATTCCAAGCATATTTACGCATCCAAACCTTGTCACTCATAGAGGGATGCTGATCTAAACAAATTAAATCAGGTAAAACCGTATTAAGGTTAGTAGAAGCATCATCACTATAAATAGGGTTCCTTGGTATTAAAGAGGATGTAGAAGGGGCTAGTTCGAGGGTATTCAATACCAGCAACAGCGGAAGATGGTCACTAATTTTGTACTCTCCAATCTCAAAATGCGTAGCATAGGTGATAAAATCAGCTGAGATCAAAATATAATCAATGGTGCTACAGCCTCTAGGGGCCACAAAAGTGAATTCTGAGGCCTTATGGAAGAATGTCAGGCCATTAATCCAAACAATGTTATGAAGAACACAAAACTTTGCCATCTGTACCCCAGCCTCATTAACACAATGATCCTTAGAAAGTCTGGGGTACTCACAGTACGATGGAAGGGTCGAAAGGCTGCCTCCTTTAAGCATTTTATAAAAGACTTCAGAGCCATTGCCGACCCGGGCATTCGCATCAACTCCCATAAGAATGACATCATGGGGATACTTAGCTGTCAGTCTTTCCAGCATGAGAGCTAAGGTTGCCCACATTTGGGACAGATGCAATTTATCTGAATAAGGGGGGAAATACACATTAAAAAGAAGAGTACAAATAAAATGAGTGTGCAAACGCACAACTAAAATATAATTTAAATCATGACATTCATCGACGAACTCAGCTTTAAGAGAAGACCTAATCAAGGTCGTCACTCCTGCCTGATACCGGCCAAATCTCTTTCTTCTAAATGCAGGAATAGAAAATGTTTGAAAGTCGGGCAAAAGGATAGGGTCTTTAGCCCACGTTTCCTGTAGACAAAGTATATCGGCACCCAGAAGAAAGTTTACAAATTCAGTGTTATGGGCCTTATT
Source organism: Lerista edwardsae (assembly GCA_029204185.1). Taxonomy (NCBI): domain Eukaryota; kingdom Metazoa; phylum Chordata; class Lepidosauria; order Squamata; family Scincidae; genus Lerista; species Lerista edwardsae. The sequence continues at coordinate 2,236,471 of JAJKFI010000031.1, forward strand.
TTCCCACCCCGCCACATTCCACGAAAGCATCTTCAAAACGGGTCCAGGCCAACGCCCAAGTTGAGAAGTCAATTCCAAATGAGTAGTAGAAAAATTGGAATTCAGTCAGGTCTCCTTCGTGCGGGGAGAAGACCCCACCGGGTCAAGTGAACTGGATTCACAAGTAGCATCCAACAAAAGGGGAGCCGAAGAGGTAGGTAGATCATAGTTATTACAATCAGTAGAGATTTCCTCAGAGAGGGACAGGTTCAGCCGCCTGGGGTGCATCTTCTCCTTTACGGTGGTGAGAGAGGGGTGTAAAACATCTTCCACAGGGGCAACATCCCTAGATGCAGTGGTCGTTGGTTCGGCCTCCATCGCTTCTCCAGGCAAGATATCATTTTGGCTCTCAGAAATGCTGGAGGCTTCTAAACTGAATGGAAGATCTTTCTTTGGCTCCGTAGGTACAGAACAGGGAGTTGGTGGCGTATAGGCCGATGATTGCACTATGTTGTCAGCTTTTTTTCGGCATATCGGTTTCAATCCTATTTGCCTGAAAGCTCTCTGGGCCATTATATTGAACTGTCTCAACAAGGAACGAGATGCCAGAAGCCTCTTGGCCAACAGCGATGTTTGAAAGCAAATGTACAATCTTTTGTGGGATCCCGTGGAAGGAAGATAATAAAAGTTTAACAGAGTATTTGAATAAACTTTCATCTTCAGCAGCTGTGAGAGGGAGGCCGAAATCCTAGTTTTGTTAGTCCATAGGTGGCCATCACCTCGTGGGATGAAGAGTAGTATATCAGATGGCACCCATATTAAGTGTAAATCAGAAGATGTCTGCTGGAAAGCTGGTGTTATGCTATGAATTGCTTGTGTAGAGCCAGAGTCTTGACCACAAGGCTTGTTAGAGGAACGAGAAAACAATAAAGGAACATCTCTTTGTTTTTCTAATGCCCTGATAGTGGGCTGAAGTTGTTCAGAGAGCTTAATCAGTTCATTATACATAGATGTTAGAAGCTTCTCTTGTTTTTGGCAGCGTTCCAACAAGACCAAAAGGGTTTGTGCAGCAATAAAGCATGCTTCTGCCGGCTGCTCTTGAGTGCACAAAGAATCTGCCTGTGGAGGGGGGGAGGGGTTAGCTACTTCTTCTACCCCTATTAACTCTCGTAGAAAAGAAAGACTTCTTCGAAAGTCCTTGGTCTGGGGCTTATCACATTCCTCCAATGCTCTTGGCAGTGAGCAATCAGCAGGGGAGTCAAGGAGTTCATTTGATAAATTAATCGGCTGAGAAGATAATTTACAGCCTGCCTGGAGCCGAGACGACCCAGCCGGTAGAATGGGGGAGGAAGCCTTGGAGAGGAAAGGTTCGATAAAAACCTGTTTCTTAGCCTCTTTAAGATGTTTTTTTCTCCTCTTAATTGTATTAAGAGGTCTAGAGTTCACAGGGGAGATTGCTCTCGCTCTTTTCTTCCTTTTAATAGCAAGCATACTGAGAAAAAGGTACCTCAATATTAAGAGCTGGTGAATACACGTCTGGTCAGGCGGCCATCTTCTCCTTCTTCCTAACCAACTTTCCAGCACTGACATCAGAGGCGTTTCTACAGGGAGGGCAAAGCTCTAAGTTTTGCAAGCCTTACCCGGTCATGTAAATCCCTCCTCTCCCTTACTGCTGTAGCCAGTAAGCAACGCCAAGATGTTGCTGTTCCCTGTGAGGATTGGCTAAAACGGTGCAGGAGAGGAGTGATTTCCACTGCAAGGTAAGGCTTCTTGCAAAAATGTGCCAATGGGGCATGTGCTGCATTCTGCAGTGGAGTAGTAGTCATGGAGGCCTCCTCAAGGTATGGGAACAAATAGCTGCATTGCCCTTATCTTGGTCCTGGAAAGCTGGCTAGAATGGCATCCTTAGAGTTATAGGACATAATTAAGTACCCAACCTGTGGCTTGCTACATCAGCAGAATATCTACATTGGGTTTTGGGAATTTGTGTTTCTCACTCAAGCCTCCATCTAGTTTTTGCATATGCTGATAAATTTTCTTTGTTCCTTTTCATGCACTACTTCAAATAAAAATCTGGCATGAGTATAGGACAAGAAACTTTGACAACAATATATTCTCTGTGGAAGGAAATGCTGTAGATGGAACAGACAATATCACAAGCTTTTCTTAAAGAAAACCAGAAAGGGTAGCATGTATTTTTTTAAAAAGGAAATGCGAAAACAAAACAAGCAAAAGAAAAGAAAAGAAACCACCTCTGCTCGGTTTCCATCTAAATGAAATTCAGAGATAGAAGCTGTAGGAAATTATGGGTTTGTCATTCTGCTTTTAAATAATTTTCTGACATTTTCAATAAGGTTCGTCTGAGATAACCAGAAAATAGCTATACGCTGGGGAGAAAAAACACACAAACAAATGAAACAAAGGGAAATTAATTCAGAGGGAAAAAACACCTCCCAAATTACACATATCTGCTGTCTTTTGCCTGCTGCTTACTGTTCTATGAAGGGCACTTGCACTTCTGCCTGTATCACGATTTCTCTGAAATTATATGCTTGTGTTTCAAACTAGACAACTTTCTGTGCTTTTCAAGTCGGGATTAAGATGTGGGATGGGCTATCTTTCTGCTACTTTCAAGACCTACAGTGATGGGGGCTGCCAACATTAGCCCCCATCCCTTCCTTTCTCATGACTTGTTTGGCAGTTCGTTTTCAGATCAGGAAGATATTATGCCATTAATACCATCACAATGTGAAAAACCTTCACTTGCAAAATGCCTGCAGAACGAGTCACTGTTATAGCTCAGTGACAGGGGCTAGTTGAAAAAAATGGGCAACTCTTATGGGTCCATATCAGAGGTCACATCAATCTGATGTAATCTGTAGAAGGCATGCAGCCTATAGCAGAGCATCTCAGAACTAACAACATACGGTATGGTTTTATTATGACTATGATATGCTTGGTTAAAAATCCTGGGCCCTCATTTGTGAACAGAACTTCTCTTCCATTTAGGGAAGGAACTTTTGTTCCCAGAAGGGGCTTCTGATAGCAGAAGTACTATCTGGGATGCTACCAGTGGTGTCACCTAAATGATTTAAGAACAGGTACTCACTTTTGATTGGCACGTGTCGGGACCCGCCCACCGGAAGTGACATCATAAGCCAGAAGTGATGTCGTGGCCGGAAGTGACAAGAAAAAAGCCCTTTTTGAGGCCTCAGATGATTTTAAACTGACCCAACAGTTGCAACAGTATTCCACAGCACCCCCAGAACATGTTAAGGAGGCCTGGCATCATGTTAAAACCCCAGAGCAACTCATTTTTCAGTGGCAAGGAAAGGCTCCGCTCGCTGCCTGCCTGTCTGCCTGGCTCTGAGAACATGCAGGCAACTCAAACATGCAGGAAATTCAAACGTTGCAGAGGGCGGAGTCGATGAGTGGGCGGGCAAATGGGCGGGGCCAGCTGTAATCCTAGAAACCGGTACTCGCGTACCCCTGCGTACCCCCTGCATGACATCACTGGATGCTACCCATTATTTTCAGACAAGTGGCAGCAACAGCAGCAGTTGGAAGAAGAAGGTGGGGAGAGGAGGACAAAGAGGAAGGAGTGGAGGGGCCAAGGGGGAAAGAGGAAGAAGTAGAACCAGAAAGATAGCCAGAGGGGAGGGCACAGTAAGTATGCAATGCACCATGTAAGTGGCCTTCGGAGCCATTTGGGGCAGTGAAGGCAATGCTGCACGTTGCCATCACTGCCCTGAATTGTTCTGAGAGCGAGGGGGAAGGGCTGCTTACACGGCACATTGTGGGTCTTGCCATACTTACCATGCCACCCTTCCTCTGGCTTTGCTACTGAGGGTGCAATCCTGACCTGGAGTTAGGCCGGCACAGTTAGGCCAGCAAAGTTTGGCTGGCACAAGGCACACCGTAAAGTATGTGTGGACCACTCTCAGAGTCAGGGAGGATGTTGCATGTCTGTGTGCTGGCCTCTTTGAATCCAGGAGTGGCCCAAACATACTTTACAATGTCCCTTGTGCCAGCCAAACTTTGCTGGCCTAACTCCAGGTTAGGATTGTGCTCTGAGAGGAGCAGTGGCATGCTAATGCGCACACAAGGGAATAGGGGGCAATAAAAGGACATCAGGAATGGGGGAGGCTTGGATTGGTGCTGAAAGGGATCATACATCTTCAGACAAATACAGGCGCCCTTCATTTTGATCTCTACTCTCCAGGCAGAGAGTCAGGCTGCAATCCTAGCCACACTTACTTGGGAGGAAGCCCCATTGACTATAACGGGCCTTACTTCTGAGTAGACATGCATAGGATTGGGTTTTCAGATCCTGGGAGAGAGAGATCCTGCCTGGAAGCATTTAAGACCTTCTCATTCCTTCTCTGGCTCCTGTTGAAGCAATTTGCTTGCTTGGAGTTTTCCAGCTCCAACTAGCCTGGCCATATCACCTGCCTGACATCAAGGGCTCAGGTCCAGAATTCAAAATCCAATGGATAGGAGGAATTGCAGGGAATTTGGGAAGCATCTTTCAGGTGGTTCCAATTCTGAGAGTCAGCTGAGCAATTCCATTGTTGCCGGTGCTCACATGCTTCAGGCTACGCAGCTCCTGCTTATCTCAGCAGCTGGAGTTGCATTGTTAGGTAGCCATTACAGTAGCTTGATGGAAAGTGCGGGAAGCTGCCGTCTTACTGAGCCTTTAATTAAATTGGTTTCAAACCCAGCACCCATCCATTCAGTCTTGTAACGTTAAAAAATAGCAATTCCGTGTACCTCTCCTTGAATGTGACCTTCAGCGGAGCTTTCGACTGGGCTACACTCAACCTGGACAGCAATCCAAATTATTGACTGTGAAGAATATGACTTGGGATTGGGTCTGATTTGACAGCTTGTGGATCAGTTTGCATCATTAAATTGCACTCTAAATAGAGGCTGTGGCACTTATTAGGGAGCAAAATACTCATCTCTTTCCAGGTGTGGGAAGGTTAATAAAAGCACTTCATTATCTATAAAGTGTCAACAGTTGAGGTTTGCTTCTCCGCAGCTAAGAGAACGATTACCAAGTATGCATGCTAATGACACATTTTGCATCAGAGACTGTTTTAAAACCACAACCTATTGATTTCCCTCTTCTCGTCAGGTCGGACAGTTGTTCCCTTTCTTCATTCTGACAGCCTTTAAAATGTTTGAAACATGTCAGCCTTTTCAACTTTTCTAAATCAACACATCAAGTTTCTTCAGCCTCAGGAGAGCTAGACCTTTAACTGGGCTTTGTACCTTTTCTCTTATTCTTTTTTAACCTTAGATGTCAGCATTCTTCTTGGGCCTAGTGCTGATCTAATGCAGGCTCCCTGCCAGGGGCAGAGTTGCAGTCATCTAGGTCAGGCCCATAAGACGACCCAAACAACCACCTTGGCCCCTTCTCTCCAGTACCTATTAAAGCAGTGGTGCGGGTTGACCAAAATACTCACACTGCTGCTGCATTGAGCTCTCCCTCTACAAATGGGAGCACCCCCCTGATGCCTCTGTATCTAGGTAGGAGAAGCATCCCATGGGGAAAGTTGGTGGAACTATTGTTGCACATCAATGATCAGCTTGGACAGCAGAGAAGCCCAATACCTCAATGCAGAATCTCAGTGCCCCATGACCCCCAGCATGTCACTTTCAAATTTCCATTTTTAAATGTACACTGAGAACATTTTTAAATGTACACTGAGAACTGGCTCCAGCACTGCTCTCTGCAAACCAACAGGGGCCACCCTTACCAAAGTATGTCCCTTTCTCTCTTTCCCTTTGTATGTCCCTTTCTCAGTCTGCCAGGCCTGCACTGTGAAAGCAACGTTGCAGTTTGACCTGTGGCTGCAAGTAGAAAAGTATCAATTGACTAGTGCTACACAAAGCTGGTCCACTGCGCCCTTCTGCCTTGTCTTCTATTTTCTAGGTTTGGGTCATGAGTGGGACGGTCAGGGGTGGTGTATGTGGCTTGTTGGCCTTGTTCTCAAATGTTTATAAAAATGCTTCAGTACCCTTGAAATGGTAAAAAGAGAATTCAGAATAAGTGGCATTGGTGCAGTCAAAGCATATCTGTTGCCAATCTCAGACTACATCTGTGTGTACTGAAACTCCAAATAAATACTGTATAGAATTTCTCTTAGCTGTGACTTTATTTGTTTATGCTTTGGCAAGCTATTCCAGAGAGAGCAATACAAGTAACATTTTGTTTGCAATTAAGATAATGTGGTGGCCCATAGATTCTGATAGTGACAAACTTGTCTGAACTCTTAACACTTGATTTCCCAATTTGGCCTCACTTGATCTTTATATGCATGTCATAACATGCATAAAATAGAAGGCTGAAGGGATCCAGATAATGTTGTACACTTTTCTAGTACTTCTTTTCCTTGTTCTACCTAACCTAAATAATGTTTTAGTGAGAACTCCTACTTCCCACCCATAAAAAAAACATGCCACTGAGATTTACAGGTTCTTTTCCCGGAGCTTTACAGAGCATGTCGAAGTAAAAGGCACCATGGACATAGATTCAGGCTATAATCCTATCCACATTTCCTGGGAGTAAGCTCCATAAACTATAATAGAACTTACTTCTGAGTAGACATGCATAAGATTGGACTCTTAGTATTATGAATGTCAGCGAGAGATGAAAACATATGTTGTCCCTCGCCCCCGGGGACGTCATCTTAAATAATTTGGTCTTTCTTATAAACTCAATAACTAGTTAGACTCCATAGGAGCATGATTAATCCAGTGGATATTTTCATATTCAGTACCAATTCATTTTTAAACAATGGGAACTCTTAAAAATGCTCAGCAACCACATTCAAAATAATCAATCAATCAATCAATCAATCAATCAATCAATCAATCAATCACTAGTATTTATATACCGCTTTTCAACACAAAGTTCACAAAGCGGTTTACAGGCAAATAATAACATTAAAGTTAAATGGCTCCCTGTCCCAAAAGGGCTCACAATCTAAAAGAATGGAGAACACCACCAGCAACAGCCACGAGAAAGACACTGTGCTGGGGTGAAGAGGGACAATTGCTCTCCCCCTGCTAAATATAAGAGGACACCACTTGAAAAAGTGCCTCTTGCCCAGTTAGCAGGGGTGATGCCAAGATAATGCCAAGAAAGCTATCCAACGATGAGTACATATACAGTATACCTTGTTGCTTTGAACTCTGATACATCCAAACAATCTCTGAATACATTTCCTGCTTATTCAATTTAAAAATCCAATCCCATAAGTCATGGAAACCCATAGAAGAATACTTTAACACTGGGCTATTTTCAAATATTGTACATCTGACCAACGAAGGCAGCAGAAAGATGCTTCTGACACTGCAAGAAGGTACTAAAAAAACAGATGTCATAGGAGTGTTCCATGACTCTTTCTATGCCTTGCTGTAACTGCTTCACTGTACGCATCCTCTTCCAGAACACTTTGGTTCACCATTGTGAACATTAGACTACCTGATCCTTAAACATGATGCTTGGGAGCATTTTTCCTTGTTAAAAATCCAGGAAGTTCTTGGTTCAGCCAACACATTCACTTTGCATTTGTTCCAGACTTATGGCTCTGGGCTAACATTTCTCATGGAGAAAGAGCGTTCAGGCATTTATAGCCCAAAGACAATTTCTTGTTTGGACTGCAGCTCAATTAGAGGGAAGCTAATTGATTTTGATGTTGACGTGTCCAAAAAGCACCAAGGGATTGGGCTGCATGTATTTAAAGTTTGTTATATCATACCAGTGACAACAGTGTTTAAGAAATAAGGAGATATTCAGGCGCACTCAATGAATGTACAGTCCTATCCCCTGCCAGTTCATAGCATGCATCGCTACTGAGGGCGAGCACAGTGCGTGCTATGGAGGGTGACCAGGCAACCCAATAGAGGTAAGTACAAATCTTATTACTTACTACTCTGTAGGCTGCCTGGCTCTGAATGGGTCTTCTCAGGCTAGTTCTGAGGATATTCAGGGAGTGGTTCAGAGAGGGAAAAGGGGACATCTTGGCATGCACACATGTGACTGAGATCCTACCCCCTCCTGCCCATGAACTGCCCACCTTGGCCTGTATCTTGCCCCAAACTGCCCCCAATCTTTCCAGGACTGCCCCTGCCTCCAACCTACCTGCTCTGGCACCTGTGAGCTGCTGTCAGGCACACGGGGCCTCTGAATGGCCCTATATGCACCGGTGGACCTGGCATGCACAAAAATAGCCCAAATTTCACTCTGTTGACCTGGAACTGACAGTGGCAGGTTACAAGATCTGCCACTGTAGGCCCAGGATACTTTTGGGGTGCCCAGATGTCCGATGAAGTCATCTCATCTTTTCATGTCTCATTTTTCTAATAGTCCTCATTCACCATACCCAGACCAGCCCAAGACTGAAAATGAGAGAGGGAGTTGGTCAGGTTACTGATTAAAAATATATATAACATAACACACAGGGTTATATATATGTTATTCTGCAAACAGAAGATATTTGTTCATGAAAGTGGAACAGGGGCAATTCAACCTTCTTTGTATCCCTCAAAAATTGTGGGACCCTCTAATATAGGATGGTAGGTGGCAGGGGGAAAAGTGGGGAACCTGCAGTGAGATAGAATGATGGGTTGTATGACTGCCTTGAAGACTACTCATAGTATACTAAATGCTCTAGATCAACCTTGGGGTCAGGACCCCAATGGGGTAATGAAGCTTCAAGTGTGGGGTTGTGGCACCTTATCGGAACAGAAAAGGTTGTAGGCTCCTAGACTAGATACTGGGCTTTGCGGCGCTCCAGATGGCACCCCCAGCCTGGCTCCTCTGCTAGTTGAAGAAAACTGGCACCACTGCAACTCCTGCCAAGTTTCCTCCAACTATCGGAGGGGCCAGGGGGTGCTGCTTGGAGCACAGCAAAGTGCTCCAAGTGGTGCTCTCACCACAGCAAACACTTTGCACCCTCCCAAGCCCAGCACCCAAGGCATTTACCCCCTTTGCCCCCAACCCTAATCCACCACTGGGGGCGCAATCCTACCCAACGCTGGAATGGCAAGGCCAGATGGCCAGCGCCATATCCGATGCTGGGTGGGGCAAGGGAGCGTATGCTCCCTTACCGTAGGCTGGAGCCTCCCCTATGCATTCCTCGGATCTGCGCCTGCAAAAGAGCAGGCACAGATCTGAGAAAACTGTGTGGCCCGAATTGGGGCCACGCAGCATCCGGAACGGGCTTAGGAGGTGGCCATACGGCCACCTCCCAAACCCGCCCAGATCCTGCCCAAGTCCTGCCTCCCCCCTCCCACCAATCCCCATCCCAATACTCGGCAGAGAATCCCTTGCACCAACCATCTTTGGTCGGCGTAAAGGAGGCTCTCCATCGGCGCTCTGGAGCCGACACTGCTCACAGTGTCGGCTTCAGAGCTTCAGTGCCGAGGCGGGGGTGCTGCTTGGCACCCGTGCACTGGCGCTCTACTCCTTGCATTGATGCAATGACGTCGCATCAACCCAAGGGGCACGCTTGGATTGTGCTGTGGGTCTCCGATTGATTGATTGATTGATTGATTGATTGATTGGGTTCATGGCACTCCTCCCTTATTTGCTGACTGAGGGAGCTGCTTCAGTCAGAATGCAATCCTATACTGGCGTTGAGCCGGCACTGCGCTCTTGTGCTGATCCACTGTTGTCACAACCATGCCGTTAGTCATGCCTATGCCAGCGAGTCAGCTGCTGGACCAGCGCAAGCAGCACCGCCGGTGCTCAGGCACCGTTTCACTCATCAGCAGCGCCGGTGGTGCACCAGTCAAGCACCGGCGGCACTCAGTCAGCGCAGGACCTCATGGAGGGCGTGCCAGAGGTGTAGGGGCGGCACAGTGGTCAGTGACAGGGCGGTGGTTGGGCTGACCTTGCCCCTTTGGATTGAATGTGTGACATTGTTATATGAGAATATAACACACTGAAATGCAGAACACAAGGACAAATGTTTTAAAGCAGCAGACATTTGCTAGACCAGGACAACCCAAAAAATCACATTATTTATCGTTTGCTTGTAATATTTTATGAAGGCAATACCACATTAGTTATATATGATACAAGTACTAAAATCCGCTGACCTCTATTTTTAATGCATAGGTTGTCAATAATCAATAAAGTAATAAGAATTTTTTCTTGCCACACTCATGCTTAGTCTAGGTCAACAACCTTTTTTCAGATATTAGGCAAAGCAAGATGTGTCAAAAAGAGTTAAAAAGAATGATCCATTAATTTTCACTCACATATTTCTGCAGTGCCCAGCAGAATCAGAATATATCCAGCCAGAGCATAGCTATAATCATATATCATTTATATAACATTTCTTGAGGCCAAGTGTTTATGCAATTCTCATTAAAGAACTCTGTGAAGTAAATCACCATCCAGCTCCATTTAAAAGCCCCATGAACTAGATACTGAATCCTACACCCAACTCCATATACATCCTACTTTGCCCATTGGGAAACCCTGACATAGTCATTCAAGATTTTATCTATGATTATATCGGACACTTTCTTATTTATTACAGTATTTATATACTACCTTTCTCATACAGTAGACTTGAGTCTCATAGACTCAAGGCTGTTTGCATAGACAGGCTGACCATAAACCATTTTTTTTTCAAATGGGCCTTTTACAAGTGTTATTCTATGAGAGAAACTCATAGAACCATCAATTTTTTCAGATGTTTCTCTTCATGGTGCAATTGTTGTTCTGGCTCCACAGCTCTTGTTCTTTCCATGCTTCTATTAGCATCTGCAAAACATGCCTCAGGCTGGGTCTCAGGATGTTATGCATTTCATGGCAGTCCACATTCCTTCATCTCTAGACAGTGGCTTCTGGTAACACGTCCAAGATGAGACCTGAGCTGACCCTGCTTAGCTTTTTCAGCTCAACCTCCAGGCTACACCTCCTGCCCTCCTCCCAGTTATAAATGAAGATGGCTCTTTGTAAAGCTCCTATAGAGAATTATAAACATATTGAGTTGGAAAAGACCCACAAGGTCATGTAGTCCATCCCCTGCCTGTAGCAGGAAATGATCCTAGAGCAGCTCCAGCAGGTGCCTGTCGAGCCTCTGATTTAAGATCTCCAGTGAGAATCCACCACCTCCACTGGTAATTGGTTCCACTACCAAACCACCTTACCTTTAAGTATTTCTTCCTGATGTCAAACCAGAATCTCCTCTCTTGAAGTTTGAACCCATTTGATCTAATTCTATTCCCATACGACAGCCCTTCAGATACTTGAAGAATGCTAACATATCCCCTCTCAGCCTTTTCTTCTCCAGGCTAAACATAACAAGTTCCCTCAACATTTCCTGAAAGGGCCTGTTCTTCAGTCCTCTGATCATCCTCATCACTGTGGTCTGAACCTGCTCCACTTTGGCTGCATTTCTTCTAAAGTGCAGGGCCTAGAACTGGACACAGTACTCTTGGTGGGGTCTGATCAACATGGAGTAAAGTGGAACCACAACTTGGAAGCTACAGTTCTGTTACTAAAATTCCGTTCACCTTCTTTGCAGCTCCATCACACTATTGACTTATGGTCATCTTGTGATCCATTATAATGCCAAGATCCCTCTTGCACGTTGTGCTGCCTAGCCAGGTATCTCCCATCCTGTACCTACATCTTTGTGATTGTTGCCTGTGAAGAAACTTGCAACTTCATCTTATTCTCATTTCATCCCATTATTCCGTTTGTCAAGCTCTTCCTGAAAGCTTCCCTTGTCTTCTATTGTGTTTGCTACTCCCTCAGCTTTGTGTCACTTGCAAATTTGATGAGGCCTCCTTGTATCCTTTCAAACAAGTTATTGATGAAGAAGTTACCCAATACAGAGCCTTGGGGCACTCCACTTGAAACCGTCCTTCAGATTGACACGAAACCATTGACAAGCGCCCTTTGTTACGATTGTCCATAAAGAACATTGATTGTGAATCCACCTAACAATTGTATCATCTAGCCTAGGACTCCCATTCAATTCCACAATTTTGTGATTCTCCAGAAATGAATAATCTCAGCTAAGCCACATGTATTCAAACAGTTAAGAAAGGTACTAATTTGCTGCTTCAAAGAATTATTTTAGAAGCTAGTGATGTAGAACTGCAGTGTGCTTCATCAATTTGCTTTTAGGAGTGATCATGAAAAGCTAGTTAACTGAAGTGGGATCTTCATTTCCAAAACTAAATTTTGTTATTTATCTCGGTTTATTGAAGTTCATTTGGGCTTGCTTCTTCTCTAGGATTATGCAGACAAAGCCAATATGGCATTGAATAGTTAATACGTTTCATTTTCAAAATAAATCTCTTGCCACAAGTTCCATTTTTCAGTGTTTTTTGACTCACAGAAAAGCTATTATTTGTAATAGCTTAGCTGCTGGCTAGGAAATGTTTCCCTTGAGATTGAGTTTTCTTTCTTTCTTTGTCAATTGTCTTCTTGTTGTGGCCAATGCTACTACCTGGTTTCAAAGACAGCAAGCTTGAAACAAAACCTGCTTATTACCATGGAAGACTAGGGGCTTGTGTAGTATTCACAGACATGCTCAGTCTTTGCATAAGATGTAAACAGCAGTGCCTAAACTGACAGCTCCTGGCAATGGAAAGATATATTTAACTGAGAGCACAATCCTAAACTGTTTTAGGCTGGCATAAGCTCAGCCAGCAAAGTTTGGCCCGCACAAGGGACACCGTAAAGTATGTTTAGATCACTCTCAGAGTCAGAGAGGCCAGCACACAGATGTGAGCCATCCTCTCTGACTCTGAGAGTAGTCCAAACATGCTTTATGGTGTCCCTTGGGCTGGCCAAACTTTGCTGGCTTAGTTTATGCTGTCTTAACGCCAGCTTAGGTTTGCGCTCTGAAATTAGTCCAACCTCTGTAACTTCTAGAACCCAGAATAATTTGGGGCCCTTTATAAAATGACTATGACTGATCATGCTCTTTAGGACCAACTCTTTTAACTAAGTTAGCTATATGCAATGTCAAGTACATTAGACGGGGCAAGTTACATAAAAGCTTTTATCCTAAATTGTTATTCTGCAAACAGAGGACACTCTGTTCATGCAAGGAGGAGAGGTAACCCATTCTTCCCTGGGGGCCCCAAATTTGTTTTTGAGGTTGGTATACAGTATATGGTATATGAATGGTAAACCATATGGTGTATGGCAGAAGTTCCCAAAGTGGAGGGTCACAACCTACCATTAGGAACCTTTACTGGGCCATTTCCTTTTAAGCAGAGTGGCCCAGTAATGGATGTCCCAACAGTGCTGCAGTGATTGCAAAAACTGGAAATGCGCTTCTAGCACTAATTGCAGCTTTTTGCTGCATCAGGTGGACATGTGGAGAGGGCTGTGGGCAGAGGCGTCATTCAGGCGGAACGGCCCGGTACTCCGTTCCGCTAGTTCTGCGGAGCTCCTGGGCCGCGCCGCTGCTTCGGAAGACGGGCGAGCTGCTGCTGGGCCCGCCCGCCCTCCCTTGCATCCGGAATCGCTCTAAAATGGAGTGATTCCGGCGCAGTGAAGCTTGGGGAGGGCGTGGCAGCCCTCCGCCATAGGGGCGGAGGGCTGTCAATCATCCGAGCATTCTGGTAGTTGGCGCGCTCGGATGACATCACTGGCTGTGGGACTTCCCAACACTGCGGGAGTTAAGCTAAACATGCCTCAGGTAAGCTAAAATGTCCCTGGGTGCCTGCAGTGCTTCAATTGCTGAGGCGCTGTTGAGACACCCCCTTGCCTCAAACCCTGTCCCTGCAAGCACTTATTTTGGCTCTTAACATCTGATTAGGACTTTGGGAACCACTGATCTATAGCATAGGAGGGGACCCCTTCCATGGGGTAGGAGGATGGGTTGTGTGACCTCCTAGATGACCACTCACCATACAACATGAAGCTTTCTTCTGTGTCATTGTTGTACAAGTACACATATTGGGGGATGGCAAACTGACACAAGTGGAAGTGAGTGCTAGTCTTGTCAACAAAATAAGTTGTTGAGGACACATCTCTTCCTTGTATCTAAAGTTTAATACTTCACAAATGTAGAGGGGTTGGACCACATGGCTGCCCTGCATTCCCGGATCATAAACTTCTCTAATAAGGCAGAAGAGATTCCCAGGCCTCTTCGTAGAGTGACAGTACATGGAAGAGGTTGTCTTGTTTGCTCCTAATACAAGATGATGTTAGAAGCAATCCTGTGAGACAATGGGAGCAATGACCTTTTAAAAGTTATTTTAATAAAAGTTATTCATATTCTTGTGAAATGTGACTGTTAAACCAAAGTAGGTGGCCAAAGCCTGCTAGGATGTGGACAGAAACTGATATAATATGGGGCATCTAGAAAAAAAGACTGGATGTACCAAAGTTTGATTGAGATATTTGGTGCAATAGGGAAACGGCAAAAAGTAAGCGCAAGCGCAAGCGCAAGCACACACACACACACAGAGTCACAAGCATTTCCAAACGTGAGTCTTGACTCAAGTCAATTCGAGTCATGATTCTTTTAAGTCATTGGCCACAAGTTGCGAGTCATGCCCAAGTCAGTGACTTCTGTGACTGAAGTTAACACAAGCTACAAAAAACCAATGTGTTCTCAACTTGGATTGTCATGACGCATGTCCACCCTTGAGCAGTGGCATTAGAGAATGTTTGCCCCTTTCCCCTTCAAGACTTTACCTCATTCATCAAGTAACTTGTTGTCTACACCTACCCTCACAGTGATCTGGTCCTATCTTTCATATAAAACACTTATTAAAGTGTACATTTCACATCCAAATGACAAGAAAATATATATTTACTTGCGACACATATCATAAATAAGGAAAAGGAAATGAGACAATAGGCAGATTGGCTATGAATTGCCTGGTGCTGTGGCGAAGTTTGATCCCCATGTACAGTACATTAAAAAGAGGCACTTCGGGAGGATCATATTGGGAATGCCAAAATTAGTGTTCATTTCTGGATACCTTTGCCTTTGCCTCTCTTTCTGATTGCATTCAAGTGATTGCTTCAGGTAATGTCCCCTCTTGTCAAATCCAAGCTTCTGAATAAATTTCTGGGAGCTTTGCTGATTGCTTTGTAGTGTTTGCCAAATTATTGTTTATTTGAAGTTATACATTTACTTTTGGGTCTGATATAATTCAGTCTTGACCCATGCTGTGCCCTGTACATCAATCTGGCAATTGAGTAGCCTTAATTACCTTTAATTGTGTGCATGGCCATGATATTTTGTCTTTCTGCACACTTTGCTGTAAAACATCATAATTTGGGTGCTTGCAGCATGGCATTTGGCATTAATTACCAAACCAACGTAATCAACCTTGATTGTGAATATATAATAACTAATGTCCCATATATATAGTTACGTAATTATCTAATTAACAGATTGTGCAGTGGTCCTAATCAGGATCATAGTGCTCACTCCCCACCTACTCCCTGCCATGCTCACCCTGCTCTGAGAGTCTCTCAGTATGCTAAAAGTTAAACAGGGACAGAGGCTTGGGATGATTGCAATTTACCGAATTAATAACGGCAACCTGCAGCTAGTTAAAATTACTAGTAAGATAGTAAAAATTCCAAAGCATGCTGACCACTAAAAACTTGGGGGGGGGGGAATTGCCATACCTGTTTACCGCTCCTGGCTCTAGACATCATTTAACCCTAGACAGGGCAAGCTGATCCCAGCCAACCCCAAGGGCAGCCGGCCAGCACTGAGCTGCACAGGCAAAGTCATGAACTGGCTCTTGCTTAACCAGCCAGGGGGCTCACCAGCCAGCCTCACCAATCTGGACAAGCCAGGAGGTCCTGGCTCACCCCCTGACCTTGCTTACCTTAGCATGTCTGCCAGCCCCTCATCCTCGCTACCCAGGCAGCATGTGCCCTGCCCCACAAAGCAAAACCCTCAGTCAATATTTGTAAGTTCCAAATGCCGTTCCACGGCAGGCAAAAAAAAAAACAATAACCACAACTAATCAAGTTATCAGCCTAAAGTTCCTACCTACCCCCCCCCCCACTCTCAGACAGGACATAGGATGTGCAGGGCTTGCTCCAAAGGTGCGGACTGAAGCTGGGAAGACCATGTTGGCCCCAGTAACAGCCGCGCCATGCCCCAATCGATCAGGCACCCATTGGGCTGCCCTGATCTTCCTACCTCTGCCTCAAACTCATCTGGGGAGGCTGGATAAACGGTACCCCAGCGTAGTTCATTGGTGATGTTTAACTCAGCATCCTATTTAAGCTTTGTGTGTACCGTACACATACATTAAGATCCTGTTTTGCTAAGTATATACCAGCTAGATCCCAGGAATATTTAAATCTATCATTAATTAAACACTAAATTAGTACCTTCTTTAAATTCAGTATGAAAAACAGCTTTGCATCTTAAATTATTCTAGTAAAAATGTTAATCTTTCCAAAGGGACATTCTTTCCAAAGTTACATCAATTCCAATGTAACTTACAAACAAGTTTCAGTTTTCATAATAATTGTTTATGTTAGTGTTTCTCAAACTGTGGGTCAGGACCCACTAGGTGGGTCATGAGCCAATTTCAGGTGGGTCGCGAAGCACCTAGAGCAGCCATATTGATAATACGAGAAAATGGGGCACTGGAAAGGGGGAGAGCTGTTTTTCTACTTTACTTGTATCAAGGTTACTTAGGCTTTGTAAATAGCAAAAGTTTGGCCATCACAAGGGTCACCATAAAGCGTGTTTAGACTTCTCTCGGAGTCAGGGAGGATGGCGCACATCTGTATGCTGGCCTCTCTGACTTGAGAGTGGTCCAAACATACTTTACGTGGCTCTTGTGTTGGCAAAACTTTGCTGGCTCAGCTTATGCTGGCCTAACTCAGGCCACAATCCAACCCAGCATTGGACTGGCGAGGCCAACGGGCCAGTGCCAAATCCTATGCTGGATTGGGGAGGTTGGAGCCTCCCTACGGCAAAGGAACATTCACCTGCTTACCATAGGGGAGGCTTCAGCCTCCCCTATGCGCTCCTAGGATCTGCGTCTGCTAAATAGCAGGTGCAGATCTGAGGAGACTGCGCGACCCAAATCAGGGCTGCGCTGCCTCCTGGACGGGTTTAGGATTCAGCCATAAGGAGCCCACCCTCCCCCCACCCAAAATCTCCCTCCTGCCAACCCCTGTCCCATCCCGGAATGGAGCCTCCTTGTGCCAACCAGCTTTGGTCTGCATGAGGAAAGCTTTCCATTGGCACTCTAGTGACATAGCACTGATATGACGCAACAACATTGCATCGACGCTACATGGCGCGCACAATTTCTCTGACAGTTTAGGGTTGTGCCTTCAATGGTTTTAACTTTAATATGTTGTTTTAATTGGTTTTTAATGGTCTATGTACACCGCTTTGCATTTTAGAAAAGCGGTATAAAAATCCTATTGATCAATAAATAAAATAAATATACAGTTTTCCATTTCTTTTGGACCATACTATTTGATAGGGGCCTTTACCATGTTTCCACTCCCATCTATGTTTTGGCTGCAATTTAATAAATTTGTGAATTTCCTGGGATGTTATCACTTCACCAAATCTTCTAAATACTCACACAGAAATCTTAGTGATGCCATAGGTAAAAAGATTTCTAAGAGAGAATCAGCCCTTTGCTTCCAATAATTCTGTATGTTTTTACAACTGTAAGACATGTGCATGTCCTCAGCATTAGCCTTTCAACATCATTAACATGTATCTGGCATACATGTATTAGGTTTACTTATCTAAACAGGGGTAAGTCACTTTTATATACAACTTCACCATGATTATCTTGCAGCTGGACAAGATACTTACCTTATTCCATTAATAAAATGATGGAATTTCATTTTATCATTTATCATTCATTAATGCTTTTCAGAGTCATGACTCCATCTTTTTTGTCTTTTCATTTCTTACTTTGCCAGCTTTCTGTATCAATAACATCTAGTACTAGAGTTTAAAAATTCAATAATTTTCTTCCACAAACAGGTTCCTTTGTATTCCACACTTTTTTTGCCATTCGTACTAAGAGGCATCTTATTTGAAAATTTGGAAATGATAAAGATTTGTTGTTTCCTCATGGATTTAATGTTCTTATCTCCAAAATGCTTGCAATTGATTAAGAGACCACCTACAATCAGGGAACAATCCTAACCTGGAGTTAGGCAGGCAGTTAGACTAGCAAGCTTTTGGTTGGCACAAGGGACACCGTTAAGTATGTTTGGACCACTCTTGGAGTCAGAGAGGCCAGCACACAGACATGCACCATCCTCCCTGACTCTGAGAGTGGTCCAGACGCACTTTATGATGGACCTTGTGCCAGTCGATCTTCGCTGGCCTAACTGTGCTGGCCTAACTCCAGGTAAGGATTGTGCCCTCCATGAAACTTAGTAGGTAGATACCTTAGGGAATCTCATTTCAGTGCTCCTACCGCCAGTGAATACTAACAAAATTCTTAACGGACCACTATGGATATTTGTGTACAATGTACAAATCTTTATATAATATTTTTCCCATACCGACAGCTTACTTGTTGGAATATGCATAAGTAAAATAAGAAAAGAAAACTCGGCTCTGTTTATGTGAGAGTGATATCATTCATGTACATGGACAACTTACTCTGAAAAGGAGTAACTGCTTGCATTGTCCAATTCTTAGCCATCATCATGGGCACCAGTGAAGTGCTGCATCCAATGGGATCCAATGGGAGGGGACGACGATCAGACAGCCAGCAGAAGGTAAGTAAAAATATTTTATATAAAACAACTTTACAGCCAAATTCTAACTTGGGCTGGATCATGTAGTCTGGCTGGCCTTTACTGCATCATAACCCAAGTAGGAAGCAGAAACTGCTTAGCACAGGGCAAGGGGATGAATGTCTCCTTGCCCCGCGGTAAGCTGCAGGCAGGGGCTGCTTGGACCTGCGCCTGCTGATCCAAGTGGGATTCAGTGGCCCGAATCAAGGCCACGTGGCCCAGGGGCGGGTGTTTGGATCTGGCATAACTGCCAGATCCAGGCTGCTCCCCCTCCCAGGGCCACCCGCCCATGATAACACCCTCCCTGCCCCTCTCCACCCTCCCCCTGCCCCATTCCATCTCCCTCCCACCTTCCCCAGAAAAGCCACCCTGGTGGCTGAACCCACCCCCAGTGCCATATCGCCAGCGTTGGCCCAGCACCACTTGTGCTGACATGCAAGTGCCTTAGAACATTTTCACGACAGTGCTGGGCTGACACAGTGGACATGCGTTGGCCCAATGCACGTTTTGGATTGCACTCTTAAATACTCGATTACAAATATAAAAATATTTTATGTAAATAAATCAATAAAAATTTAAATATTTTATAAAAATATATAATTTTTTTAATTTAACTTCCCCCAAGTAGGCTGCCCATGTGATTTCTCACACCTACACCAGTGGTGTCATTCAAATGATTTAGGAACAGGAACTACTTTTGATTGGCACTTGTCGGGAACCCGGAACCAGCCACGGAGCCCGTTAGGATCCGGAACACCCGTTCTGGTCCGTTCCCCCTGAATGACATCACTGACCTACACCAGTTCTTTGGTGGCATACATCTGATGAGTGAAGAGGGTATAGGAACAGGTTCACGCTGCTGCCACTGAGATCACCCCCCCACTCCTGCCCACAATACGGCTCTGCTGTTAACACACTGGCATTGGTGGAGACTTGTGGAGATATTGCTGCATGCACCACACCACTGCCCATTTGCATCAGTGGCCCAGAATCACATTACAGTGGCCTGGGCTTTGTGTCACACTAAAAGGCATTGTGTTGTTCCAGGATTGCTGCCATAATGTTGTGATCCGCCAATGAAATCTGATGCAATAGGGTACATGATTCTATGTGAGCCTGCAGCATGAAAGAGGAAAGATTGCTTAAAAGAAGGCACCACCATGTCTAATGCTTTTTGACAGCAGGCTCATAAATTTACAAAAGAAATGTTACTTTCTTCATCTGACACCTTGCACTTAAGTTTTAAAGGCAAACTATTCCAGAACAGAAGCACAGAGAACACCAAAAGCCAAGGGGGAAAAAAACTCTCTATAAATGAGCACATGACAGTATGGCAGTAATATATATGCCACGGGTCAGCTAATTGCTTTTTAGCACCCCCTTCTTCCAAGGAGTTTAGGGCACCATGCATAGATTATTACCTCCCACTTTAGCCTCACAAAAAACCCATGAGATAGGTTAGAGATTGGTCTAAGGTCTCCCAATGAACTTCATGGCTGGGTGGAGACTTGGAGAGGGTCCAAGACTTGTAGCCCAGTCCTATTGGGCCTCATTGCAGCTGGAACTACTGCCCGGGCCGCAGTTCCTGCCTTATGACAGTTAAAAAAATTCACCCCAGCAGCGTGCAAACCTGCATGCTTCTGGAACACTGGCAGAGAGGCTGGAGGAGCCCCCAACATAGCAAAGGGTCAAGGAAGGTGAGCGCAGGGAGTGGGATTAGAATTGGGAGCATGACAGAGGTGGGAAGGGGTGGCACCAGGCATGGGTGACTTGCGCTGGATTCTATCCCCTCCATTATCATCTGGCACACCCCCTTTGTCTTCTTAGACTTGCACCAGCTAAAGTGGTCTCTTTCTCTTAAGATCATGCGGAATGTCATACAACAATGAGGAAATCAAAAATATTGATAAGGATCTAATGAAGTACACAAATAATTCAGTTCATTAGGACAAGGCTTTGAACCTCTCATGGCAAATGTGTTCTGGAATGTAGAGATTTTTAAAAGCAACTTAGGGTGCAATGCTAAGCTGGAGTTAGGCCCACACAATTAGGCCAGCAAAGTTTGGCCAACACAAGGGACACTGTAAAGTATTTTTGGACCACTCTTGGAGTCAGAGGCCAGCACACTGACCCTGACTCTGAGAATGGTCCAAATGTGCTTTACAGTGGCCCTTGTGCCAGCCAAACTTTGCCGGCCTAACTGTGGTTAGGATTGTGCTCTTAGTATATGCTATGGAGGGACACTGCTCCATGAAAAAGTCACGTAGGGCATGCACACCTAAATCTCTCTTTGGGACTCAAACATTGTGTTTAGCTGTCAGGTGCACTTTGGAACATATGTTAGCACTTAATGAATGGAAGTAATTGAATACAACTCTTCAAATGAAAATTATACAGGATATAGATGTTGCATTTATTCGTGCACTCACAAAGTTGTCTAAAATCTGAACTAGAGCAAGTCTTCACTGAGGGCGCAATCCTAAACTGAGTTAGGCTAAACTGAGTTAGGCCAGCAAAGTTTGACCAACACAAAGGGCACCGTAAAGTATGTTTGGACCACTCTCAGAGTCTCAGAGCCCAGCACACAGACATGAGCCATCCTCCTTGACTCCAAGAGTAGTCCAAACACGCTTTATGGTGACCGTTGTGCTGGCCAAACTTTGCAGGCGTAACTTATGCTGGCCTAACTACAGTTTAGGATTGCGCTCTGAAAGTTGTTGATAGACTTTTGGAAACTGAAACGTTAAGCAAAACTACTTATAGTTAAACCAATGTTAAAGATAAAGGTAAAGGTTTCCCCATGACCGAATGGTCTAGTTGTGACCGACTGTAGAGGGTGGTGCTCATCTCCGTTTCTAAGCCTGTAGAGCTGGCGTTTTTCCTGAGGACAAGCTTCCATGGTCATGTAGCCGGCATGACTCTACACCATAGCACACGGAACGCTGTTATCTTCCCACCGAAGTGGTCCCTATTTATCTACTTGCATTTAGGTGCTTTCGAACTGCTAGGTTGGCAGGAGCTGGGACAAGCAACGGGAGCTCACTCCGTCGTGCAGTCTTGAACTCCCAACCTTCCAGTCAAAAAGCCCAGCAGCAGCAGATTAACCTGCTGTGCCACCACATTCCACAAACCAATGTTACTGTAGACTAATTGCTATATGTAAACAAGTTCCTACAGCATATTTCTAGTCACAGGAACATTGAAACTCAGGAACATGTTTTATGGAAACAATGAAACACTGAAATCAATGTGAGCTTTCTGGGCTGGAGAAAACCCATGAGACATGGAGAGAACATGCAAACTCCACACAGAGAATGGCCAATCAAAACAACTAAGCGAGGACTCACTATAAATTGATCAGTACCATGGATAGCGCCTTTCCAAAGTGCATTATTAATCTGATTCAGAAAGAAAAAGTATTCTGAAAGCAAAAGACTCATTTTTCTCAGCTGCAAGAAGGAGGTAGCTCTTGGCCATCTTTCCTTATGCTTCCAAAAGCAATGTATACCACAAAGGTAAATTAAGGATAGATGGGTGTATGGTGGGTGATGGTAAGATGCCAACTCCAGAAGCAGCCCCATTTCTTCCCCTTCCCACCCAGTTTCACTTGTTCCCCACCCCCACTACTGCCTTACTTTCTCTGGCAAGTGTGGCAAGGCCCATTGGCAGGGTTGGAGAGTGGCCACCTCTTGTGGGAGAATTTGGAAAATGGCTGACTATGGAGCTCTGCATGGTCTGCAACAGTGGAAGATTCTTCTGCTGTTGTAAAGCCCTGCCAGACAACCCAATCCTAGATAGGATAGGGCTGTGATGAAATTGTTCTCCTGGTGATTTCAGATCTCATTTTCATTTATAGGCAACCTGCATCAATACATATACTGAGCACGGGTTTCCAATAGGTATTGATTTATTCAATTTATATCCTGCTTTTCTGCTTTTATCTGCTTTTATCCAAATGGTCCTCCAAAGTGGTTTACAAAACGTATAGTATAATACAAGATAAATGCCTATGATACACAATTTAAAAAGTTTAAATGTATAAAAATAATAGTATAAAAACTATCACAGGCTAGCTGTCCAAAATTCTACCAGTTTTTTTCCTGATGTACGAAGACATAGAGAAGATGTCATAGCTGAGCAGAGCAATCAAGAGCAGAGGGATGCAAAAAGGTATAATTAAGAGAATTGTACCATTCCTGGGGATCTATTGATAAAATCAATATTGGAGGCATAAAGCAAAAAAATAAAAATAAATAAAAAACTACTGAAAAATGGGTGGGAGGAAAATGGGGGAACTACATATACAATTAAAGAAATCAAAACCAGTGAATCTAACCCAAAATATTCTCCTCTGATAAATCTGAAATGCTTAGTATGTCTCTCCATTCTCCTGGAAAACACGTTGAGAGCTGTGCAGTCATTCTAATTGCCATTTACATGATAGATTACAATTGGTGAAACTTTCACCAACTGGGAAATTAATTATTGCAAAGTGATCTGGAGAAAAGTGACAAAGTAATTTAACAAATAATACATTACAATAATCTTCCACATCATTAGGTACAGGTGTCTCTTGTTCAAATGACTTATCTTAATGCAAAACATAACCTTCATTTCAACATAAATTTAAAACAATGAGTTCAGAATTTGTAATGTGCTGCAAAACAGTGCTACTTACAAGTATTGCTAGAAACATGATA
Organism: Lerista edwardsae; assembly: GCA_029204185.1. Taxonomy (NCBI): domain Eukaryota; kingdom Metazoa; phylum Chordata; class Lepidosauria; order Squamata; family Scincidae; genus Lerista; species Lerista edwardsae. Next base: position 2,259,910 of record JAJKFI010000031.1, read on the forward strand.
TCATTTATGGCTCAATCCTTTTGGAAAGCAGTGCTGGTGGAATATGTGTTCTGCCAGTGCTAACTGTGCAAAAGCATCTTAGAGTGCAAGCCTAACTTGGGCAGCCCCAATCTGCCCCCCTTCCACCTTCCCCCCACCCAGAAATGGTCCTGCGCTGGCCGAAACTGGGCTCCACTGGCATGCCTGGGTCAGTGCAAGCGCTTGCATCGGCCAAGCGCCTCTCCGGCTGACGCAAACATGCTTTACGGCACCTTTGCAACAGCCTTGAGCCGACACAAGGCACATGGTCGGTCCAACGGGCATTTTGGATTAAGCCTCAAAGTGTTTTGTGGTAGTGCAAGCTGCCGGCATGCCAGTAAGAAATTAGGAGCCTTTGTGGGCATACCAGGAGAGTCACAGAGGCCCATTAGAGCAGGTAAGCTTGGTGTGGATGGGAGTGGAATGGGGAAGGGGGAGGGTAGAATGGAAAGAGGAGGATGGGGCAGAGTGAATGGGTTGGGACTGGGAGAGGGAGGAATCACTAATGGCAGCCCAGGCCAAATCCTGGGCCCCTGAATTTGCACCAGCGATATAACTGGTAAGGGTCTGAAGTGAAGTTAGGCACTTCCCAAGTGGAAATTGATTTTACTTTTGTCAATGACCAAAAATAGTCCTATGATAGATCACTAAGGGCACAATCCTAGCCTGGAGTTAGGCCGGCACAGTTAGGCCAGCAAAGTTTGGCCAGCACAAGGGCCACCGTAAAGTGCGTTTGGACCACTCTTGGAGTCTGGGAGGATGGCGCACGTCTGTGTGCTGGCCTCTTTAACTCCGAGAGTGGTCCAAACATACTGTACTTTATGGTGTCCCTTGTGCCAGCCAAGCTTTGCTGGCCTAATTGTGCCGGCCTAAATCCAGGCATTAATCACTGTTTAGTCAAATTATATACATTCTTCATTTTCTCAGATCAAAAGCCCGCTATTCCTGGATGAAATCATACTTTGTTGCTGTGCTGAATGTTGCCCTATTTGCACCCCTGCTTCTGATGATTAACTCTGCTTGTCATGAGATTCCATCATGCCAGGGCCCAGTTTTTAAATTCACATCAGTTGTTTTTGGCTTGCACTAGGGCAGATTAGCCACTATGATTTGTGTGCTGTAGACGAGAGCCCAGCGTAGATGCCGAGATTCCAATGAATTTATAAAGCTCTCTACATGAGGCTCCTGTTGCATTCCTTGTGGCTGAAAATGTGGCAACAGCTATTTTATCAAATGGCAAAAGAACAACAGCCATGTTACTGGGGGCACAATCCTAATGGAGGCACAGTTAGATCAGCAAAGCTTGGCTGGCACTAAGGACACCGTAAAATATGTTTGGACCACTCTCGGAGTCAGGGAGGATGGTGCACCTCTCTGACTCCGAGAGTGGTCCAAACATCAGGAGCAGTGCTGAAGTGGCTGTGTGGCTTGAATGGGGGCCATGTGCAGTGGTGTCATTCAAATGATTTAGGAACAGGAACTCACTTTTGAGTTCAAATTCAAATGTTGAAAAAACAACAACAACAAAACCCAGAAGCAGCCACGGAACCCGTTAGGATCTGGAACGCCTGTTCTGGTCCGTTGCCCCTGAATGACATCACTGGCCATGTGGCCTGGGGATGAGGATTGGATGCAGCTGTTAGGCTGCATCCCATCTTCACCCACCTCCCTAGGCTGGCATGCCTACCAGCACGCCCTCCCCCCACCCAGTTCCACCCTCTTGCCCGCGCTCCCCACATCCAGAACCGCTCTTGCACCAGCCGAGTTAGGCTGGCACAGGAGTGGCACTGCAGTGCCTCTGCCTGGTGCTGTTGGGTCAACGCTGCTGCTGGCATTGGCCCAACGACACTAGCACTGACGCGGGGGTGCCAATTGGCACTCCCGCTTCGCCACTAGTGACGTTGGGCCGGCGCAAAGTCTATTACAGGATTGTGCCCTGTGTGTGCGTACACGCATGCATGCAGGAAATGCACACATAAGAACACAGACAGAACATTTCTTAAAAAAACCAGAAACCTCTAATCTGGGTCAAAAGTGATTGATAAGAAAGCACCATTTCTAAAGATGAATTGTTATCTTTCCTCAATAAATCAGCTTTCCCAACCTACTCACAATGAGATGAGATAAATATAGTTATTTATATTCAGTCACGTCCCGGCTTATTTAAATAAGTGACTAACCACTGCTTGGGATGCGGCAGAGGGTTGGGAAGACAAACACCCACTGCTCTTCCATTGTAGTTTAATAAGCTTAAGTATTCAATTCTAGTACTTGCATGGCTAGACTGTGGATCACCTGCTACTCTGCGTTACATTTCATAATGACACTAAAAGCATCTAGAATGAACTATAACTTTGAAAACAATTTGTTTTTCTTCCAGTGAAATATGACTGAAAAATAGAAAATTGTTAGCCATTTCCATGCCTACCAAGAGCTATACTGCTAGGGAAGGGGAGTGGGGACGACGACAAACAAACACAAAGTTGACACATTAGAATGTCTTCCTCAAGACTTCAGGTTTTTCAAGTGCAAAGGAAGTTACATTTTGTTCTCTGTGTTGTAGCCAGGGTTGCCTCAGGTGCAGAAGTAGGCTGCTCCCATTCCTGGTCATAACAGCACAAAACAATTCTGTCAAAGGTACATGCGAGCTTCCTCCATCAAGAGTGACAATATACTTTCCACAAAATGGAAGAGGGACTGTGGGCGCAGTCCTAAGCACCTTTCCAGGACTGGGGTAAGGGCAATACAGCTCTGAGGTGAGGGAACAAACATTCTCTTACCCTGAGGAGGCCTCCGTGACTACTACTCTGCTACAGGATGCAGCACATGCCCCATTGGCACTGCTATATCAGTGCTGCTATAGATCAGTGCTGGAAAGTTGGTAGGATTGCGCCTGGTGGATCTGTCTGAGGGTAATATTAACATAAGGACAGGAGGTGCGGTCTGGCTGTCACTCTGCCTTAAGAAGCTAAGTAGGATTTGCTCCAACGGTGTCATCCTGGTGGAACGGCCCAGTACGCCGTTCCGCTAGTTCCACGGACGGGCCCGGGCCGCACCGCCTCTCCCGAGGACGGGCGAGCTGCTCCTGGGCCCGCCCGCCCTGCCGCGCGTCTGAATCGCTCTGAAGTGGAGCGATTCGAGATGCAGGGAGGCGTGGCTGGTGTCCGCCGTAGGGGTGGAGGGCTGCCAATCATCCGGGCGTTCCGGTTCCTGGCGTGCCCGGATAACATCACTGATTTGCTCCCTTGGATGGGAGAGCAAGAGAATGTGGGGAAGTGTGAAGGAACGCAGGGAAGCCAGCTAACAAAAAACGGACAATATCTTGAGACTTTATTTGTTTGAAAAAAATTATATCCTGCCTTTGTGATGCTGAAGCAAATGCCCAAGGTGGCTTACATGGGCAGGCTAGTTCAAACCACAATTTTTCAATGGGGTTTTTACAAATATGTTCTGTGAATCACAGAGTCCTCAGTCACCAGGTGTTGCCTTCACAGTATGGTTACCTCCTCTGGCTGCATGCCATTGAGCTTCAGTAGGCTATTGGAAATCAAACCTGGACAGGTCCTCAAGGTCGTTCTCCGGGGGCTGGCCTTCTCACACATTCCCACACTGGCTACAGCAACTCCATTTCCGCCACAACAGGTACTGCACCTTGTCACAGCCTGGCATGAGGTTTGGTTTGCTGTCACCTGCAAAATTTGGAACTGCAAGGCTGGCAAGCCAGGATTTCAGTATGAATGAGAAACATCTGGAGAAATGGAGAGTTCTATGAGTCTCTCATGTGAAACAATACTGTACAAAACCCTTTGAAAAATGGGTTTATGACTTGCCTGCCTATATAAACTGCCTTGAACTGATGAGAAAGGCAGTATATAAACACTGAAATAAATTCAGAAATAAGTAAGAACACAGCTCAAGGATACCATTTACAAACAAAAGTCCCAAGTTCATTTCCTGGGATCTCCAATTAAAAGGTGTCTGCTCCAGGAATGAATTCTGCTCAAGTCTTTGGAGAGCCCTTGTAACTATAATGGATCCTACTCGGCAAGACAGGTGGACCAATAGCCTGATTCAGATAAGAGAGATAAATGGCTCTTATTCCTGGCATTCCATTTATTCCTGGGATAAATGGCATTCAGGGTGCAATCCTAACCAACGTTCCAGCACTGACATATGCCAATGGGACATGTGCTGCATCCTGGAGTGGCGCAGGAGTCACCGAGGCTTCCTCAAGGTCAGGTCAGGGATTGTTTGTTCCCTTACCTCAGAGCTGCATTGCCATTACCCTGGAGCTGGAAAGTTGGTTAGGATTGCGCCCTCAGTTGGATTACACCCCCCCAAAAAAAATATTCCAAAAACTGTTATTTGGGAGAGGTAATAGTAGCCAGTTATTTTCTGGTACCAAACCCTCAACAAGGTGTCCTTGGTGCATAGTTTTCCTTCATGCCCACCTCAGCTCAAACATGTGTCCTGCTATTCTCTTTAAATTCAATTTTTATATTCTACTAAGGTGCTCAGGTTGATACACATAGTTACCCTCTCCATTTTGTCTTCCCAAGAGCCCTTTCTGAGGCCAAAAGAGAATGACTGGCACCGGGTCACCAATGTCTACATCGCTGATAGAGGGAGGTTTGAACCTCCACATCCTTGGTCCAAGTCCAACCCTGGAACCAACTAACTTTATCGTTCACTTCTGTGGAGTGGTGGTTTTTTGTGGGCAGGGCAATCTTCACCTTTGAGGAAGTTGGACCCTTAGGTGGGGACTTTACATGCATCCAAAATCCCTCATCTCTAAGGAATCACTGAGGCTTGAAGTGACTCACTACTGCTGACAATGAGAACTTCCTGAAAGTTTGTTTATACTCCAACCTCACCCTATGTCTCCCTATGTCACCCAAAGTTCATGCAAATAGTAGTAACAGGGGAGGGGGGAAATGCAGCCAGCGCCTTTTGATTGCCACCTGTAGAGCTGCTAGCAACTGTGACACTGAGAAGAAGGATTCACAGTTCTCAGCAACTGTTGTCCTCTACCCCAGTTTCTTGGGTCAGGTTGAGGGCACAATCATAACCTGGAGGTAGGCCGGCACAGTTAGGCCAGTGAAGTTTGTGACACGATAAAGTACGTTTGGACCACTCTCTGAGTCAGGGAGGATGGTGCACATCTGTGTAATGAACTCTGACTCTGAGAGTGGTCCAAATGCACTTTACAGTGGCCCTTGTACCAGTCAAACCTTGCTGACCTAACTGTGCCAGCCTAACTCCAAGTTAGGATTGCACCCTGATTGTGGTAGCCATAGTGGACATAGAGCAGTGTCCTCATTCCCGGAGGCATGTAGAGAAAGTTCTCAATATAGCAACTTTCTAGCATCTGCTGTTCCACTGGCACAGCCAGTGCAATTGGAGTTCTTCCTGGACAAACAGGGTGCAAGCTGCCAGCTCTGATTGGTCTTTGGGCCAGCAGTTGTACCATGTCCATTCTAGCAGCTATTGTTAATGATGAAGACACAATTGTAAGCCATCCAAAGCAGGGCTGGCATCCGAGGAATGATCATGTTGGACAGTTGCCAAAGACCTGTCAAATGACTCACCTCTGAGATGCAACTGTCCAACATGATCATTCCTCGGATGCCAGCCCTGTTTTGGATGGCTTACAATTGTGTCTTCATACAATTGTGCCCATAGCCTGTGCCCATAGCCTCCCTATGGTGTTGACTAAGGGACCCATCCAGGACTCACACAACTAGGACATGTTTGCAAGGGCCCTTGAAATCTGGTCTGAAACATGAACCCACTAATGCTAAATAAAAGAATTTACTATCAGTGCAGGGGAAGGCTGGCATATGTAGTCACTGCAGGCTCAAAAACCAAGCTACTCTTTGTTGCAGTATCAAGCTATGATGAGCTATGACAATTAGTCAGGAAATAGGAGAACCGTTAACTTACATCCTTTTGAGGTAAATGTGACAGTGAAAATCTGTAAAGCCTCATGAAAAATAAATAAGTAGATTTCTGCAGAATTACTTAGCATTTTTGACACCTTCTGGCAGTTTTCAATAACATGTGGCTACAGACAAGATCAAACATCTCCTTTTAATGAAATACATGTCACAAAGTGGCATGACCATGGCATCCATTTCAGAATGTTCAACATTTTTGTTCTGCAGATTGCACAGCTTAAGCACTGTGGATTTCCGGTTACTGTAGAAAACGACAAGTGATCCTCAAATGTCTGAAAAGAATCACATGTGTCCATACTGAATGACACCCTGCTAACTGCAGGAGTTTGCAACATAGTCCACTTCAAATACTGTATTTTCAACTAAAATTCATGGCTTCATAATTTTTTATGCCCAACACAGCATAAGATACATAAACATTGGTCTCATGTGGACCCAAAGATTCTGTGATGGGACGTCATCCTCATGAGAGAACCTATGGTCATGAGGTAGAAAATGCTTCTGTGTCACAGCCCAGTCTCTTCTTTCACCCCTGTGGTGCAATCCCAACCCTTACAGATAGCCCAATTCTATGCTCAGCCACCCGTGGAGGAGCAGCGCTGACAAAATGACCACGGTAGCATCATGAGTCCACCAAGTTCACCACCAGGGTCTCCTCGGAGTCCACCAAGGCCACCACTGGGGGCTCCTGCTATTGAGCAGGTGCAAAGTCAAGCAGACCCATGTCAGGCTGCCCGGCTCATGCGGGGGGTTAGGATTCAGTGGCAGAGGCTGCCGCCAGCCCCAGACCCTTGTGGGCCTGATCCTCCTCTTCCTCTACCCTCACTGCCCCATTCTGCCCCCAGCACAGCCCCAGCGCAGGCAGTAGTTACTCTCCGGGTGCCATAGACTTACCTTATGGTATGTTTACAACACCTGGAACCAGCAGTACAAGCATACTGCTGGCGATAGAGCCCTTAGGATTGGAAGCAGTAAGTTTTTGCTCTGTCACGATACATCCTTTCAGACAGAAGTTGGCTTGTCAACTGGAAAGGAGCGGGGCAAGGAATCCATTGGGCTGGATCCAAAGGAGCGGGGCAAGGAATCCACTGTCCACAAACTCACTGTGAAACAGCTTCAGACAAAACAACTGAAGTCACAATGCCAGCATGAGGCCAGGGGGAGGGGACATTAAACAGATGCAACACATAGAGTATAAAGGGCCTGCACTGTTTCTGCAGTTTCCCATATCATGTTATTTTAGTTCCTCCATCTGCATTAAGCCAACCCATACATTTGCACACATTGATCTCCTCTGAAACAAAATAAAGCGAGGGAATTCACAAGGAGAACATGCTGGGAAGAATTGGGCTCCTGGCTAATTTCCTCTTGAGCAAATCTTGCAGGGGCAGAGAAATGTGGTCCTCCGTTCTGGAGAGCTGATGCTCAATCCTAAACCAGTCCTAGCTCAGCTTGCTCTTACTCCAAGGAGAAGTTGACACCACTACTTTGTTTTGAATAAGATATATAACAGTACAAACCTACACAGGACGTCTACTACAAGGCATGTTTGATGGATTTTTTTTTAAGGTTCGAAAATCTTAGGACTCAGTCCTACCCAACTTTGCAGCCCTGATGCTGCTGTGCCAATAGAGTATACACTATATCTGGTGGTGGTGGTGGGGCTGTCACAGATAAGTTGCGGCAAGTTCACTATTTTTTACCAAGATCTCTGGGTAGCTGACCTAGACCAGTATTCACCATTCATTAACTAAAGGCCCAATCCTATCCAACTTTTCAGCTATGATGCAGCTGCAATACACCCCCAAAATAAGGAAACAGACATTCCCTTACCTTGAGGAGGCCTCCATGACTCCCTCTCCCCACTGCAGGATGCAGCAATGTCCATTGGCATGGCTGCATCAGTACTGGAAAGTTGAACAGGATTGGGCCCTTAGTTACTGAATAGTGAGTTCTGAATCCAGAAGTCAAGATCAGCTACCCAGAGATCTTGGTAAAATAATAACTAACTTGCCACAACTTATCATTCTCCATCAGTGCCATGTCATTTTGGAAACCTGCAGCAGACATCTTGCCTGCATACAATAGGTGAGGACTGATGGTTGAGCTGCTGGTACTGCCTGAAGCTAAGCAGGGGAATCTGTGGTCTATTTTTGGATGGGAGACAGAATGCCAGGCTGTGACAACTTGTTGTGGCAGAACGGGATCACTGTGGAGCTGATTAGCCAGTACAGGAATGTTGTGAGAAGGCCAGCCGGCAAAAGAACAGAGTCCAACCTTGAGGACCTGTCCAGGCTGGACTTATGATCACCTGCTGAAGCTCCATGTCACATGGCCAGAGGAGAGAACCATACTGTGAAGGCTACATCTGGGACTGAGGATTTGGTGAATTGCAGAATACTGTATATTTGTAAAAACCCCATTGAAAAATGGTGGTTTAGACTAGCCTGCCCATGTAAGCTGTACAAAAATTTTTTTTCTAAAAAACCAATGAGTTTTTAATTATCGCTCGTGGAACTTTGAGCATGCTGTCCTTTAAGTGCTAGTAAAGCATGGGGAGCATTTTGATTGAAGCAGGCTGATGGGGCAAAGAGGAAAGGCACAGATCCTGACTCATCTTGCACCTGGCAGCAGTATGCTTGAAACTGGCAAACAGAAGCCTGAAAAGTCATCGCTGCTGCTCAACATGATGTGAGAGCCACATTCAATATGATGCAGGGGACAAGCTCCAGACTGCAGTGCAATTTCACTGATGAGATTCGAGGAACTGAAATGTTATTCCTAAGGATATTGTTTTTCCTCCTACCCTCATAACTCATCACCTTCCTTGATCCTTTCCATTTCTGGAAAGGATCATGATGGAGGCAGTGGACAGATAGGCCCAAATGTATTAAAGCTAAAGGCTCTTAGGCATGAGTTCAGCAGTACACCCGCCTCCTATAGGCATTTGTTTTATCCCCAATTTTACGTTTTTGTTATGTATAGTTTGCTGCAGAGAACTACCCATCATATGGCTGTCACAGGAAAGCTGATATAAAAATGAAGAGCTACATTTGCATCATTTTAGACCACTCGGCCGATTTAGAGAACAGTTGAATGGTAGGTCTCTTAATAGCTTTGATGCTCCTTCCTTTGCATTGCCTGGCTGTTAACTGAGAAAAATTCCCTCTCGGATAATAGGTAGGTACCTATTCTAAATATAGTGAGATTTGTCTTATTTCTCCCTTGTCTCATAGTGAGTCAGCAGCCTCCTAGGTTTTAATGCGCAGTATAACAAAAACATGTAGTTGCCTGAAGAAACAACCACTGTCTCCCCTGCATGCAACATTAATTTTAGCGCTATGAAGTATTAACAAGAATTCTAGCACATAATGCCAGGACATATTTGAGAGGAAGCCTACATAATTTGTAGGAAGAACTACCTATGTATAAGACTGGAATCTGAGACTCATTTCCCTGTGAGTAAGTCCTACTGAATTTAATGAGCCTCACTTCAGAGCAGACAGCATAGGATTGCACTATTAGTCACCTTGCTTCATTCAATTAGGAAAAGGTTGAAGCTGAAGCAAAACAAGGCAATTTCTTGCAAAACAAATGTAAGTCTCAGCTGCAGAATACGCAACAATAGTGTTACTCAAATTGTGGGTCAGGACCCAGTTGGTGGGCTACAGAAAGCTAGGAGCAGCCATTTTGGAAGTTGTAGACCTTACTCTTGCTGTATTCCTTTTGTGAATGTTAACAGTTTGATTTTCAAGGGAGGTTTTTTAAATTTTGTTTTTAATTCAGTACTAGTAGGCACATCACTAATTGGGCTTCAGTTTTTGCCCAAGAAAAAAAGTTTTCTTTCTTTCTTTCTTAAATATGCAGCGACGGAGTTCCTAGTATGAACAAAATCTCTTTCCCCTGCATTTGGGCAAGTATTGTGGCTATAACATTATGCACACTCACCTGGAAGTAACCTCCACTGAACAAACTGGGAGTTCCAAGTAAGCAGACATAGGATCAAACTGCCTGGAGGATTCTTTTCAGCCAACTTCTATGTATTTGTGATTTCATGGACTCAAGTGCGCTGGCTTGGAGTTCAGTGTATATGCCTAGGCACACTTTTCCCAGGTTACTGCCTCTAGCACGTTTGAGAAATTACTCTGGGTAATGAGGAGGAACAAAGGATGATTGTAGCCTAACTTGTTTTATGCTTTCTTAACCCCCGCAATGTCAGGCAGATGATCTGGTTTCCTTCAAAATGCGATATAAATGGCGAAAAATACAAATGGCTGTACATGAAATATAGATATGAAATGTTTCAACCACCAGATAGTTTCGCTGTGGCACAATTAATAATGCATTGTAAGGACGAGAATGGCTCGACAGCTCGTCCATTTGTTTTATGCAAAAACATCCCCTCGTTACATTAACTCGGCTAAGCTAAACGGTTTCTTTGATCAGCGAATGTGTGTGAGAAAGCCTTATTAATATTCCAAGGGAAAGAAGGAATGGAACTTCAGGAATACAAGTAGAATTCTAATTCCTGTGGTCAGGCCCCACTTCACCCACTGGTTTTCACTCCTGATCGTAGCCACTTTCAACCTTTTTCATCTCACGACATGCTGATAAGGTGCTAAGATTGTTGCAGGTACACCATCAGTTTTTTTAGGAACTGGGCAGGCGGACAGCAGAGGGAGGTGGAATCTGGATGCGACCATTAGGCTGCACCCAACCCCCAGCCCTGGCCCATGCACCCCAATTTGGGCCATGTGGGGAGCTCAGATCTGCACCTGATATATAGCAGATATGTTGGGATATTGAAATGGGGGACAGGAAATTTACAGACTTGTATGGTAGGTTTCTGCCTGAAGACATGGAGCCCGAATGGCAACATGAGATTCTGCCTGGTGATATGAGTAAATGGTAACATAGATATCTGCCCAGAGAGAAGAGTTAAAATGGTAACATGTGAATTTGCCCAGAGACAGCGGCGAGTTTGCCTGGTGATAAGGTCATGTGATCGTGATGACTGGAGAATATATAAAAACCAGGGATACAAGTTACCAGTTAGTTTGGAGAGTTTAGAGGTTTAACTGTCAAGTGTTTAACTGTCAGTTACAGAGAGAGTTTGAAGTGTGTGTGCTTCAGAGAAGTCTTTTGGATGAGAGCTGAACATTGATTTATAGAAGCTATATGTACAGAGTTTGCTGAAGTTGCTGAAACAGATGTAAAGAAGATTAACTACAATAATACAGAAGTTTTGTTAAAGAAGTCTCTGAGTTATTTCTTGTCAGTGATCATCAGTGTTGGAGCTCTGAGTTGACCACTCTGCAGGAGGAGAAGCAGCATATTTATATTATAAAATTTATTTATATTATTCCTCCACATCTCAAAAAATAAAATAACAACGACAAGATATATAGGCATAACTGGCCCTTACCCCAGGGCAAGGGAGTGAACTTGCCCTTGCCCCGTGGAGGCTCCAGCGCAGTCCCAGGCTGTGCTGGATACAATAGGACAGCATGGACAGTCCCGTTGGCCGTGTACCAAATAGTGAAGCTGACTGTTGCTCCAGTCCTAGAAATCCTAGAAACAGTTTATGTTCTGAATCAGAATGGAGGGTGTATGGGGGATGGGAGTAAGGGGGCAGAATCAATATTTCCCCTAACAGTGAGGCTTAGAGCGCAATCCTAACCTGGTTAGGCCAGCACAGTCAGGCCAGCAAAATTTGGCCAGCACAAGGGCTACCATAAAGAACGTTTGGACCACTCTCGGAGTCAGGGAGGATGGCGTACGTCTGTGTGCTGGCCTGTCTGACTCCGAGAGTGGTCCAAACATACTTTACAGTGTCCCTTGTGCCTGCCAAACATTGCTGGCTTAACTGTGCTGGCCTAACTCCAGGTTAGGATTGCTCACTTAATGTTATGATAGACTCTGCCACCAACAAACAGTTCCTTATTTCCTAGATGAACCAGATATATTTGGGGGCAATTTGGTCTGGTTTCTTAGAGAATTTGAGTGAAGCATTTATCTTGATTTGGAGAAGAGTACCACTTCCACTTCACTGCTGCCACTTATTGCGTCACCACATCACACCACTGTCTTTACGTTTTCTGCTATTTTGCTGTTCTCTTATGCCTGATTTCCTCTTTTTGAGCATTCGACTTTATGCTGCTGTTTCTCTTCTTGATATTCCATGTTGAAGGCTGGCCTTGGTATCTTAGGTTGGATGCCCACAATTGTTAATTTCTTTAGGTTCTTGGAAGTCGATACAATGTGTCTGTATTACAGGTTGATTATCCCTTATCCAGCCTGCTTGGGACAGGAATGTCTCTGGATTTTATATTTTTCTGGAGTTCAGAATAATTGCATAAATATAATAGGAATGCTTCCTCTTGCTTCTTTTCACTGTTACCTATTTGAGTATCTGCTGGCCTCTTTGATATTTTTCAACAGTGTCTGTATAGGCACACACATCACAGAGAATAGAACTTACAGCCTGTACGCACAAGACCTTCTTTCTACAGAAAGTTTTTAAAAACTCTTGGACAAAAACGTCTGGATTTCAGAATAGTCTGGATTTTGGATGTTTGGATAAGGGATATCTACCTGTACTGCATCCACTTCTCATTCTATGGAACTATTGTTTCTATTTTTCTTCCTTTTATTTTTCTCTGAGCCTCAGATTTTTAGAGGTGATTTTATAGCTATTGTAGCTTAGTTACTAAATATATATTAGAACCTGAATGCAGCGAGCCAATACAATTATTCCATAGACCATCTCTAAAGTCATAGCATGGAATATATGTAGTTTCAATAGTATGCCCATATGATTATTTTGTGGCTTGTTCATTACAGCCTACCTATTTACCACTGCCCTTCTTTGTCTTTTAGTTGCTACAGATTCATTTGATGCATGGTACACCACTAACACTGCAAGCATTAAACTGGATATACTGGCTATCCCATGGGTCACACTATGAGCAAACAGCATCATCATAATGAGTTGGTACCCTTCAAAATTAAACGTTGTGCCTGTTTTGTAAGAGTTTGGCATTTAAGGCCAAAAAAACTCTGATCTTTCTTTGAGATATATTCTTCTATATATTCTTCTTGCCATTAAAAATGTTGTCATGAGACCAGATTAATTCAGCACCATATTCTATGTGTATCATTATCGCATTCAAAAAAACCAAAAAAACAAACAAAAAACGCCCCTGAAATTTAATTGTCTACCCATTAGCTGGGCAGGACACATGGTAACAGTTGGCTAGCCAACTTCAACATTTTAAGTGGTCTCTGTTGTCAGTTCGTGCCCATGTAGATCTCTGTTCCAGGTTGCACAGATGACAATTCCTAGACCTCAGCCACAGTGAAAGAGACAATTTGATTTTTCACAATGTGAATTCTCAGTGTCCAGATGAAAATGAGAAGCTGGTCATCTGAGGCTACAATACAGAATTTGAGAAAGGGCAACACACACACACACGCACGCACGCACGCACGCACGCACCAGAATGGAGGGTAACTATCCTTGTCTAGCTGTTTGCAGCTCAGATTTTATTTTGCCTGGAATTTTGTTTGTGTTAACCCTTTTTCTGAATTATACATTGCAGGTCAATACAATGCTATGGGGTAATAATTCCTATAGCTCATCTTCTCCTGAAAAGTGTAAGCAAATAAATCAAAACCTGCCATTCTGGAAACTCTTAGTTCTTCTTACTTTCTTACCTAGACAGTTGCATCTATTTTCTTCAAGCCCTCAGGCCCCTCATTCAGTCCTGATTTTTTTTCTCCTGCACTTAGCCCCAGCCTGTACGTGCTGTGTATAGAATCCTAATGCTCTGTTCATTGCACACATTTAGTAGGCTGGGTTGGATAACAGGTGCAGTTGAGACAGCTTCAGTTCTATTGAACATCCTGAGTTAGAAATCTGACTGGTGCCATTTTGTCCCATTTCCTTGATCAGCCTGACTTAAAGAAGAGCCCCACTGGATCAGGCCAAAGGCCCATCTAGTTAAACTTCCTGTATTTCACAGTGGCCTACCAGATCCAGCCTGCAGACCAGAATTTGGTGGCCTCTGCCCTAAGCTATATAAAGCTTGGAGGTCAATTGCTTAAAAATTTACTCCAAAATTTGCTGCACGTGTGTGTGTGTGTGTGTGTGTGTGTGTGTGTGTGTGTGTGTGTGTGTATTCATCAAACAATTTTTTTTAAAAAAAAGCACCTCCCCAAATCTGATTTTTAAGGCCCCTGTTGATTGTGAGGCCCTTAGCTGTAGCTTTTTTAGCTTATGTCAAAATCTAGCACTGATCGAGAGCCAGGATGAAATTCAACTTACCCTATTTGTTTAATAAAGTGTTGCCGCAATAAGATTCTTGCCACTACACTTCTTGCCCTTTTGTGATGGGAAGGTATCTTCTGTCAGTTATCGGTGTGAGTTTTGGCACACTCATTGACAAGACAGCATTTGAGGAACTTGTTCACAGAGATCACACACAGTCCCCTTTTATATAAACGGTAAAGAGAGAACACTGGGGAAATTACCCCTGCTAAGCATTCTTTATGACTGGCAATGAACTGGAAATGAGGCTTGAGCTCTGCTCCCATTGGAGCAGAGCAAGAGCGAAACAAACATTCAAGCTGTAATTTTAAGTACGTGCATATCTCTGTTTAGTTGCTGTTTAAAAAACCCTCAAGATACAACTCAGTATAGTGTTGTTTGATAGTCAGTAGCTGACAATTCAGAAATGGTTAACAGCACAATCTGAGGCATGCTTACTCAGAAGTAAGTCTTATTGAACTCAATAACATCTCATTGATTTACTCGCAAGTAAATGCACATAGGTTTGCAGCCTAATTTGGTGTATGTTTAACATGTTAACCTGGTAATCATAGCCTCAGGCTAGAGGACCAGAAGCGTTCGCTAGTGTTAAAAGTTGGCATTTTCCAATTGAATTTCAAAACTAATAAGTCATGGCTAGGCTGTAGTTGGTGATATAACAGATAGGTTCAATGTTTGATACCTCCAGGTATGGCTGACAGAGACAGATCTAAGGGAGGGCAAAGCTCTAGGTTTTGCAAGAAGCCTTACCTTGCAGTGGAAATCACTCTTCTCCTGCACCGTTTTAGCCAATCCTCACAGGGAACAGCAACATCTTGGCGTTGCTTACTGGCTACAGCAGCAAGGGACAGGAGGGATTTACATGACAGGGTAAGGCTTCTTGCAACACTTAGAGCTTTGCCCTCCCTGTAGATCCGCCTCTGATGGCTGAGAAAGACCCCCAGTGGGAAATGCTGGAGAGCTGCTGCCAGTTAATGCAGGCACTTCTGAGCAACACGGACCATGTTCTGTATCATTAGATACAGCTACCTATTCACCTCTCCCAGACCTCTAGTAAGTGATGCTGCGACAGCCCATTCCTATTGAAATTCCACTGCACTGATGCAGTGCAGCGTGCGCTATATCCTGTGTGGGAATTTCACAGTCTGGAGGTCTCCTCGAGGAAGGTGACATTTGCCCCCTTGCCCTAGGGAAAGCCCCTGCCACAGTTATGGGTCTACTCAGATCTGCACCTCCTACTTTGCTGGTGCATGTTTGAGTGGATCTGTGCTGGCAGAACTGACCAGGGAAGGGGGCTGGTATCTGGCACGCACCAGCACTGCCAGTTTGGCCTCTCTCAGAACCAGGCTTGCACACCTCACTCCTCCACATCCTCCCCCATCAGTTACCCCACTCCCTGCCCTCCTGTCACACAGCCACTGCTTGGTGTGGAGCTGGCCTCCACTGGCAAACATGGATGCCTGCACTGGTGCCAGCAGAAAGGCCTTCCCACTGGTACTGCTAACTTCTGCGCTACCACTATGTGCTTTATAGCATGCTTGCAACAATCTGCACTGGTGGAATGCTTTCTCCGCCAGTGCAGAGGCACAATAGGATTGTGCAGTGAGTAGACTCTGGTCCAGCTCACATCATCTCATGATTCTAAGGGAGTGTCTATGCTCCCCATGAGCAAGCGCTCCTACTGAACTAGTGGCATTCGCAGAGGGGGGTGAAGCGCTATGTTTTTCAGGCACCTGAAAGTCTGTGGAGACTTTCGGGTGCCCCTTCCCTTTACCTTCAGAGCCATTCACAGCTGTGCAGGAAATGCCTCCGCTTTGCACTTGCAGCCATGAATGGTTCTGAAGGTGAGAGGAAGGGGCTGCTCTACCCAGAACTTCAGGCAGTGGTGGGATTCAAATAAATTAACAATCTGTTCTATGATGTCATAGCCGGAGCCAAAAAAAACCCGAAGCCAGTTGAGGTAAGCGAGTGGGCGGGGCCTGGCCATTTAACAACCGGTTCTATAGAACCTGGGCGAACCCCCTGAATCCCACCACTTGCCTTCAGGCCTGAAAGACTGAGCACCCTGAGAACACCACTGCTCTGAACTGTTGCCAACATTTGTAAGCAACTATTTGAGAATATGGATATGCCTACTATACCACATGGATCATCAATCAATCAATCAATCAATCAATCAATCAATCAATCAATCAATC
>JAJKFI010000031.1:2276421-2310797 GCA_029204185.1 Lerista edwardsae
ATCAATCAATCAATCAATCAATCAATCAATCAATCAATCAATCAATCAAAAGTATGTATATACCACTTTTCAACACAAGGTTCACAAAGCGGTTTACAGGCAAATAATAATACTGTTAAATGGCTCCCTGTCCCAAAAGGGCTCACAATCTAAAAAATGCAGAAAGAAAAAAAGCAGCCACTAGAAAAGACTCTGCGCAGGGGTGAATAGGGACAATTGCTCTCCCCCTGCTAAATATAAGAGGAACATCACTTGAAAAAGTGCCTCTTGCCCAGTTAGCAGGGGTTGCAATATAAAATGAACACGGTAGGTCTTCCTACAGCTCAAAATGAAAAACAAGGTTCTGCACGCATGCTGAGAATGGTTTTTGATGGAAGCCTATTTTTACATCAACTCCCAGGCATCAATTGTTGCTCACACCAAGCTCAGCAAATAGCCCCCCTCAAGGGAGCTTTTCAAGGCCCCAGAGACCAGCGGGCAAGCTTAGGTGATGCTCATAGGCCTTGGGGAAAAGAAGCTCAGTTTGGAAAAACTCAGACAATGAAAAGCTGCATTTGGTCTGCCTCTTGCTTGGCTTCTAGTGAAGACAAAAGTACCCAAATAGCTGTTCCCCAGAGGAACAAAAGAGAAAGTCACAGCAAGGCTGCCTGTAAGCGCATGGTTCCTTGGCAACGGGAATTCGGACCCTATTCTCATACAACTGTGAACTTCCATTGGTGTAAATGCAGTCTCTTAACAGAAGCCAGGGGTCATGATCATGCCAACCCCTCATTTTCATTGGCTGCCTATGCACTTCTGAGCACAATTCAAAGTGTTGCTGATGACCAATAATGCCTTAATGGTTTAGGACCTGGTACTTGAAGAACCATCACACTTCACTCAAACCTTCCCATCCCATGGGATTACTATAGGTGATTCTGGTGTGGGTACCACCACCTGTCGACATATGGTTGCCAATGACTTGCAACAGGGAGTCATTGTGACACTTGGAGCACAATCCTAACATGGAGTTAGGCCAGCAAAGTTTGGCACGAGGGACACCGTTAAGTATGTTTGGACCATTCTCCGAGTCAGAGAGGCCAGCACACAGATGTGCACCATTCACCCTGACTCTGAAAGTGGTCCAAATGTGCATTACGGTGTCCCTCATGCCAGACAAACATTGCTGGCCTAACTGTGCCAGCCTAACTCCATGTTAGGATTGCACTCTTGGCCTCTGGAATTCACTCCTGATTTTGAGACCAGGACTGCCAAATCTTTGTGGGCATTCTGAAAGAGAGTTTAACCTATTTTGTTCCACGGAGCTTTTGATAGTTTATTTCTTGCTCTGTAAGTTTTAATTGGCTGTTTTAATTTGTTTAGATAGATCACCCCTGGGCTATCACCTGCCCCAACAATGCCTGCTTCTAGTAGGAGCCCACATTATTATTTATAAGATCAGATTCCACTTCTGCATGGAGGAAGCAGACACAAGCTGCTAGAACATGCGCTTGCTCTGCAATAGTTGCTGTCCTCTGGCCGGTAAGAGTGCTACCAGCCAGACAACCAGAGCTACTGATGCCACCTTCACATTGCAGCAGCCAATTGGGGGCCAAAGCATTGGGACTCATGGAGCACCGCAAACAGAAGCATCGTAACATTGGGTTAGGCAGTGTGCGGCTGCCGTCTTTCATACCAACCCCCACACTGCAATTCCCAGGCACCTATACAAGAACATGCATGACGAGCATCAAAACATTATGAATCAGTTTCGAACTCTCAAAAAAGAATGGTGTGTGGTGTTTTTTTAATCATTTAATAGACGAAGCTTGGAATTAGTGACCCAACCACAGTTTCAGGGGAGGGGAGCTTAACGTCATTGCTGAATGCCAACCAAGAAGCAACTGCTGCACATTTGGTGGTATCAAGGTTCAAACTAAGCATGTCCAAGCGCATGCTTTTAAATAACATGAAATTACAACAAATTTCCTTGACTCCAACTGGATCCATGAAGGGGGAAAGGGGGTTTCAATCTCACCCCAGCTATGCTCCTGAATGGGTCCTATCAAACTGCTATTTGTAAGAGAAAAAAAAACCATTTATTGGGGCCAAAGATAACTTTCTTCCCTTGGCAAATAGTAGCTGGAAGGGGCGGAGCATAATCTGGACTAGCAGGAGGCTGTCTGCTATTGATTGCCTCAATCCGGGGGGGGGGGGCTGATTGGACTACCATTTAGCATTCCCTCACCACAAACTAAAATATTCACATGGGCTGCAATCTGCCCTGCAACCATTGCTCTGCACCACTATGCAAAACTAGTGGTCAAGAATGACTGTAAGCAACCAGCAGCAACTGTGTCGAAGGGTTAGCCTATCCTGTGCCACTTAAAGCATCCCAAACAAATTAAGGGTGCAATCCTAACCTGGAATTAAGTCAGCACAAGGGACACCGTAAAGTATGTTTGGACCACTCTCAGAGCACACAGACATGCGCTATCCTCCCTGACTCCGAGAGTGGTCCAAATGCACTTTACAGTGGCCCTTGTGCTGGCCAAACTTCATTGGCCTAACTGTGCTGTCTGAACTCCAGGTTAGGATTGCACCCTAAATTTGGAAAAGCTCCAGAGGAGGAAATTATCACCAGAGCACTCCCATACGAGCCCACTCAGATAATAAACACATTTCAGTCAGTATCATGAGAGAATGGATTTCCCCTCCTTTTTTCAGTTCATCTTTTAAGTGTGATCTTTAATCCATCTATGCTGAAGTAAGTTCACCTACAATCATGTAAATGAGTTAAGGATGGAAGTGTGATGATTCTCATCAGCATTCATCAACTGAAGTACAGCGACAAGGGGTGGTGGTGTTATTCCAGATGAATTCATCCACGATAACAGGGTGCAAGCTGGTCTGCATATTTAAAGGCAATCAGCATTTCCTAAACCCCATTCTGAATACCTTGCAATGACTCCTGTGGTTAAAGTACTTGACAAGGTTTCTACAGTGGATGGGGTCAAGTCTTGGTTGCTTGCAGACTGCACAGACAGCCAGTCAATGCCGCCACCAGCAGAAGTCACAGGTAGTGCAGTTTCCTCCTGTCTATACTCCTGCCTGCTCCCCTATGAACCATGCACTACAAAAACACACCAGCATGCCTCCCTGCCTCCTTTCTAATCCTACAGGCAACAAAGAGAAGGGGGACGTCAGATGAGCTTTTTGCTATATTTTCAGGATCAATATGACTTTGCATGAAGTCTTTGTTCCAGAGGAGAACGACTACTAAGCAAAACTTTGCTGGGAGCAAGAATAGTTGCCACACTGCACAATCAAATAGCCTGGGGTAGTGTTTCTCAAACTGTGGGTCGGGAGCCAATTGGTGGGTTGCAACCTGATGTTAGATGGGTTGTAGAAAGCTGGGAGCAGCCATCTTGGAAGCTGAAGATCTTACACTTACTGTATTGCTTTTGTGTGTGTTAACAGTCTGAATTTTCCAGTGATGGCTTTTTAAAAATTTGTTTTCAGTTCAGTGTTTTTTACATAATATTTTGTCCTCATCTTGCTTTTTGTCAGGGATGTTTCATGGTTGTGCAATTACTGCAGTTCAAGAATGCCAGTTTGCATTACTGGAGTGTCATTTAATTATGTCACACTGATGGCACTTCCTGCTTGATTATGTCAATTCTGGCTATGACATCACTTCCAGGTTAATGACATCACTTCTGTTGCATCCCGATACGAATGTCATTCTAAAAAGTTGGTCCCAGTGCTTCAAAGTTTGAGAACCACTGGCCTGGGGAATTAGAATATGTATTGCCAGATCTTTCCTCCTTCTGAGTATGATAGCAAGGTCCTTCTCTAAACCACATCTGTGTGCTGATGGGATCGATTAGGTATCTTTAATATTCTGGCAATGGAAATCATTTCACCTTAGAACATGACATGAAACATTAGACAAGCTGGATCCTGCCTTGTCACAACCAATTTTCTGAAAAGAATCTAAGACAATTTTTGCTCACCTATTCTTAGGAGCTTGTATCCTAAGTATGCACACTTGCATCACAAATAAATGAATGAAATCTTTTTTTTTTAATATCATGCCGTTCCAGTTACTGTGGTAACCAAATGTTTGCTAGCTGAGTATGCAGCAAATGCCTACGTATGTGCAAGCGTTGTAGACTGCAACAGGCTCTCAGGAATGTTACACTCTTGATACCTCAGGGCCGACCTCGCATCACTTTTGACGGTGGTAGTTGAATTTAAATGTTTGTGGTTTCGTCATAAGAACATAAGAAGAGCCCTGCTGAATCAGGCCAAAATCCCACCTAGTCCAACTTCCTGTATCTCACAGCGGCCCATCAGGTGCCCCAGGGAGGCATGAGACAACAAGATGCTTGCATCCTGTTGCCACTCCCTTGGCACTCTGAAGTAGCCTACTACTAATGTAAGGAGGTTGCACAACCCATCATGGCCTATAGCCCAGGATGGTCTTTTCCTCCAGAAATCCATCCAGTCCCTTTTAAAGGCAGCGAGTCACTATAAAACTCATGAAATCAGTAACACAGAATCTCTCTCTCTCTCTCTCTCTCTCTCTCTCTCTCTCATCACACACACCATCTCTGTGTCTTTTTCCACAAAAGAGTCAACTGAAGTACCTGCATTCCATTCACAGCTGGCATGAAGCATCTGCATTTTTCATTGTTGTTGTTCAGTCGCTAAGTCGTGTCCGACTCCTCGCGACCCCATGGACCACAGCACGCCAGGCCTCCCTGTCCTCCACTAGCTTCCTGAGTTCACCCAATTTCATGTTCATTGCTTCGGTGACACTATCTAACCATCTCATCCTCTGCCGCCCCCTTCTCCTTTTGCCTTCAGTCTTTCCCAGCATGAGGGTCTTTTCTAAAGAGGCCTCTCTTCTCATGAGGTGGCCAAAGTACTTGAGCTTCAGCTTCAGGATTTGTCCTTCCAGGGAGCAATCAGGCTTGACTTCCTGGAGGATTGACCGATTGGATCTCCTTGCAGCCCAGGGGACTCTCAAGAGTCTTCTCCAACACCATAATTCGAAAGCATATATTCTTCAGTGCTCTGCCTTTCTTATGGTCCAGCTCTCACTGCCATACATTGCTACTGGGAAAACCATAGCTTTGACTATGCAAACCACTGCATTTGCAAGCCGATCTGGTGCCAGGGTCATTCTGGGCAGTTGCGTCTATTGCCCAGCATTCCAGAAGGCTGTGCAGCCGGATGTCCGGGCAGGTACTACTGGCACCAGATCTGCTTGCAAATGAGGTGGCATTGCAGTGTAACAGTAAGCACCGTTCATAAGGGGGAAGGCTTTTTCTAAACCCCAGATCTGGCCTGCAGGCTGAGGTTTGGAGAATCTTAGTTCTAAAAAATATTTTGAGATTAGTCTGGGACAGTGCCCGGGGCACTAAAATTCCAGCAGGGCCCAGCACTAACTGGGGAAGATTGGATCTGGCCACCATTCCCCTATAATGGCTCTAGGCGGCTCAAGCAACATTCCCAGCCATTGTGAACACAAATGGGAGCCGGAACCATCAGCAAAGCCACCATTTTTTTCTACAATGTCCTAAAACCAGGGTGAGGGCATCAATGATGCAAGTGATGTGATTTGAGTAGAGTGACAGGTTGTAGGGAGTGGCAAAGAGATTTGGGATGCCCTTAAAACTTTGCTACCACCAGCTTCCTCCGGCCCACTATGGATGGAGCCACTATGATCCATTTCGTGAGAAAGTTCTATACTACTTCTTTTATTTAAAGGAAGTATATGAGGGAGCAGTGAGTTAAGGGAGTAAGGAAGTAGGTTGCTACCACTGCACAGGATTGGATTAATATAGCAACAAAAGAAGCATATACTACGTTGCCCAATTTCGAGAGCCCTGTGCCAGGGTAATCAACATACAATGGAAAGCAGTAGAAAGCTAGCTGCTTTTGGCACAACACAGTGAGAAAGGGCAGAGTTAGGAGGAGGAGTGTCACCCCTGCGACCACCCCGCTGCCTCGGACCAGGGATGGGGGGCTTACTTGGCCACAGAGGGCCACGGGTGGGCGGTTAAGAAGCCTGGTGTCAAGTCCCAGGGGAGTCGAAGGCAGCACACCTGGCACGAGGAAGCCTGGCTGAGCTCAGGGAACGTGCAAGCAGCCTGGGGTGACTCTCTGAGTAGAGGCGAGATCCTGCAAAGGACCGGCCCAGTCTCAGGAGAACTGGGCCTGGCAATGAGACAGGAAGGGGAGGAGCCCGGGGAGGCTGGTCTGGAGCTCATAAGGTGCTCAGACAGCAGAGGGAGAGGTCGCACCTCCGAGGGCTGGAGAAAGGAGGTGGAGGGGCAGAACATGTCTGAGTGGGAGGTTGCCCCACTCGGGTCCTCACCTTACTCCAGCCGTGATGGGACAGCTCAAGCCCCGCTCCTTGGGGGGTCCCCTGGCCCTGGAGGTTCCCGAGTTCCAGCCAGGCAGCCGGCCAGCCTTGCCTCAGCGAATCCGGTGTCCCCCAAGAGGCAGCTCAAGGTTCTTGAGCCCGGACGTGGAGAGTGCCAACCCTCTTACCCTGCAGGCAGCTAGGCCAGCCCCACTCCAGCCACCTGAGGGACTCACAACTGACTGGGACCCCACAAGCTGTGGACTCTGACCTGGCTCAACCCACCGCCTTCACCGCTGATCCTGCTGAGAAAAGGTCTTTGGGAAGGAATGCACCCCTTGAACTAAACCCCGTGCCCCGGCAGGTGCCACCATTTATATGGACTATCGGGGGTCCCCGTGAAGTAACGGGCCCCCATGAATGTCATATCGTTGACCCGAATAAACCGGTCATGTCGAACCTCTACCCGCCTTGCAGGTAATTCTTGCCATGCCCCGTGCTCTTGGTCACCCCGGGCCCCCCACACCCCTGGACCTGGCATGGAGATGACAAGGAGCAAATGGAATTATCTACTGTTAATGGATAAGCAAGCAAGCAGAGCATCTTCTTCCTCATAGGCAGGCAAAAGCAAAATGTGCTCCTTCTCCAAAAGAAATGCTTTTAGGCAGAGAAATGCACTAATTGGCTAGCCGCTTTGCCCATCAATCCCAAAGGGGCACACACAGACCCTGATTGAGTCACTGTCATCCAATTGGATAGGGAAGCTGCATGAAGGCTGCACACACTAGTGATCCCTCAGAGGAGATTGAATGGGGCTGAGAAAGAAAGAGCTGCTGCATTTATTAAAATTTGCTCAAGCAGTCTGGGAGTAAAAAATCTGAAGGCCATAGAAAGAAAAGGCAGACTATCACTTTGTGTGTTGGTCAACACTGTGTAAGGAAGTTTACACACAGGCAGTTCCGTAAAGCTCTTAAGGAACAGGAGCTGCTTCTTTATTTTTTGGCTGCTGGATTGTAAATGGAATCCATTGCTCTAAAGTGGCACCAAATGGCTGCTTTTGACCTGCACAGAGTCTCTCAATAGCTAAAGAGTTGAGCAGGCACTCTGGGTGTGTTCTGGAAATCACAGCTGCTTTAGGGAAAATAGCATACTGGCTCCTTTTCAGACTTTTCTCAGAATTGCAAGGAAGGGAGGATATTGGAGGCAACAAGAAAGAAGATACTTCTTTCCAATCAATATGGTTATATTAATCATATTAATTACTTCTTCTTTCCAATCAATATGGTTATATATCTCAAATATGGTTTATATTACTTATTCTTGCAATTTAAAATTTAGCAGTTCCAAGTGTTGTGCTTTTTAATTTTTCTACAAGATGTTTTAGAAAAATGAAGTTGGGAATATTTTTTTTGGGGGGGGGGGGTGCACGCGCAACTATTTATCCTTGCAGAAGGCACAAAATAGTCTGGCACCAGCCTTGCATATGCTTCAGTGATGCCTGGAGGCTGGACCATTGACAGATCTGCTCTTCCAGGAGTCTGACTCCTCCTTTAGTCCATCTCCAGGGAGTCTGGGAAGGTGCCACAGATGTCCAGCTGCATCTTCTATTGGGGCATTAAGTGGTGGAGATGGTGGGCTTCCTGACAGGCTTAGGATTTCATCACCTGACAAAGACAAAGTGCTGCTCAAAGAGCAGAGTAAGTCCAAGCATGTTTTTGACAAATGAGATTGGCATCTAGTGGAAACAAAGATTTACCAGGCATTGGAACTCCAACTCATTGATGAGCAAAAAATGAAGTAGATCTGAGCATTGTACAGAGTCTTCTTCCAAGGGTAGGCGCACCCACGAAGAGCCCATAGTTCTGTGCCATGAGGTGTGAAACGGGGCTTATCCCTCCAGATATAGGAAGTGATGTCAGGGCTGCTGTAGTCACAGAAGGGACCAAAATATTACAGGCATAATACTTGTATGAGGACATATTCCCCATAGCTACAAAGAAAGCCGTGGGTCTATGGTTGACGCTATGGGGTAGTGGCTCTCTGCGAGTGCAGTGAAAGGTTTCTTCCTGCAGTCTTCTTCCTGTAGTATATCTTGCAGAACATGTTGCTGTAGTTTATGATGGAGTAGTAAATCCATAATGCTGCAAAGACAAGACAAAGGATAAATTCATATTGTAGCCCTTCCATTTCTGAAATGTGCCACCATCTCTAAAAAGTGTACAGCTAGGAATACACACACACACACACGCACACGCACACTGCCCCCTACAGTCGGACACTACTAGACCATTCGGTCACGGGGAAACCTTTACCTTTACCTAGTGTTCTGCCAGAGCCCTGCCTGAGGCTCTAGGTTCTTTTGGGTAGAGGAAGGAATAACTGCTGCTCAAGGCTTTTCTCACATAAATGACAAGACTTTATTACAATTTTACACATAAACAACTACAAACATAAAACACAGGAGCACCTCTGAATCCCAGAGGTGTCTCCAGGCACCCATACTTACACTTGGCATCCCACCCCAGGCAACACAGCCTCCAACAGAGTCTGGGGCAGTGTTCAGGCGACCCTCCGGACACCACAGCCTGCTAGCGTTTACAAGGTCCGGGGGCAAAGTAAAGGCCCCAACGGCAGGCTTTTATCAGCCGAAACACCAGCCGAATGGCCAGAAGTTAATTAGCTGGCCAATCCCACACAGACACTTATTAACCTACTCCGTTGATGGTTATTTGCACGGCAAGATTAGGAACAGCTGGAGCTCTTGGTCTGTGTCCAAATTCTCCTGGAAAAAACTCTCCCAGGACTCCCAGAGGCCGGGAGACACCCAGAGGATATTTTAGGGCCTGGCACCTGCCACTCCACCTAGTCTCCTTGGCAGCATAGCAGGGGTGGTTTGGCAATTTGGGTTGAACCAAACATTGTGGCACTCAGTGTGGAGGAAGCGCTGGTGCTGTGCCAGTGCCAGGAGGATGCCGCCACAGACCAGCCAGCTGTAAGTATCACTGCTGGGCCACAGTAAGCATTTTTGGGGTCTGGGAGGTGGGGGGAGTGAAATTGGGTGGAGGGAGGGGGGACTGAGCCCAGGAGGAGGTGGGTACAGTGGCAGCCTCCACCATCAAATCCAGATCCCCACTCCTGAGCCAGGAAACCTGACATGGGTCTCCTTAGCTGTGCTCCTGCTCTAACGCGGGCGCAGACTCAAGGAGATCCACTGTTGGCCAGCAACAGCTAGGTTCTGCCCTGCTTGTAGGGCAGCCAGCTTCTCTTCTCCCCCTAGAAGTGAGGAAAGGGCAGCGGGCAAACAGTGGCTGCAAGCCATTGTCAGAATTCTTCCTCTCCACCCATCATTGTCATCGTTCCCCACCTGGATGTAAAGTGATGGGGGCGGGTGAATGAGGAAACAATGGTAGCAAGTTTTCTGCACCTCAGGCATGACCTGCCCTCAGGCTGGGCTGGCCTGAAACGATGCTAGGTTTGAGTCATGGGGCGGGGGGGGGGGAAGGAAGCTGTCCCCTGGCAGACACTAAGAGGATTGTTGGTGCTGCAGCCTGTTGCAGTGGCAAAACAAGAAAAAAGACTCTCTTCCAAGACAATCCGGCTCATCCGGGTTAGGGACTCCTAGGGCGCAATCCTAACCAATTTTCCAGCACTGACATAGCTGTGCCAATGGGGCATGTTCTGCATCCTGCAGTGGAGTAGTAGTCATGGAGGCCTCCTCCAGGTCAGGGAATGTTTGTACCCTTACCTCAGAGCTGCATTGCCCACAGCCAGGTGCTGGAAAGTAGGTTAGGATTGCACCCCCTCACATGTGGAAGCCCCCTCCCCCTTAAAGTTGATATCAGTTTTCTGCACCA
The DNA here is from genome assembly GCA_029204185.1 of Lerista edwardsae. Taxonomy (NCBI): domain Eukaryota; kingdom Metazoa; phylum Chordata; class Lepidosauria; order Squamata; family Scincidae; genus Lerista; species Lerista edwardsae. The sequence continues at coordinate 2,286,631 of JAJKFI010000031.1, forward strand.
CACATATACTTGTATGTTTTGTTTTTTCCTGGATGAAGCCTGCCTGTAAAACCTCATTTAGCCATCTCTGCAGAGGCGGATCTACAGGGAGGGCAAAGCTCTAAGTGTTGCAAGGAGCCTTACCCTGCCATGTAAATCCTGCCTCTCCCTTGCTGCTGTAGCCAGTAAGCAACGCCAAGACGTTGCTGTTCCCTGTGAGGATTGGCTAAAACGGTGCAGGAGAGGAATGATTTCCACTGCAAGGTAAGACTTCTTGCAAAACTTAGAGCTCTGCCCTCCCTTAGATCTGCCTCTGCATCTCTGATACTCCCTCCCTTACTCCTTCTGTTAGGTCTCTTAGGATAAAACCAATAGGCTTTAAAAAAAAAGTCCTTAAAGGCCCATCACATTTATTACACAGCAGGAGCCTAGGACAATATAACAGCCAGGGAAAAGCAGACAAGCCCATTAAAAAAAAACCCTGTGGAGATTATTAATTAAGGAGAGCCGGGGTCACCTCTTCTGAAATTGAATAAAAATTAACACCGTATTTGATTGCATCACTATAAAATATATATTATATTTGATAATTTATACACATAAAATATAAATATTTCAAAAATAATGAAAATTCTTTTCAAAATTAACTTTAAGCACACTTGTATTTTGGTTTTTCTGATTTGATTGATTTGTATGTAGGATTACCAGATACAAACTGGGACAGAGGTGCCTATACTTTTAATCACTGTATAGACGAGGGAATTTGGGCAGGTGCAGCTCATCATGGAAGGGTTTCAAAAGCTGCACCTGCCCAAATTCCCTCTTCTATACAATGGCTAAAGCTATAGGCACTCTGTCCTAGTTTGTATGACTAGGGACCTCACTTATGAGGTCCCTTCCCCCCACCCCCTGTGACAGCCTTTCTGATTTGCTAAGAGCAAACATGGAATAGATAGAAACCACATCTGCATCAGGAAGGAAAGCTAGATAAGCCAACCTGAAGTGCGGTTGAGAATCATAAGAATGTGAGAAAAACCCTGCTGGTTCAGACCTAAGGCCCATCAAGTCCCACAGAGGTCTACTAGCTACCTCTGGGATGTACACAACCAGGAGAGAAAGGCATACTTGTCACCCACCATTGCTCCCCACAGAACCATTGAGCATGGCTGTTCAATTCTGACTGGAGGACAGAAACTATAACTCCACCCATATCCGTGAAGCACTCACCTGTCAGCTACACACTTACCTGGAGGTAACCCTGACAGAAAACAATGGAATTTACTTCAGAGTAAACATGTCTAAGATTCCACTGTTAATCAACTAACGTTTGGTTGATTGATCTATCAGTCAATGCAAGTTAAGCTTGCACTCCTGGGGGGGGGGGGGAGAAGGTAAAGTGACTGTTAAGAGACATGGCATTTTTGGGCTGTTCAACACAGTAGAAGAATGAAGAAGAAACAGAAACTGTTAGGCAGCAGGGAGATGAAGGCTGTACAGTTTTTAAAAACCCTTTCAAAGGGAGCCCTTGAGAAATATACAGATTTGTAGCATTTCATGAGCTTCCATTTGTTTTCCTTTTATTTCCGCTTTTCAGAGACTAGAAGAAGAAAAACTGACTTGGATTTTGTTGCATTAATTCCTTTTACCGTGAAAGTACTGTATAAATCTGCTCTGTGTAAGCCTCTTCATGGGAACAGTAATTGGACATTACATGGCTTGTTTCAATGGCTTAAGCACACATCTACATACAACGGCACAGTCAATGGATATTCTGTGAGGCACATGTGTTGTCTTCATAGGGCTGGTACTTCCTGGATTCAAAAGTCATGGAAAGCTTAGGGCAGCCATTTTCAAGCACTGTGCCGTGGCCCACTGGCGTATGGGCCTCAAGTGTGCTGTGGGAATTTGGGAAACAACTACAGTTGTTTTAAACAGCCAATGTGCAGCCTGGAGAGATTGGACTCTTTTTACCTTCCATTTCAATTTTTTTTTTCAACTAGCCTCCTCAACTGAGGTAAATCCACCCTTCAGAAGCCAAGGGGTTTTGTGTCAGATTTGCTTGGCCCTCTTCCGCCGACATGCATGGTGAAACAGATTGCAGCATTACTGTGAGCGGCAGACCTTGAGAATTGCGATTGATAAGAGCTGTCTCCAGCTGCCTGTGAGAGAGGAGTTGTGCTGGGCCAGCTGTTTCTTTGGTGGGAGCAGAGAAGCTGTTTATCAGCCAGCAGGAAGGCAATCGTGTGGCCAGAAAGAAGGACTAAACCATGAAAGTTCCATCTGTATGTTGTTGTAGTTCTTGAAAGATAGAACTTCTTTGTAATTTGTAAAAACCCTTGTGGGTTTAGAGAAATAAAGCCTGCCTATGTAAACCGCCTTGAATTAAAGCCAGAGGAGCAATCTAATGGCTAAAGAAAGACAGTATATAAATACTAGCATTATTATTACTACATTTGCATCCCTAGTCAGGTCCCGAGTACTACACAATATTAAATCCAGAATCACCTGTCCTTTGGTGGGTTCCATGACTAGCTGCTCTAAAGCACAGTCATTTGGCACATCAAGGAAACCGGTCCCTCTTTCCTGACCAGAGCAGGAGTTGATCTAGTTGATATCAAGATAAGAACATAAGAAGAGCCCTGCTGGATCAGGCCAAAGGCCCATCTAGTCCAGCTTCCTGTATCTCACAGCGGCCCACCAGGTGCCCCAGGGAGGCATGAGACAGCAAGATGGTTGCATCCTGTTCCCACTCCCTTGCACCCAGTACTCTGAAGTAGCCTACTACTAATGTAAGGAGGCTACAACCCATCATTGCCTATAGCCCACAATGGACTTTTCTTCCAGAAATCTGTCCAATCCCCTCTTAAAGGCATCCAGACCAGATGCCATCACCACCTCCTGTGGCAAAGAGTTCCACAGATTAACTACCTGCTGGGTAAAAAAGTACTTCCATTTATCTGTTTTAACTCTCCCAACCCTCAGTTTTAGTGGATGCCCCCTGGTTCTGGTGTTTTGAGAGAGGGAAAAGAACATCCCTTTATCGACTCTATCCCTTCCATGCATTATTTTGTATGTCTCAATCATGTCCCCCCTCAGGCGCCTTTTTTCCAGGCTGAAGAGCCCCAAACGCTGCAGTCTTCCTTCATAAGGGAGGTGCCCCAGCCCTGTAATCATTTTTGTCGCTCTCTTCTGCACCTTTTCCACTATGTCCTTTTTGAGATGCGGCGACCAGAACTGGACACAATATTCCAGGTGTGGCCTTACCATCGATTTGTACAATGGCATGATAATATTGGCTGTTTTATTCTCAACCCCTTTTTTAATGACCCCAAGCATGGAATTGGCCTTCTTAATTGCTGACGCACACTGGGTCGATACCTTCATTGAATTGTCCACCAGCACCCCAAGATCTCTCTCCTGAGCTGTCACAGACAGCTCAGAACCCATTAGATAATAAGATAATTGAAGTCTTATCTCCCATGATTACAACCCTGTCCCTCTTTAACGCCTTCCTGATTTGTTTCCTCATTTCAAGGTCCCCTTCAAGTTTTTATCCTGAGGACAATAGCACGCCCCCCACTATCAACTTTGTGAATTTATTTCAACATATTGTGGACATGAATATAAAAAACTCCATGTTAAAGTGGCAAACACACTTAACTAATGATAAATGAACCCCTGTGAAACTTTACATACACTGTATGGACATGATGAAAAGAGATCTAAAGTGGCTTATTTCTACCACAAAACAAGCAATTGAATAGTGCAAGTCCAAAATTGGGTGATAATAGTTGTTCATTGGTATGTCACAAGGTCATAATCTTCATGCATTCATATGTGATGGGCAAAAAGGCATTTGTTGCCTGTATTAAAAGAGATCAATCCTGCATTTTCTCAGGCTCTGCTCACCATGACACCATCATGTTTTGGGGTCATTAATGATTTTCAAAGCATTCTGGATGGAGAACGACTTCATTTTCATCTTCTTCCATCTCAGTAAGGGAGAGACAGTGCCAAGGAAATTGACAACCAACATTTCAAAGGAAACCCATAGCCTTAGAAGTCTCAAACGGAAGACTCAGATACTACCTAGAAATATTTATCAAAACATGAAGCACTCAAAATAATTAGCCAATGCTGAAAATGTAAGTGCATGCCAGTCATGTTCTTCATGATTTGCATATCGCTTCATAAAGCTGCCAATGTTTTATGTGTTAATGCTTTCTCTCCTTTGACCTTGATCTGACAAGCCAAAACTTCAGCAGTTCCTGTGGACGAAAATCTGGGCATGTGCTTTGCAGCTTGTAGAACCGACTTGGTGAAAGTCCTTCACAAGCAGATGTTGCCACTCATATGAGACAGTGCCACAATAGCATGAGAAGTACAGAAGTACTCTTCCCCTGCAGCAGTGGTTCCCAATCTGTGAGCTGTGGTTTCCTGGGGAACTGCCGAAACCAGCCAGGGGAGCTGCAGAATCCACACAAAAAATTAACTGCCCTGTACTAGAGTTGTAGCCCTAATGGGGGGCTGTGGTCAGTGGCCCAGTAGGTCAAGGGAACTGCCAGATGAAAAAGTTTGGGAATTACTGCCCTACAGAATAAAGATGAACATGCCCCTGAAAAAAATGTGGCCAGCTAAGCACAAGTGATCTGCATGCATAAAGCAGCTGACCACATGCATTGCTGACATGTGTCATCATTGCAGTGCTCACCTGGGTCGTATTAACTGGGTGGCTGCATCTTGTGCAACATTACACAATCAATCAATCAATCAATCAATCAATCACTAGTATTTATATACCGCTTTTCAACACAAGTTCACAAAGCGGTTTACAGGCAAATAATAACATTAAAGTTAAATGGCTCCCTGTCCCAAAAGGGCTCACAATCTAAAAGAATGGAGAACACCACCAGCAACAGCCACGAGAAAGACACTGTGCTGGGGTGAAGAGGGACAATTGCTCTCCCCCTGCTAAATATAAGAGGACACCACTTGAAAAGATGCCTCTTGCCCAGTTAGCAGGGGTTAGCAGGGTTACAATGGTATTCCCCTGTTATTACCAGTCTCCAGTGCTGGCCTCTTCTAACCATTTGGGGATCAGTCCGAAGACTATGGTTAACTTCATTGTGCCCAGTAGTGGGATCTGCAAATGAAGAAGTGGAACACTGGGCGGGACTTAGGCGGGACTACTGTTTGATTGGCAGCCCGTCTGCTCCATTCTGACGCCCCCCCGCCTGCTGCACGGGCTGCCCTGCCCTCAGAGGGGGCACCTGCTCGCCTGGAGGGGAAGGGTCACCCTTCCCCCCTGGGTGAGCAGGCGCCCCCTCCGAGGCCAGGGCAGCCCGTGCAGCGGGCGTGGGGGTGTCAGAACGGAGCGGACGGGCTGCCAATCACGCGTAAGTCCCGCGTAAGTCCCGCCCAGCATTCTACTTCTTCATTTGCAGATCCCACTACTGATTGTGCCCCCTCCCAGCTTTAAACTTTTACTACTCTCTATTTAAATTGTCCATTTTTCCAATTAACCTGTCATGACAGAGAAAAATATAGGGCAAGCTTATTATTGTTATTGTGTAGGTTTCCTCTCTTGCTATTGTGCTGACGGCTGCATTATAGAAGTGCATTTCCCTAGCAGTTCACTTGGGCGGCTAGTCTAAAAAGGAAAAACACCTGAAGTGAGCAGAGGTTATAATGAAATACAAAACAGGGAGAGTCTGTGAGCCTACAGTCTTCAGCTCTAACACTGGGAATAATGTAAGTCCTGCAAAGGTCTCATCGTCTAATCAGGAGACAGTTTGGGGTGCAAGTATTATTTATTTATTTATTTATTTATTTATTTGAAGAATTTATACCCTGCCTTTCCTATACCAAAGGAAATGCCCAAAGCGGCTTATAGAAAACAAAAACAAAATACAATGTAACCATAATAAGTAAAACATAATAAGTAAAACACATTAAAACAACATATTAACAACAACAACAAATTAAACATTAACGGGAACACCGAGAGCGAACAGGAATGAAAGCTAGACCCAATTCTCCATATCAGGATGTATTGGAGGTTGGGAAAAACAATTGACCAGGGCAGTGAAACAGACTATGTAATGACAATATACCAGAGGGACAGAGGGAAGACAGCCACATGGTCATCCAAAGGCCACACTACGTAGGTATGATTTGAGCCCTCTTCAAAAGGCCATGAGGGAGTGTTTAGTTCTTAATTCTTCTGGTAGGGAATTCCATACTTGTGGAGCCGCTACAGAGAAGGCTCGTCCCCAAGTTGCCATCCCTTTAACTTGGGACAGAGGGGCAAGGAGATCATCTAAAGGAGAGCCCCTTTAGATGATCTAAGAGGGCAAGCAGGTAAGTATGGGAGAAGACTGTCCTTTACATAGGTTGGGTCTAAGTCATGAAGGGCCTTAAAGGTCAATACCATCACCTTAAGTTGGGATCGGAAGTGAATGGGCAGCCACTGCAGCTGCTGAAGGAGTGGCCCTACTGAGTCAAACCGTTTAGCCCGTTACCACCCAGGCTGCTGCATTTTGTACTAACTGTGGCTTCCGAACTGTTCTCAAGGGAAGCCGTACATATAGCGCATTACAGTAGTCCAGCCTTGAAATCATTAACACATGGACCACCGTAACCAGGTCAGGTCGGCACAAGTATGGTCGAAGCTGGCGCACCAATCGAAGCTGGGCAAATGCACTCCTAGCCACAGCTGCTACTTGGTTCTCCAGAGACAGCTGAGAGTCCAGGAGCACCCCCAGACTGCGCACCTGTTCTTGCAGGGGTTCTTGCAGTATCCGGGGGGGATACTGAGGTACAACTGTCCTATTATTTACTGTTTTGACTGCAGTTTAACCAATGCGGCATGATAGCACAAGCTGTGTTTTAATCCTGATTGCAAGCACAGCTATCTCATGATAATTATCATTAGTTATTTGCTGATAACAATTGAGAAATGTCAGAAGAGTGCAGAGGTAACACTATTTTGCTTTTGGACATGAATCACTTTAAAAATGCAAATGCACTCCGGCTGCTCAGGTCCCTTTGATTAAACTAATATTTAAGCCCCTTTAATAAGGCTGTAAGAGATCTGAATCAGCACATCAGTGTTGCTGAAGAAAAGGAAATACTGACGGAGAATTCTTCACAATGATTACAAGTGCGGACAGCATGCTAATGGCCCATTTAAAAAACGAGCCCGGCGTTCTGTGGCTCTTGCTGTATTTTGTATGCACAGGGTGAGCCAGTCCTGCTTGTGGCTGGGAAGGAGATGGTTTCCTTGAGGCCAGCTTACTTGGATGTTATAGCTAACAGCATAGCCTGAAGGTAAAGGCAATTAAAGACAGCATCGATACTCCAGTGGAGAACCACAGTCCTGTGGCACATGTCAGCTACTTGATGCCACACAGGACAGAGCAAACATGTCCTGCTGCTCTCCCAGCACTGTGCGTCAGCATGGATGAACAATGTTTAAATGTGCCTTCCCTTGCCTAGAGGAAAACAAACAAACATGTCAGCCTAGTAGCTGGGAAGGCTGCCACAAATGGAGAAGGAAGGGAAAATGGAATCATGCTACCAATATAATTCTATTAGGATAAAACCAAAAAGATTCATCCAATGTGTGATTGTGTGTGAGTGGAGGAGGGGAGGGAGTGCCTCCATTTTTGACTCCATATCATCCTCCATATCATCTATTTCATGAGTGCCACAAGTGAGCCAGACAGTGCCAGTTTTATTTACATCTGGACATGAGCAGCAGGACCCCCATGGAATAGTCAGACATGCATTCCTGGATCAAAACTGCGATGTGGCAGAACTCTTTGCCTCTCCTGGAATGCTGATCTGGGTCTTCCCAGCCCTTGATTTATTGGAATTTCCCTCCTGGAACAAATAGGAGATGGGGGAGCATAGTGTTAAAACATTGATCTCCAACCACCACCATCATGGGGGGAGATCCAGATCCCAGTTAAAATGGATTCCAATTCAAATCAGCTCTCTGCACCAAATTTATAAGGAAATTTAGGGCGCAATCCTAACCTGGAGTTAGGGCGGCACAGTTAAGCCAGCACAGTTTGGCTGGCACAAGGGACATCGTAAAGTATGTTTGGACCACTCTCAGAGTCAGAGAGGCCAGCACTCAGACGTGCGCCATCCTCCCTGACTCTGAGAGTGATCCAAACATGCTTTACGGTGGGCCTTGTGCCCACCAAGCTTTGCTGGCCTAACTCCAAGTTAGGATTGTGCCCTCAAGTATGTCACTGCCAATGGCATGCTTAATTTTAACATGTAGCTTGGCCCTCAAATCCTCATTGTCCCTAAGGGACAACTTATAGAAGTATTCAAGAAGCTGTTCTCAAAAATTTTGTGTTATCACATAACTGCACTACTGGATTTAGAGTGTAAATCCAACTTTCCAGCAATAACACAGCTGTTCCAATGGGGGATGTGCTGCATTCTGCAGTGGAGCAGTCAGAACCGTAATGAATGAAAAATGTGCCTGGGGCAAGAAAGTATTTTGTGCCTGCCCACTTTTTCCCAAACTCACCACCAGCGCGTGGCTACATTCTCTCCAGGCTGCTCTTCAAAAACCAGGAGTTGCAATGACATCATGTCACTGCCCACTTCCTGATTTGGAGGCTTTCCAAGAGTTTAGTGAACAAGACATTTCAATTCACCCTCACTTCTGGTTCCTCCAACTGTAGTAAGGAGGTATTTGAGTGGAAACAAGGGTGGAAACAACAGGAAAACCAGGTTGAAAGAAGTCATACAGAGGGGACAAGGGGTGTAATTTTCAAAATACTGTACGTTATTTGCTTTTTGATGTTGCAAAAATTGTGCCCCCCTTTGAACTGCGCCTGGAGTGGCTGCTCTTCAGGCTCCACCCATGTTACAGCACTGGGAGCAGTAGTCACTGCAGTTTTAAGGTGAGGGAATGTTTGTTCCCTGACTTTAAAGCTGCATTGCCCTACCCTGGTGCTGGAAAGTTGGTTAGGATTGTGCCCTTAGTGAAGTTCTCTGGGGAATTTTGTAATGGCAAAAAACTGAGGCCATGAGGATTTGAGTTCTAGCAGAACCAAGTTTCTACATTGCAAATTTGCGGGATATTTCAAATGTTAACATGTGTGGAATTTTAGGAGAGGATATTTGCAATTTTATTTCTTTGCATTTGCGTTCTTCAGTGAATTTTGATTGAACGCTTTTTGAGTGGAAATTATTTGGTGTTTGAACACCATCAGGTTCACTGGAGTTGTCTCCAGGAAGATGATAATGAACTACCAGAAGAATGTAACTAGAATCTAGGATAAAAGTCAGCCATAAAAAGATACCCATATTTTTTTCTGCAAAGACAGAAAGCATATGATGCCACTTTATTTCCTGCCATAGCTGGTGACCTGGTAGCTTCACAAAGCTGCGACATATTTCCTTGCAACTCAGTAAGAAAGAAATTTGTGTCCATTGAATTTCTGCAAGTCATTCAGCTGTTAAAAGAACCCTGCCTGGAGGCAAATGACCAGTCCTAACTAGTGATCAGTAAAAACACCTTGACTCACCCCAGTTTCCAGTTGTTCTGTGAGCTTTCCTTTTGAGTGCTCAGACAAAAATCTGAGTATTTTTTACAAGCTTTCTGGAACAAAAAAAGGGGGATTACCGGAACATACTCTGATCCTCCTTATCAGTTTGTTGATTAAGGGCCCGATCCTATCCAACTTTCCAGCACTGATGTACCTGCAATGAGGCCCCAAAGTAAAGGAACAAATGTTCCCTTTTGTTGAGGATGCAGTGTGTGCCCTATTGACATGGCTGCATCAGCACTAGAAAGTTGGATAGGATTTGGTCCTAAGGCAGCAATCCTATACACATTTACCTGGAAGTAACACCCATTGAACAGTGGAATCTGCTCCTGCATAGGCATGCATACAACCAATATGATTGGTGGGCATAGGTGCTGAAACTGGGATTACTTGGGTCTGCTTGTTATGTGGTTTCTATTCTCAGAATTTATGGCCAAATCACATGTGACGTTCAGTGTGTGACTGGCCCTGACGTGTGTTAAGCAGCCACATTACCATGGGCCCCCATGGACTGAAACCATGTTGGAGGGTAGATGGACTTCAGCCCTATTCCATTTAGTGATCCTAATCCAGATCCTCTGGATTATCTACTTGCCAAGAAAAAAAATCCCATTGGTGCCAATGACACAGTTGCATTTGTCTATGAAGCTAGTCGCAGTTTGTGCTATTGAAAAAAATATGTCTTTGTCAAGATATATCTATCTTGACCTGTGATCTATCTGTAAAGGTAAAGGTTTCCCCATGACCGAATGGTCTAGTCATGACCAACTGTAGGGGGTGGTGCTCATCTCCATTTCTAAGCCGGAGCCGGTGTTTGTCCTGAGGACAAGCTTTCTGTGGTCATGTGGCCAGCATGACTATACGCCAAGGCATAAGGTGGTACCTATTTGTCTACTCACATTGTTACATGCTCTCAAACTGCTAGGTTGGCAGGAGCTGGGCCAAGCAACGGGAGCACACTCCGTTGCACAGTCTTAAACTGCCAACCTTCTGGTCAACAAGCTCGTAGCTCAACGGTTTAACCTGCTGTGCCACCATGCTCCCAGATCTATCTGTATCTCTCTATTAAAGAACTTAGAAGGAGGCGGCTATCAAGTATGCACATTTCTTGGACCCTTTTGATGGCTGTACTACTCAGTGGCAAAGCTCCTTATGGCCTTCTGCCAATTTCCCCATAAACATAAGATCTACGTACGATGTAGGTGCTCAACTGCCTGAATAAAAGTTACCAGCGTTGTTTATTTTTATTGGCATGACTCTCCCAAATGCATTGTAGAGTCTTTTTTTTCTTATGTAGGTCTTTTTCTCCATTTTGCCTGCCTTGATGCATGATTTATAAGGTAACCCTATCTACAATCTCTTTAGTATTCCTTTTGAATAAAAGAATGCCATTTCTGTGGAGTACAGGTGAAGTCCATTGTATATTTGAATGGTCTGAAAAATAATAGTCTGCATTTTTCATTTAGGCAGGGTATTCATATGCAGATACTGGGAACATCCCCTGTTATTTTAGCAATCACTTTTTCCAAAGAGAAAATACCCATCATTGTGCACTTGGCCAGTCTGGCAAATAATTTCCAGCAACATTAGGGGTATGTATTATTTTCTGTGCTGTTCAACAACACAAGTCAACCTTCTATTTGTGCATACCAGTTTCACTAATGTCAGCATCCGAGTTCTGAAAAATGCAGATTGGATTGTGCACATTTGCTTTGCTGAGACAAACCAATGTTACCCAGCTGTTCAACATCGGGGAATTAGGGAGGCAAATCTAACAGTTATACATTAGATACAGCTGACTAAAGTGCCAAGAAAGTGAGCAACCTGCACCTATTAAAATGTGTGAATACACCTCTGGCTGTCTCACTATCTAACCACCATTGGAAACATATCAACATTCAATCTGCGCGCTCACCCATGCACCTAAATTAGGCATCGCTGTTGGAATGTGGCGTGTCTGAATTTAAAATGTGATCTAACTTCTTACAAATTACTTTTGTTACTTCTGTACATATTGACCAGCATTCAGCAAATCTGGTGTCTAGCACACATGTGGGCTGTGTACAAGCAATGGCTGCCTTGCTCGCTTTCGTCAGTCTTCTTTTAATTGAAAATGTGAACATTTGTCTTTGAAGTCTGTCCATAAACTGCAGTTACTGTAGTTCAGAATGTGGCATCCTGTTTGGCCTCAGGGACTAGACCATGACTTGCAACTACATTGCTTCCAGATCCATTTCTGGGCACAATTCAAGATGCTTTGACCTTTAAGATCTTTATGGCTTTAAAGGGTCAGGCTTTGTGAGGAACTGCATTCTTTCCTATGAACCTATTTACCCCCAAGGTCATCTGAGGGCGCCCTGCTACCTGTGTTGCCTTTGACTGAATCCAGATTGGCAGCAACAAGGGGTAGGGCCTTGTCTGTGGTGGTGCCACTATTATGGAATTCCCTCCTGGTTAAGAACTGTGCTTTCCCTTTTAACCTTCCAGTATAGAGTGACAAGAACTTTCCTCTTTCATTTAGGGTATAATCCTAACCAACTTTCCAGCACTGACATAGCTGTGCCAATGGGACATGTGCTGCATTCTGCAGTGGAGTAGTAGTCACGGAGGCCTCCTCAAGGTAAAGGAATGTTTGTTCCCTTGCTTCCGAGCTGCATTGCCCTTACCCCAGTGCTGGAAGGTTGGTTAGGATTGTGCCCTAAGCCTCTACTAGCCTCTGTATTGGTCTGTTGATTCTTGCTTCATTATGGTTTATATATTCTGCTCATATTATCTCTTTTGGTTTGCTTTGTTGGCTCTTGTTTCTGCAGAGTTTTGTAAATGAGTTTATTGTAAATGAGGCTTGTTTAGCTGGTTGTATAGCCCCTGGTTGTGTTGTTGCTGTTGTTTTAATCCTGCACCAATTGCTATTGGTTTTGTTTGGGTTGTATTATCTTTTTATACGTCTTTGTAAGCTTCCCCCGTGCCCCAATAATTGAGGGAGGGGAAAGGTGAGGTGTATATAAAGAAAGAAAGGCATTTAAAGGCTCATAAATGTACTCTTTGTGTTTGCTGCAGAATTGGTCTGTATGCACTTGCTTCATTTCATTTATTAATATTTATTTCTTACCAATATTTGTGTTAAAAAGGCCGTAGGTAAGCTATAGTTATAAGAATTTTTTTAAATGAATACCCAAAGACTGGGTTTATTGCAAGTCTGTCCCCCGGGACATGTTTTATTCATAACGGTTTTGAGCAGATGGGCGTGACTTGTGCACTTGGGCTGTGCAGCAAAGCCGTTGGAGGTAGCTGATGATTATTAGTTCACTGCAGAATTCATTATACAGCATCCAGATGCCTTGTTTGGGGGCTTGCAACTGTTGAAATAAATGAGAGAAAGTGCAACTGCTACTCTTATAATCCTTATAAATTAAACCCCAAATGGTGTGAGATGGAGCATAAGCCGTGTGTGTTTACAACACTCATAATCCAAATAGACCTGCAGGGTTTGAAAAGTGGTTTTAAAAAGTCAAAAGGTTATGCATAAGAAAAGGATAAGTATTTCAGCAAAATGTTATACACAGCCCAATCTTGCAAGATAGTTTCTTTGAATGTATTTTTTGGGGGGTGGGGGGCAACTAATTGTGATAAGAAAAGGGTTGTGCCTGTGAATCAACCCCCCCCCCCCCGTCATATTGTGTTGGCATAGTGATCATAGTGGCACGTAGCACACTGCAAAAGTCTGGATAAAGAGAAAGCAGGACTCCTGATGAAATGGCTTGGCAGGAAATCTTTAGCCAAAACCCCCCCAAACACAACAGAGTCCCATTCACTGGGTTTGGGGATAAAGGATTCCGTGCACTGGTAATTGCCTTTTTTTATCGTTTCAAACACAGACTGCTTATGCTCCATAACACAATTTGGGGTTTCATATGAGGAAACACTCCCAGCAATTTCTCAAAGATCAGAATCTTGAAATGTATCTGAAAGGAAGGACACTTGCTAAAGCCAGAGCAATCCAGTGGTGAAACAGGTTGCCCTGGGGTGGGGTTAGCAGTTTGTGTGGATCTTGGATACATGCCTGCTTCCAGAGCTGACCACAGTATTGGCAGGGCCCAATGCAGGGTGCTTGTGTGGGGCCCCAACCTTCCCTATGGCCCCCACACTCGCCAGGCAGCTGCAGCAAGCCAGAAGCTTGTGGTGCCACACATGACGCACAGCCCCTGGAAATAATTGGCAATGCTGTGATGGTGTCACTGCCAACTACTACTTCAGGAAGGCCCATTTTAGACCAACAAGCGTAGGGGAGGGAGGGCAGGGCCACAAGAACCAATGCTTCACTCCAGGTTGCCAGATTCTGGCTGCGGCAGCAGGTGATTCGTCTGCCATGAAGGGGGAGGTTGCATCACTGGTGGATTGTGGGAGATTCCACTAAAAGTGAGCAGAAAGTCTTCCCTTCCACTAAAAGTGAGCAGAAAGTGGATTACACGCAGTGATGTCATTCAGGGGGAACGGACCAGAACGGGCGTTCCGGATCCTAACGGGCTCCGTGGCTGGTTCCGGGTTCCCAACAAGTGCCAATCAAAAGTGAGTTCCTGTTCCTAAATCATTTGAATGACACTACTGATTACACACCTCCTTTTCTTGCTTCTGCAGTGGTTTCTTCAAACACAGAAATGTGAGACTTCTGGTTTGATTTGTAAGGAACGCACAAAGGAAGGAACACCTTTAAAATCAGACCAGAGGCCCTGAACTTCCATGTTTGAAGGAACTGTGCCGGGAGCAAATAAGGGACATTTTTGTTGTTATTTACAGGCCAGAATATTTTTTCTGATAAGTCCCTTTAAATTTTGGAAAGACCCCAAGCCAGGGAGCCTTGTTACGACTCCACGTTTCTAGGAGAGAAACAGTGTGGAGGCCTAGAGACATTTTCAGGGCAAGAACGGCTACTTTAAGATAAAGTGGTTAGTAACATTGTTAATGGGTCGAAGTAAGGCCAGGTGGTTGTAATTAAGATTATTCAGCCTACGTGCAGAATTGCATATATGGATGTAGATCAGTGATTGGTCAGCAGTGATCTCTTGGAGGTATTTAAGCAGACACCTTGTTGGAGTTGTCTCTATCTTGCTTTACCTATCATGCTTTTCCATCCAGTTGTTTCATCCTGTTTTTACTGCCTGATTTACTGAGGAGAAGATGCTGCTGGTTTCACTGCTGTATATCTTGGACTATGTAAGATTTGGTCAGAACTATTGCTTTGTCTGTATGACCTATTATCAGCTGTATTTTGATTCTGGACTTTATCCTTTTTTGCTTGTCTTTTGACCACAAGCTTTGCAACTATTTTAATACAAGTTATGTGCCTGGTTTATCCATAAATTCCAACATTTGTTTTGCCTTCATTATCTCGGTGTCTGCTCTCAGCTCTGCTCTGAGTGCACTATTAGAAGGAACCAACAGGGGGCACTACACCAATTTTAACAAGCCCCCTCATCCACTGCTGTTATCTGCCATCACTAGCTCCCTCCAACACTCCTTGTTAGGGGGGCTGGTGAAGGTGGAGGCATTGTCCTTAATTTATGCAGCATCTCAGCAGCAATGAAAAATCCTTAAGAATAGAAGGGAGGAATTGAAACCGATAGTGTCCAGAGGCCTGGATGTCTACACTGAGGCCTGTCCTGTGGCAAGGTCTCCCAACTTCACTCTTTCTTTATAAATTACAAGGAGACATTTAGAAGGTCTATCACTCAATCATTACAGTCATGGCCTGGTATCCACTAGAGTTGCGTTCCACCCCCCACCATGGATACCTGAAACTATGGATACTGGGGATGGAATGGCAGCGACGTGATTGCCAGATTTGCACCACTGCTGACAACATAATGGGGCTGGGGGGGAATGTACCGCTGGCTGCCCCAGTGCCCTTGGAGACCGCTCCCCATGTGGTCATAAATAAAAGATCGCGACCCACTTCCAGTTTCACAATCTCAACCCGGAAATGGATCCCTCCAGCCCCATTATGTTCGCATCAGCAATGTGATCCTGATGATTGTGTTGCTGCCATTCTCTACCCCCACAAAGACTTAGAGTGCTTCCCAAACTCCAAGAGAGTTTGGGAACCGCTGGGCTAGACTCATCCCTGAAACAAGCATGAGTTATTCTAGGCAACACTGATGTCGACTTTGCACATGGACTGCAAGTAATTTGTTTCTGGATTGGGAGACTCGCTGTATGAAGGCAATTGAGGCCTGCACAGAGTGTAGAGCAACGATCTATTAAAAACTCATCAAGTACATTTTTATGCTTTCATCCCATAAAGGTATCAACATTTATTCCAAGGATTCAGCATGAAAAATTTCACTTCACAGTTTGAATGCAAATTGCATGCAGGCCAAATGTGATTAAATAGGAGGTTGCATGTGTAGAAAATAATAGAATAAGCTTGTTTTATGAGACCAAGGCTTTTTCTCAGGCTTCCTGTAGTATCTGTTGATTCTTCATTTATCTTATGATGAGAAAATGTATAGATAAAATCTGCAGAGACCTATAGCCAAGGCCAGAGACAGTGACAAGTTCCTTTACACTGGAATATATCAGATTTAGTAACCACAATCTTGAAAGATTCTCTTTTGATGAAATAAATTAGATTTTTATGATATCCATAGATATAGGTGAGAGTCAACCTTTAAAAGAGCCACAATTTCAGCAAAAAGTAATTGCCTAGTTCAGTGATAACAAACATGTCAAAGTTCTTAGTTTCAGGAGCCCAACTGTGACTGTAGTGTCCTTTTATAGGCTGAATCCATTGTATGAGGCAACAATAAAGAGAACAGGCTTATACCAAGTCCATTGGTATACCAAGGCTATAATACCATTGACCTCTCTAGCTCATTATTGCCTTCTGCTCCAACAGTGGTTCTCCAGAGTTCCAGAGAACATCTCATAGCCATACCAGGACTTGAATCAGGACTTGAATCCTTTTTAATACAAAATATGTGCTTTGCCACTGAGCTATACAGTGCAGTCCTAGCATTGCCATAGCATCAACACAACATCGTTGGATTGATGCTACGGCATTAGCGCCGACACGGGAGTTCTGAGCAGCACCCCTGCATCGGTGGTCAAGCGCTCAAGCTGACGCTATGAGTAGCGTTGGCTTGATAGCACCGCCAGGAGCCTCTCTTGCGCCAATCAAAACTGGTCAGCATGAGGGAGGCTCTATGCCAAAACAGTGCGAGGATTGGTGGGAGGGAGGGAGGCGGAGGGCGGGACGTGGGCGGGTTTGGGAGGTGGCCATACGGCCACATCCTAATCCTGTCCGTGAGGCCACGTGGCGCCAATTCGGGCTGCGCAGTCTCCCTGGATCTGCATCCACTCTTTAGAGGGTGCAAATCCGAGGAGCACATAGGGGAGGCTGGAGCCTCCCCTACATAAGGAAGCAAACACTGAGGGAGGCTCCAGTCTCTCCTATGCTGTGTTGGATATGGTGCTGCCAAGTCGGCCTCGCCATTCCGGCACTGCATAGGATTGTGCCCGTAGTCCACTACAAGAATAAACTTGGCGATCCTGGGGATTCAACCCCCTGACTTCCAGCCACGTATTTGACATCGCAAGCTGAGGTGTGAGTCACTGCACAACCCCAAGACAGGGGTAGGAGAGAAAGGATGCTTTAAAATTTGATAACAAATAGCCAGCAAAAAGGAGAAGTCAGTAGCTCTATACAACAAACGTCTGTTTAGAAAGGTCTTACCTAATGGCATCTAAATGATTTAGCAACAGGTACTCACTTTTGATTGGCACTTGTGTCGGGGCCCACCCACCGGAAGTGAGGTCATAGCCAGAACCCAGGAACCACCCCCAGGAACGGGCGCACCTCCTCGGTAGGCCGTGTGGCAGCCCGGGAGAAGGCCCAGGAGTTCCGGGCCTTCCCCGGGGCCGCCGCGTGGGCTACCGATTCCCCCCCAGGAACCGCCGCGCCTCCTCGGGAGGGAGCCCCAGGCAGCCTACCTGCTCACGCTGCTGCCGCCGTTGGTCTTCCTCGCTCCGCTGCCTGCCTGCCTGCTTGCCTGCCTGGCTCTGAGAACGTGCAGGCAACTCAAATGTTGCAGGGGGCAGGGCGGAGCGCCGATGGAGTCGACAAGTGGGCGGGCGAATGGGCGGGGCCAGCCCTAATCCTAGGAATGGGTACTTGCGTACCCCTGCGTACCCCCTACATGACATGTCTGGTCTTACCTGATGGTGGGACATTAACCAAGGAAGGACATGGTGAGCCTCCTTTGGTAGGAAGTTCCACAGCTCATAAGATTCTTCCTTAAATTCTAATGTGATGTTCATCAGATACTGGTTGGACACAGAGCAAGACCATATAATAACAGAAGATCTTCCTAAGAGGGCTGGCTCATAGAGGGGAAGGCAGAGCTTTAGAGAAGGTCTGTTTGTAAGTTTAAGTGCTAGAGCCTGCTCTGATTTTATCTGAAAAACCCAGGAGTTCCAGCTGCTGATCTTATTGGAACCACAACAACACACTAATATTGTGGTTTCTGTTTCTACTAGCATTGCTTCAGCTCCTACAAGGTAATGTCAGAACCAGTCTAAGACTGAGGGTGCAGTACTAACCATTTTTCCAGCACTGACATAGCTGTGCCAATGGGGCATGTGCTGAATCCTGCAGTGGAGTAGTAGTCACGGAGACCTCCTCAAGGTAAGGGAATGTTCCCTTTCTTCGGAGCTGCATTGAAATTACACAATGAATCTTTCACCACTTGATAGTGCTGGCCACAGAAGCCTTGGCTCCTATAATTAGCATGCTTGACTGTAGAATAGTGTTAATGTGTGCCAGCTGTATGTAACAGTTAAAAAAAATTTCCTTCTCCTAGTTGAACAATATAAAAGAATAGTGAAAAAGATCTGAGCTTCCATAGAACTTTCCACTCTTCTAGCGTTCTGTGTTCAGGCTTTGATTTGAAATAAATTAAAACTGAAAAGGAGACAAGGCTTTTCTAGGTGTCTTATCATTATTTAATCACCAAAAACTGAAAGCACTGAACAGTTTGGTCACATCCTCTTACATGATGAGAGCATCTGTTCAAAAGCTTGCTAAGCTTATGGGCTGTACAGTAGATGGGTGGCTGAATTTCTCCTTTTTCTCCTTCCCATAGAGGTGTGTTGCGATGAAAAACATTGTCAAGTAGTAATTGTTTTATGCTTGATTCTCTAGGGCTAAGAAGCTGGGCAAATGCCAAGAATGCACTGGCTCTATCAGACTGCAAATTGCTTAAAAGTATTCCAAATTATTGGAAGGTCCTCAATATTGCAAACCCTGCCTGATCTCCCATCAGTTAACATGTGTGATACGCACTAAGGGCCAAACCACACTGCACAAAAATGCTGTATTTAAACCCCAAGAGCTGCTGTTCATAGAGGACAATTTTCAGAGAAAAGTATTGATGAAAGACTCTTCCTTTTCTGACACCCTCTCAGCTGATTTCTATGCTAGGTTTTGCAGGAGTCTGAGCTCCTGTGTAAAGAGGCCCCGCCCTTGGCTTCAGAGCCATTCATGGCTCCAAGAGCTAAACCTCCAAGCAAACTCTGCAAGCCACAAATGCCTCTGAAGACAAGGGGGAGGGGCCACTTTACACAGGAGCTCAGTCTCCTGCAAAACGTAGTGTTTTCCCACCTATAGGAACTCCACTGCACCCTTCATGCACATACACAGAGTTCCAGACACGTTTGTCAAGGTCACCTCAGAATCCCCATGAAAGGAGCAACTTGCAAAGAACTGCCCAAGAAAAGCACGTGGTGGGAGAATTACATATACAATATCCAGCTGCTCCACTATTGACACTCACTTCTTTTCAGGGGAAGCAACAATCAGGGTTTAAATGCATGTATTTACCCCTACGAATGGAATTACACATTAACTTATTATACCTTAGGCCAGTAGTATTCAAACTTTTTAAATCGGGACCCACTTTTTAAAATGGCATTCGTGTTGAGACCCACCAGAAGTGACGTCATTAACCTGGAAGTGATGTTGTGGCAGGAAGTGACATCATCAAGCAGGAAGTGCTGTCATAGTAACGTAATAAAATGACACTCCTGAAATGCAAATTGGCAATCTTGGACTGCAGCAAATGTACAACCATGAAACATCCCTGACAGAAAGCAAGATTAGGACAAAATATGATATAAAAGCACTGAACTAAAAACATTTTTTTAAAAAAAAAAACCCTCACTTTAAAATTCAAACTGTTAAAACTCTCAAAAGGAATATAACTATGTCTGAAGTTTCCAAGATGGCTATTCCCAGTTTTCCACAATCCACCTGACATCAGGTCATGACCAACTAAGTGGGTCCTGACCCACAGTTTGAATAACACTGCCTGAGGCAACCTGCAGTCTGCTATAGGTAGAGTGACGCCTGATGGGATTATTAATGGCTTCTCTAACACACCACCAAAAAGCAGCTGAGCAGACCAAGCAGTCAGATAAATAACCAGTTCACACACTTTTTAGGACATGTGTTTGTATGTGTGCAGGGGCTGATCATGAAGAAGTGGTCCTGTGTGTTCACATGATTCATTCCATTCATCCCCCTCAGAATAAAAGGGGGTACATACAGTGATGTCATTCAGGGGGAACGGACCAGAACGGGCGTTCCGGATCCTAACGGGCTCCGTGGCTGATTCCGGGTTCCCGACAAGTGCCAATCAAAAGTGAGTTCCTGTTCCTAAATCATTTGAATGACACCACTGGGTACATATGTACAGCATACACGTGTACAACGTACATCAAATGTTTTATTGCATGTCTTGTGAAAGCACACAAGCATTCATGCTTCCTCACCAGGGATACATAGAGTACATTCTGACCAGTGACTGGTAGGTTCCTAGAAAAAAACTAGACATGTTTCAGTCCTACTGGAGTCTTTAGGAATGAAAACCCTGAGCTGACTGTCTGTATTTGAAGACGGGCTGTGGAGTCAAAGATGAAAGGAGGATGAACTTGTTTCAGCCCCTGTAAGTGGATTTTTCAGGAGTGCAAGTCACATAACCTCACACAACCTTTGATCTTTTTTCTGCATTCCATAGTTGTTCTCACTTGTCAGCAAGTCTAATTTCACTGTTGAAAATAGCCTCTCCGATAGCTGTTACTTCCACAAAGCAGGCCAGCAGACTGTCATTTTTCTCAAGAACTGCTTTCCTGGAAAGAACTCTGGTCTTTCAAGGTAGTTTCAAGGACAGTCTCAAATTATTCCCCATCACCACAGAGAGATTAAGATGACATTTGAATGAAGAGCTCAGCTTTCACAGACCTTTGCTTTCCCTTCCTCTCCATGGACAGACTCAGCCCTTCCTTATGTACTGAATTTTTTTTTTAAAACCTTTTGTAGGAAATCCAGCATTTTTAAATTCAATTGTATAAATTGAACATCAAAATCAAAGCCTTCTTGTACAATTGGTGAAGTATTATTAGTTGCATTCAAAGGACAGCAATCTGAAGGAAGCTCATGGAATCAGAATTCTGTGACCCCAAAAACCCTCTCTCAGGACTGGGCAACCCTCAAGGCATAAGGCTGCAGGGAGGGTAGGGAATATAAATCAGACAGGAGCATCTTGTAGAACTGCCTTCTTCTGTTGGCAGTCCAACAAGATGTTAAGAGCACTTTGAGATGCTCTCTTGTGCATCCCACTGCCCTCTGAAGTTCAGCTGACAGAAACGCACGGCAGGGTCTTCACAGTGGTGGTTCCCAAAAAGTGGAATTCTCTGCATTCAAATATGAGCTGCCTCCAGAGACGTCATCCAGGCACGCCAGGAACCGGAACGCCCGGATGATTGACAGCCCTCTGCCCCTATGGCGGAGGGCAGCCACACCTCACTGCGCCTCACTGAGCGTGGAATCGCTCCGTTTCAGAGCGATTTGGACATTAGGGAGGGTGGGCAGCCCAGGAGCAGCTCGCCCGTCCTCGGGAGAGGAGGCGCGGCCCAGGCCCGTCCGCCGAACTGGCGGAATGGCGTACCGGGCTGTTCCATCAGGATGACACCACTGTCTGCCTCCCTCCTGGTCGGTGTTCTATAGCAGGCCAAAGAGTTGGCTATTTAAACAAACATTTCCAGAATTTGCTTGATTATCTTCATGATTATGTTTAGTTTGCTCTTATTACTTTTTATGGTATGTTTGAACTTTTTGTGTGTTTTAATTGACTTTTTAATTCATATAGTAAGCTGCGCCGATGGGAGACAGGTCAGTAAAATTGTAGTAGTAGAATCTTGCAAAAGCACACACATCAACCCAGGGTGCAATCCTAAACTGAGTTAGGCCGACGTAAGCGAAGCCAGCAAAGTTTAGCCAGGACAAGGGACTCCATAAAGTATGTTTGGACCACTCTCAGAGTCAGAGAGGTCAGCATACAGATGTGAGCCATCCTCCCTGACTCACAGAATAGTCTAAACATGCTTTATGGTGGCCCTTGTGCTAGCCAAACCTTGATGGCTTAGTTTATGCTGGTCTAACTCCAGTTTAGGATTGCACTCCCAGTGAGATAGGTTAGGTAAGGGGCAGTGACTGGCCAAAGATCACCTGGTAAGCTTAATGGCTGTATGTGGATTTGAACTCAGGTCTTTTTTGGCCCTCTGTACATTATATTAACATTTAGTCATCTGTTTCTAAAAAGAAAGAAAAAAAACACCTGTCACTCATAGTATATTTCCTGAGAGTGTGATGGAAAATTAGATTAAAAAAAATTCAACCCACCTGTTTATAAAAAAAGAAGGATGTTGTAAACAAAGCTCATCAAAGTCCTAGTTACTAGGAGAACATAATCCATGTTAATTAAGCAGATTTTCAAGCCTTGCATTTAAACGCAAGATTGCTACTTTTCTATATTGATGTTCTTCCATGGAGAATTGCAGTTGTATTAATATTTATGATATGCTTATTGGTGGATTCAGCTGGCTACAGTTTATTCTCATAGCAAAGACAGGATTTGAGAAATGCTACATATGCTCTATAATTTGAGTGGGAAAAAAAACATTTTAAAACAACTTTGGTGGAATTTTAGCAGCTGCAGGGCACCCTTTGATATTGGAGCCAGCTATTAATTTCATTACAAGTAAGTCACAAAGAAAACCAGGGCACGTCTGTGGGCCAAACTATAGGGAAGGGAGCCTAAATTAAGACTCTCTTTCAGTGCCAATCCAGTTATCAGGTTCATTGTCAAAGGACCAAAGAAATGTGCACAAAGGATCAGAATTGATCTGTGTGTGAGGATATCAGGAGTCGCAAGTTGAGATTGTGCTGCTTTTTGCCATTTTAGTAATGTGGGGGAAAGTTTTTGCTGGGGGAAAACCACAGGAGATGTTAGAAATATGTATTTCAGCAAACACATGCCAGAAGAAATCAGTTCCCGTACTTTGCAAATCTGGACCACATGTACACAAAACTTTGGTAAACAAATGGCAGAGTTATCTCTCAATCTACCTTTTGTCACAGGAGAGTTGCAAGGACAAATCGGAGGTACGAATCCGTCATTACTTCACCTGCCCCAAGTTCTTAAAATCAGTAAGCAAGCTTTCTCACTAAAAGATATTTCGCACCAAACTTTGCACCGTGTGGTGGTGAGAATGAGCTTTTCATGTCAGCAGCTATGACAACAGAGCAGTGCCTGACACCAACCACTAAAGTTGCAATCTAAAGTGATAATATAAATAGAAACTCTTTAACAGAAGCATGGATATGATGAAGGAAGTGCCCCATGCTGCACTGCATTGAACATCACAGCAACATGGACAAAAACCCTAGTGTGGAAACTGTTGTACCAATTCAAGCGAACAACATAATTTCCATACAGGGACAGAGAAACGTCCTAGTGCAAAGGACATTAAATGAAACAAACCCCTGAAGTTGAATAATGGGGCAGCCCAACCTTACCTAACTCCCCACTGCACCAGTGCAGCCATAACAATGGGGCAGGCACTGTATCCACATCTGCTTCAGATGTTTCAGGCCCTGGAGGTCCTGCCTAGGTAAGGGTACATTTTGTGTAAGAGCACACAAGGCAACAAAAGACCTGTATCTTCTTGCCACTCCCTGCATCAATCTGGGAAACTAAATGTGGGGCAGCCCAATCCTATACTGTGCTGGAACAGGCAGGCCAGTAGGCCTGCAATGTATCCAGCACAGTGTAGGAAGTCACTGGAGTTCACCTCAGGGAAAGGGGACTCTCTCTACAGGGCTGCTCGAATCTGTATCAGCAAAATTGCTGGCGCAAATCTCAGTGGCCTCGGGATGGGGGTTAGTATCTGGCCAAATGGACAGATCCTGACTCCGCCCCCCTCCCTGGGGCAGCCCGCCATTGGGGCCACCCTCCCTCTGCTTTCCCCTACCCTGTTCCACCTTCCTCCCACCTTCCCCCACCCTCCCAAGCCCCTGTGTCAGCCAAACTCAGCCAACACGGGAGCAGCTTACTAGCTGGTCTCCCTGGCATTCCTGGGTCAGTGCAACTGCCTTACAGCCAGCGGTGTCATGCAGCCGGAATGCTGGGCGGGAGAAACGGGTGAGCGGCAGCCCGCCCGTTGCGTTCCGGTCCATTTCGCCGTCTTCCCCACCCCCGGGGCGGGGAAGACGGCGAAACG
>JAJKFI010000031.1:2311197-2327445 GCA_029204185.1 Lerista edwardsae
CGTTTCGCCGTCTTCCCCGCCCCGGGGGTGGGGAAGACGGCGAAATGGACCGGAACGCAACGGGCGGGCTGCCGCTCACCCGTTTCTCCCGCCCAGCATTCCGGCTGCATGACACCGCTGCTTACAGCACATTTGTGACCGCTGGGCTGACACAAATGAGATGCGTTGGCCCAAGGGCGCCCCTGGATTGTGCTCTGTGACTTATACGTCTACTTCCCAGTGTTTGTGTAATGTTTGAACTGGCTGACAATTCTTACTATAATATTTACAAAAAGCATTAAGAGGAAGGAGTTTTGTTCATTCAATCAGGAATGTTTATCCTCTGAAGATGCTTATCTTCTCTTTGCCTTTCATCCCTTACATTACCAATAAAATATGTTTGTTTTAATTCTTATGAAATAATTCCCATATGTTACTACTCCTATCTAATTTTAATATTATAATCCATTGGCTTTCATCTACACCTCCACATTTCTTTCAGACTGTCTGAATTACTTAATTCTTTTTTTTCTTTTTACTGCAGTAAAAATATGGCCATGGGATATGAGGCATGTAGCTCTGCCAATCAGATTTCACCTCTTGCCAACTCTTTAGCTGGCACACATTTAGTTTTTGCTTGTATAGTTATCTCTGTAAAGCATGATGATGATGATGATGATGATGATGTCATCATCATCATCATCATCATCATCATCATCATCATCATCATCTCCTAATCATCTCCTAATCATCTCCTCAGTGCAATGTGACATTATCCTCCATAGGAAGAGACCTCAAATAAAACACTACTACTACAACCAGTCGTAGTAGTAGAAGTAGTAGTACCAGCAGCAGCAGCTATTGTAAAACATTCTCCCTATGTATATGTGGAAGACCCTACAGTTGGCACTGCAGCTGCAACAACTATGTGCACAACCTGGGCCACCAGTATGAATGGCTGGTAACCATGACTGTGTGCCGTCAGAGGACCCAGGCACCATCACAGTGGATACATTAGCAGTGGTGATTAGGGTAGGCAGTGGGTGGGGAGGTGGTGATATAGGGCATTTTAGGGGAGAAATCAGGGAGGGAGGGAGGAAGGGAGGGAAGGATCTGGTGGCACTCTCACACACAAGATCATATCTCCCATTTTTCTGCCCGCCCTACCCCATGGCTCTCCTTGGATGTACAGAGGATGCCAGATGCCAGAGGAGATCCATAGGCAATCAGGAGACTCAAAGGCCTGTGCAGAGGTAAGGGAAAGTATTTTCCCCATAGCATGCAGTGCACACCTCCATGACGCGCCTGCATGCTGCAGCATGGCACGGGATAGGAATGGGCAGTTAATGAATATGCATTGTGAACACATAACTTCAAATATTTCTTCCGCTGTGAATTCCCTTGGTAGTCTTTACAAGCCTCCATCTCACAACCTCAGCCCCACCCCCCATAATACGAGGGTAATCATACTGACCTGATTCAGTGTTTTAATATGCATGATTTTTTTTTTTAACGCTGTGATGCGTTATACGGAATAAATAGTAGTAGTCCATCAAAATTGTTCCCATGCCCCTGCCTGCAAGAATGAGAACAGAGAAACATCTGTGGTTCTGCACTTCAAAACCTCTTCCCAGCAGAACATGATTGGTGCAGATGTGGCTGAAATATTGACAAAATGAAATGAACAGACAGGCTTCTGAATTAATTCTCAGCTCTTTCTGAATCCATTGAGATCTGAAGTCTGTAATTGGCCTAACTCAATTACTGGAATTGCCACAGAGTTAGTAATAATGCGTTTCTTTTTAATATGGGAAAACTTAAAATAGGAAATTAATAGATTATAGCGAAAAGGTTAGCCTTATATAAATTGAAGAAGAATGCTCAGCTATAGAAACTTCAACAAAGTGGAAATGGTTGCTAAGGAAATAATTGCATTTCACCATGTAACATTTGGGAAAGCTTCCTAGAATAAAGAATGATATATTCATTGTACATGTTTTTTTTTTAAATGAAACCGATAAACATTAATCTTTTTAAATGGCACAACTTAGACAGAAGCACTTTCTGTTGGTTTCAATGCAAGAGTTAAAGGTATGCTTAACTGTGACCTATTCAGACGATGTAAGCAAAGTATAGTTTGTTGGCTGACAAATAATAATAATAATAATATCCTTCTGGGTGTCCTTCTGGGTCAGCTGGCCGGGTTGGGGCTTGGAGGCACTGTTTTGCAGTGGTTCCGCTCCTTCCTGGCTGACAGATCCCAGAAGGTGGTGCTGGGGGACGCTTGCTCGGCACCCCGACCTTTTAGGTTCGGGGTGCCGCAAGGTTCCATCTTATCCCCCATGCTGTTTAACATCTACATGAAACCGCTGGGAGAGGTCATCCGGGGTTTGGAGTGGGGTGCCATCAATATGCTGATGACACCCAACTTTATCTCTCCTTTCCCCCTGATTCTGAGGAGGCGGTTGAGGTCCTGGATCGCTGTCTGGAGGCAGTTGGGGGCTGGATGCGGGCGAACAAGCTGAAATTAAATCCGGATAAGACAGAGGTGCTTTTGGTTCGGAAATCCACAGCTCGGGTATTGGACTATCATCCTGCTCTGAATGGGGTCGCACTTCCTCTGAAGGAGCAGGTTCGCAGCTTGGGGGTTCTCCTGGATTCACAGCTGCACCTGGAGTCCCAGGTGGCGGCGGTGGCCAGGGGAACCTTTGCTCAGCTTCGGCTGATCCGCCAGCTGTGGCCGTACCTGAGCTGTGCGGACCTGGCCACTGTGACCCACGCCCTAGTGACATCTAGATTAGATTATTGCAATGCGCTCTACGTGGGGCTGCCTTTGAAGATGGTCCGGAAATTACAACTACTACAGAACGCGGTGGCTCGGGTGGTTGCTGGGGCACGTCAGTTTGACTCTGTCGAGCCGTTGCTTCGGCGACTACACTGGCTGCCGGTTCTGTTCCGGGCCCAATTCAAAGTGCTAGTCTTGACTTTTAAAGCCCTTTACGGCTCGGGTCCGGGGTATTTGAGGGACCGCCTCCTTCCATATAATCCAACCCGTACTCTTAGATCATCTGGGGGGGGGCTTTTGACTGTGCCGCCACCAGGAGAAGTGAGAGGGGTGGCGGCCAGGAAGAGGGCCTTCTCGGTGGTGGCCCCCCAACTCTGGAACACCCTTCCCCTAGAATTGAGAACTGCTCCCTCTTTGTTTACATTTCGGCGGGGGCTGAAGACCTTTTTATTCCAAAAAGCTTTTAACTGTTGACAGGCTGGCTGGCTGGTTATTATGATCCACGGGGCTTGTTTTTTAAATTGTTTTTAAATTGTTTGTGTTTTTAATCTTGACTGTTATTGTTGTTTAATACTGTTTTTAACTGTTTTTAATGTTAATTGTTATACTGTATTTTTAATATATATATTGTAATGCCGCCTTGGGTGCCTCCGGGCACAAAAGGCGGGGTAAAAATCTAATAATAAATAAATAAATAAATAATACCAGCATTTATAGATCATCTTTCTTGTTCTTGTACTCCTCTCTCTGTAACCCAAGGTGGTTCACAGTAGGTAGGATTTCTCTAACCCCCCAAGAGTTTTGTTTTGTTTTTTACAGTAACAAAGTTCTAATCTTTGAAGAACAAACATTCCAGATGGATTTTTCACATTCTGATCTCGTTCTGACCACAGTTGCCTCTCACGCTGACGACTTCTCTCTTTCTGAAGAACAGCTGGCGAGGCTCCTTCTCTCTCACCGAAGGGCAGCTGGAAGTAGCTCAGCTTGTCAGTTGCTTTCTCAAAGTTTTGCCGCTCTCGGAAGCTTCTGGTGGTCTTGAACTGGCATCCTTTGGATTTGATCGTTGAGCTTAAAAGCAGTTCTACCTTCTGCATCAGAACTCCTGACCCTGACAATGAGCAAATGAGTGCCTTCTATCTTCATCTCCATGGAGAAATACAATGAAAAACAACTATTTGGATTGAGGTAGCCAATTCCTGGCACGGTTTGACAATTGACAATCTTCTTCCTGACCATATACAACACTTTTGCAAAGATTCAACCAGACCATTGAGGGGTTCAGATTTTCAACAATCAAAATATACTAAGAATTAAAGTGACCCCAGTCCCACTAGCTCCCACCAGTTTGTTTTTAGACAATGCAGGCATACAGCTGCTTTAAATTTCCCACCCACCCCTCTCCTCCTTGTGCATGCCTAACCAAATATAAAATATCCTGGCCACAGTTATACTAAACCACAGTTTATTAAACCGCAGTTTCTGAGGATGTCCAAACCAGGAAACTATAGTTCAAGCAATCCTTTCAAAACAAGTTTGCGAACCACAGCATGACCCTAGTTTTCAATCGTGATTTCTAGGGAGCATTAAAGCACAGTTTTCTGCTTTAGACATCAGGGGAAACTGGAATTTAACAAACTAAAACCTATGAATTCAGCTGGATGCACAAGGAGAGAAAGAAAGAGGATGAAACACTGAGAGGGCTTGTTCTTTGTTCATCATCTAACATGGCGGTGACCTAACATTTTAGGGCTCCTGGACCTTTAACAATTGTGTAGGGGGGGGGGGAAATTTAGCAGGTGCAGCTAGGTCAAGGAGCCCTAAAATTGAAAGTTTGGCCTCCCCTAATCTAAGAAACTGTGGTCCCAATCCTGCTAGAGCCTTGGCCTGCTGGAACCAACAGTACCTTCTAGTGTTCCAGAAGTACCTTCCAAAGCCTTTGCTGATACTGGAAAAGTGGCGGCAGAGGAATTTTGGGTGAGGAGGGCAGAAAAAAAATTTCAGGGTGGGGGAGGCGAAGAGAGGAGGTGGACCTCAACAACACCAGCATATGCCAGGATTCTATGCCAGCCTGCCCCATTCCTTGTCTCTACTTGGATTTTATGCCAGCAAAATGGTTGCCGTAGGTCCAAGGAGACCCATAGGCAATAGGGCAGCCTGTTGGGGGTAGGCAAAAATATTTGTACTGACCTCCTGCTGGCTGTCGAAGTGCTCCCCCACCATTGGACGCAAGGTGCTCTGCCATCATTGCTGCATCGGCACCAATATTGGGGAAGAGGACTGGACAGAATGTTGCAGCAACTATGTCTCGTCTGAACTTTGCCCATATGTTGTCTTTTGGCATTGCAGTAATCATGCTTTTCACTGGCAGTCACACAATCCAATCAATCCTTGCTCAAAATCTCTCATTAAAGTGAGTTCTTTTCCTGGTTTGAAAAAAAAAGGTCACATTTTTTAAATGTAATTTATGGGACAGATCAAATTTTATTTCAGCAGGCTTTTAGTTGCTGACAGGCTGGCTGGCTGGCTTTTTTGCATTCTTTTTATATATTTTATGATCCTAGGGATTAATTTGTTGTATGTTGTATTTTTAATATTGTTTTTATTGTCTTTTAATATTGTTTTTAATTGTTTTTTACTGTGTTTTTAACCTTGTAAATGCCGCCTTGAGGGCCTTGTGGCGGAAAGGCGGGATACAAATCAAATAAATAAATAAATAAATAAATAAATAAATTTTAAGAGAGCCCAGAGTTACATCACACTGATACACCTGCATGAGACTTGGAAGCAGGGCTGGCCTGCTTCCTGGCAGCTGAGAGGTGTGCCAAAGGCTGCTCCCTTACCCAAGGATGTGCCAGACTCTACACCTCCCATTCGCCAATGTTCTAGCTCATCACACTCATCCCTTCCACATTTTCACTTCCTCCCTGTCTCCCCTTCCTTTATCAATCAAGGGAGTGTGAGGAGGAGGAGGAGGAGCAGTGGAGGTAAGCAGGTCGTCCGAGATGGGCATTCCACATCAGTCTTACTGCCTTAGGTAACCAGTAGTGTAGCTGGGGAACAGAAATCCAGGGATGGGTAACACATGCTTTCATTACCCTCTGAAGGTATCAATCCAGTGTGTGGCAGCAATTTAGAAGGCCAATTCCTTCTTAATTCCTTGGGGTCATTAAAAAAGGGGTTGAGAATAAAACAGCCAATATTATCATGCCATTGTACAAATCGATGGCAAGGCCACACCTGGAATATTGTGTACAGTTCTGGTCGCCGCACCTCAAAAAGGACATAGTGGAGCTGGAAAAAGTGCAGAAGAGAGTGATGAAAATGATTACAGGGCTGGGGCACCTCCCTTATGAAGAAAGATTGCAGCGTTTGGGGCTCTTCAGCCTAGAAAAAAGGTGCCTGAGGGGGAACATGATTGAGACATACAAAATAATGCATGGAAGGGATAGAGTCGATAGAGGGATGTCCTTTTCCCTCTCACAAAACACCAGAACCAGGGGGATCCGCTAAAACTGAGGGTTGGGAGAGTTAAAATGAAATATTTTTTTACCCAGTGGGTAGTTAATCTGTGGAACTCTTTGCCACAGGAGGTGGTGATGGCATCTGGCCTAGATGCCTTTAAGAGGGGATTGGACGGATTTCTGGAAGAAAAGTCCATCGTGGGCTATAGGCCATGATGAATTGTGCAACTTCCTTACATTAGTAGTAGGCTACTTCAGAATAGCAGGTGCAAGGGAGTGGCAACAGGCTCCAAGCTTCTTGTTGTCTCATGCCTCCCTGGGGCACCTGGTGGGCTGCTGTGAGATACAGGAAGCTGGCCTAGATGGGCCTTTGGCCTGATCCAGCAGGGCTCTTCTTACGTTCTTAAGTTCTTACCCTCCATGCTTTCACAGTCACCCTTTCCCTCACACCTACACAGGTCCTGGAAATGGGTCCATTTGGAGCCTTATGGAGACCAGAGCAGGCGGGCAGGCCAATTTTGCAGCACTTTCACACAACAAAATATAGGCGCTGTCACCTCCAGCAGAGATAGTGGAAATCCATCACTCCTCTGCAGGGGCAATGGAATCTTTCTGCCAGCACTGGCCTAGCTACACCTCTTCGGTTGGCCTCGTGAATGAGATGGACTTCTTTGGTTGGGAACATCACCTTGCCTTACACATAAGAATGACTGAAATGCAGTTACTGGATTGGTAGCTTATCAATGATAATCAGTTATATGTTTCTCTCTCATTTAATATTAAAAAACCCTAGCATGTCGGAACTTTCTGAAGCAGCCATCACTTATGACAGAACTTTCATTTATTGTCCTGAATGTAGCCCTGCTGTTTGTATCCAGTCAAGCGAGACTGAATTGTTTCAGGCACCATTTGGTATTTACTGAGCAAAATGAAATCTGTGTATCGTGGACTGTGCACATTGAATGTTGAGGTAAAATACTTTGTACCTTGAGAAAATCTCTGCAATGATTTTTGTTCAGTTTGCAGTTAGATTTAATTAAAATATGCCTGATTTTTAATTAATCTCTTTTATCCTCAGGGAAGATTCTAGAACACCCCAGAATGTTCCAAAGCAAATGGGCTGCAGGTCCAATATATTTCAGAATTGACACACTGTAAAACAACTTCATAAATAACTGTCAAGTTCCTTGTGAAATTAAAATCCAATCAACTGGTTTTCCTACATCTCAAATTATACTTCTTCATGTGCTATCTAAATTAAAGTTGACTTAAACAATGGCAACACCAGACAATCTGAAATGAAGTTGAGAGAGAAAATAGAGACTAATTTGGAATAACACGGTGTTCTTGCTTTTGTAATCAGAAAAGGCTATTAAGTGAAGTGGATGTTGGGAGTTAGACGAGGACAACACTGATTAACTATAATAGTTTTTCGTTAATTTTTCAGTATCCAGTGTCAAGTAAAACTTGGGGAAAGCCTCCTAAGTATTTTGCAATAATCAGCTTTGTAACAGTATCACCTTAACATAAACATGCATTCCTTTGTGGTTGTTTAGGTAAACTCAACAATGTTGTATTTAATTGTAAGGAATGGTCACCCTGTTCAGATACCACATATCCCTGGGTGGTATAGCTCTCTGTGTAGAGGGTTCCATTCATTCAAGGTTCTTGCTTCCTGGGAATCCCAAATATGCCAAAACGTATTTTTTGTTTTGCATGCAAAGCTCTTTGACCAATTGTTTCCCCCCCCCCCCAGATATTACATTGAGAGCACAATCATAACCTGGAGTTCGGCTGGCACAGTTAGGCTAACAAAGTTTGGCCAGCACAAGGGACACCATAAAGTATGTTTGGACCACTCTTAGAGTCAGAGAGGCCAGCACACAGACGTGCACCATCCCCCCGACTCTGGTTCAAACATGCTTTACGGTGGCTATTGTGCCAGCCAAACTTTGCTGGCCTAACTGTGCCGGCCAAACTCCAGGTTATGATTGCACCCTGATGTACATAGGTTAGGAAGTGAAACCTGTGCCATGATGCCTGCCTTCTGCCCCATACTGGAGGAAGTAATTTATTTTCAGAGTGAATGAATAAAAAATGAATTGAATAACAAATTAATTGAATCCATTCAGTTCAGTTTCCATTTGATCCCGAACAAATGGGAGCATGGAATCTTATCTATTACCCATTTGTTTTCATGTTTTAGTTTAAAACACCTTATTTGTACTTTGGTTTTTACCACTACCTGTGTTGGCAACTGTTGGGCCTGCCATGCACAATTGCATCTGGGTAGGCCCCATTTGGCTACCCAAACCGCCCCAGGACACAGCATCAACTTGGGGTGGTGTGTATAAAAAAAATTAGCTATAGCATTTTCTCATGGGGTGCTCATTTGTTTTACTCTGGAGGGGGCAAGGCACTACATTTTGGAAGTCACCTTACCTTGCTGTGTAAACCGCTCCTCTCCCTCGCCATTGCAGCCAGTGAAAGCAATGCCTCCACGTTACTTACTAGCTACTACAGAGAGGGAGAGGAGTGGTTTACATGGCAAGGTAAGGTGCCTTGCAAAGCTTAGTGCCCCGCCCTCTCCCCAAAGACGCTACTGACTCAACTTGCCCCAGGATGCCGTTTTATTCCAAGGTGGTATGGAGAGTCATGATGGGCCCTGAATTCTGTCGACATCAACTGCTGCAAACGAAGTAAAAAAAGTAAAATATAAATAAAATTGCACCCCAAAACAAATGGGAAAATGAATTATTATTATTAATGGTGGTGTTAAGGATATATCTATGCCACTTTCCATTCCAAAATGAATTAGGAACCATGAAATGCGTCCCAAAATGAACAGCACATGAACTGAATGGTCCCCAAGCAAATTCAATTGTGAGGTGCCAAATCAAATTGGGTTTGTTCCAGCCTGGATGTTATTTATGTAGTTTTATTACGTGAATTGTATTACATACATACCTTTACCTTGCATGCAAGTTCACACTACTTTTTAGAACATCTAAAAAGGACTAAAATTGTTTCATTTTTTAAAAAATCCTGAATGGGGTGGTGGTGAAGAGCTCAAGAGAGAAGTCAGGAGACATAGCCTTGGCTGTTGTGGAAGAGAGGGGATAATATACCCCTTTGCTGGCTGAGTCTTGGCTCCGTCTTGACATCCATGACTGAATGAAAGGAGAGCAGCCCTGGGTTGCTGGAGATCCCCTAAAGTTTAGGACCTAAACCGTCAAATAAGGCAAATACCTGCCCTTCACAAGTTCCCTTCTTTGTTGCATCATCTTTTAACAATGGATTTATGGTTTGATAAATGTTATCTATTTTGTATCATTCCTGTTGTGCTCTTAGGCCAGCACAAGTGACTTGTGCGGGCCAGTGTTGTTGCAAACTTGCTATAAGGCATGTTTGCGCTGCATTCGGAGTTGGCTGGGCTGGTGTGAGGAAATGCGCTGGTCCATGGAGGCCACATCCAGCACGGTGGGTTTACACCGGCCAAGTTCAGCAGATACAAGGGATTGGGGAGGGTGGAGAGAAGGAGACAAGGAGGGGGAAAGGCTGGAGGGGGTTGGGCCACTGGGAAGAACTGGCCCTGGAAAGTGGAGGGACTGGCCTCCAGCAAGTAGGCTGTATCCTATCCCCCTTCCCAAACAGGCCAGCCTTACACTGGCCTGCTCGGATCTGCGCTAATGGTTTCACTGGCACAGATCTGAGTAGCCCCATAGGGGTAGCTGGGGCCTTACTTAGGGTAAGAGGACATAAGTTACTTTACTCCAAGTTGTGCCACAGCCATTTCCTAACCAGGGCTGGATATGGCGCAGGCGAGTTGTTCTACTTATTCTAGCCCTGGTTAGCATTGGGCTGTCTTGAGCTAATTTGCACAGTATCTTTACCCTTGAACCAGCCTTATTCATTAACTGATCTGCATGCTCCTGGCAGGCACATTTCCCAGCCCCGCCTTCCTCCCCCCACTTTCCCCTGCTTGTCCCCTTAATCAGGAGAATTTCAGGCAACTAGCCCCCTCCATGTGACTAGGGGCGAATTGGGCACAAACCAGGGAAATGGAGAGGCCAAGATGTGGGTACACCAAAGCATGCACATCAATGAATGCACAAGCCATTTCAGGCTTTAAAATATTTGAAACCAGCCCACTGGGTGTCCATATTGTCTACTCTACTCGGGGACAGGCAGTGGCTTGCCTCCACAGTTGCTCTGGGATCCTGAGATGCTTGGAACACCTCTGATAATCTATGTAACATCACAAACAATGTTAGAGTTGGCGATAAGCACAAATGTTGGCTTAAATATGTGAACCCTTGTCTTTTTTGTATTGTGTCTACTAAACTAGAAGTATTCTTCACCCTTTTTCATACCTCGTTCTTCTAAGAGTACCCACAAATAATATTAATGGGTCGCTTCATATTCTGCGGCCAATTCGTAGTAAAGAGTAAAATTTTTCCTGTTTTTTGGTGGAATAGTGCCATAAAAATTAAAGGTACCTCCCTTTGGACAAAGTTTCAAAACAGATCTACTTTTTTTCATTGGCACAGATAATGTAGCCGTTGACTTTGTGATTAAAAACGAATACCCACTCTCCCACAATGAATGCTCATAACAGTATTGAAAGGGTCACTTTACTGCAATATATGAAGTGTTATATGGATTCAGCTGAATGAGGCGACCTGAGTCCTTTTATGCGTTAACATAAAAGCAATTCATTCTATTAGCCTGTGATTGCAAAATACACTAGCCAGATGGAGCTTCCATATTCAGTGTGCCTCTTAAAGCCAGTCGCCGGGAATAAGTGATGTTGTGGGAGGTGTTGCTTTTATGCCTTACTTCAGGGGCTCATAAGAAGCTCTGACTGACCACGACCACAAGCAGGATGCTGGACTAGATGGCAGTCTGATCTACTGTCTAATCTGAGCTGATGCAGAAGAGCGGGCACAGCCACGCTGTATCCTATGCATTAGAGCAGGCTGGAGGTCCCCTCAAGGTAAAGGGACATTGTCCCCTTGCCCTGGGAAAATTCCCAGCCTCAGCAAATTCACTGGCACAAGTCCAAGTGGAGCCATGTTGGCAGATCTGGCCTAGAAAGAGGAATAGGATATTGCATGTGCCACCCTACCTTATCTCTGCCCTCCCTTTGCACCTCCTCCCTGCCACCCCCACCCTTCCCCAGCCCCTGCACTGCCCCGAGCATCTCTTCCCTGCTCCAGTGCACGTTCCTTCCTCCATTGGGACAGGCCGAACAGTGGAAGCTTCTTGCTGGCACCTCTATCTTCTGCACTGTTGCAGCATGCTTCAAGGCACATTTGTGTACAAATCCGAGCAGTATGTGTTGCATCTGGCAATTACCTGCAGCAGTCACTGCACCAGTGCAAGAAGACAATAGTATTGTGCCATCAATAGGGTTCTCCTTATGTTTCCATGATACTTGGAAGTACTTGCAAGTGATCCACAAAGCAAACTCCTAAAATAGCAGTAGAAGTATACTTTGATTTTCATCCTCTTGACTTTCATTGCTTTGCTCTGTTGACCATCTCAGTTTATAATGTCTCAGTTTATGAGCCCAGCACTCACTGCACCCCATTTTTGCTGTCATGGCCCAGCACTCATCCAGCCCTGTAGCTCTGGCAGTCCACCATTTGGCCAGTGGTTACTTAAGCTGCTGAAATGGCTGGAATGCAGAAGCACTTCTTAAAGGGCCAGACCAGTCAATCTGAAGCAGTAGAGGGAGGCGGGTCTTGCTTCTTGTGCATCAGCAAGCAGCAGGAACCCTGTTCCTTTGCCCAGCAATGGGATCTACAAACGACCTGGGGGGATGGAGGGCGAGACATAGGCGGGACTACTGTTTGATTGGCAGCCTGTCCGTGCACTTCCGCTTTCGTTCCGCTTGCCCTGTGGCCGTCCCTGGCCTTGGAAGGGGCGCCTGCTCGCCCAGGGGGAAAGGGTGGCCCCCCAGGCAAGCAGGCGCCCCCTCCGAGGCCAGGGACGGCCGCGGAGCGAGCAGAACGAAAGCGGAAGTGCACGGACGGGCTGCCAATCAAACGGTAGTCCCGCCTAAGTCCCGCCCTCCGTTCCCCCAAGTCATTTGTAGATCCCATCGCTGCCTTTGCCCCTCTTAAAAGCTCCCATGGCACAGCCTTAATGAATCTCTTAAGAACATGGGATTCCCAGGAAAAGGAGAAAGAGTGAGATGTGAGTTCCTATTCTATGTATCTGTATCTAGAAGTAACCCTGAATGCAAGTGAATTTGCTCCCAATTGTTGAAAAACGACCTTTAACCAGAAAGGTAGGGCAAAATGGGTTTGACATTTGTCCATTTTTAAATTTTTGTCCATGCTCTGGTCCTTAACTAGACAAAAATGCAAGATATTGCTGTAGTCAAATTATGGAACAAGGGGAGGAGTGGGATGGACTTGAAAATTATGTTTAAGAAGAAAATCTGTGATGACACATGAAGGTTCTGAACGTTTAACATTATTTTCTTATCAGACACTGTGTCATAATAGCAGTGTGAGTCATTATGTGAGTCATTCTCTACAGTAGCCCCATTTTAAAAATTTGATTTTTTGTTGCTTTTTTCAAGATAAGCAATCATTTTGCTTAACTAAAAAGAGACTTGGGGATTTAAATGGTATCTTGCCTGATATAAATTATATTGTCAGTTACTGTCAATGTCGCTGTTGAATGAATGAAAATCTATGGCCTTTGTCACAAAAGCACACCAATCAATGATTCTCCCAAATGATATCACAGTGGAAATGGATTCCCTTATATTTCTCTGAGCTCTTAGCATTCTCGTGTCATGCATTTTAAAAATGCATATGACCTATACTTCTGCAAGGTTGGCAAATGATGATTGGTGGCATATTTGAGGCCATACGACCTTACGGGTATAAAATAATGGTACATTAGAATGAAGATCAGACTGAAAGGAAGACTTAAAGAACCTGCTGATGAGGGTGAAAGAGGAAAGTGCCAAAATTGGCTTGAAGCTCAACATTAAAAAAACTAAGATCATGGCCTCCACTCCCATCACTTCCTGGCAAATAGAAGGGGAAGAAATGGAAGCAGTGACAGACTTTATTTTCCTGGGCTCCAAGATCACCGCAGGTGGTGACTGCAGCCATGAAATTAAAAGACGTTTACTTCTTGGGAGGAAAGCTATGGCGAACTTAGACAACTTAATAAAAAGCCGAGACATCACCCTGCCAACAAAGGTTCGCATAGTCAAAGCTAGGGTTTTCCCAGTAGCAATGTATGGCTGTGAGAGCTGGACAGAAAGGCAGAGCACCAAAGAATAGATGCTTTTGAATTATGGTGTTGGAGAAGACTCTTGAGAGTCCCCTGGACTGCAAAGAGATCCAATCGGTCAATCCTCCAGGAAGTCAAGCCTGATTGCTCCCTGGAAGGACAAATCCTGAAGCTGAAGCTCAAGTACTTTGGCCACCTCATGAGAAGAGAGGCCTCTTTAGAAAAGACTCTCATGCTGGGAAAGATTGAAGGCAAAAGGAGAAGGGGGCGGCAGAGGATGAGATGGTTAGATAGTGTCACCGAAGCGACGAACATGAAGTTGGGTGAACTCCGGAAGCTAGTGGAGGACAGGGAGACCTGGCATGCTGTGGTCCATGGAGTCGCGAAGAGTCAGACACGACTTAGCGACTGAACAACAACAACAGACTGAAAATCTAGTAAGTTATATTTATTGTCTTAACAACATGGCAATTTTCTTGGCAATAAAGTTGTATGTGTGAACGCCACCTCTTCTATAGTTACTTAGGGTGAATCAATGAATCAAAGAGCTGGAAGGTGAACACAAGATCATCTAGTCCCACCGCCTGCCTGTAGCAGGAAATCCTCCCCTAGAGCATGCCTGTTCAGCTTCTACTTGAATTTCTCCAGTGAGGGAGAATTCACTACCTCCCTTAGCAATCTGTTCCGCTGCCGAACTACCCTTACCCTCGCAAACATCTAATATCCTACTGGAAATTCCTTTTGCAGTTTGTACCAATTGGATCTAGTTCAACTCTCAGATGCAGTTAAGAGCAAATCTATTCCTTCTTCCATATGACAGCCCTTCAGGTATAGGAAGAGAACTATCATATCCCTCTCAGACTTGTCTTCTCCAGGCTGCCTGAAGACAGACGTGACATTCAAAGTGTGATAGAAGTAATTTGAACACAACCTGCACTGGCTGACTTGGAAAAAAAAAAAACCAAAGCAAAACAAAAAGTCCCTGGAATACAGCAAGTGTCTATTTGAACACACAGTACTTACAGTGTTGTAACTCGGTTACCCCAAAACACATTTCAGAGCCATGTAGCTGCCTGCACTCTGAGCAGGTCAAAAACTGGCAGTCTTAAAAAGGTAACTGCCAGATGTAGCACGTACTGCTAGGATTTGCACACGAATATCCAGGTAATAACACTAATATCAGAGTTTCTGCCTTAATGGTTTCCCTGAGCCAAAGCAATAGGACACTCCCAGCAGATCAGCAGAGTTGGCTGAAAACCAGTATCACCTTTGTCCATTGTTTGGATGACTTGGTAGAGGCTTCCCAAGCCATAGTGACCCTTCTACCATACAAAATTGATCACACATACAAAATTTGAACTAGAACCAGGATGGTCAGAAATATGAGCCACCCTTGCCTTCAAATTTGAATTCACCATGTCTTCACTGTGGTCCACCTTGGGATACCTTGGAATAAATGCCCCTTTCCCAGTAAGTTTCCCAAGTTTTGAATGGAGCACTCCTACAGAGAATGACCTAACCCTCCCAAACTGAATTCTCTCCCTTTTGCTAAGTCTTTCTCCAACCCATGTCCTTTGCTTCCCTTGCCAGATCATTTGGTGGTCCCTGAAGAGCTGCATATCACTGACAGGGCTCTGATAATTTATTTTCTATCTTTTACTGGGGAACAGTGTTGCCCTGAAGAAAACCTTGAGTTCCCTTAACTGGGTTTCTCCAGGTGATCTTACAGAGTCCCATAAACATCCCTTTGCTAGGCTGTCGCTCTTATATGGATGATTATCACCTCTGCTTGCCAATAGTGCTGCTTTCTCTGGGACTTGGAAGAGGTGTGCAATCCCTTCATTTCACTGAGTTATTCCATTTGTTTTCATCATGGAGAATGTCATTCATCCTGTTATTCATTTGAGAAAATAATAGTCATTAGTTGGTTCATTCATTTTCCAGACTCTCATTCATTTTTATTTCCCATTTCCCAGTGACTTGAGAACGGTGAAGCTGCTTCTTTAAAGTCAGTGATGAATTTAAACAGCCTGCTCCCCAGAAAATGGCTATTGCGGGCAAGGGAAAATGGCTATTGCGGCTGCTCGGGTGGTTGCTGGGGCACAGCGGTTTGACTCTGTTGAGCCGTTGCTTCGGCGACTACACTGGCTGCCGGTTCTGTTCCGGGCCAAATTCAAAGTGCTGGTGTTGACCTTTAAAGCCCTTTACGGCTCGGGCTCAGGGTATTTGAGGGACCGCCTCCTTCCATATAACCCTACCCGTGCTCTGAGGTCATCTGGGGGGGCCCCTTTTGACTGTGCCGCCACCAGGAGAGGTGAGAGGGGTGGCAGCCAGCAGGAGAGCCTTCTCGGCGGTGGCACCCCAACTTTGGAATACCCTCCCCTTAGAGTTAAGAACTGCTCCCTCATTGGCGGTATTTCGGCGGGGACTGAAGACCTTCTTGTTTAAACAGGCTTTTAGTTGCTGACAGGCTGGCTGGTCTTGTATTCTTTATATTCTTTTATTTTTTGCACCCGATCCAGGGGATAACAGTTGTACTTGTATATTGTATTTTTATATTGTTTTTAATCACTGTTTTTAAATTATGATGTATTTATTCAGTTTTTAATTGTTTTTTTTTTTGTAATGCCGCCTTGAATGCCTTTTTAGGCAGAAAGGCGGGGTAAAAATCTTTTAAATAAATAAATAAATAAATAAATAAATAAATAAATAAATAAAGAAAGAAAGAAAGAAAGAAAGAAAGAAAGAAAGAAAGAAAGAAAG